>LR738712.1:498566334-498621188 GCA_902687465.1 Secale cereale
CCCCCCCCCCCCACCTCGTCCAAAAAAGTAAGAGGAATAGATTTTGGTGAAACCTAACACATTTTTAGTGATATATACCAAAAATAGTATGTTTATTTTCAAGTTTGTGAACATGTATCAGTCTATTTTGGATCCGTTATAACGCACTGGCAATTTGCTAGTATACATAATCTGTTCAGGCATGGAACAATAAGTAACACGTCAGCAACAGCAACAACAATAAATTCCCCTGATGACCACTTTCATGAAAAAAAAACTCTCATTATCTCATTATTCAAGCGCTATCTGCCAACAAAAAAGTTAGTCATAAGTACGCTTTTTCCACAGCAGGTCATAACCATGTGGTAGAGCAAGTTTCCACAGCAGGTCATAACCATGTGGTAGAGCAAGCAACGAGCGATGCTTGAACACCTCAAGGATCGAACTAGCATAATGTCACATAAATGATTGGAACTTCAGACAATGTCACATAAACTATTCAAACTTCACAGATGACGGCATGAGCGGAGCGGTCTGCAATTTACTGTTGTATACTTAGTTTCACCACTAACTACGCATCCCACAGTAAAACATCTTAGTAATTTCAAAACTTCACAGACCATGTCACAAAAATGATTCGGACTTCACAGATGACAGCATGAGAGACATCATATGCAATTTTCTCCTGATTTTACCCACTAACTCCGCATCCCACCAAAAAGTACCTCACTGATGCCAGAGGAGCGAACTGGCCTTTCACGAACCACGACGTCGCAGCAACGATTCAAAATTGACAGACTATACAGCGTGAGACAAGTTGACTATTCGTACAAATTTCTCCTAATTTGACCACTAGCTCCGCACCTCATAGCACTCCATCTGAATCCTAAAGCGGGACAAGGACTGGATCTAACTGCGACATGGCACCATCTGCGATTTGAGAGGAGAACTGTAGCAGTAGCAGTGCGGATACCTTCGACCTCGTCGCCGACCTCGGGGGTGTCCCACCCTTCGCCCTCCTTGAGCAGCTTCTTCTTAAGCCCCTGCTTCCCGATCTCCTTCTCCTCGCCCACCTTCATCCCCGGCCCTTCGGCGCCGCCGAAGTCACCCATCCCGTCTCCCATCATCATGTCGTCGCCCGCGGGGATGTCGAAGTCGTCGTCCATGGCGTGGGGTGGGTGAGATCTGAGGTTTGTGACTGGGGGGAGGCGGAAGGGAGCTCGCTAGGGTTTGGACTTTGGAAGGTTCGAGAGCGAGAGAAAGAGAGAGCACGAGGGGGAGATGATGAGGGTCAGGGTTTAAAGAAGAGAACCAAATTGGGCTTCTAGAGTGTTCCGGGGGAAATTGGAAATGGAAAGTGAACGGCAGCGGGTGCTTCCAGATTTGGTGGGTGCCATCGTAAATTCGTAATCTTCCCTCTTGAGTGTGATCACGTGGTTACGTTTCATCAAATTCAAATCCCCATGTACAGGCCATGCGTTTAAAGTTTGTCTTTCGGAGCCTCTCCATATTGTAGGATTTTTTTATGAAGTTTGGAGAAAATTGAATTCAAAGGACTTCTTAGAGAGACCTTTGGGTTATAAAGATTCACCAAATTCATATAAATACTTTATATGCCCCCTTTCCATAATATGAGTTCAAATCTCATTTTAAATTTCCAATTTTTTCGGTTAAGAGTGAATTTATGGGCTTAAAATGAAGCACTAAGAGGGTATAATCATAATGAGACACCCATCCTCTACATACGTAGGATGCACACAGGCAACACCAAGCGCACATACATAAACACACGCTAGCAAATAGCAAAGTCATGTGAGACCAAAACTATGAGTATACGAGAAAAAACAAAGCGATGAGATCCGCGATTAACAAACTACAACAGTGATCATATCCGCATCAATCATCTCATGACATCACATAAACGGAGAAGGTTTTTCAACAACAACGCCTCAGGAAGGGAGTGATGCTCAAGCGTCGCCCTCGCTTAATCCAACTACCTAAGCACGGAATCTAGGTTTTCACCACCTAATGCATTCGACGAGGTAACAACGTAAAAACATTGTCATTGTCAGGTATAACCAACTCGGATAAGACCTAGGCTTTCACCCCGGAGCTTGAGACCGACTGCTCAAGTAGCACCACCACCAACGTCATTCACATGTTGTCACCATCACTATTTCACAATCCGAGCAGCTCCATGCGATTTGTCATCGCCGCTGCTACACAACCACCATCCGCGTCAAGCCGTCATCGATAGTTTGCATCTCAATGTAGAAGCCAACCACCGAGTCTGGAGGGAGGAACCCTCACGAACTTGTTGCCTCTTTCCGATGTGCAACCATGGGGGCGCCGTCGAGATCAAAAGAATCCAACGCGCCAGCATGTCACCACCCACCGTGAGGGCTTTGCCCAACTGTACACATGCAGCGATGAGGAGAGGACACATGGAGGAGAGGGCACTGGTAGCGTCAACGTGGAGGAGACGCTCATGTCACACCGGTCAGATTTTTCGAATGGGCAGGTTCCACATTGCAAGAGGATGACGAAGCTTCTGCTAGCCCGATGCACCGAAGTGCAAAGGTAGCCTCCATGTAACAATTGATTCATTCCCGGACATGTACTAAAGTAGTACACCCATCGGAACAACTAGCAAAAACACCCCACATATCTCTAGGAGACCTACGTTGCCTTCAAGAACCACCGCCACCCATGCATGCAGCGCCGCGCCCAAGCACCCATCGCCACACCAATGATGAAGCAGTCAACGGAAGCGGTCCATGCCAGATCCAGAGACCAACGACATTGCGTCGACGCTAACCATGAGAATCTCGCTGTCGTGCTCGAGAGCCACCCACGCTGCGAGCAAGGTCCCCCCTGAAAGGATCGATATGGTTGACTAGAGGGGGGGGTGAATAGGCAACTAACAATTTTTAGCTTTTCTTAACCACTTTAAATTAAGCGTCAAAGTAAGTTGTCTAGATAAGCTACTAAGAAGACAACTAATAGGAAGTAAAGATAACAACCTCACAAGCAAGCTATATAAGATAAACAAGTAAAGCTTGCACAAGTAAAGGGAAGAAATAACCACAAGTGGAACCGGTGAAGACGAGGATGTGTTGCCGAAGTTCCTTCCCTTTGAGGGAAAGTACGTCTCCGTTGGAGCGGTGTGGAGGCACAATGCTCTCCAAGAAGCCACTAGGGCCACCGTATTCTCCTCACGCCCTCACACAATGCAAGGTGCCGTGATTCCACTAGTGGTGCTCTTGAAGGCGGCAGCCGAACCTTTACAAACAAGGTTGGGGCTATCTCCACGACCGAATTGGAGGCTCCCAACGACACCACGAAGCTTCACCACAATGGAATATGGCTTCGAGGTGACGTCAACCGTCTAGGGTGCTCAAACACCCAAGAGTAACAAGATCCGCAAGGATTAGTGGGGGGAATCAAATATCTCTTGGTGGAAGTGTAGATCGATGCCTCCTCAAGCTCTCCCGAGGAAATCAACAAGTTTGATTGGCTAGGGAGAGAGATCGGGCGGAAATGGAGCTTTGAGCAACAATGGAGCTTTGGGGTGGAAGAGGTAAGTCTTCTTGGGGAAGAAGACTCCCTATATATAGTGGGAGAACAAATCCAACCGTCATCCCACATTTCAGCCCGCAGAGCGCGGTACTACCGCACGTAAGTTGCGGTACTACCGCTTGGCCAGCGGTACTACCGCTCTGGGTGCGGTACTACCGCTGGAGCAGTACTAGCCTAGAATGCACTCTGTTGCGAAGGCATACGGGCGATAGTACTGCCTGAGCGGTACCACCGCTCATCCTTGCGGTACTACCGCAAGGCAGAGACAAGCAGGCTGAGGACAAGCACTGATGAAATAAAATACATCCGTAGCTACATCCGCAGAAATACGGTAGTAGCAAAAACACGGCACGGTACTACCGCTTGTCTCAAGCGGTACTATCGCATAGGATGCGGAAGTAAAAAATTAGTTCCGCACCTACTACCGTACTTGGTGCAGTGCCGGGCGAGATACACGGTACTACCATCCTCGTGATGCGGTACTACCGCTGGTGCGGTACTACCGCGTCCAGAGGCGATACTACCGTGTGGCTGTGCGGTACTACCGCTTGCGAGGCAGTTGTACTAGTAGGAAGCCATGGTTTGAATATACGAGAAAAACGGCCGGAGCTCCAGAGAAGCAAAGGAAAGGTGGTGCGAGAGTATAGATGTGTACGTGTTGATTCCACCCAAACCTTTCCGAAGCGGACCCCCTCTTAATAGTACGACTTTCCTATTACTCAAAACCACCGAAAGAGAGCAAAAAGGAAACACCGTCTTCCATAGAATCCGAGGGGCTCACAATCGTCTTGTGCCTAGGTGAGATATATCTGAAAGAGCTTAGAGCACACGATTAGTCCGCAAATGCATTGTCATCAGTCACCAAAACTACTTAGGGAGAAATATGCCCTTACAATCTCCCCCTTTTTGGTGGATTGATGACAATACGGGATTTGCACAAGAATATATAATAAAGTATGCAATCCTAATAAATGCTAGAATATAGGCATGCCCCCCTACATGTGTGCATACAAAAGATAGTGCTTTGGACTGCACAACACACATACTAGGATCAAAGCTCCCCCTATATTCTACAGATAATATACTCCTTGCATATAAAGAATAAGAGTCTACGCACAGTAGTAAAGAGGATAAGGTGAGCACATAAAAAGGGTAAGTAACTTAACTGCTCACAACATAATAGCAAAGACATAATAACGAGTTTAACGATAGAGGATAGCATATGCCTTACACCATACGATAGTCTCACGCACACGACACAAACGCAAACAAGCAAACAGAGTTCGACCAACGAAAAGCAAAGAGAACGGCACAAGACGCAAATCCCACTCTCTCCCCCTTTGGCATCGAGACACCACAAAGGGAAAGAGGACAACTAAGAGAGGTGGTAGCTCTGGCAGAAGATCTCAGTCGTCACGCTCACCATCGGACTCCTGCTGCTCCTCGTCAGACTCAGACCACTTGTACCCCTGATGGGCCATCCATTCTGCCTCAGGAGTGATGATCTCCTCTGACCCACTGGACACACGCTCACCAAAGATCCACATGATCTTCTTGTCACGCTGGCGAGATTGCTTGTGAGTGACATGTGCCCTGTACTGACCTTGAGCTTGCATGCAGAAAAGGGCCTTCATCTTCTTCTTCAGCTTCTTAGTCCAAGAGGGCTCAGACGAGGGAGGAGCATATCCTCTAGGACTATCCTCAGCTGGCTCCTCCTCCACAGGCTCCTCGTCAGTACCCATTTGTGCAGCAGCAGCTTGTGCACGAGTGGCAGTGTTGGCCGAACGAGTCTTGATGCGAAGACGGATGGGGTCATGACGAATACACACTGCCTCGAACTCCTCATCAGGGTAAAGTTTCTCCCAAGTCTTGGAGATGAGCAGAAATAGGAACGGACCATAGATGGGCACCTTGCGAGTGTAGATCGCAAAGCGAAGCTCACACCACATGATATGGGATATGTCAAGTGGTGGAGACTGAGCAGTGCGAGCCACCTCACACATCAATAGCATGTCGACGAGGTATGCATGAATCTTGTCCTTGTCCCCAACTCGAGGAAACAAGGTGTTGCGGAAGATCCGATGCATTATGTCCAGGAAGGGGTTCAACACCCATGACTTCTTGCCACTTGCAAGTGTCTTCTCCATATAGAAAGGTAACAAACGGTCTTTGTTTGCAGCTTCTGGGTTGGCATGAGGCCGAGCTCCAATTGGGTTGTGGAGTCCCTCGTCAGCAACCTGAATAAGATCCATAAATTCCTTCCAAGTCGCAGTCATCTTGTGACCATTCGTCATCCAAGTCATTGGGTGATCTTCCTTGATATGAAAGTGCACTGAAGCATAAAACTGAGCAATGATTTCTGGGTCAAAATCATTCTGAAAAGTCATGAAGTGCTCAATCCCAAACTGTTGTACCAGATCCAGAGCCTCGGCAAAGTAGGCCAGGTTATCAGCCCTCTGCATGTGGACCATGTCCACCCAATGAGCATCCACATACACGTTGTGCTTGCTCTTGAGCACCTCTGTGTAGATGCGATACTGCTGCTTGGTCCAGAAAAGTTCATCACCATGAAACTGAGCCCGGGGTTCTCCATAAGGATTGATCTTCCTCCTTGCCATGAACTCATTAGCTGGCATTTCTTCCATGGTCATAGATGATTCCTTGTGCTTCTTGGCGGCGGTCTTGAACTTGCGTTGGGGATTGGAGCCCTCTGGCACATCACTGGGGGTGCGCATACGCTTGGACCCGGTGTCACGGACAAGATTGCTGCGACGAACATCGGAACCGGAGCCACCACCTAAGACACAAACACAAGAACACGACGGAAACACAAAGAGAATCAATGCAAAAGCCACAAAAAGCACATGAAACGAGTAGAAAGGATAATATGTAAGTGCTACGAAGGAACTATGAACCAAGCGGTAGTACTGCTTGCCGAACACGGAAGTAAAAAATTAGTACCGCTTAGGGAGCGGTAGTGCCGCTTGGGGGTTGCGGTAGTACCGCACAGTATGCGGTAGTAAAATTTTACTTCCGCGTAGTTACGGTAGTACCGCTCAGCAGAGCGGTAGTACCGTTTACGCGACAGAGCGGTAGTACCGCGGTTAGCCAGCGGTAGTACCGCTCGGGTTAGATCTGAGAAGAACGAATCTAGACTAGAACGCGTAGAACAACGAACGGTACTACGGCTGATCATAGTAACTTGGTAGCATCGTACTTACTAGCATTTCTAGTGCAAAACACTCTCCTACATCCTAATCTTCCATGGATAAGAACAAGAAGAACGCTAGAACAACATGCATCTCCACAAACCCTAAAAACAATAATTAGGCAAAAAGAAGAGGGGATTTGGGGAGAAACCTTCATCCATGGCAAGAGGTCGAGGTGGGGAACGATCCCACCGGTCGGAATGCGAGGAGAGTGGCCGAGGGAGGAGATCCGGCGAGGTCCTCCGGCGGCGTTCTTGAGAGGGAGAGAGAGAGACGACGTGGGGGTTAGGAGATGAATGGGTATGGGGGAGTTGGAACTCCCCCTGCCCGCTTATAACCCCCACCCGTTCGGATAAGTGCGGTAGTACCGCGGTCATCGCGGTAGTACCGCTCGGGCGGAAGTACCGCACACGAAGCGGTAGTACCGCTCGACCAGCGGTAGTAAAAAAATACTGCCGTGCTGGTCTTGCGGTAGTACCGTAGTCTCTTTTGCGGTAGTACCATGACTGCTCAAGGTAGTACCGCCCCTCTGAGAAATTGCACGTTTCGACAAGAGGCTTTTAGCAAGGAAAAAACGCACACGCAAGGCAAGACACTACTCCAATGAGGAGGTCGGTGGCCGAGGCCACCTATGTTTGAGTTATTTGGTATGGCACCGCAAAGAACTATCCTTGGGCCCATGACCAATACTCGTCTTGAAGCACTCATACCATCTAAACATGGTAAATGACAAAGACTTGATCAATTTATGCATAATGGGGGAGGAATAGCTCATTGAGAGAACAATACTCCCCCTATGTCCATGCCTACATCTAGACAAGATAACTATATTGAGTGTGAGGTGTGTGTGCAAAGTCTCAAGCTACATTGCTCAAATTGATGATATTTAGCTCATGCCTTAACTCGCGAAATCTTGCTTCATCCAACGGTTTCGTGAAGATATCTGCAAGGTTATCATGAGTGTTGACATAGTGAAGCTCGACCTCTCCTTGCCGTATATGATCCCGGATGAAGTGATACCGAATCTCTATATGCTTCGTCTTGAAGTGTTGCACCGGGTTGAGAGAAATCTTGATGGCACTTTCATTGTCACACCAAAGAGACACTTTGTCACAAGTGACACCGTAATCCTTTAAAGTTTGCCTCATCCATAAGAGTTGAGCACAACAACTGACAGTTGCCACATACTCTGCTTCGGTGGACGAGAGAGACGCACAACTTTGCTTTTTGGAAGACCAACTAACGAGAGAGCAACCAAGAAATTGGCACCCTCCAGAAGTGGACTTCCTATCCACTTTGTCTCCCGCCCAGTCCGAATCAGAGAAACCTACAAGGTTGAAGTTTGCTCCTCTTGGGTACCATAAGCCAAAGTTTGGGGTATGAGCCAAATAACGAAAGATTCGCTTGACTGCCACAAAGTGACTTTCCTTAGGTGAGGCTTGAAACCGTGCACAGATTCCCACACTCAACATAATATCCGGTCTAGATGCACAAAGGTAAAGCAAGGATCCAATCATAGAACGATATACCTTTTGATCCACCGCTTTACCATTGGGATCAATGTCAAGTTGGCACTTGGTTGGCATTGGAGTAGTAGCCGGCTTGACATCACTTAGATTGAACCTCTTGAGCATGTCTTGAGTATACTTGGTTTGTTTGATGAAGATTCCTTCTCTTCTTTGCTTGATCTCAAACCCAAGGAAGTACTTCAACTCTCCCATCACGGACATCTCAAAATGTGTGGTCATGAGTGCGTCGAACTCATCATTGAAAGCTTTGTTAGGAGAACCAAAGATAATATCATCAACATATAGTTGGCAGACAAACAACTCCCCTTTGACCTTCTTAGTAAAAAGTGTGGGGTCGATTTTCCCAATTTCAAACCCACGATCTTGTAACAACTCAGTAAGATGCTCATACCACGCACGTGGGGCTTGTTTAAGGCCATAGAGAGCCTTATCGAGTTGATACACGTGATTGGGGAACTTGGGATCCTCAAACCCCGGGGGTTGTTTGACATATACCAACTCATTAATAGGACCATTAAGAAATGCACTTTTCACATCCATTTGTTGTAGCTTGAAATTATGATGAGAAGCATAGGCAAGCAACAAACGAATAGATTCAAGGCGAGCAACGGGGGCAAAGGTTTCACCGTAGTCGATACCCTCGACTTGGGAGTAGCCTTGAGCCACCAGACGTGCCTTGTTGCGGATGACAATGCCATGAGCATCTTGCTTGTTCTTAAAGATCCACTTGGTTCCAATGACATTATGGTTCTCCTTTGTCCTTGGCACTAGACGCCACACTTTGTTGCGCTCGAAGTTATGGAGTTCTTCATGCATGGCATTAAGCCAATCAGGGTCTTCGAGCGCCTCATATACCTTCTGAGGTTCAACACAGGAGACAAAAGCTTGATGAGCACAATAGTTAGCTAATTGTCTACGAGTGATTACCCCCCCCCTTTTGATGCTTCCTAGAATATTCTCCATGTGATGTTCTCTGGAAGCAAGCCTGGAGGCAACTTTTGCAGCACGACGCTCCAATTGCTCTTCAAGAGATAACTGAGGAGCACTGAGTTGATCATCTTGAGCGACGTCAGGAGATAGATCTTGATCTTGAGATTCCTCTTGAACTTGATCTTGCTCGGAGGAAAGAACTTGGCCTTGTGCATTATTTGGTGGCTCCCCACCATCTTGTGATTGATCTTGCACTTGGCCTTGTTCGTCCGGTTGAGGGCCTGCACTTTGTTCTTCGGAAGCGTGTGGGTCTTGGGTTGGTGATGGTTCCACTTTAGTGGAACATTGTCCTTATCCTTCGGCCACAAGGGGTTCCTCAATGGGTAGGATATATCCAACACCCATTATTCTTATGGCTTGAGGAGGAATTTCATCACCTACATCACAAGTACCGGGAGCCGTTATTTTCATCAAACTCTACATTACTCGTCTCCTCAATGAGTCCATTGGACTTGTTGAGGACACGGTAAGCATGAGAGTTTGTAGCATAACCAACAAATATGCCCTCATGAGCTCTAGATTCAAATTTAGACAAACGAACACCTTTCTTCAGGATGAAACACTTACACCCGAACACCCGGAAGTACTTGAGATTGGGTTTGTTACCGGTAAGTATCTCATATGGAGTTTTGTTCAAGCCTTTGCGGAGATAGAGCCGATTGGATGCATGACACGCGGTGATGATGGCTTCGGCCCAAAAGTTGTATGGAGATTTGAATTCCGCCATCATGGTTCTTGCCGCATCCATCAGTGTTCGGTTCTTTCTCTCTGCTACACCGTTTTATTGAGGGTATAGGGTGCTGCATACTGATGTTTGATCCCCTCATCACCAAGGAACTCATCCAAGGTGTAGTTCTTGAACTCGGTCCCATTGTCACTTCGGATCATCAAAATCTTTGCTTCATGTTGTCGTTGAGCTTCATTTGCAAAGTTGATGAAGGTTTGTTGGGTCTCACTCTTCTTCTTGAAGAAGTATACCCAGGTGTATCTTGAATAATCATCCACAATCACCAAGCAATACTTTCTACCCCAAAGACTATCAAAATATGGAGGCCCAAAGAGATCCATGTGAAGGAGCTCTAGGGGTCTTTTGAATAGATGATAGTCGTGGGAGGGTGAGCCGTCTCATGTAACTTTCCTTCAATGCAAGCCCTGCAAGCACGATCTTTAGCAAAACTAACATTTGTTAGTCCACGGACATGGCCCCCCTTGAGAAGACTTTGCAAAGATCTCATATTGACATGGGCCAAACGGCGATGCCAAAGCCATCCAACATCAACTTTAGCCATTAGACATGTCGCGATCTTAGTGGGTTGCTTCGAGAAGTTCACCACATAGAGACCGTTCTCGACATGTCCAACATAGGCTACTTTAAGAGTCTTGCTCCACAAGAGGGCCACGGTATCAATATCAAAGAATGTAGCGAAACCCATGAGTGCAAGTTGGCGAACAGAGAGTAAGTTATATGCAAGGGACTCAACAAGCATGACTTTCTCGATCGTGAGATCATGAGAGACAACAACCTTGCCAAGCCCCAATACCTTAGAAGATGAAGCATCACCCCATTTGACGTTGGTGGCCATAGATGAACCTAGATGCACGTCCACCACCAAGTCTTTGCTTCCGGTCATATGATTTTTGGCTCCACTATCGAGCAACCATGATCCCCCACCGGAAGCAAACTCCTACAAGAGATCAATGCTTGCATTTAGGTACCCATTTGGTAATGGGTCCTTTGAGGTTAGTAACAAGGGTCTTAGGAACCCAAATAGACCATTCAATGTACTCATAAGAAGAACCAACAAATTTAGCAAACACATGAACATCACTAGCACGACATAAAACATATGAAGGATTAAAGTCGCCGGCCATGTTAGATGGTATGGTGGAGTTTTTCTTGACACCACCACCTTTCACAGTTTTCTTCTTCTTAGAGGCGCCCTCTCCCTCTTTCACAAAAGTTTGTCGGAGAGGGGGAGGTAGCTTGGTCTTGTCATTCTTCTTCTTCTTGGGCTTAGGAACAAACCCAATTCCTTCCTTTGCCACAACCTCATTTTGATTGCTCAAAAGGTTGTTGAGGTTCTTCTCACCTTGTATGCATGTCACAAGGCCTTTCTCAAGTTGCTTCTTCAACTTGGCATTTTCTTCAACGAGATGCACATGCTCGCAACATGGGTTAGTAGCATTTGCATTATCAATTATCACCATGCGAGGAAAGATAGCCTTTTCCTTGGTTAGCGAAACTTGGAGTTGATCATGAGACTCCTTGAGAGAGGCTTGCATACCTTTCAAGGACTTGTGAGCCTTGTCGAGTATAACAAACTCCTCCTTGAGTTTAGCATGGTCAACCTCAAGTTTTTTCTTCTCGGAATTAAGCATACGAGAGACAACTAAAGCATGATCGAGATCTTTCTTTAATTTAGCATGATCATCGTTGTGTGACTCCTCAAGAGCCAAACGAAGACCAGACTCTTCCTCTAGGGCGTTAGAGAGATCCGATATCTCATCGGCATAGTCTCGACTATGTCCTTCCATTTTAGCAATGGTCTCCTCGTGAGCCTCGATCATGTCATTGGCCTCACCGAGTTGTTCCAAGAGAGCAACAAAGTGCTTCTTGGGTTTGCCCTTAAGTTTGCTCATGAACAACTCAAATTCATTCTCTCCCTCCTTAGTTCCCTCACTCTCATCAATACAATCCGTCAATGAAGGATTAGAAGGGATGGTAGTATTGATGTTTGGCGTTACCTTGTTGGTGGCCTTGGCCAGGAGACACTTGGCCGTGATGTTCTCATTAGGCGAGTCGAAGAGAGATGAGCGTGGAGTATTAGCAATAGAAATTGTGGCCATCGTGACCACCTCATCATCTTCATCATTATCATCATCCTCAACATATTCTTCTTGGGCCACCAATCCTTTAGGAGGGGTCTTTTTGTTGAAGTTGTTCTTGTTGGGATAAGACTTGGCCTTGTCCTTCCGGATAAGCTTGCCTCCAAAGTCTTCTCTTTTCTCATATGGGCAATCTACAACAAATGGCTCACATTCCCACAATTGAAGCAAGTCCTCACTCGTTGCTTGCCCTTATTGCCACTTGAGTTGTTCTTGTTGAAGTTGGGTCCTGTGTTCTTCTTGTTGCCCCAAAATTGCCATGAAGCAAGAGCCATGTGCTCGTGATAGGCATATTTGGTGTCCTCGGGGCTACTCTTATCATCCTCCTCCTCCTCCTCTTCTTCCACACAAGCCTTGGCCTTCAAGGTGAGGTTAGGATTCTTTGATCGTTAAGCTCTTAGAACCGGATTGTCGGCGGTCTTGTCCAATATCATCATAGCAACGAACTCATCCAACACTTCATTTGATGAGAAGTGGTGGAAGTACGGTCTTTGACGGATGACAGAGGACATGGCCTTATGATAGGGCATCATGGCCTTGAGAAACTTGCGCTTGATCCAATTGTCATCCGTGTCCTTGCTCCCATGATCTCGAAGAGAAACCACAAGAGTGGTTAATCTTTGATAAAGTTCATGAGGATCTTCTTCTTCGATCATAGCAAACTCACCGGCTTCATCTTGCACAACTTCATAGTTTGAGCGTTGAATGCTAGCGCTCCCCTTGTACATAGTGCCAACATGCTCCCAAGCTTCCTTGGCCACAATGAAGGGTCGAAGATGTGCAATGTCTTCGGGAGGTATTGCATCTTGAAGTATGCAAAGAACGGACTCATTGAATTGATGATCCGCAGTTTCTCTCGGAGTCATGTTGTCGGGATCATGTGGATAAAAACCTTGCTCAATGATTCTCCAAAGATTAGTAGAGCAATGATTTAAATGACGTTTAAAGCGAAACATCCAAGTAGCAAAATCATAATTTTTTATAAACTTAGGAGGAGGCCCAACGGAATTTAAATGCGGTGTGGGAACAGGTCCTCCATAGTGAGTAGGAGGAGCGGAGTGGGCAAAGACGCCATTCCCATTCTTAGTAACCGGGGCTTGTCCACTACTAGCTTCTCCCTTGTCGGGAGTAGCCTCCGACACGATGGTGGCGGGACGAACCACCTCCAACGGTGTGGTGGATAATTTAAGCCCCTCAATTAAATCTTTAAACATGCCTTTGACCTCGGCCGCTAGTGATTCTTTCAATGTGGTCATAGCCACATTGAACTCCTCACGAGAGATCGAGGCTCCCCCATCGAACATAGGCAAGGACGGAGTTCCACCGGAATGTTCCTCCGTCTCGACTACGTTGTCACCCATACTCTTTGGACGGTAAAGTACTTAAAAAGAGACGAGGCTCTGATACCAATTGAAAGGATTGATATGGTTGACTAGAGGGGGGGGGGGTAAATAGGCAACTAACAATTTTTAGCTTTTCTTAACCACTTTAAATTAAGCGTCAAAGTAAGTTGTCTAGATAAGCTACTAAGAAGACAACTAATAGGAAGTAAAGATAACAACCTCACAAGCAAGCTATATAAGATAAACAAGTAAAGCTTGCACAAGTAAAAGGAAGAAATAACCACAAGTGGAACCGGTGAAGACGAGGATGTGTTGCCGAAGTTCCTTCCCTTTGAGGGGAAGTACGTCTCCGTTGGAGCCGTGTGGAGGCACAATGCTCCCCAAGAAGCCACTAGGGCCACCGTATTCTCCTCACGCCCTCACACAATGCAAGGTGCCGTGATTCCACTAGTGGTGCCCTTGAAGGCGGCAACCGAACCTTTACAAACAAGGTTGGGGCTATCTCCACGACCGAATTGGAGGCTCCCAACGACACCACGAAGCTTCACCGCAATGGAATATGGCTTCGAGGTGACGTCAACCGTCTAGGGTGCTCAAACACCCAAGAGTAACAAGATCCGCAAGGATTAGTGGGGGGAATCAAATATCTCTTGGTGGAAGTGTAGATCGATGCCTCCTCAAGCTCTCCCGAGGAAATCAACAAGTTTGATTTGCTAGGGAGAGATATCGGGTGGAAATGGAGCTTTGAGCAACAATGGAGCTTTGGGGTGGAAGAGGTAAGTCTTCTTGGGGAAGAAGACTCCCTATATATAGTGGGAGAACAAATCCAACCGTTATCCCACATTTCTGCCCGCAGAGCGCGGTACTACCGTACGTAAGTTGCGGTACTACCGCTTGGCCAGTGGTACTACCGCTTTGGGTGCGGTACTACCGCTGGAGCAGTACTAGCCTAGAATGCACTCTGTTGCAAAGGCATACGAGCGGTAGTACTGCCTGAGCGGTACTACCGCTCGTCCTTGCGATACTACCGCAAGGCAGAGACAAGCAGGCTGAGGACAAGCACGGATGAAATAAAATACATCTGTAGCTACATCCGCAGAAATACGGTAGTAGCAAAAACACGGCACGGTACTACCGCTTGTCTCAAGCGGTACTACCGCGTAGGATGCGGAAGTAAAAAATTACTTCCGCACCTACTACCGTACTTGGTGCAGTGCCGGGCCAGATACACGGTACTATCGTCCTCGTCATGCGGTACTACTGCTGGTGCAGTACTACCGCGCCCAGAGGCGGTACTATCGTGTGGCTGTGCGGTACTACCGCTTACATGAGCGGTACTACCGCTTGCGAGGCAGTTGTACTAGTAGGAAGCCATGGTTTGCATATACGAGAAAAATGGCCGGAGCTCCAGAGAAGCAAAGGAAAGGTGGTGCGAGAGTATAGATATGTACGTGTTGATTCCACCCAAACCTTTCCGAAGCGGACCCCCTCTTAATAGTACGGCTTTCCTATTACTCAAAACCACCGAAAGAGAGCAAAAATGAAACACCGTCTTCCATAGAATCCGAGGGGCCCACAATCGTCTTGTGCCTAGGTGAGATATATCTGAAAGAGCTTAGAGCACACGATTAGTCCGCAAATGCATTGTCATCAGTCACCAAAACTACTTAGGGAGAAATATGCCCTTACACCCCCCCGCTGTCGGACACATGGCTTCCCCTGTGACATCCTCCAACGGCGGCGAAGAGGAGGAACGAGAGATTTGTGGTGGTGGCAACTAGGGTTTGGGCTGCCTCCCTAGTCGCCCACACTACTACAAAAAAACACTTCCGTGATAATACGTGTTTATCACAGTAGGTCACATTTTCTGTCATGCATGTACATCCATAACGATTTTATGACAGAATCAAGATAGTCATACATGTGCTGTCGTAGAAGTGTTCCATGACAATACCAAAATTATCATCAAGAAAGTGTCCACTTCCATGATGATAAATCGCGCGTCATGGAAGTGTTTTCGTCGTGGGTAACCGACACGTGGCATCCACCATAATGGGTCGCCGTTAAGCTATCGGGTTCCGGTTTGGATCCGATAACCCGTTAACAGCCCCGACCAATGGGGATTTTCCACGTGTAAAATTCTTATTCGCCGGAGGATCCATGTGTCTGCTCAGCGTTGGGACAGATGTCGTCCACTCATTGTACGGGAGGCGCATATGATACGTTGGCACGTGGCAAGGCCCAATGGTGGCCCATTTTGGTGAAAGAGGCTGGCCCAGTAAAAATTAGCAGGCCGGCCCATATAGGGCCTACTGGTGTCTGATTCATTTAAGCCCACAACCCATATGAAATGTGCCAATTTGACCCGTCAATGGCCCGTTAACTATTTGACACCATTGCAGCCCATCATCAGTTCGAGCATGTTAACAGCTCGCTATATATTTGGGCTAAATATAGGCCCCATGTGGTTTCGGCCTGTTAACAGCCTATTCGAGGGATGGGCCAATTTTCAGGATGTACGTCTTTCGACTTGTTAGCGACCCATTTAAGTGTTGGGCCAATTTACAGCTTGGTGTGTCTTTCAGCCTGTTAACGGCCCATACATGAGTTGGGCCATTTGTAGTCGGACCTGAGTTTGGCCTGTTAACGACCCATAAATGAGTTGGGCCATTTGTAGTCGGACCTGAGTTGGCCTCTTAATGGCCCATGCTCTTCATGACCAATACCAGCCCGGTTTCCCTTTCGGCCTACTAAAGGCCCACAACACAGCTGGGCCATATACAGTCTGACGTGACTTTCGGCCTCTTAACGAACCATGCTCTTCATGGTCCAGTACGATCCTATTGTCACTTTTGGCCTGCTAAAGGCCCACAATATAGTTGGGCCATATATAGCCCGACCTTAGTATCAGCCTGTTAAAGGCCCGTGAAATCAAATGGGCCCACTTATTGCCCACTTCGATGTCGGCATGTTAATGACCCGGGAGGTAACATGGCCGAGCAAGTGGCACCAGGAAGAGCCATGCGGACTACAACTTGGGTGCCGCCAATCCAAGGTTCTGTTAAGATCAACGTCGACGATGCAGTTGCAGTGAGAAGGAAGCATGGTTCTGTGGGCTCGATCTGTAGAGACCAACAAGGCAACGTTTTGGGGGCCTCGGCGCTCGTTTTCAAGCATATCACAGACCCTCAAACGCTTGAAGCCCTGGCTATAAGAGAAGCTCTCTCTTTGGCGGATGATTTATATGCACGAAATATATAGGTTGCCTCTGACGGCAAGGTGGTTGTTGATGAGCTGCATCATGGGAAGCTAGCTACTTATGGAGCTGTCCTTCGCGAGATATCGGACTGTTCGTCTAGTTTTTTGTCATGCATTATAGGTCATGAATTTAGGAGTTCAAACTATGAAGCTCGCAATCTAGCGAAACATTCTCTCTCCCTCGCGGTTGGTCACCATGTGTGGTTAGGCCAGCCGGAGATCTTCATTTTGTCCCTGTAAACATAGTGACGGGTTAATAAAGTTTCGCGAGATTGTCTAAAAAAAATTACTTGTTGGCTTGTTTCTAGCGGCTCGGCCTGGTTACAGCCCATTAACATAATGGGCCCAGTAGAGTTCGAGCGTGTCTATAGGCCCAATTAGATAACGTCGATCTCGGCCCAGCTGTAATTTGAGCCCGTTACGACAAACAATTATGGACAGGACAAAAACCGACCAATCAAAGGCCTACGAGAATTCTGGCCCATGCGAGCCCATTAGGGAAGCCCATTAAGGTTAGTGGGCCGCTTCCTTCATTTGGGTCCACGACTGTACTGCTAACTAATAATTTCATTGCTTTTTTGCCTTCCTAGCGACCAGTTAGCTGGAATGCGAGGCGCGCTAAGCAACCGTACGACATACAAGGGAAAACATTGCACATCCAACATATAAAACAGGAAGTTACATCCAGTGGGCAATCAAAGATTGATGCCAGTGCAAATAAATGAACAAAACTTAACGATCTACAACCTCATAATCTGCAACCTCAGTGGGGATGACACCCATAAGCATGTGAGCAAGTTCTTCCTTCTTTGCTACACTGACTCTGAAAACATTGATCAGTTGTTGTTGCGCGAGAATGTGCACCTCTGATTCCTCCATGATTTACATGGTTGCTTCAGCCAATAATTCGTTCACAAACAATACATTTTTTCCATTGGATTCGAGACAGAGGAAACTCAACAGATTCATATGGGGATTTGGGCAGGCTTGTATTATTGATAGTGGAGAGTGTCTCGACCACTACATCGTAACATAATTTAGGAGGGGAACCGGATAGATTAATCGAGAGTTATTTCCACATTACCTGGCCAAGATTTATTGGAAAGAAACAATGGGGTTGCATTGCTGTCTTCTTATCTTTAGCAGCCTGCACCAAATAAACACACTAGCATTGCTATCATTAGCCATGTCAGATAATAGAAAAGCAACAATGACACAACGAACGTTTGGACAACCAGACCACACCAGCCTACACCAAATTAACACAATATGACACAACTATCATTAACCAGATAAGGTAATAGGAAAGCAACATTGACACAATGAATGATTGGGCAACCAGAACAACACTACAATTTAATAGTGTGCATGATATGAGATAGTACACTCATGCAGCTCAATGTGCAAAAATCAACATTGTCTCCTTTAATTATACTTTTTGCTACAAGTAAATTTAGATAAGATAAATGTTGGATTCACGCCAATTAACAAAATACATGTTGATGTAAAAAATTTAGTGATATACAACAGGTACTTACATCAGCATTGGAGCACAGAGAATTCCCGCAAGATACTTTCCTCAAACACAATCTGTCGTGGTTTCGTCACGGTAGATGTCCTAGTGTGAGGACTTAGTCGTGGAGCCATCGCGACGGGTTAGCTTAAAAGGGTTAAAGCGGGACAAAGGACACAAGGAATTTTATACTAGTTCGCCCCCTTGCGGTGAAGGTAAGGGCCTACTCTAGTTGTTGTGGTATTGCTAGGGTTTCGATGACCAAGGAGCGAATCCGCTTTGCCTGGCTCTCGAGTTGTTGCCAGTTGTCCCTGAACCGCCGCCGGGTCATCCCGTTATATACACAGTATGACGTCCGGCGGTTTACAGAATCCCAAGGCCGGCTCATAAACGTGTCCGGCTCGATTTTTATCCTTTCCTATCTTACAACACAAGTTACACACCATATGGCAGTTTATGTCTACGAGCCCTAATCCGCCTTTGGGCCCTGGGCCTTTTAGATCTCTATAGTAAAACGCCATACTCCTTCTATTCATGGACTTCAATATGGTTAACTCATTACAGGTATAACCCGGCCCCTCCTGGGCGGTTTATACTCAATAGTTACATCCCCAACATTAGGCCCCAGATTGATTTGAACCTGTTCATGTCAATCTTCAACACTTAGGAAAATTTCTTCTTCTGCGTCTTCAAGTAAATCATGTAATCCGCCATGATGTCATCTTCCAGGATTATAGTAAACCGCCATAACGTCACCTGTTCATAAAAAACATGTATACCTTACTTTTATTAATGAGCCTCCGAAGACCGAGGCGACAACTGTCAGGCCCAAGATGCGATTCTATCCCGATCACGTGACACTTACGTGATTGGGGCACAACCGCATTTCGGGCGCTTAGCAAGATGGATATCATTACATCGTACCATTACATACATACATGGGGGATACAACAATTCATACAAGTCACATGAATACAACAACATCAATACAAGGCATCCAACTACAGATGCAAACATGAAAAGCACAACGACATCCATCTGCTATCCCAGGTTGCCAACCAGGAACCTAACCCAAGACTGACGAAGAAGCGGAAGAAAGAACTCCAACACAAAGTACATCGCTCTCACGTCAAGTCATCGGAAACCTGCACCTGCAACTGTTGTTGTAGTATCTGTGAGCCACGAGGACTCAGCAATCCCATAACCATGGGTAACAAGACTAGCAAAGCTTAATGGGTATGGAGAGGTTAAGTGGTGAGGTTGCAGCAGCGGCTAAGCAAAATATGTATGGTGGCTAACTTACGAGTACAAGAATAAGATGAGCATCTACGCAAACGGTCGCAAACTAGTAATGATCGCTAAAGATCCTGAACTGCCTACGAGTCAAACATAACCCCACCGTGTTCTCTTCTCAAAGTGAAAAGAGATGGTCACGGTTACTCACACGGTTGTGTGTTTTACCTCAGATCCTGTGTCAAGTTTTCTACAACCGGACATTAACAAATTCCAATCTGCCACATAACCGCGGGCACGGCTTTCGAAAGATCATAACCCTGCAGGGGTGTCCCAACTTAGCCCATCACAAGCTCTCACGATCAGCAGAGATAATAATAATATTACCCCTTATCTTAGGGAAGGCCCGATCAGACTCGGAATTCCCGGTGCACAAGACATTTCGATAATGGTAAAACAAGTCCAGCAAGACCTCCTGGCGTGCCGACACCCTGATAGTAGCCGCGCGTATCTCGTCTCAGGCCACGACCGGATGGGCGATTCTACAGGTTATACCAGATACCTCAAGTTTCCCCGTGGCGGCCCCGTAGAACCCCCGTTTGGGACCAACACCATCAGCACTGGCCCCCCTTGCTATGTAGAAAGAATCCTCAGGGACGCGACCCCCTATGCAATTTAATTAATTAATTAATTAAGTTGTTATTATGAGGCAAATTAAAACCAATGTTGGGCCTTGCTGGAGGAGTTTTATTCAAAGACGAACTGTCAAGGGGTCCCCATATACCCAACCGTGTTAGGAACGCAAAATCAAGGAACATAACGCCGCTTTATCGGATCCTAAGGTGGCATGAGTGGAACAAAACACCGAGCAAAAGGCCAAGCCTTCCACCCATTGCCAAGTATATAGGTGTGTTAATATATATAAGATATATTGTGATATTCCAACAACAAGTTCCAACATGGAACGATCTTCATCTTCACTTGCAACTAACAACGCTATAAGAGGGGTTGAGCAAGCGGGTAACATAGCCAAACAACGGTTTGCTAGGAAGGTGTCAAAGGTTAGAGGTTTCATGGCAACAAGGAGAGACTGACATCAAAAGATAGGTAGCGCGATATATAACGATAGCATCGAGACAACTAGCATGGCAATGATAGTAAAGGTATCCAAGGTGATGGTCATCTTGCTTGAGATCCCGTAAGAAAGATGTAATGCCCCGGATGTAATACTTTCCCTTTTGGGCATATAATATATCTCCGGCTTCATCTATTCCATTTCGGGTTCTTTGTCTTTTGGGGTTTCGTCGTTTTGTTGTGTGCGTGTGTGGCATTCATTCATATCATGTAGACATGTGCATCGCATTGCATTTGTGTTGTCGGTTGCATCCGGTTCCACGCGTTCCTTCCCGTTGTCCGTTTCGCGTTTCGGAGCTCCCTCACGTGTCCGTGGCGTCCCGTAGGCCTACTTTGGTGTTTGGCCGTGTAACGTTACCGGTGTGGCGCGAGACTTGTCGTGTGTTGTTGTTTTGGTGTGTGTAACCCGCCTGTCTTTTCTTGTCGCGTTTGGAGTCCGTCTGCTATCCCAACAGTTATTCGTGTGGGTCCAAAGTGCCTCCACTTTGTGGCCTAAAACACCCCCTCCAACAACCCACTAACCTCCCCTAGGCCCATCCTAACTCCCCTCGCGATCGGATCCGTCGGATCGCGATCGGAGGGCTCTAAATTCCCCCAGATCCCTCAAACCCTAGCACCTACCCTATTTATAGACCCCCTATGTCCATTTTGGGCATCCCTAACCTCTAGCTCCTCCCCCCCCTCATTTTTTGGATCTGGTCAGATCCCATCCGCCACTTGGCTCTCTCCTCGTTCGCGCCGCCGTATTCCTTCGAAGGAGCCGTCGAAGCCGCCGATCTGGATCGATCCTCGATTGCCTGGGTCAACGCTTCGCTCCGCTGGGCTCCCGCAACGCCACCGCGCTGGACCACTTCGCCGCGGCCCGTCCTGGCCTCCCTCCCCGAGCCAGCGACCAGGCCGGCCTCGCCTCTCTCTCCATCGCGCCAGGTGGCCCGTCCGCCGTCGCGAGCCGCAAGGGGCCAGCGGCCCGTCCCTCCTCCGCCGGGTGGACCACATCGCCTTGGGCCTCCCCCGAGCCGCGGGCCGCTCCTCTCCGTGCGGGGCACCTTCCCCCTGTAGCGGCCCACCCGCCTTCGCCTCGGGCCCGGCCCGTCTCCAGATCCAGCCGCGAGCCGCTCCACCGCCTGGGCCGAAGCCTCCCCGCCGGCCCGTTCCGCTTCCTCCACCCGAGCCGACCGGATCCAGACCGAGGGCCCGTGATTCCTTTTCTCAGATCTGAGGTTGACACCCTAAAAACCACTAAGTCTGTAGATTTTCTTACCTGTTTGATGCTATCTTCAAACTGCTATAACTTTTTGTGTGGAGCTCCGTTTTGCGCAAATAGCATGTCCAGACGTTCGTGGTGATTAGCACTACGTTTTATCCTTTTGTGCCATGCATGTTAGAGATCATCTAGGTGCTTGTTTTTCCGTTGCAAGAGTGCAT
Source organism: Secale cereale (assembly GCA_902687465.1). Classification (NCBI taxonomy): domain Eukaryota; kingdom Viridiplantae; phylum Streptophyta; class Magnoliopsida; order Poales; family Poaceae; genus Secale; species Secale cereale. Next base: position 498,588,413 of record LR738712.1, read on the forward strand.
CCCGGTATAAATTGCTGATATGTGATGTTTTTATGCCATCTTTGCATAGTGAAAACTTTTAGCTCGTTTATCCGATTGATGCAAATGACATGTCCACGTGTTCGTCTTGCCATGCTCTACATGTTGCTTGTGTTAGGTTGCATGATAGATTTATTCTTGCCATGTTTATCTTCGTTGCAAAGTGCCATGTGGCTGTGATGTTGTTTCACTTGTTATGAAATGTCATCTTGTTGAGCTCGTTGCTATCATTGTGTTTATCTCCATGATGCATCCTTGTATGTTTCGGAATCACCATCATGTGTACTTTGATGTGGTGCGTACCACTTGCCATGTTTAGTTTCGAGGTGACTTAAACTTGCTCTTTTAGATGCCATGATGAAACTGCTGTTTTAACACTTAGTGGATTTTCACTAAGTCTGAAATCTGTAACGTTCCGATGCCATGTTTGCTTGCTGCTCTAGGACAAACCATGATAGTTTTGGAGTGGATCTTGATGGTTCCTTGTAGTATATATTGTTGGCTTTCCATTCATGTTCTCACATGCTTATTTAAGTGGCTGTAGCATGTTTATCTTTTGCTCCAAAGTTTCAATAAAATTCTGCTGTCAGAATTTTATTGTCAAGTTCAATATGTCCAAGATTATTGCTATTGAACCGTGGCTCCTTTGGGGGTGCACCTTTGGACTTATTTGCTGTAGGATATGTCTAGTTTGTGTTCATGCTCTTTGCCATGTTGTTTGAGTGCTGTAGCTTATTGTTCTAGTGCTCCGAAGTTGCTATGTTGCTGTAATTTTCAGCTTTCGCATGTTTCTTGTTTCGGGCATAACTTTTAGCCCGTAGCTCCGATTTCAGCGAGTCTTATATGAAACTTGATTGATTTTCCGTGCAATCATAATCTCCTGTTGTTATCATGTTTTGAGGTGTTTTGCTTGAGTGCTATTTTCCGTGCTCCGTGTGCATCCTTAGTGCATCCATCATGCATCCATCATTTTTGAGTGCGCATTGCATCTTGTTGATTCGTGCCTTGTGTGATTGTATTGTTTAGATCCGGAAGCTGAGACCGAGTACGAGTACGAGCACGAGGTTACCAACGAGGTTGAGCACGAGGACCCTTCTTACGATCCGAACGACTACTCTTTAGGCAAGATGACCGAACCTCGATAACATTACTATTTTTGCCTATTGCTAGTAGTCTCGATCTATAGTTTTGCCTCGATGCCCATGTTCTTCCTGTCAGCCTCCTACTTGTAACCATGACCATGCTTAACCACCCTACCTATGCAAACCGTTGCTTGGCTAAGTACGCTTCGCTCAGCCCTTCTTATAGCATTGCTAGTTGCAGGTGAAGATCGAAGATGCTTGCTTCATGTTGAAGTTTGTTGGGTTATATCACACTATATAAATGCTTAAAATGAAATCATCTATATATTGGCAAGGGTGGAAGGCTAAGCCTTTTGCTTGGTGATTTGTTCCACTCATGCCGTTAGGAACCGTTTAAACAGGTGTTATGTTCCTTGATTATGCGTTCCTAACATGGTTGGGGTGTATGGGACCCCCTCGATAAACCGCTAAGTGCTAAGTCTTTTCCAGCAAATACCAACATTGGTACTATTTGCCTAATAACAAACTAAATAACTTGCATAGGGAGTAATTAACCCGAGTTCTTAATCAACAACCCCGGGCCAGTGCTCCTCATGAGTGTTGGTCCAAACCGGGGGTTCTGCGGGGTCACCACGAGGGAACTCGAGGATTGATATAAACCTGTAGAATCGCCCATCCGGTCGTGGCCTGAGACGAGATACGCGCGGCTACTATCAGGGTGTCGGCACGCCGGGAGGATTTGCTGGATTAGCCTTACCTTAGTTCGGAGTATCTTGAGCACGGGATTCCGAGAATACTCGGGTCTTCCCACTTTGGAGTTGCGACTCCGCGGATCTTGGGCTTGTAATGGGTCAAGTTGGAACACCCCTGCAGGGTTATGAACTTTCGAAAGCCGTGCCCGCGGTTATGTGGCAGATGGGAGCTTGTTAATATCCGGTTGTAGATAACTTGACACAATATTTCTAATACACTACCAGCGTGTGTACCGTGACTGTCAATTTCCGAATAGGGATTCGGGAGTTGAACACGGTGGGGTTATGTTTGTTGAGCTTTAGACCAGGATCACTTCGTGATCACCTCTCGACCGAGGCACTTCTCTTCTCACACTCATTCACGTAAGCTAGTGCTAGTTGCTGCTGCAGACACTTATTCTTTTCTTCAGCCTTATCCTCTCCCAAGGCTTAAATAGTCTTGTTACCCGGGAACGGGATTGCTGAGTCCTCTGTGGCTCACAGTTACTTCACCACACTAGATGCAGGTCCAGTGGTGAGCTATCCAGGTGATGGCACCGAGCTAGACTGGGAGTACGACGAGGAGCATAGTCGATACTATGTTCGTTATCCTGATGATCAGTAGTGGAGACTTCTACTAGGATTCGATCCGACCTGTGGATTTAATTTATGTTTGGTATCTTGTTATTTGGATTTTACCCTTAGAGGGCTGTGATGTTTTAATGTATGATGTTTGAGACATGTATTGTAATTGTGTGACGTGGCGAGTGTAAGCCAACTATTTTATGTTTTCCATCCCCATCTTTTACATGAGTTGTGCAAAGATACCAGACTTGCGATCATTCCAGCATGGGGTTAAGTCTCTAAGTCGTGCCTCGACACGTAGGAGATTTAGTCCCATCCTGGGCATTACAAAAGAAGAATGAGTCCATGAAGAAGACAAAAAAGAAGCCACGAAGTCGAACCGCGTGTAGACGAACGAATCCTCACGATCGCAACGGAAAAGCATTAACGAGAAGAAGCAAGCAACACGGTAAACACACCACTCAGGAAGCTCATAATGGAAGAAGCACATGATTCTCTCCTTTCCATTCATCCTGGCAGTTCCAAGATGTACCAAGATCTCAAGCAGTCTTACTGGTGGACACGCATGAAAAGGGAAATTGCCCAATTCGTGAATGAATGTGATGTATGCAGGAGAGTGAAAGCAGAACATCAACGTCCAGCCGGTCTTCTCCAACCTCTTCCTATTCCCGAGTGGAAGTTCGACCACATTGAAATGCACTTCGTCACCGGTTTTCCTAAATCCAAGCGAGGAAATGATTCTATCTTCGTGGTGATTGACAAGCTTACCAAAGTCGCTCACTTCCTGTCAGTCAAAGAATCAATCAATGCAGCTCAATTGGCAGAGTTGTACACTTCCAGAATTGTGTCTTTACATGGCATTCCTCAAGTTATCTCCTCAGACCGTGGAAGTTTGTTCACTTCAAGGTTCTGGGACTCCTTTCAGTCCGCCATGGGCACTAAGATCAGGTTCAGCACTGCTTTTCACCCTCAGACTAGTGGTCAAGTCGAGCGAGTGAATTAGATTCTAGAAGACATGCTCAGAGCCTGTGTCATATCTTTTGGCATGAAATGGGAAGACTGCCTTCCATTTGCCGAGTTCTCTTACAACAACAGCTTTCAAGCAAGTGCAGGCAAAGCTCCGTTTGGAATTCTCTATGGCAGAAAGTGCCGTACCCCTCTCAACTGGTCTGAAACAAGCGAACGTCAACTTCTTGGCAATGACTTGATCTCAGAAGCCGAAGAAATGTGCAAAGTCATACGTGAGAATCTCAAGGCCGCTCAGTCGCGTCAGAAGAGCTACTATGACGGCAAGCATCGTGATTTGGCTTTCAACATTGGTGATCATGTCTATCTCCGTGTTTCTCCGATGAAAGGCACCCAAAGATTCGGTATCAAAGGAAAGCTTGCTCCTAGATACGTCGGGCCTTTCAAGATTCTTGGCAAAAGAGGCGATCTAGCCTATCAACTTGAGCTCCCTTCCAACTTCGCCAATGTTCATGATGTGTTCCATGTGTCTCAACTCCGCAAATGCTTCAAGGCACCTGAACGCATGATTCGGTTTGAAGAGATTGATCTTCAACAAGACCTGTCTTACCGAGAGCACCCCGTTGCTATTCTCGAAGAAACCGAACGCAAGACCCGCAACAAGTCCATCAAATTCTTGAAAGTCAAGTGGTCACATCACACCGACCGAGAGGCTACGTGGGAACGAGAAGATCATCTTCGTTCCGAGTACCCTTCCTTTTTCCAGTCCTAGATCTCGAGACGAGATCTTTTTGTAGTAGAGGAGAGTTTGTAATGCCCCAGATGTAATACTTTCCCTTTTGGGCATATAATATATCTCCGGCTTCATCTATTCCATTTCGGGTTCTTTGTCTTTTGGGGTTTCGTCGTTTTGTTGTGTGCGTGTGTGGCATTCATTCATATCATGTAGACATGTGCATCGCATTGCATTTGTGTTGTCGGTTGCATCCGGTTCCACGCGTTCCTTCCCGTTGTCCGTTTCGCGTTCCGGAGCTCCCTCACGTGTCCGTGGCGTCCCGTAGGCCTACTTTGGTGTTTGGCCGTGTAACGTTACCGGTGTGGCGCGAGACTTGTCGTGTGTTGTTGTTTTGGTGTGTGTAACCCGCCTGTCTTTTCTCGTCGCGTTTGGAGTCCGTCTGCTATCCCAACAGTTATTCGTGTGGGTCCAAAGTGCCTCCACTTTGTGGCCTAAAACACCCCCTCCAACAGCCCACTAACCTCCCCTAGGCCCATCCTAACTCCCCTCGCGATCGGATCCGTCGGATCGCGATCGGAGGGCTCTAAATTCCCCCAGATCCCTCAAACCCTAGCACCTACCCTATTTATAGACCCCCTATGTCCATTTTGGGCATCCCTAACCTCTAGCTCCTCCCCCCCTCATTTTTCGGATCTGGTCAGATCCCAGCCGCCACTTGGCTCTCTCCTCGTTCGCGCCGCCGTATTCCTTCGAAGGAGTCGTCGAAGCCGCCGATCTGGATCGATCCTCGATCGCCTGGGTCAACGCTTCGCTCCGCTGGGCTCCCGCAACGCCACTGCACTGGACCACTTTGCCGCGGCCCGTCCCGGCCTCCCTCCCCGAGCCAGCGACCAGGCCGGCCTCGCCTCTCTCTCCATCGCGCCAGGTGGCCCGTCCGCCGTCGCCAGCCGCAAGGGGCCAGCGGCCCGTCCCTCCTCCGCCGGGTGGACCACATCGCCTTGGGCCTCCCCCGAGCCACGGGCCGCCCCTCTCCACGCGGGGCGCCTTCCCCCTGCAGCGGCCCACCCGCCTTCGCCTCGGGCCCGGCCCGTCTCCAGATCCAGCCGCGAGCCGCTCCACCGCCTGGGCCGAAGCCTCCCCGCCGGCCCGTTCCGCTTCCTCCACCCGGGCCGACCGGATCCAGACCGAGGGCCCGTGATTCCTTTTCTCAGATCTGAGGTTGACACCCTAAAAACCACTAAGTCTGTAGATTTTCTTACCTGTTTGATGCTATCTTCAAACTGCTATAACTTTTTGTGTGGAGCTCCGTTTTGCGCAAATAGCATGTCCAGACGTTCGTGGTGATTAGCACTACGTTTTATCTTCTTGTGCCATGCATGTTAGAGATCATCTAGGTGCTTGTTTTTCCGTTGCAAGAGTGCATCTCGGTATAAATTGCTGCTATGTGATGTTTTTATGCCATCTTTGCATAGTGAAAACTTTTAGCTCGTTTATCCGATTGATGCAAATGACATGTCCACGTGTTCGTCTTGCCATGCTCCACATGTTGCTTGTGTTAGGTTGCATGATAGATTTATTCTTGCCATGTTTATCTTCGTTGCAAAGTGCCATGTGGCTGTGATGTTGTTTCACTTGTTATGAAATGTCATCTTGTTGAGCTCGTTGCTATCGTTGTGTTTATCTCCATGATGCATGCTTGTATGTTTCGGAATCACCATCATGTGTACTTTGATGTGGTGCGTACCACTTGCCATGTTTAGTTTCGAGGTGACTTAAACTTGCTCTTTTAGATGCCATGATGAAACTGCTGTTTTAACACTTAGTGGATTTTCACTAAGTCTGAAATCTGTAACGTTCCGATGCCATGTTTGCTTGCTGCTCTAGGACAAACCATGATAGTTTTGGAGTGGATCTTGATGGTTCCTTGTAGTATATATTGTTGGCTTTCCATTCATGTTCTCACATGCTTATTTAAGTGGCTGTAGCATGTTTATCTTTTGCTCCAAATTTCAATAAAATTCTGCTGTCAGAATTTTATTGTCAAGTTCAATATGTCCAAGCTTATTGCTATTGAACCGTGGCTCCTTTGGGGGTGCACCTTTGGACTTATTTGCTGTAGGATATGTCTAGTTTGTGTTCATGCTCTTTGCCATGTTGTTTGAGTGCTGTAGCTTATTGTTCTAGTGCTCCGAAGTTGCTATGTTGCTGTAATTTTCAGCTTTCGCATGTTTCTTGTTTCGGGCATGACTTTTAGCCCGTAGCTCCGATTTCAGCGAGTCTTATACGAAACTTGATTGATTTTCCGTGTAGAATCATAATCTCCTGTTGTTATCATGTTTTGAGGTGTTTTGCTTGAGTGCTATTTTCCGTGCTCCGTGTGCATCCTTAGTGCATCCATCATGCATCCATCATTTTTGAGTGCGCATTGCATCTTGTTGATTCGTGCCTTGTGTGATTGTATTGTTTAGAGCCGGAAGCTGAGACCGAGTACGAGTACGAGCACGAGGTTACCAACGAGGTTGAGCACGAGGACCCTTCTTACGATCCGAACGACTACTCTTCAGGCAAGATGACCGAACCTCGATAACATTACTATTTTTGCCTATTGCTAGTAGTCTCGATCTATAGTTTTGCCTCGATGCCCATGTTCTTCCTGTCAGCCTCCTACTTGTAAACATGACCATGCTTAACCACCCTACCTAAGCAAACCGTTGCTTGGCTAAGTACGCTTCGCTCAGCCCTTCTTATAGCATTGCTAGTTGCAGGTGAAGATCGAAGATGCTTGCTTCATGTTGAAGTTTGTTGGGTTATATCACACTATATAAATGCTTAAAATGAAATCATCTATATATTGGCAAGGGTGGAAGGCTAAGCCTTTTGCTTGGTGATTTGTTCCACTCATGCCGTTAGGAACCGTTTAAACCGATGTTATGTTCCTTGATTATGCGTTCCTAACACGGTTGGGGTGTATGGGACCCCCTCGATAAACCGCTAAGTGCTAATTCTTTTCCAGCAAATCCCAACATTGGTACTATTTGCCTAATAACAAACTAAATAACTTGCATAGGGAGTAATTAACCCGAGTTCTTAATCAACAACCCCGGGCCAGTGCTCCTCATGAGTGTTGGTCCAAACCGGGGGTTCTGCGGGGTCACCACGAGGGAACTCGAGGATTGATATAAACCTGTAGAATCGCCCATCCGGTCGTGGCCTGAGACGAGATACGCGCGGCTACTATCAGGGTGTCGGCACGCCGGGAGGATTTGCTGGATTAGCCTTACCTTAGTTCGGAGTATCTTGAGCACGGGATTCCGAGAATACTCGGGTCTTCCCACTTTGGAGTTGCGACTCCGCGGATCTTGGGCTTGTAATGGGTCAAGTTGGAACACCCCTGCAGGGTTATGAACTTTCGAAAGCCGTGCCCGCGGTTATGTGGCAGATGGGAGCTTGTTAATATCCGGTTGTAGATAACTTGACACAATGTTTCTAATACACTACCAGCGTGTGTACCGTGACTGTCAATTTCCGAATAGGGATTCGGGAGTTGAACACGGTGGGGTTATGTTTGTTGAGCTTTAGACCAGGATCACTTCGTGATCACCTCTCGACCGAGGCACTTCTCTTCTCGCACTCATTCACGTAAGCTAGTGCTAGTTGCTGCTGCAGACACTTATTCTTTTCTTCAGCCTTATCCTCTCCCAAGGCTTAAATAGTCTTGTTACCCGGGAACGGGATTGCTGAGTCCTCTGTGGCTCACAGTTACTTCACCACACCAGATGCAGGTCCAGTGGTGAGCTATCCAGGTGATGGCACCGAGCTAGACTGGGAGTACGACGAGGAGCGTAGTCGATACTATGTTCGTTATCCTGATGATCAGTAGTGGAGACTTCTACTAGGATTCGATCCGACCTGTGGATTTAATTTATGTTTGGTATCTTGTTATTTGGACTTTACCCTTAGAGGGCTGTGATGTTTTAATGTATGATGTTTGAGACATGTATTGTAATTGTGTGACGTGGCGAGTGTAAGCCAACTATTTTATGTTTTCCATCCCCATCTTTTACATGAGTTGTGCAAAGATACCAGACTTGCGATCATTCCAGCATGGGGTTAAGTCTCTAAGTCGTGCCTCGACACGTAGGAGATTTAGTCCCATCCTGGGCATTACAAGTTGGTATTCAGAGCCTTCTCCGACCTAGGAGCCCCCACTGATTGATCGAATCGTTGACGGTCGAGTCTAGGCACACACTGAATTTTTTTTTGAGTCCTATATATTATATCGGAGAGTAGGATTTCTTTGCTTCTCATCCCCTTTCTCTCTGGTGAGGACTCCTGACGACTACTCTTGTCTCTTCTATCTTCAAAAATTGCACTAATTTTTTTTTAGGAATCTCGCGAGTATTCTGGGATTGTTTTGATGTTCTTGTGACGAGAATATTGTTCTCGATGCCTCCTGACATTAGGGGTTGTGGCAGTGTCCCGGGTAGTTGAGCTTCGGGGTATTGTCGTCACAAGCATATCGGGGCAGTACTAAATACTTAAGACGACCGACATCGAAAATCTCTCCTATACGACCAGTGGGAAGATAACCCCGACATCACCCAGTACTGGGGAGGTAGTTCGGGAGTATTGCCATAGCTTGTTATAGTGGATGCTTTTCGAAGGTCCGAGGTAGACAGTTTCCGAGAAGGACTGGTTATGTGTTGAAGGATGGATACACCTGGATGTAGGTTTAGAGTTGATTGCGCGGTGCTTCCCGTGTATCCCCAACACCTGATTGCATAACTGGAATCTTTCGGAAATTCATAGGTGCGTTTATCCAGTAGATCGTAGGCATTCTTCCAACGAATGCAGGTTAGTGAGTTCGGGGTCCTACATTGAGTGAAGTGGTTTATGACCGATGTTCCGATCGGGAGTTGCATCTTAAAGGGTCCTTGGCTATGCTGATCCGGGGATTGCAAAACCCTTTCGTAACGCGTTCATATGCTTTCAGCACAAAGATGTTAGAACGAAGCTCCTATCTTGTGTTTGTTCCCGTCTGTACCTTGTTGTTTTTCTTATTTTACCTTTTGTCCCCTATGTGGCTTCTCGTGAAGATTGATGTTATCATTTAACTGAGAACTTCATTCGTTCCTATTGTTCGAATGATTATTGTGAAGACTTGTGGCAATTCATTCCATTGATTCAGCTTATACCTTCTGTCAATCAATTGCTGATTCGTGGTCATCTCTTTCAGGATGGCTCTGAAAAGGGTTCCCAACGCTAACCCAGAGGGTGAAGAGGTCCCAGATCGTCCTCCTTCCCCTCCTCCTCCGTCTGAAGCTTGGAGAGCGATTATGCAGGCTACAGCTCAGAACACTCAGTTGTTGATGCAGATGATGCAGCAGATGCAAGCTAATCAAGCTAATTAGGGTGTTCCAGGGAATCAAGGCAACTTCTTCAACCAACAGCACCATGCTACTCTCAACCAGTTCTTGGCCAATAATCCAAAAGCTTTCAGTTACTGTGTCGACCCTCTTGATGCTGAAGATTGGTTAACCGACATAAAGAAGCATTTTGAGTGCAGTAACGTGAAGGAAGAGGATTATGTGAAGTTTGCAGCCTTCCAACTCAAAGACCAAGCAGCTGACTGGTGGCAGCAGTACAAAGACTCCAGGCCAGGTCAAGTGATCTCTTGGGAGAATTTCTGCAAGGATTTTCGCTCTCACCATATTCCTACAAGTGTCATCGAGGGTATGCGTGACCAATTCCGCAACCTGAAGCAGGGCTCTATGTCAGTCTATCAGTATAATGTCAAGTTCCAAAACCTCGCCCGCTATGCTAAGCAAGACATTCCTGATGCTAAGAGCAAAATCTACCAGTTCCGTGGAGGTCTCAAAGATGAACTTCAACTTGCTCTCACCTTGTTCGAGCCTGATGAATTCGACAAATTCTATAACATGGCTTTGAAACAAGAGGCAGCTCAGCTTAAGATGGAGGCTTCTAAAAAGAGAATTCGAGATGCCGTTCACTCTTCCTCATCGTCTCAGATGGTCTCGAAGCAACAGAAATTTGGCTTCCTCCTCCTCCAGTGATTCGAGCTCCTTACAAGAACTCCAACAACTCCAACAACAAGAACTCTAGTGGACGTGGTTTCTCCCACCCACCCAACTCCAACAAGCAGTCCAAGCAACAGTTCCAAGCTCCAAGACCGAGTGTTCCTCCTGCCCATCCGCTTTCTGAGGTTACTTGCTATAAGTGTGGCCAGAAGGGTCATTATTCCAACAAGTGCAACAACCCAAGGCGCCTTCCGCCTCCTCCTCCTGTCGGTACCGCTATGGTCAAGCATGATCCAAAGGCAGCAAGGGTCAATCTGATGAATGCAGCGTAAGCGGAGAATTCTTCTGATGTCATTTTGGGTAACCTTCCAGTTAACTCTTTTCCAGCTAAAGTGTTATTTGATTTGGGTGCTTCACATTCTTTCATGTCATACCCATTTGCATCCAAGCATAGTGTGACCACAACAGCTTTACCAAGGCAGTTGGCTATTTCTTCTCCGGGAAAGCAGATGCATTCCAGTATATATGCTTCGAATGTGTCTATTCGCATGGGTGATTATCACTTTCTGGCCAATCCGGTGGTTCTTGGTAATTCCAACATTGACCTCATCCTCGGAATGGATTGGCTTTCTCAGCATGATGCTCACATTGATTGTGCACAGAAGGAAGTCAAGATGACTCATCCTGATGAAGATGTGATTATCTTTGCCTCCAGGGATAACACTATCAGGCTTTTCTCTCTCAATGATAAGGGCGAAATTAATGCCATATCTCAAATTCCGGTGGTAAACGAATATCAAGACGTCTTTCCTGAAGAACTTCCAGGCATGCCTCCACACCGTCAGGTGGAATTCGTTATTGAACTCGAGCCGGGTACTGAGCCAGCATGCCGGCGTCCGTACAAGCTCTCTCCGGATGAATTGAAGGAATTGAAGAAGCAGCTTGATAAACAGGAGAGTATGGGTCTCATCAGGCCTAGTACGTCTCCTTGGGGCTGTGGTGTCTTATTTGTCAAGAAGAAAGATGGCACGGAGCGTCTCTGTGTTGATTACCGGCCATTGAACAAGAAGACGATAAAGAACAAGTATCCGCTCCCCAACATCAACGAACTCATCGAGCAGCTCAAGGGAGCTAAAGTGTTCTCTAAGCTCGACCTCCGAATGGGCTATCATCAAATTCGCATTCGCGAGGAAGACATTCCCAAGACGGCCTTCAGAACGAGCTACGGTTCATACGAGTATACCGTCATGTCTTTTGGTCTCGCCAATGCTCCTCCTACCTTTTCGAGGATGATGCATTACATCTTCAACCCCTATACTGGCGAGTTTGTGCTTGTGTATCTGGATGATATTCTAGTGTTTTCCAAGAATGAAGAAGATCACGAAAAGCACTTACGTCTGGTTCTTGATCGACTCCGAGAGCATAAGTTCTATGCCAAGTTCTCAAAGTGTGAGTTTTGGCTCGATAAGGTTTTGTACCTGGGCCATATCATCTCAGCTGACGGTATTGCGGTTAATCCCGAGAAAGTTGAAGCAATTGTCAACTGGGAAGCTCCTCAGAACGTCAAGCAACTCCGCAGTTTTCTGGGTCTTGCCAGCTATTGCAGAAGGTTCGTTGAGAACTTCTCCAAGATTGCCAAGCCTCTTTCCAACTTGCTTCAGAAGAATGTCAAATACTTGTGGTCTCCAGAGTGTGAAGTGGCATTCAAAACTCTCAAAGAAAAGCTCGTCTCTGCTCCAGTTCTTACTCCTCTAGATGAGTCCAAGCCCTATGAAGTATTCTATGATGCTTCTCTTCAAGGTCTTGGTGGTGTGCTTATGCAAGATAAGAGAATTGTGGCATACACTTCTCGTCAGCTCAAGCCAAGTGAGAAGAACTATCCCACACATGATCTCGAGTTAGCAGTTGTGGTACATGCTTTGATTACATGGAGACATCTGTTGTTGGGCAGAAAAGTCGACATCTTCACTGATCACAAGAGCTTGAAGTACATCTTCACACAGTCGCATCTGAACCTCCGCTAGACTCGTTGGGTTGAAATGATCCAAGAGTATGATCCCAGCATTGAATACACTCCTGGCAAGGCGAATGTGATTGCAGATGCTTTGAGCAGAAAGGCATATTGCAACAGCCTTCTTATCAAGCCGTTCCAGCCTGAGCTTTGTGAAGCTTTCAGGAAACTCAACCTCCAAGTTGTTCCGCAGGGTTTTCTTGCAAATCTTCAAGTTGCTCCTACCTTGGAAGATCAGGTCCGTGAGGCCCAACTCAGGGATACCATGGTGAAGAAAGTGAAACATGGTATTGCAAAGGGCACTCCAAAATAAAGTGCTTTCGTGTTGATGAGAGAGATACCTTGTTCTTCGAGGACAGACTCGTTGTTCCCAAAGGTGATCTCAGGAAGCTCATAATGGAAGAAGCACATGATTCTCTCATTTCCATTCATCCTGGCAGTTCCAAGATGTACCAAGATCTCAAGCAGTCTTACTGGTGGACACGCATGAAAAGGGAAATTGCCCAATTCGTGAATGAATGTGATGTATGCAGGAGAGTGAAAGCAGAACATCAACGTCCAGCCGGTCTTCTCCAACCTCTTCCTATTCCCGAGTGGAAGTTCGACCACATTGAAATGGACTTCGTCACCGGTTTTCCTAAATCCAAGCGAGGAAATGATTCTATCTTCGTGGTGATTGACAAGCTTACCAAAGTCGCTCACTTCCTGTCAGTCAAAGAATCAATCAATGCAGCTCAATTGGCAGAGTTGTACACTTCCAGAATTGTGTCTTTACATGGCATTCCTCAAGTTATCTCCTCAGACCGTGGAAGTTTGTTCACTTCAAGGTTCTGGGACTCCTTTCAGTCCGCCATGGGCACTAAGATCAGGTTCAGCACTGCTTTTCACCCTCAGACTAGTGGTCAAGTCGAGCGAGTGAATTAGATTCTAGAAGACATGCTCAGAGCCTGTGTCATATCTTTTGGCATGAAATGGGAAGACTGCCTTCCATTTGCCGAGTTCTCTTACAACAACAGCTTTCAAGCAAGTGCAGGCAAAGCTCCGTTTGAAATTCTCTATGGCAGAAAGTGCCGTACCCCTCTCAACTGGTCTGAAATAGGCGAACGTCAACTTCTTGGCAATGACTTGATCTCAGAAGCCGAAGAAATGTGCAAAGTCATACGTGAGAATCTCAAGGCCGCTCAGTCGCGTCAGAAGAGCTACTATGACGGCAAGCATCGTGATTTGGCTTTCAACATTGGTGATCATGTCTATCTCCGTGTTTCTCCGATGAAAGGCACCCAAAGATTCGGTATCAAAGGAAAGCTTGCTCCTAGATACGTCGGGCCTTTCAAGATTCTTGGCAAAGGAGGCGATCTAGCCTATCAACTTGAGCTCCCTTCCAACTTCGCCAATGTTCATGATGTGTTCCATGTGTCTCAACTCCGCAAATGCTTCAAGGCACCTGAACGCATGATTCGGTTTGAAGAGATTGATCTTCAACAAGACCTGTCTTACCGAGAGCATCCCGTTGCTATTCTCGAAGAAACCGAACGCAAGACCCGCAACAAGTCCATCAAATTCTTGAAAGTCAAGTGGTCACATCACACCGACCGAGAGGCTACGTGGGAACGAGAAGATCATCTTCGTTCCGAGTACCCTTCCTTTTTCTAGTCCTAGATCTCGGGACGAGATCTTTTTGTAGTAGAGGAGAGTTTGTAATGCCCCAGATGTAATACTTTCCCTTTTGGGCATATAATATATCTCCGGCTTCATCTATTCCATTTCGGGTTTTTTGTCTTTTGGGGTTTCGTCGTTTTGTTGTGTGCGTGTGTGGCATTCATTCATATCATGTAGACATGTGCATCGCATTGCATTTGTGTTGTCGGTTGCATCCGGTTCCACGCGTTCCTTCCCGTTGTCCGTTTCGCGTTCCGGAGCTCCCTCACGTGTCCGTGGCGTCCCGTAGGCCTACTTTGGTGTTTGGCCGTGTAACGTTACCGGTGTGGCGCGAGACTTGTCGTGTGTTGTTGTTTTGGTGTGTGTAACCCGCCTGTCTTTTCTCGTCGCGTTTGGAGTCCGTCTGCTATCCCAACAGTTATTCGTGTGGGTCCAAAGTGCCTCCACTTTGTGGCCTAAAACACCCCCTCCAACAGCCCACTAACCTCCCCTAGGCCCATCCTAACTCCCCTCGCGATCGGATCCGTCGGATCGCGATCGGAGGGCTCTAAATTCCCCCAGATCCCTCAAACCCTAGCACCTACCCTATTTATAGACCCCCTATGTCCATTTTGGGCATCCCTAACCTCTAGCTCCTCCTCCCCCTCATTTTTCGGATCTGGTCAGATCCCAGCCGCCACTTGGCTCTCTCCTCGTTCGCGCCGCCGTATTCCTTCGAAGGAGTCGTCGAAGCCGCCGATCTGGATCGATCCTCGATCGCCTGGGTCAACGCTTCGCTCCGCTGGGCTCCCGCAACGCCACTGCCCTGGACCACTTTGCCGCAGCCTGTCCCGGCCTCCCTCCCCGAGCCAGCGACCAGGCCGGCCTCGCCTCTCTCTCCATCGCGCCAGGTGGCCCGTCCGCCGTCGCCAACCGCAAGGGGCCAGCGGCCCGTCCCTCCTCCGCCGGGTGGACCACATCGCCTTGGGCCTCCCCCGAGCCACGAGCCGCTCCTCTCCACGCGGGGCGCCTTCCCCCTGCAGCGGCCCACCCGCCTTCGCCTCGGGCCCGGCCCGTCTCCAGATCCAGCCGCGAGCCGCTCCACCGCCTGGGCCGAAGCCTCCCCGCCGGCCCGTTTCGCTTCCTCCACCCGGGCCGACCGGATCCAGACCGAGGGCCCGTGATTCCTTTTCTCAGATCTGAGGTTGACACCCTAAAAACCACTAAGTCTGTAGATTTTCTTACCTGTTTGATGCTATCTTCAAACTGCTATAACTTTTTGTGTGGAGCTCCGTTTTGCGCAAATAGCATGTCCAGACGTTCGTGGTGATTAGCACTACGTTTTATCTTTTTGTGCCATGCATGTTAGAGATCATCTAGGTGCTTGTTTTTCCGTTGCAAGAGTGCATCCCGGTATAAATTGCTGCTATGTGATGTTTTTATGCCATCTTTGCATAGTGAAAACTTTTAGCTCGTTTATCCGATTGATGCAAATGACATGTCCACGTGTTCGTCTTGCCATGCTCCACATGTTGCTTGTGTTAGGTTGCATGATAGATTTATTCTTGCCATGTTTATCTTCGTTGCAAAGTGCCATGTGGCTGTGATGTTGTTTCACTTGTTATGAAATGTCATCTTGTTGAGCTCGTTGCTATCGTTGTGTTTATCTCCATGATGCATGCTTGTATGTTTCGGAATCACCATCATGTGTACTTTGATGTGGTGTGTACCACTTGCCATGTTTAGTTTCGAGGTGAATTAAACTTGCTCTTTTAGATGCCATGATGAAACTGCTGTTTTAACACTTAGTGGATTTTCACTAAGTCTGAAATCTGTAACGTTCCGATGCCATGTTTGCTTGCTGCTCTAGGACAAACCATGATAGTTTTGGAGTGGATCTTGATGGTTCCTTGTAGTATATATTGTTGGCTTTCCATTCATGTTCTCACATGCTTATTTAAGTGGCTGTAGCATGTTTATCTTTTGCTCCAAATTTCAATAAAATTCTGCTGTCAGAATTTTATTGTCAAGTTCAATATGTCCAAGCTTATTGCTATTGAACCGTGGCTCCTTTGGGGGTGCACCTTTGGACTTATTTGCTGTAGGATATGTCTAGTTTGTGTTCATGCTCTTTGCCATGTTGTTTGAGTGCTGTAGCTTATTGTTCTAGTGCTCCGAAGTTACTATGTTGCTGTAATTTTTAGCTTTCGCATGTTTCTTGTTTCGGGCATAACTTTTAGCCCGTAGCTCCGATTTCAACGAGTCTTATACGAAACTTGATTGATTTTCCGTGTAGAATCATAATCTCCTGTTGTTATCATGTTTTGAGATGTTTTGCTTGAGTGCTATTTTCCGTGCTCCGTGTGCATCCTTAGTGCATCCATCATGCATCCATCATTTTTGAGTGCGCATTGCATCTTGTTGATTCGTGCCTTGTGTGATTGTATTGTTTAGAGCCGGAAGCTGAGACCGAGTACGAGTACGAGCACGAGGTTACCAACGAGGTTGAGCACGAGGACCCTTCTTACGATCCGAACGACTACTCTTCAGGCAAGATGACCGAACCTCGATAACATTACTATTTTTGCCTATTGCTAGTAGTCTCGATTTATAGTTTTGCCTCGATGCCCATGTTCTTCCTGTCAGCCTCCTACTTGTAAACATGACCATGCTTAACCACCCTACCTATGCAAACCGTTGCTTGGCTAAGTACGCTTCGCTCAGCCCTTCTTATAGCATTGCTAGTTGCAGGTGAAGATCGAAGATGCTTGCTTCATGTTGAAGTTTGTTGGGTTATATCACACTATATAAATGCTTAAAATGAAATCATCTATATATTGGCAAGGGTGGAAGGCTAAGCCTTTTGCTTGGTGATTTGTTCCACTCATGCCGTTAGGAACCGTTTAAACCGATGTTATGTTCCTTGATTATGCGTTCCTAACACGGTTGGGGTGTATGGGACCCCCTCGATAAACCGCTAAGTGCTAATTCTTTTCCAGCAAATCCCAACATTGGTACTATTTGCCTAATAACAAACTAAA
The DNA here is from genome assembly GCA_902687465.1 of Secale cereale. Lineage (NCBI taxonomy): Eukaryota > Viridiplantae > Streptophyta > Magnoliopsida > Poales > Poaceae > Secale > Secale cereale. The sequence continues at coordinate 498,605,259 of LR738712.1, forward strand.
TAACTTGCATAGGGAGTAATTAACCCGAGTTCTTAATCAACAACCCCGGGCCAGTGCTCCTCATGAGTGTTGGTCCAAACCGGGGGTTCTGCGGGGTCACCACGAGGGAACTCGAGGATTGATATAAACCTGTAGAATCGCCCATCCGGTCGTGGCCTGAGACGAGATACGCGCGGCTACTATCAGGGTGTCGGCACGCCGGGAGGATTTGCTGGATTAGCATTACCTTAGTTCGGAGTATCTTGAGCACGGGATTCCGAGAATACTCGGGTCTTCCCACTTTGGAGTTGCGACTCCGCGGATCTTGGGCTTGTAATGGGTCAAGTTGGAACACCCCTGCAGGGTTATGAACTTTCGAAAGCCGTGCCCGCGGTTATGTGGCAGATGGGAGCTTGTTAATATCCGGTTGTAGATAACTTGACACAATGTTTCTAATACACTACCAGCGTCTGTACCGTGACTGTCAATTTCCGAATAGGGATTCGGGAGTTGAACACGGTGGGGTTATGTTTGTTGAGCTTTAGACCAGGATCACTTCGTGATCACCTCTCGACCGAGGCACTTCTCTTCTCGCACTCATTCACGTAAGCTAGTGCTAGTTGCTGCTGCAGACACTTATTCTTTTCTTCAGCCTTATCCTCTCCCAAGGCTTAAATAGTCTTGTTACCCGGGAACGGGATTGCTGAGTCCTCTGTGGCTCACAGTTACTTCACCACACCAGATGCAGGTCCAGTGGTGAGCTATCCAGGTGATGGCACCGAGCTATACTGGGAGTACGACGAGGAGCGTAGTCGATACTATGTTCGTTATCCTGATGATCAGTAGTGGAGACTTCTACTAGGATTCGATCCGACCTGTGGATTTAATTTATGTTTGGTATCTTGTTATTTGGATTTTACCCTTAGAGGGCTGTGATGTTTTAATGTATGATGTTTGAGACATGTATTGTAATTGTGTGACGTGGCGAGTGTGAGCCAACTATTTTATGTTTTCCATCCCCATCTTTTACATGAGTTTTGCAAAGATACCAGACTTGCGATCATTCCAGCATGGGTTTAAGTCTCTAAGTCGTGCCTCGACACGTAGGAGATTTAGTCCCATCCTGGGCATTACAAAAGAAGAATGAGTCCATGAAGAAGACAAAGAAGAAGCCACGAAGTCGAACCGCGTGTAGACGAACGAATCCTCACGATCGCAACGGAAAAGCATTAACGAGAAGAAGCAAGCAACACGGTAAACACACCACTCAAGAACATGACAATAAGCTCAACCAAGTATGATGCAAGACAAGTCTATATGATGCAAGATATGGCATGGGATGAAGCACACAAGAACAACACAAACCAATAATTTTAAATGAGGCCGGAGACTATATAACAATTCCGGTAAGTCCTCATATGCATATTTCGATATTGGTCCAGATCTGAACAAATCTTAAGTTAAAGTTGTTAAACAGCAAGTTAACATGCACCATGATGATCTACTCGAAATTCAAGACAAGTTTCATATAAAGTTTGTTTAATTCAGAGCTACGGCCTAAAAGATATGAGCAGAACAAGACAAGCATGACAAATATGCAAGATGCATCCAAACAACAAGCAAACACACTCCAAACTTGTGAACAACATTATAATATGCTTCTACATGCAAAAACACACAAGTTTCATATATAGCACGCTCAAAACGGAGCAACGGTTCAACACATACACACGAAACAAGATATAACAACAAGCTGTCAAAAATCAGCAACATAGCAACTTTGGAGCAAGGTAAATATATGCTACATCACCCAAACATGATAACAAGAGGCATGGATGTTAAATAGACATGATACTTAACAAGCATGAACTTAGAGCACACCCAAAACTTGCTGGAACACAATTAAAAAAGCATGGCAAGTTGCAATAAATTTATCCGGACTTAGTCAAAATCTAGGAAGGCAAAAACATCATCAAGATGCTGCCTTAGGAGGCACAAAACAACAAGCATATCAACTCTACTAAGTATATAAAGATCATGGACATGAAATAGACATAACATACATCAAACAACTCCATAGGAGGCATGTATCAATAATAACAAGCTTCACCAAATTGATCATGCTGATAAAAATCTGATAGGTACATTTATAGCAACTTGAGAGCAAGAAATAAATAAGCTACATCAGGCCAAATATGCAAACAAGAGCATGAATGGATAGAGCATAACATGGACAACAAGACATGATCATTGGACAACCCAAAACATGCATGGATTTGAGTGAGGCATCAAGCAAACATAGCATCAGGTTTAACAGTTTCAGACTTAGCAGTTTTTTCACTAAGTATAAAACAGCAACAACGACATGACATGTTTACAAGCTTGTTGCAAAAACCACAAGGCATATCATGAAAAGTGGTTTGCACCACAACAAAGATGGCATCCTCGTGCTTCTAAAACATATAGACATGTGGCATAAAAGACAATCACATCAATAGCTATGAGCAAGACAAAACAACATCTCACAACAAGTTTCAGCACTTAACAACCACATGCACTTTTGCAACAAAGATTAACATGGCAATATGATACCTAACATGAATGCTACGGCAACCAACATGTAGAGCACTTCACAATGAACATTTCAACATATCATATGCTTCATTTGGATAAACATGCATAAAGTTATCACATCACAAACATGCTAACAAAATTACAGTTATCAGCAGTTTTAAACATATAGCACTCTTGCAACGATGATTAGGGCATCAAGATGAACTCAAACAAGCATGCCACAATGGAACAATATGAAGAGCATATCACAACGATCATTTTGACATATCATATGCATCAATCGGACAATCACACAAAAAGTTACAGCCACACGGAGATGCACACTTAATTGCAAAGATGCCAGGGACTTAGCCATATTTCAGACAAGAGAGAAAAAAAACATGTGAGCGGAATTTAGTTAAAACGCGCACAGGGTGAGGGATAGCTGGAGTGGCTCACCAGAGGGCCCGTGGGCCGACTCGGTGGAGCAGGCGGCCGGCCTGAGGGAGTCTGGGCCGACGGGGCCGTGGAGCTGGGGGCGCCGGCAGCGGCGATGTCCTGGCTCTCCGACGAGCCGAGGTGCCGGATCGGACGGGGAAGACGGATCCACAGCAGGGAGCTCCGGATCCGGCCGGAGCTAGGTGGAGCGGCGTGCTCCGGCGATGGAAACGGCGTGATCGGCGGGGAGGAGCAGGGATGCGGGCGCCACGACGGCGGCCTGGTCGAGCGGCGGCGGGGACCGGCGATGCAGGGAACCGGGCGGCGGTGCTGCGCAGCCACACGGCGGCGGGGCACGGGAGGCGCGACGGCGGACCAGCGGGCGGTGGAGCGAGGTCGAGGCGGCGGGGCGGAGCACGTGGCGGCGGCGGGGTCCGGCTCCGGCGACGCTCCGGCGGCCGAAGCGAGGAGGCGCGGGGCACGGGCTGGCGCAGGTGGCGGCGGGCCCGTCGCGGCTGGCGGTGGCGACGGACGGGCTCAGACGGGCCCCATCCGGGTCCCGCGGTCCGCGGCGGTAGGGAAGTGGGCGCTGGACAGGTGGCGGCGCGGGATTCGCCCGGGGCGGCGGCGGCGGCGCTGAGGTGGCGTGATCTGATTGGGCGGAGTGAGGTGGCTGGCTGGACATGTCCGGCGGCGCGAGGGGAGCGGGGCTAGGGTTTCATCCGCGAAAATGGAGGGGAAGGACCTATTTATAGGTAGAGGGAGTTGGGAGTGTCCAAATGAGGAGCGGTTTTCGGCCACGCGATCGTGATCGAACGACCAAGAGCATGGAGGGGGTTAGAATGGTCTAGCAGGCTGTTTTGGAGGGGTGCTGGGCCAAAAGAGAAAAGGCTTCCGGCGGTTAACATGGTTAACCATTGGGCTATCAAACGGACTCCGAATGTGATGAAACTTGGCAGGCGGTCTACCTATGCTATAATAAGACCACACGCCAAGTTTCATCCCATTCCGAGAACATTTTCTGGCCACTCATAAAATAAATATCGGGAGGTGCCGCGGACACGTGCAAGTGTGTGTGGGCTCAGAACGGACAATGGAGAGGACAGGCGGACTCGGACGGATGCAAGTTTTGAAAACATGTTGATCACAATGCACATGATGACATGGCAAAATGCAACACACAAGAAAATGACATGGCAACGATGACGAATAACTGGCTGACACCTGGCGCATCGGTCTCGGGGTGTCACAACAACTCTGTCATATATTCATTTTTGGGCTCCTTGATTCCCGTGCCTGTCGCTTATCCCTTCGTCTTATAAATAGGGACAAGGTTTCTTTTCCTTTTCTCCCTTCGCCTCTTCGCCTTTCTTCCACCTCGCGTCGCCTCAGTGCCCGAGTGCTGCCGCCACCGTCGACCTTCGCCTTTGCCCCATCAACGGTCGCTGCATCAACCTGATTCGACCAGAGCTCCGCCGGCGCGCCTCCGTGTTCAACAGTCCCGGTAAGTCTTTTCTTTGCTCCTCCCATAGATCCCATTAGGGTTTTCTGCAAGTTCCTTGAAGCTCTAGTGTTGTTCTTCCCTGTTCTTCTCCGTGGCATAAATGGCGAGTATAAATCTTATGTTTTCCTGTGCGGTTGTAGTTATAACCCCCCTTCTTGTCATCAGCGCATCCTTTCTATAGAGTAATCCCATATGGATCTGATGAACTGCTTAAGTACATGTATCCTAGGTCTGAATATATCTTGATTTATTAACATGTTGTAGATCTGAAATTATCATATCAATCTGTGAAACCTATTTTTCCATCACTTGGTTATTTCAGATCTGTACCTTCCATACCCGCATAGGCGGTTTAACGCTAGAAAATGATAATCCGATAGATACCATTAGTCCCCTCTTAAACCGCCGTCTCAGTTACTTTTGCAACCCTTCCAATCCCTTACTCCGGTTTAACAATGTGTATATGCCTCAACATCTTCTCCTGCTGACCTTGTGACGCTTTATACTTGTAACCATGATTCATAAACCGACATTTTATCTGTAATTTCAGCTTTTCATTTGAAATGGCCAAGAAATTTTATTCCTGTAACTGGGTTCCGTCCCGGGTTACCGAGGAAGAACTGAACGGGTTAGTCATCCACTGGAGAGTTCCTGGTCTAGAAAATCCTCCTGAACCTAAAGATGGAGAAGTAATTGTGTTTATTGATCATCTGGCCTGAGGGTTTAGCCCTCCCGGATCAAAAAAATTCCGTGATGTGCTTGCTAGCTTCCAACTCCATCCTCAAGATATTGGACCAAACTCTGTGTCCAATGTTTGCAACTTCCAAGTATTCTGCGAGGCTTACTTGCAAGAGGAGCCCACAGTTGAACTGTTTAGGGATTTCTTCCACTTGAACCATCGTACTAAATTTACAGACGCGCCCAATACTGAACTTGGCGGGATGGCAATCCAGAAGAGGAAGGATGTCAAATTCCCTCATGCCAAGCATCATAGTCACCCCAAGGACCGGAATCAGACTTGGTTTTACTGCCAAGATACGTCTTCAACAAACGAGAATCCTTTGCCGGGTTATCATCCTCACCGGCTTAGCAATACCCATCCATTTCCTCAACTGCTTAGCGCCAAGGAACGATCCGAGTATGCACCACAACTTTCAAAGCTCCGGGCCTTCGTTGCAAATGGTTTAAAAAGCGTCGATTTTGTTCGTTGCTGGATCTCCTGGAGCATTCTGCCTCTAAGCCGACGCCCCGATTTAATGTGTGAGTACATAGGGGACATGAAAGACCCTCAACGACATACTGACATTCAACTAAAGGAAGATGAAATTACTAAATCTGTTAAGAAGATACTGGATGAACCGGTGGCTGTCTGCAGCAAAACATGCCTGAATCCCTTCTGTGCTTCCAACAAACCGCCAGCTGTAAGGATCCTTTCAGTATTGCTTTAATTTGATGTTCTTAAATATCCTCTCAAAATTTCGCCAATCTTTGATAGGGTGATGATCCCTTCTGGAAGAGGAAACCACAAGATAAACCGGCAAATACATCTCGCCCCTAGACTAAGGTTATCAAGAAACCTGCCAAAAAGAAAACCGCTAAGTCTTCCGAATTAAACGTTGATGATGATCTGGACAAACTGGAATCAGAGGTAGAACTTGACTCTCTTGGCTCCCTTTTCATACACCTCATTGACAATGACTATTATCAGGATTACGTTGAAGGCAGCCAAGCTGATGATGTAGAGGTAATTATTCTTTCCTCCGGTTCAGATACTGTGCCAACACAGAAAACCCGTCAAGTTGAGGTGGTTTCGTACCCTACAATAATATCTTCGTTTGTTCTCCGCTATTAGTGTCAGGCCCAAGATGCGATTCTATCCCGATCACGTGACACTTGCGTGATTGGGGCACAACCGCATTTTGGGCGCTTTGCAAGATGGATATCATTACATCGTACCACTTCATACATACATGGGGGATACAACAATACATACAATTCACATGAATACAACAACATCAATACAAAGTATCCGACTACGGATACAAACATGAAAAGCTCAATGACATCCATCTGCTATCCCAGGCTGCTGACCCGGAACCTAACCCAAGACTGAAGAAGAAGATGAAGAAAAAGAACTCCAACAAAACGAACATCGCTCTCACGTCAAGACATCGGAAACCTGCACCTGCAACTGTTATTGTAGTATCTGTGAGCCACGAGGACTCAGCAATCCCATAACCATGGGTAACAAGACTATCAAAGCTTAATGGGTAGGAAGAGGTAAAGTGGTGAGGTTGCAGCAGCGGCTAAGCAAAAGTATGGTGGCTAACTTATGAGTACAAGAATAAGATGAGCATCTACGCAAACGGTCGCAAACTAGAAATGATCGCTAAAGATCCTGAACTACCTACGAGTCAAACATAACCCCACCGTGTTCTCTTCTCAAAGTGAAAAGAGACAGTCACGGTTACTCACGCGGTGGTGTGTTTTACTTCGGATCCTCTGCCAAGTTTTCTACAACCAGACATTAACAAATTCTAATCTGCCACATAACCGCGGGCACGGCTTTCGAAAGATCATAACCATGCAGGGGTGTCCCAACTTAGCCCATCACAAGATCTCACGATCAGCTGAAGTGATAAATATAATATCATCACTCCTTATCTTAGGGAAATCCGATCAGGCTCGGCATCCCGGTGCACAAGACATTTCGACAATGGTAAAACAAGTCCAGCAAGACCTCCCGGTGTGTCGACACCCTGATAGTAGCCGCGCGTATCTCGTCTCAGGCCATGATCGGATGGGCGATAGTACGAGTAAAACCAATCCTCGAGTTTCCCCGTGGTGGCCCCGCAGAACCCCCGTTTGGGACCAACACCATCAACACTGGCCCCCTGCTATGTAGAAAGAATGCTCGGGTAGCGCTAACTCCCTATGCAATAAATTAATTAATTAAGTTGTTATTATGAGCAAATTAAAACCAAAGTTGGGCCTTGCTGGAGGAGTTTTATTCAAAGACGAACTGTCGAGGGGTCCCCATATACCCAACCATGTAAGGAACGCAAAATCAAGGAACATAATGCCGATTTATCGGCGCCTAAGGTGGCATGACTGGAATAAAACACCGAGCAAAAGGCCAAGCCTTCCACCCATGCCCCGTATATAGGTGTGTTAATAATAATAATAATAGATATTGTGATATTCCAACAACAAGTTCCCACCTGGAATGATCTTCATCTTCACCTGCAACTAACAACGCTATAAGAGTGGCTGAGCAAGTAGGTAACATAGCCAAACAATGGTTTTTGCTAGGAAGGTGTCAAAGGTTAGAGGTTTCATGGCAACAAGGAGAGGCTTACAATAATGATGGGTAGCGCGACATGTAACGATAGCATCGAGACAACTAAGCAAAGGCAATGATAGTTAAGGTATCCAAGGGTATGGTCATCTTTCCTGAGATCCCGCAAGGAAGAAGAACGGATCCATGAAGAAGACGAAGAAGAAGCCTTGAAGAAGAACCACGGGTAGACGAACGAATCCTCACGAACGCAACGGAACAAGCACTAACGAGAAGAAGCAAGCAACACGGTAAACACACCACACGAGACATGACAATATGCTCAAACAAGTATGATGCAACACAAGTCTACATAGGATGCACTACAAGTCCATACAGGAAGCAAAACATGGCAAGGTAGGAAGCACATGAGAACAACACAAGTCTATATGATGCAATACATGGCAAGGTATGATGCACGACAAGTCTATACAGGAAGCAATACATGGCAAGGTAGGAAGCACAGGAAAACAACACAAGTCTATATGATGCAATACATGGCAAGGTATGATGCATGACAGTCCATACAGGAAGCAATACATGGCAAGGTAGGAAGCACAGAAAAACAACACAAGTCTATATGATGCAATACATGGCAAGGTATGATGCATGACAAGTCTATACATGAAGCAATACATGGCAAGGTAGGAAGCACATGAATACAACACAAGTCTATATGATGCAATACATGGCAAGGTATGATGCATGACAGGCCATACAGGAAGCAAAACATGGCAAGATAGGAAGCACAGTTGATGCACTTAGGATGCATTACATGACAACATAGGGAGCACACCAGAACAACACAAGAACAAGACAATATGCTCAAGCATGTAGGAAGCAAGACAGATCTATATAGGATGCAAAACATGGCAAGGCAGGAAGCACTCAAAACAACACAAGTCAACAAGTTTAAAATGAGGCCGAAAACTACATATAATAAAACCGGTAAGTCCTCATATGCATAGTTTGAAATTAGTCCAGATCTGAACAAACCTTATGTTCAAGTTGTTAAACAGCAAGTTAACATGCACCATCATGATCTACACGGAATTCTAGCCAAGTTTCGTATAAAGTTTGTTTAATTCGGAGCTACGGCCTAGAAGATATGAGCAAAACAAGACAAGCATGGCAACGGTGCAAGATGCACCCAAACATCAAGCAAACTCACTCCAAACATGAAAACAACATGATATTATGATTCTACATGCAAAAACGCACAAGTTTCATATAAGGAACACTCCAATCGGAGCAACGGGCTAAAAGATACACATGAAACAAGATATAACAACAAGCTGAAGTTAACAGCCACATAGCAACTTTGGAGCAATTAATATATACTCTACAGCACTCAAACATGGTGACAAGAAGCATGGACATGAAGTAGACATATCCTACAGCAAACAACTCCATTGGAGCAACTCCATAGGAGGCATGGATCAATAGCAACAAGCTACAACATTTTGATCATGACAATAAAAACCTGACATCAATATTTTATAGCAACTTGGGAGCAAGATGTAAATAAGCTACAACAACTCAAATGACCAAGTGAGGACATGGATGGATAGACAACAACATATACAACAAGGAATGATCAATGGCCACCCCAAAACTAACATGGATTTGCCTAGGGCATCAAGCAAACATAGCGTCAAGATAAGACATATTCCAGACTTAGTGAAATTTCACTAAGTGTTAAAACAGCAATAACAACATGGCATGTTTGAAAGCATGTTTAAGTCACCTCAAGGCATATCATAGCAAATGGTTTGCACCACATCAAAGAACACATCATGGAGATTCTAAAACATCTAGGCATGTGACATGGGGACAAACACATCAATAGCAACGAGCTCCTCAACTACGCATCTTGTAACAAGTTACAAAACCTAACAGCCACATGCACTTTTGCAACAGAGATTAACTTGGCAATATGAACTCAAACAAGCATGCTATAGCAACCAACATGTAGAGCATCTCATGATGAACATTTTGACATATCATTTGCTTCAATTGGATAAACATGCACCAAGTTATCATATCTCAAACATGGCAACAAAATAACAAGTAGCAGCAGTTTATAACAAGTAGCACTCTTGCAACAGATATTAGAGCATCTAGATGAACTCAAATGAGCATGGCACAATGGAACAAAGTGTAGAGCACAACACCACGATCATTTTGACATATCATACACTCAAATCTGACCATCACACAAAAAGTTATTAGCTCCACAAGAATGCAATATGATACTAACATAAAAAAAGGACTTAGTCGTTTTTGCGGATCTAGCTCACCTAGTGGGCTTCGTCCCAACACCGTGGAGGACGGGGCGACTCGGTCGGTTGAGGGAGTTGGCTGGCCGGGCGCGCTGCCGGGCCAAGGCTGGAGGAAGGCGAGGCCGGCCCATGCGGTCCTGCGGTGGCCGGCCCAGGAGCGCTCGGGGAGTCGTCGTCCTTCCCCGACGAGGCAGAAACGGCGGCGGCGTGCTGGGTTTCTCCGGCGGGGCAGCTAGGGACCTCCGACGAAGGGAAACGGCGAGGGGGGGACCTGATCTGGCCGGAACAGGGTCCGGTGACTCTGTTCCCGGCGTCAGGGAGGTCCGGCGGCGAGGTGAAGTTCCGGCGAAGGAGCTCCTGCCGGCGGCGGGGTCGAAGGCACGGGGCGGGGTTTGGCGAAGGGAGCTCGAGGAGACCTGAGGTGGTTGCAGGCGGGACGGGCTCGACGGAGCGGCCTGGAGGGCGGCGCTCAGGCCCAGATCGGGAGGAGCGGCGGCGCTCCGGTGGGGAGATCGGGGAGGGGCGCTCGAGCGCTGAGCAAGCGGGATTCCGGGCGGTGCGGGGCGGCTTCGGACCCAGATCACGGCTCGGGCGGGCCGCGGTCGGGCCTGGCGGGCCGCGGCGGCGCTGACTGGTGGGGAGGCGCCAAGTGGCGGCGGTGGAGGGGTCCGGGGCGGAAAACGATGCGGGGGCGGTGCTGGAGGTTAGGGGAAGGCTAGGATTAGTCCATTTTTGGCATGGAGGGGCCTTTATATAGGGAAAAAGGGCTAGGGTTAGTGGAATTTGCTCCGTTTCGGAGCCGTTCGATCGCCACCGGATGGTCCGGAGCGGAGGGGGGTTTGTAGGTGGGCTAATGGGCTGTGTATAAGACATTGGGCTTAGGGAAGAGAAGAGAGGGAGAGGCCCGCGGATGTTTTCGGAGACCGAAAACGTCCGACGAATTAACCGGCGACTAGTGCCGCTATAAATATCCGTTGGGCTATCAAACGAGCTCCGAATGCGATGAAATTTGGCAGGCGGCCTGTCTACACTATAATAAGACCACAGGCCTTCAACCCATTCCGAGAACGTTTTTCGGCCACTCATAAAATAAATATTCGGAGGCGCCGCGGGCGCGTGTGAGTGTGTCTAGGCTCAGAACGGACAACAGAAAGGACGAGGGAACTCGGACGGATGCAAGTTTTGAAAAACATGCTGATGCAACACACATGATGACATGGCAAGATGCAACACGCAACCTGATGAAATGGCACTTACAACGAATAACTGGCTGACACCTGGCGCACCGGTCTCGGGGTGTCACAACACTCCCCTACTAACAAGAGATCTCGTCCCGAGATCTTAGGAACGAGACGGAAGGGAAAAAGGAAGAACAAAGTTCTTCAAGGACAAAAGAGTGAAACCAAAGAATATCGAGAGGTTGAACAATTCGAAAGAAAGAATACAACGGAGATGAATGTAGCTGCAAGGACTTCGTTAAACAAGATGTACAAGGAATACGAGAACCAAGGAGGTTGAGAGGCATGAAACAAGAGCTGAAGGAATAAGAATGAATTCGAAACCTCTCCGGTTAAAAGAGATAGAAAAGGGATTAGAACGAAGGAATTTGGGTAGCACTCCGGCTGAAACTGAAAGAAATAGCACCCCGGTTGGACATGAATGGAATAGGATAAGAACTGAGAAGATGAAACGAAAACATGACGAGATGAACAAGAAATTCCTCCGGAAGAATTGAAATGATGGAATTAAAAGAACGGAGAAGAAGATGACAACTTTCACGACGAGTGAATTTGGAAGAGAATCTTGAAGAGAAAGGTTTGAATAGAGTTGTTGAGAAAATCAACAACAAAAGAATGAGCTTGTTGTGGACTTATTTGAACATCTCAAGACTTGAGGTGAATTATGGCGCAACCAAAAGATGGAATAATTAAGATGAAGGAAGAAATGCAAAACTCCACTTCAAAAGAATAGGAGAATTATTTGCGCTCGAGAGGCAAGAATAAGAATGCTTGAGCTTTGAGCCAAAAGAATTTGATGAACACTAGAAGAATGAATTAAATGATGAAGAACCACCATGAAGAACTCCGGTAATGAAAGGATGATGAAGTATGAAAAAGAATAAGAATAAAGCCTTGCGATGATTTAGACGAGAGTCCGACGAGAAGGCCGAGAAATTTTTGAACTCCGGAAAAAAAATAAAAGCTGAAAGGACTTAGAACTAGAATTTATTCATCACGAATAAACTCCGAAGGAAGGGATTAAAACAATTTGATGAAAAAGAATAAGAATTATGTTATGCTAATCCTCCATCAATTAAATTGATGAACAATGGATTCACATACTACTTATTCTCGATGAAAATGATTAAAGAAGGATATATCGCGAACTTGCGAAAATCTTCATGAAACACCGATAGGATTGGAATAAAATGAATGGATTGATATGATAACACCGGAAAAGAATTTTTGAGCAACCACCGTAAGGATTGAAACCACGTGAAGAAAATGAACGAACCACCGGGAAGAATTAATCGAATGATGAAAAAAACAAACCACCAAGAAGAATTAAGCGAATGATGAAAAGAACAAACCACCGAGAAGAATTACAATCGAGTGAAGAACGAGAATGACCACCGTAAGGAATGAAATTGAACGATGCAAGAGGACAAGCCACCGTAAGAAAATGAATCGAGTGAATACGATGAATCACCGGAAAGAATAAAGCACTTGGGGAATTTAGAATGACGAGAACGAAGAGATTGTGAACGATTAAAGAATGATTGAACAAGCACCGGAAGAATATGAGACAAACGAAGAGGCATCAATGAAGAATATATTGAGGACGAAGTTGAAAACTGAGAACGAAGAAATCTTCTGAAATGATGCCTTCGGAGGAACACAAAGAAAAGAATTCAAGAAATACTCCGGATGAAGAAAAGAAGAAAGATTGAACCAACGATGAAAAGAATTGAAAGCGATGTTGGAGAAGGCATATGACTGATGGGATCCATACTTACGTCACACTTGAAAAGAATTTGGAACACTCCGGGAAATAAGAGGAGTCGAGTAACATCCTGGGAAAGACCTGTGGGTTATGAGCCCACTGAAGGGAGAACTCCGTTGAAATGGAATGCAAAGGAGATGATGCACCAGAACGAATGAAAAACTCGAATGAGGTGATAACCTCGAATTAATCGGAAGACAGACGAATATCCTGAGATTTCTTCGGAACTCTGGAATAATTAAATGGCGAGAGACGAACGAACAAAAGGAAAACACTGAGCTGATGAAAGAATATGATGAGCACCGAATACAAAATTGAATTGGAACCACCGGAAAAGAAGAAGAGGTGAAGAATATCAACCGAGAAGATAATTCCCCGGGAGAAGAAAGAGATGAAAGGTGATGAACTAGACGAGAATCCACCAGATGAAATAATTGAGGAAAGAATGCGAAGGATTCAACAGAGTAGGAAGGATACTCGATTAAGGACTCCGGCTCCGAGAAGCAAAAGGGTGGGAGGGTGGGAAAAGAAAAGACCACAACGGACGGGGAAACACCGTCGGTTAAAAGGAACTTAGGGTTGAACTTGCAAGAAGAAGAGGGTCGAGTCCACTTGACGAGAGATGCACCAGATGAAAGAACTGACAACGCAACAAACGAAAACTAACCACGAGATCCTAAAAAAATTGAAGGGGAAGAGTAGCAATTCAAAACACCTACATCAAGATTCCTCACCAGAGCGACGAAGGGGCTGAGGAGTAAAAAGAATTCCTACTCTCCGATATAACTAGACTCCGAAAAAGTTTTCTGCTAGACTCAACAACGGCCAAGCTACGATCAATCAAGGGGGCTCCTATGGTCGGTCGAGGCTCTGATACCAACTTGTCAGGCCCAAGATGCGATTCTATCCCGATCACGTGACACTTACGTGATTGGGGCACAACCGCATTTCGGGTGCTTAGCAAGATGGATATCATTACATCGTACCATTTCATACATACATGGGGGATACAACAATACATATAATTCACATGAATACAACAACATCGATACAAAGTATCCGACTATGGATATAAACATGAAAAGCTCAATGACATCCATCTGCTATCCCAGGCTGCTGACCCGGAACCTAACCCAAGACTGAAGAAGAAGAAGAAGAAGAACTCCAACAAAGCGAACATCGCTCTCACGTCAAGACATCGGAAACCTACACCTGCAACTGTTGTTGTAGTATCTGTGAGCCAAGAGGACTCAGCAATCCCATAACCATGGGTAACAAGACTATCAAAGCTTAATGGGTAGGAAGAGGTAAAGTGGTGAGGTTGCAGCAGCGGCTAAGCAAAAGTATGGTGGCTAACTTACGAGTACAAGAATAAGATGATCGTCTACGCAAACGGTCGCAAACTAGAAATGATCGCTAAAGATACTGAACTACCTACGAGTCAAACATAACCCCACCGTGTTCTCTTCTCAAAGTGAAAAGAGACAGTCACGGTTACTCACGCGGTGGTGTGTTTTACTTCGGATCCTCTGCCAAGTTTTCTACAACCGGACATTAACAAATTCCAATTTGCCACATAACCACGGGCACGGCTTTCGAAAGATCATAACCCTGCAGGGGTGTCCCAACTTAGCCCATCACAAGCTCTCACGATCAGCTGAAGTGATAAATATAATATCATCACCCCTTATCTTAGGGAAATCCGATCAGGCTCGGCATCCCGGTGCACAAGACATTTCGACAATGGTAAAACAAGTCCAGCAAGACCTCCCGGTGTGTCGACACCCTGATAGTAGCCGCGCGTATCTCGTCTCAGGCCACGAACGGATGGGCGATAGTACGAGTAAAACCAGTCCTCGAGTTTCCTCGTGGTGGCCCCGCAGAACCCCCGTTTGGGACCAACACCATCAACACTGGCCCCCATGCTATGTAGAAAGAATCCTCGGGTAGCGCTAACTCCCATGCAATTAATTAATTAATTAAGTTGTTATTATGAGCAAATCAAAACCAAAGTTGGGCCTTGCTGGAGGAGTTTTATTCAAAGATGAACTGTCGAGGGGTCCCCATATACCCAACCATGTAAGGAACGCAAAATCAAGGAACATAATGCCGGTTTATCTGCGCCTAAGGTGGCATGAGTGGAACAAAATACCGAGCAAAAGGCCAATCCTTCCACCCATGCCCAGTATATAGGTGTGTTAATAATAATAATAATAGATATTGTGATATTCCAACAACAAGTTCCCACCTGGAACGATCTTCATCGTCACCTGCAACTAACAACGCTATAAGAGAGGCTGAGCAAGCGGGTAACATAGCCAAACAATGGTTTTTGCTAGGAAGGTGTCAAAGGCTAGAGGTTTCATGGCAACAAGGAGAGGCTGACAATAATGATGGGTAGCGCGACATGTAACGATAGCATCGAGACAACTAAGCAAAGGCAATGATAGTAAAGGTATCCAAGGGTATGGTCATCTTGCTTGAGATCCCGCAAGGAAGAAGAAGGATCCATGAAGAAGACGAAGAAGAAGCCTTGAAGAAGAACCACGGGTAGACGAACGAATCCTCACGAACGCAACGGAACAAGCATTACCGAGAAGAAGCAAGCAACACGATAAACACACCACACGAGACATGACAATATGCTCAAACAAGTATGATGCAACACAAGTCTACATAGGATGCACTACAAGTCCATACAGGAAGCAAAACATGGCAAGGTAGGAAGCACAGGAGAACAACACAAGTCTATATGATGCAATACATGGCAAGGTATGATGCATGACAAGTCTATACAGGAAGCAATACATGGCAAGGTAGGAAGCACAGAAAAA
>LR738712.1:498621282-498756570 GCA_902687465.1 Secale cereale
TATACAAGAAGCAATACATGGCAAGGTAGGAAGCATAGGAAAACAACACAAGTCTATATGATGCAATACATGGCAAGGTATGATGCATGATAGTCCATACAGGAAGCAATACATGGCAAGGTAGGAAGCACAAAAAAACAACACAAGTCTATATGATGCAATACATGGCAAGGTATGATGCAAGACAAGTCTATACAAGAAGCAATACATGGCAAGGTAGGAAGCACAAGAAAACAACACAAGTCTATATGATGCAATACATGGCAAGGTATGATGCATGACAGTCCATACATGAAGCAAAACATGGCAAGGTAGGAAGCACAACTGATGCATTTAGGATGCATTACATGACAACATAGGGAGCACACCAGAACAACACAAGAACAAGACAATATGCTCAAGCAAGTAGGAAGCAAGACATATCTATATAGGATGCAAAACATGGCAAGGCAGGAAGCACTCAAAACAACACAAGTCAACAAGTTTAAAATGAGGCCGGAAACTACATATAATAAAACCGGTAAGTCCTCATATGCAAAGTTTGAAATTATTCCAGATCTGAACAAACCTTATGTTCAAGTTGTTAAACAGCAAGTTAACATGCACCATCATGATCTACATGGAATTCTAGTCAAGTTTCATATAAAGTTTGTTTAATTCGGAGCTACGACCTAGAAGATATGAGCAAAACAAGACAAGCATGGCAATGGTGCAAGATGCACCCAAACATCAAGCAAACTCACTCCAAACATGCAAAAAACATGATATTATGATTCTACATGCAAAATCACACAATTTTCATATAAGGAACTCTCCAAACGGAGCAACGGGCTAAAAAATACACATGAAACAAGATATAACAACAAGCTGAAGTTAACAGCCACATAGCAACTTTGGAGCAAGAAATATATACTCTGCAGCACTCAAACATGGTGACAAGAAGCATGGTCATGAAGTAGACATATCCTACAGCAAACAACTCCATTGGAGCAACTCCATAGGAGGCATGGATCAATAGCAACAAGCTACAACATTTTGATCATGACAATAAAAACCTGACAACAATATTTTATAGCAACTTGGGAGCAAGATGTAAATAAGCTACAACAACTCAAATGACCAAGTGAGGACATGGATGGATAGACAACAACATATACAACAAGGAATGATCAATGGCCACCCCAAAACTAACATGGATTTTCCTAGGGCATCAAGCAAACATAACATCAGGATAAGACATATTCCAGACTTAGTGAAATTTCACTAAGTGTTAAAACAGCAATAACAACATGGCATGTTTGAAAGCATGTTTAAGTCACCTCAAGACATATCATAGCAAATGGTTTGCACCACAGAAAAGAACACATCATGGAGATTCTAAAACATCTAGGCATGTGACATGGGGACAAACACACCAATAGCAACGAGCTCCTCAACTAGGCATCTCGTAACATGTTACAAAACCTAACAGCCACATGCACTTTTGCAACAGATATTAACATGGCAATATGAACTCAAACAAGCATGCTATAGCAACCAACATGTAGAGCATCCCATGATGAACATTTTGACATATCATTTGCTTCATTTGGATAAACATGCACCAAGTTATCATATCTCAAACATGGCAACAAAATAACAAGTAGCAGCAGTTTATAACAAGTAGCACTCTTGCAACAGATATTAGAGCATCTAGATGAACTCAAATGAGCATGGCACAATGGAACAAGGTGTAGAGCACAACACCACGATCATTTTGACATATCATACACTCAAATCTGACCATCACACACAAAGTTATTAGCTCCACAAGAATGCAATATGATACTAATAGGAAAAAAAAGGACTTAGTCATTTTCGCGGATCTAGCTCACCTAGTGGGCTTCGGCCCAACAGTGTGGAGGATGGGGCGGCCCGATCGGTTGAGGGAGTGGGCTGGCCGGGCGCGCTGCCGGGCCGAGGCTGGAGGGAGGCGAGGCCGACCCATGCGGTCCTAGGGTGGCCGGCCCAGGAGCGCTCGGGGCATCGTCGTCCTTCCCCGACGAGGCAGAAACGGCGGCGGCGTGCTGGGTTGCTCCGGCGGGGCAGCTAGGGACCTCCGACGAAGGGAAACGGCGAGGGGGGGACCTGATCTGGCCGGAACAGGGTCCGGCGACTCCGTTCCTGGTGTCGGGGAGGTCCGGCGGCGAGGTGAAGTTCCGGCGAAGGAGCTCCTGCCGCCGGCGGGGTCGAAGGCGCGAGGCGGGGTTTGGCGAAGAGAGCTCGAGGAGACCTGAGGTGGTCGCCGGCGGGACGGGCTCGCCGGAGCGGCATGGAGGGCGGCGCTCGGGCCCAGATCGGGAGGAGCGGCGGCGCTCCGGTGGGGAGATCGGGGAGGGGCACTCGAGCGCTGAGCAAGCGGGATCCCGGGCGGTGCGGGGCGGCTTCGGGCCCAGATCGTGGCTCGGGCGGGCCGCAGTCGGGCCTGGCGGGCCGCGACGGCGCTGACTGGTGGGGAGGCGCCAAGTGGCGGCGGTGGAGGGGTCCGGCGCGGAAAACGATGCGGGGGCAGTGTTGGAGGTTTGGGGAAGGCTAGGATTAGTCCATTTTTGGCATGGAGGGGCCTTTATATAGGGAAAAAGGGCTAGGGTTAGTGGAATTTTCTCCGTTTCGGAGCCGTTCGATCGCCATCGGACGGTCCGGAGCGGAGGGGGGTTTGTAGGTGGGCTAATGGGCTGTGTAGAAGACCTTGGGCTTAGGGAAGAGAAGAGAGGGAGAGGCTCGCGGATGTTTTCGGAGACCGAAAACGTCCGACGAATTAAGCGGCGACTAGTGCCGCTATAAATATCCGTTGGGCTATCAAACGAGCTCCGAATGCGATGAAATTTGGCAGGCGGCCTGTCTACACTATAATAAGACCACACGCCAAGTTTCAACCCATTCCGAGAACGTTTTTTGCCCACTCATAAAATAAATATTCGGAGGCGCCGCGGGCGCGTGTGAGTGTGTCTGGGCTCAGAACGGACAACGAAAAGGACGAGGGAACTCGGACGGATGCAAGTTTTGAAAAACATGCTGATGCAACACACATGATGACATGGCAAGATGCAACACGCAACCTGATGACATGGCACTGACAACGAATAACTGGCTGACACCTGGCGCACCGGTCTCGGGGTGTCACAATTAGTTACTTTGGAGTGACTCTTTGTTGCATGTTGAGGGACAGTTATATGATCCAGTTATGTTATTATTGTTGAGAGAACTTGCACTAGTGAAAGTATGTACCCTAGGCCTTGTTTCTACACATTGCAACACCGTTTATGCTCACTTTTACCACTTGCTACCTTGCTGTTTTTATATTTTTCTTATTACAAAAACCTATATCTACCATCCATATTGCACTTGTATCACCATCTCTTCGCTGAACTAGTGCACCTATACAATTTACCATTGTATTGGGTGTGTTGGGGACACAAGAGACTCTTTGTTATTTGGTTGCAGGGTTGTTTGAGAGAGACCATCTTCATCCTACGCCTCCAACGGATTGATAAACCTTAGGTCATCCACTTGAGGGAAATTTGCTACTGTCCTACAAACCTCTGCACTTGGAGGCCCAACAACGTCAACAAGAAGAAGGTTGCGTAGTAGACATCAAGCTCTTTTCTGGCGTCGTTGCCGGGGAGGTGAGTGCTTGAAGGTATATCTTTATATCTTGCAATCGAATCTTTTAGGCCCTTCGCAGAGGGAAGAAGAGGTTGTCATGTGCTTTTATTGTTGGATGCACAAAGTCTTAGCGCAAAAGAACGTCACTTTATATTACCACTTGTGATAAGGACCTTTATTATGCAGTACGTCGCTTTTATTACTTCCATATCACAAGATCGTATAAAAGCTTATTTCCTCCACACTAATAAATCATACATATTTTAGAGAGTTTGCAAACATGACAACTTACTTGAAGGATCTTACTCAATCCATAGGTAGGTATGGTGGACTCTCATGGCAAAACTGGGTTTGAGGATGTATGGAAGCACAAGTAGTATCTCTACTTGGTG
The DNA here is from genome assembly GCA_902687465.1 of Secale cereale. Classification (NCBI taxonomy): domain Eukaryota; kingdom Viridiplantae; phylum Streptophyta; class Magnoliopsida; order Poales; family Poaceae; genus Secale; species Secale cereale. The sequence continues at coordinate 498,625,320 of LR738712.1, forward strand.
CAAGGAGTTTTGGCTAGCATGAGGGGGAAAGGTAAGCTCAACATGTTGGATGATCCATGACAATATACTTTATTTCGAATATAAGAAAACATAACCCATTATGTTGTCTTCCTTGTCCAACATCAACTCTTTAGCATGTCATATTTTAATGAGTGCTCACAATCACAAAAGATGTCCAAGATAGTATATTTGTATGTGAAACCTCTCTTTCTTTATTACTTCCTATTAATTGCAACGATCAGGAAAACTATGTTTGTCAACTCTCAACAACTTTTATTCATCATACTCTTTATATGTGAAGTCATTACTTCCCATAAGATCAATGTGATCTCTTTGATACTCTTTTTATATTTTATTTTATTTTATCATGACCAACGTGAGGAAAGCAATCCCTTGACTCAACACTAATCTTTATTATATAGCTCACGGACTCGATTACAAAGATAAAGATCATAAAGCAAAAGATCACAACTAGATCATGCTAACTTTATTCTACTAGATTAAGATACTACCAAAAGGATAGAACTAAGAAAAATGGTAAAGATAGGAGTGTGATGGTGATACGATACCGGGGCAGCTCCCCCAAGCTTGGCAGTTGCCAAGGGGAGTGCCCATACCCATATGATTATGTCCCATTCTTCGGAGGTGGTGAGGATGGAGTTGTTGATGATGTAGGCTTGTCGTCCATCTTCCAAGGCATGGGCTCACCATCGTAGAAGGATGATCGAGTCTCCGGGATGCTTAAATATGCAGCCAAACTCATCTTCTTGAATCTATATTCATACTCACAGTTTTGGTTTTGCAGGTCATAGATCTGGGCTTGGAGGTGTTCGATTTTCTCTTGGAGATTGGAGATGGCTTCCCTGAAGATCCTTGAGTCTAGCTTGAGGTTGTTGGCGAGCTCCGTGATCATCATGTGGTTGGCGTTGAGTCCTCGTTCCACCATACCTTGGCACTTGAAAACTTGTTGCTCCGTTGCTTAGAGTCTCGTCTCCATGCTTCCGGTCCTCCTTGGCCCCTCAACATCACGGATGTGCAGCACCCCTTCATGCAACTCCATGGTTTGAGGGTGATGCAGCACCTCCGTGAGGTAGGGGCTGATGACCTTCTCGAAGAACTTGTCCTTGGGGGTGTTGGAAGTGTTGGGGAACGTAGTATTTCAAAAAAATTCTAACGATCACGCAAGATCTATCTACTAGAAGCATAGCAACGAGAGGGGAGAGTGTGTCTACGTACCCTCATAGACCGAAAGCGGAAGCGTGTGGTGACGCGGTTGATGTAGTCGAACTTCTTCGTGATCCAACCGATCAAGCACCACACGTACGGCACCTCAGCGTTCAGCACACGTTCATCTTGATGACGTCCCATGACTCTTGATCCAGTAGAACTTCGCAGGAGAGTTTCGTCAGCACGACGGTGTGGTGACGGAGATGATGAAGCTACCAGCGCAAGGCTTTGCCTAAGCACTGTAACAATATGACCGATGTGTGTTTCTGTGGAGGGGGCACCACACACGGTTCGGAGAGATCAACTTGATCAAATTGTGTGTCTAGAGGAGCCCCTGCCCCCGTATATAAAGGAGCAGGGGGAGGCCGGCCGGCCCCTATGGCGCGCCACTCCTACTAGGAATAGGATTCCAATCCTATTCCTAGTAGGAGTCCACCAAGAGGGAGAGGGGGAAGGAAGGAGAGGGAGAGGGAGAGGGAAAGAGGGGCCGCGCCCCCCTCCCCTAGTCCAATTCGGACTCCCCTTGGGAGGGGGCGCGCCACCTCCTGGGCTGCTGCCCTCTCTCTTCCCTAAAGCCCACTAGGTCCCAATACTTCCTCGGGGGGTTCCGGTAACCCCTCCGACACTCCGGTTTAATCCGAAACTTTTCCGGAACACTTCCGGTGTCCGAATATAGTCGTCAAATATATCAAACTTTACGTCTCGGACATTCCGAGACTCCTCGTCATGTCCGTGATATCATCCGGGACTTCGAACTACCTTCGGTACATCAAAACTAATAAACTCATAATAGCGATCGTCATCAAACGTTAAGCGTGCGGACCCTACGGGTTCGAGAACTATGCAGACATGACCGAGACTCATCTCCGGTCAATACACAATAGTGGAACCTAGATGCTCATATTGGCTCCTACATATTCTACGAAGATCTTTATCGGTCAAACCACATAACAACATACGTTGTTCCCTTTTGTCATCGGTATGTTACTTGCCCGAGATTCGATCGTCGGTATCTCAATACCTAGTTCAATCTCGTTACCGGCAAGTTTCTTTACTCGTTCCGTAATACATCATCTCGTGACTAACTCATTAGTCAATTGCTTGCAAGGCTTATTATGATGTGCATTACCGAGAGGGCCCAGAGATACCTCTCCGACACTCGGAGTGACAAATCCTATTCTTGATCTATGCCAACACCACAAACACTTTCGGAGACACCTGTAGAGCATCTTTATAATCACCCAGTTACGTTGTGATGTTTGATAGCACATAAGGTGTTCCTCCGATATACGGGAGTTGCATAATCTCATAGTCATAGGAACATGTATAAGTCATGAAGAAGCAATAGCAGTAAAACTAAACGATCATAGTGCTAAGCTAACGAATGGGTCTTATCCATCACATCATTCTCCTAACGATGTGATCCTGTTGTCTATGGCTAGGAAACATAACCATCTTTGATCAATGAGCTAGTCTAGTAGAGGCATACTAGGGACACTTTGTTTTGTCTATGTATTCACACATGTACTAAGTTTCCGGTTAATACAATTCTAGCATGAATAAAATACATTTAGCATGATATAAGGAAATACAAATAACATCTTTATTATTGCCTCTAGGGCATATTTCCTTCAGTCTCCCACTTGAACTAGAGTCAATAATCTAGATTACAATGTAATGATTCTAACACCCATGGAGTCTTGGTGCTGATCATGTTTTGCCCGTGGAAGAGGCTTAGTCAACGGGCCTGCGACATTCAGATCCGTATGTATCTAGCAAATTTCTATGTCTCCCTCCTTGACTTGATCGTGGATGGAATTGAAGCGTCTTTTGATGTGCTTTGTTCTCTTGTGAAACCTGGATTCCTTCGCCAAGGCTATTGCTCCAGTGTTGTCACAAAAGATTTTCATTGGACCCGATGCACTAGGTATCACACCTAGATCGGATATGAACTCCTTCATCCAGACTCCTTCATTTGCTGCTTCTGAAGCAGCTATGTATTCTGCTTCACACGTAGATCCCTCCACGACGCTCTGCTTGGAACTGCACCAACTGACAGCTCCACCGTTTAATAAAAATACATATCCGGTTTGTGACTTAGATTCATCCGGATTAGTGTCAAAGCTTGAATCGACATAACCGTTTACGATGAGCTCTTTGTCACCTCCATACACGAGAAACATATCGTTTGTCCTTTTCAGGTACTTCAGGATGTTCTTGATCGCTGTCCAGTGATCCACTCCTGGATTACTTTGGTACCTCCCTGCTAAACTTATAGCAAGGCACACACCAGGTCTAGTACACAGCATTGGATACATGATTGATCCTATGGCTGAGGCATAGGGAATGAATTACATTTTCTCTCTATCTTCTGAAGTGGTCGGGCATTGAGTCTTACTCAACTTCACACCTTGCAACACAGGCAAGAACCCTTTCTTTGACTGATCCATTTTGAACTTTTTCAAAATTTTATCAAGGTATGTGCATTGTGAAAGTCCAATTAAGCATCTTGATCTATCTCTATAGATCTTAATGCCTAATACGTAAGCAGCTTCACCGAGGTCTTTCATTGAAAAATTCTTATTCAAGCATCCTTTTATGCTATCCAGAAATTCTATATCATTTCCAATCAGCAATATGTCATCCACATATAATATCAGAAATGCTACAGAGCTCCCACTCACTTTCTTGTAAATACAGGCTTCTCCAAAAGTCTGTATAAAACCATATGCTTTGATCACTTCATCAAAGCGTATATTCCAACTCCAAGATGCTTGCACCAGTCCATAGATGGATTGCTGGAGCTTGCACACTTTGTTAGCACCTTTAGGATTGACAAAACCGTCTGGTTGCATCATATACAACTCTTCTTTGAGATATCCATTCAGGAATGCAGTTTTAACATCCATCTGCCAGATTTCATAATCATAAAATGCGGCAATTGCTAACATGATTCGGACAGACTTAAGCATCACTACGAGTGAGAAAGTCTCATCGTAGTCAACTCCTTGAACTTGTTGAAAACTTTTTGCAACAAGTTGAGCTTTGTAGACAGTAACATTACCGTTAGCGTCGGTCTTCCTCTTGAAGATCCATTTATTTTCAATGGCTTGCCGATCATCGAGCAAGTCAACCAAAGTCCACTCTTTGTTCTCATACATGAATCCCATCTTAGATTCATGGCCTCAAGCCATTTTGCAGAATCTGGGCTCATCATCGCTTACTCATAGTTCGTAGGTTCATCATGGTCTAGTAACATGACTTCCAGAACTAGGTTGCCGTACCACTCTGGTGCGGAACGTACTCTGGTTGATCTACGAAGTTCAGCAGAAACTTGATCCGAAGTTTCATGATCATCATCATTAGCTTCCTCAATAATTGGTGTAGGAATCACTGGAACTAGTTTCTGTGATGTACTACTTTCCAATTCGGGAGAAGGTACAATTACCTCATCAAGTTCCACTTTCCTCCCACTCACTTCTTTCGAGAGAAACTCCTTCTCTAGAAAGGATCCATTCTTAGCAACAAATATCTTGCCTTCAGATCTGTGATAGAAGGTGTACCCAACAGTCTCCTTTGGGTATCCTATGAAGACACATTTCTCCGACTTGGGTTTGAGCTTATCAGGTTGAAGCTTTTTCACATAAGCATTGCAGCCCCAAACTTTAAGAAACGTCAACTTTGGCTTCATGACAAACCACAGTTCATAAGGTGTTGTCTCAACGGATTTAGATGGTGCCCTATTTAACGTGAATGCAGCTGTCTCTAAAGTATAACCCCAAAACGATAGTGGTAAATCGGTAAGAGACATCATAGACTGCACCATATCTAATAAAGTACGGTTACGACGTTCGGACACACCATTATGCTGTGGTGTTCCGGGTAGCGTGAGTTGTGAAACTATTCCACATTGTTTCAAATGAAGACCAAACTCTTAACTCAAATATTCACCTCCACGATCATATCGTAGAAACTTTATTTTCTTGTTACGATGATTCTCTACTTCACTCTAAAATTCTTTGTACTTTTCAAATGTTTCAGACTTGTGCTTCATTAAGTAGATATACCCATATATGCTCAAATCATCAGTGAAGGTCAGAAAATAACGATACCCGCCGCGAGCTTCAACACTCATCGGTCCACATACATCAGTATGTATGATCTCCAACAAATCTGTTGCTCGCTCCATAGTTCCGGAGAACGGAGTTTTAGTCATCTTGCCCATGAGGCATGGTCGCAAGCACCAAGTGATTCATAATCAAGTGATTCCAAAAGTCCATCACTATGGGGTTTCTTCATGTGTTTTACACCAATATGACCTAAACGACAATGCCATAAATAAGTTGCACTATCATTATTAACCTTACATCTTTTGGCTTCAATATTATGAATATGTGTATCACTACGATCGAGATCCAACACAAATAGACCACTCTTCAAGGGTGCATGACCATAAAAGATATTACTCATATAAATAGAACAACCATTATTCTCAGATTTAAATGAATAACCGTCTCATAATAAACAAGATCCAAATATAATGTTCATGCTTAACACTGGCACCAAATAACAATTATTCGGGTCTAAAACTAATCTCGAAGTAAATGTAGAGGTAGCGTGCCGACGGCAATCACATCGACTCTGGAACCATTTCCCACGCGCATCGTCACCTCGTCCTTAGCCAATCTTCGTTTAATCCATAGTCCCTGTTTCGAGTTACAAATATTAGCAACCAAACCGGTATCAAATACCTAGGTACTACTACGAGCATTAGTAAGGTACACATCAATAACATGTATATCACATATACCTTTGTTCACCTTGCCATCCTTCTTATCCGCCAAATACTTGGGGCAGTTCCGCTTCCAGTGTCCAGTCCCTTTGCAGTAGAAGCACTCCGTTTCAGGCTTGGCTCCAGACTTGGGTTTCTTCGTGGGAGTAGCAACTGTCTTGCTATTCTTCTTGAAGTTCCCCTTCTTTCCCTTGCCTTTTTTCTTGAAACTAGTGGTCTTGTTAACCATCAACACTTGATGCTCTTTTTTGATTCCTACCTCCGAAGCTTTGAGCATAGCGAAGAGCTCGGGAATTTTCTTCTGCATCCCTTGCATGTTATAGTTCATCATGAAGCCTTTATAGCTTGGTGGCAGTGATTGAAGAACTCTATCAATAACACTATCTTCGTCAACTTTGCATCCAAGTTGGGTCATATGATTGTAGTACCCAGACATTCTGAGCAAGTGTTCACTAATAGAACTATTCTCCTCCATCTTGCAGCTGTAGAACTTATTGGAAATCTCATATTTTTCAATCCGGGCATTTTCTTGAAATATTAACTTCAACTCCTGGAACATCTCATATGCTCCATGAGGTTCAAAACCTCGTTGAAGTCCCGGTTCTAAGCTGTAAAGCATGGCACACTGAACTATCGTGTAGTCATCAGACCGCGTCTGCCAGACGTTCAAAGCGTCTACATTAGCGGGAGGGGGCTTGTCACCTAGCGGTGCTTCAAGGACATAATTCTTCTGTGCAGCAATGAGGATAATCCTGAAGTTATGGACCCAGTCCGTGTAATTTCTACCATCATCTTTCAACTTAGCTTTCTCTAGGAATGCATTAAAATTCAAAGGAACAGTAGCACGGTCCATTGATCTACAACAACATAGATATGCAAAAACTATCAGGACTAAGTTCATGATAAATTAAAGTTCAATTAATCATATTACTAAAGAACTCCCACTTAGATAGACATCCCTCTGGTCATCTAAATGATCACGTGATCCAAATCAACTAAACAATGTCCGATCATCACGTGAGATGGAGTAGTTTTCATTGGTGAACATCTTATGTTGATCATATCTACTATATGATTCACGCTCGACCTTTTCAGTCTCCAGTGTTCCGAGACCATACCTGCATATGCTAGGCTTGTCAAGTTTAACTCGAGTATTCTGCGTGTGCAAAACTGGCTTACACCCATGAACGTAGAGCTTATCACACCCGGTCATCACATGGTGTCTCGGCACAACGATCTTTCGCAATGGTGCATACTCAGGGAGAACACTTATACCTTGAAATTTAGTGAGAGATCATCTTATAATGCTACCGTCGTACTAAGCAAAATAAGAAGCATAATAAGATAAACATCACATGCAATCAAAATATGTGACATGATATGGCCATCATCATCTTGTGCTTTTGATCTTCATCTCCAAGGCACCGTCATGATCAGCATCGTCACCGGCGCGACACCTTGATATCCATCGTAGCATTGTTGTCATCTCGCCAACTATTACTTTCATGACTATCGCTACCGCTTAGTGATAAAGTAAAGCAATTACATGGCGACTGTATTTCATACAATAAAACGACAACCATATGGCTCCTGTCAGTTGCCGATAACTTTACAAAACATGATCATCTCATACAATAACGTATAACTCATCATGTCTTGACCATATCACATCACAACATGCCCTGCAAAAACAAGTTAGACGTCCTCTACTTTGTTGTCACAAGTTTTACGTGGCTTCTGCAGGCTTAGCAAGAACTGTTCTTACCTACGCATACAAAAACCACAATGATTTTTCGTCAAGTATGTGTTGTTTTAACCTTCACAAGGACCAGGCGTAGCCACACTTGATTCAGCTAAAGTGAGAGAGACAGACACCTGCCAGTCACCTTTAAGCAATGAGTGCTCGTAACGGTGAAACTAGTCTCGCGTAAGCGTACGCGTAATGTCGGTCCGGGCCGCTTCATCCCACAATACCGCCGAAACAAAGTATGACATGCTAGTAAGCAGTATGACTATTATCGTCCACAACTCATTGTGTTCTACTCCGTCATATCATCTACGCATAGACCTGGCTCATGATGCCACTGTAGGGGAACGTAGTATTTCAAAAAAATCCTACGATCACGCAAGATCTATCTACTAGAAGCATAGCAATGAGAGGGGAGAGTGTGTCTACATACCCTCGTAGACCAAAAGCGGAAGCGTCTAGTGACGCGGTTGATGTAGTCGAACTTCTTCGCGATCCAACCGATCAAGCACCGAACGTACGGCACCTCCGCGATCAGCACACGTTCAACTTGATGACGTCCCACGAGCTCTTGATCTAGTAGAACTTTGCGGGAGAGTTTTGTCAGCACGACGACGTGGTGACGGAGATGATGAAGCTACTGGCGCAGGGCTTCGCGTAAGCACTGCAACGATATGACTGAGGTGTGTTTCTGTGGAGGGGGGCACCGCACACGGTTGGGAGAGATTAACTTGATCAACTTATGTGTCTAGAGGTGCCCCCTGCCCCCGTATATAAAGGAGCAAGGGGGGAGGCCGGCCGGCCCCTAGGGCGTGCCCTAGGAGGGCCACTCCTACTAGGAATAGGATGGGAGAGGGGGAAGGAAGGAGAGGGAGAGGGAGAGGGAAAGGGGGGCCGCGCCCCCCTCCCCTAGTCCAATTTGGACTCCCCTTGGGAGGGGCGCGCCACCTCCTGGGTTGGTACCATCTCTCTCCCCTAAAGCCCACTAGGGCCCAATACTTCCCCGGGGGGTTCCGGTAACCCCCCCCTCCCGACACTCCGGTTTAATCCGAAACTTTTCCGAAACACTTCCGGTGTCCGAATATAGTCGTCCAATATATTAATCTTTATGTCTCGAAATGTCATGTCCGTGATCTCATCAGGGACTCCGAACTACCTTTGGTACATAGGAACTCATAAACTCATAACACCGATCGTCATCAAACGTTAAGCGTGCGGACCCTACGGGTTCAAGAACTCTGTAGACATGACCGAGACTCATCTCTGGTCAATAACCAATAGCGGAACCTGGATGCTCACATTGGCTCCTACATATTCTACGAAAATCTTTATCGGTCAAACCGCATTACAACATACATTGTTCCCTTTGTCATCGGTTTGTTACATGCCCGAGATTCGATCGTCGGTATCTCAATACCTAGTTCAATCTCGTTACCGGCAAGTCTCTTTACTTGTTCCTTAATACTTCATCTCATGACTAACTCATTGGTCAATTGCTTGCAAGGCTCATTATGATGTGCATTACCGAGAGGGCCTAGAGATACCTCTCAGACACTCGGAGTGACAAATCCTATTCTTGATCTATGCCAACACCACGAACACTTTCGGTAACACCTGTAGAGCATCTTTATAATCACCCAGTTACGTTGTGACGTTTGATAGCACATAAGGTGTTCCTCCGGTATACGGGAGTTGCATAATCTCATAGTCATAGGAACATGTATAAGTCATGAAGAAAGCAATAGCAGTAAAACTGAACGATCATAGTGCTAAGCTAACGGATGGGTCTTGTCCATCACATCATTCTCCTAATGATGTTATCCCGTTGATCAAATGACAACGTTGTCATTTGATCAATGAGCTAGTCTAGTAGAGGCATACTAGGGACACTCTGTTTTGTCTATGTATTCACACATGTACTAAGTTTCCGGTTAATACAATTCTAGCATGAATAAAAGACATTTATCATGATATAAGGAAATACAAATAACATCTTTATTATTGCCTCTAGGGCATATTTCCTTCAGGAAGACGCCATGATGATCTAGATCTGTCAGAAACAACAGCTCGAAACAAAAACAGAGGACTTTTGCGTGATACAGTGGTCAAAACCTTCGGGGAATATATAATGATTTTTTACCGACCAAAAGGAGTAACCTACAAGAAATCGGAGTCCGGGAGGCATGCGAGGTGCCCACGAGGCAGTGGGCGTGCCCAGGGGAAGGGGGCGCGCCCTCCACCCTCGTGGACGCCTCGTGTCTCTTCCGGACTGCCACTGAATTTTCTATTTTTCTAAATATTCCAAAACGGTAAAAAATTGCCATTAGAAATGTTTTGGAGTCGGTTTACTTACCGTACCACATACCTCTTCCTTTTCGGGGTCTGAATCGTTCTAGAAAGTGACCCTTATGTATTCCTCTGGGGTTACGATTTCACTAACATTGGTTTCAACATTTACAGGATTACCTGAGGTATAATGTTTGATTCTTTGACCATTCACCACCTTCGGATTCGTACCTTCGAAGTTGTTGATTTTTATGGCATCGGAACGATAGACCTCCTCGATAACGTGTAACATCCCAAATTTTCAATTTGGAATGTTATACATAGATCATAATTGCATTGCATGCTCTTTGCATTTTTGTTTGTGGCGTTCCTCGAAATTCTAAGCAACTCAAGGACCTACGGAGAGAGTTGGGAATATTACCATTTTCGTATTTGAGTTCGCTCGAATACCGGTACGAGGACAGTGTGATTCTAATTATTTTTCTCTCCTAAAAATATTTCTAAATACAAAATATGAGCGGAGATAATATGACTTCTCCAAAATAATAGAAATATTGGAGGAAAAATATTAAAAGCACTTTTGGTATTTTTCTGGATTTATTGGCGATCTTATTTGCATAGGGAAATGCGCGTTTTTCAAAATTGTATTTAGGTCCGGGAAAAATGTTCACTTTGTCCTAAATATTATTAGAGGACGGTGAAAATTTATTTCGGGATTTTTGGAGTCCGTTTAGTATTTATTTCGTTAGTTTTTCTGCGCCAGGACTATATTTTTTAATAAAGGCAACCGACTTAGAGTCGTAGTTGCCCAGGACTTCGGGCTTTATAAGCCGACCCCCCCCGGCCCAAGCCAGCCCAGCCCCACCGCCTAACCCTAGCCGTCGCCGCCCGCAGCCGCCGCCGCCACCCCGCCGCCGCTCCGCCGCCTCGCCGTGCCGCCGCAGCCGCCGCCGCCTCGCCCGCCGCTCCACCGCCGGACCCGTCGTCTCGCCGGAGTTCGTCGTTACGAGGTAGTTATCGGTTTAAAAAAAACGATCGGTTTTCGTAAACCGTAGATCTGTTTTTATGAGGTTTAGATCGGTTCGGTTTTCTTCGATTTAGTTACTTAGCGGACATTCGTCCGTACGTTCGTTTTAACGAACGGTTTTCGTCCGTTAGCCGCAGACAGCGAACGTTCGTTCGTTAGCCTGTTCGTCTGTTTTCTTTTTCAGGGTATTTATCTGTGATTATTCCGATCGCGATGTCTGCCCTGATCTTGTTTTTCGTTTTTCTTTTCGCTCGAGAGTCGGAATCAGGTAATTCAAAATCCCAGATCTTCGTCTCGATGCCCTCTTTATGTTTAACCAACTTGAACAAGGTTTTGGCTACTGTAAAATTTGACTTTAGGCCAATTAGAAAACCGGAGCTCGTTTCTTTCGCAGTTTGAGTTTCGTTATTTCTTTCGAGTTGATTCTTTTTGCAAACCGGAGTTCTTAAGTTGAACTTTCTGGTTAGATCTCTTATTTGAGTTTTACCAGTGCATTAGTTAAGTACTTATTGTGTGCTTGTTTGATTGCGATAGAGTACCCGGAGTGCGCCGCTTGCTACTTTGAGTCTCTAGGTTTTGCGGATCATCAGCAAGGCAAGTAACACTTTGATCATATTTTTCAATACCCAGTTTTCATTGCATTAGTTATATCCTCAAACACATTGCATCAGTAGGATCTCTTAACTTGTGGGACTGGGAAGTAGATTGAGGTAGAACCTATTACCTACATTACATTCAAACCTTTGGGAGTTACTTCTACGTTTGCTGTTAGGTCATGCTATACTCGTAGACGTGGATTGGGTGAGTGTATCCATGACAGATGTGAGTTTGTTAATTAATGGTTCAACTTAAGGTGGCAACTTTAACACACATCTGGGTGGATTGAGGCACCTGGGTATTCCAGCGATTGCCTGTTTTTCTTTTGGACCGCCACCCAGGCTCAAAGGGATCATGAGATTATTCATACTAGAAACTTCTGTGTGCAGCCACATGCCAATATGGGCTCTGGCATAGTTGAGTAAGTTGTGGGAAACCTTTCCATGATGGGCTAGCAGATGTAGAGGGATTGTAGGTGTACCGGCCTATCTATCATGTTAAGGGGACCTCTTCGGAAAGACTATGTCTCGGTCATCCGTTTCTCAAACACCATGCAGTGCGAGAAAACAAATGGAGGCAATCGTGTCTTGTGGGGAAAAGTGCACAAACCTCTGCAGAGTGTACAAACTGATCATGATTAGCCGTGTCCCCAGTTATGGACGTCTTGAGTATCTAGTACTTGGATATCATGTGAATCTCATCATGTTACTCTAATTAATATTGTTGGGTTTAAGGATGATTTATTAATTGGGGTTGAGAGGATGTCTATCTTCTCAACGATGTTTCAACTACCATGATAGTTAATTAAAATCTATTCCTTTGAAGTAGGAAAAAATTGGCTTTACGCAAAAACTGTAACCATAGAGCTTTCCACCAGCCATATTGCATATAGTATAGCTTTACTTTCATTGCTCTCTTGTGTTACTTTGCCAACATATTCCATGTGCTGACCCGTTTTTGGGCTGCAACATTCATGTTGCAGACTTTTCAGACGACGAGTAAGGTGCCTTATAGGTCGTGGTTCTATACTCAGTGATGCCGTTGGAGTTGATGGACTCACTTATCTTCCAAGCCTTCCGATGTTATCGTGTTAGATGGCCTTAAGCCATTTTTATTGTAATAAGTTCATCGTTGGAACTATCGAGGTAATAAGTGTGTGATTGCTACTCTGTTATAAATCCTTCAAGTATTGTGCGTGTTAGCATTACTGATCCAGGGATGACACTGATGCACAGAGATCAGACTGTTTGAGGTCTGGTCGCTACAAGATGGTATCAGAGCACACGCTGACTGTAGGACACGACCACTAAGATTAAACCCTAGAGCACTATTCATTCTTCTCTTTTCTGACTCCTCATCTTTTCTTCTCTTTTAGGATGGTGTATGCAAAGAACAAGTTCACTCAACCTGATGAAGATACACCATTTGGGCGACACCTGAAGGAAGTCACCAGATATCTAAACATTGGACTACCAAGTTTCACCGGAACCTACAACGCCAATCTACCTAAGGAGGAGCGTTGGTTGATTCAAGCCCAAGTTCCAGGAAGGACGTTCAAGCCTGTCACCGCACTCATAGCATTTTCTTTTAATGCGCCTACATGGAACCTAGGCAGGAGCATGGCGGCCCACATCGCTACGGGAAGGATTGGAGAAGTCTGCAAGCAGGAGCTATGTAATGCCCAGGATGGAGTTATACCTCCTACGTGTCGAGGCACGACTTAAAGGCATAAGTCCATCCTAGAATGATCTCAAGTTTGGTAATCTTTGCACAACTCATGTAAAAGAGGGGATAGTAAACAGAAAATAGTTGGCTTACACTCGCCACGTCACAAAATTATAGTACAAGTCTCAAACATCATACATTAAGAACATCACAACCCTCTAAGGGCAAAATCCAAATGTCAAAGTACCAAACTTAGATAAGTAAACCACAGGCGGATCGAATCCTAGTAAGATTCTCCACTACTGATCATCCGGGTATCACACATAGTACCGACTACGCTCCTCGTCGTACTCCCAATCCAGCTCGGTGCCATCACCTGGATAGCTCACAGCTGGCCCTGCATCTGGTGTGTGAAGTAACTGTGAGCCACAGAGGACTCAGCAATCCCGTTCCCGGGTAACAAGACTATTTAAGCCTTTGGGTGAGGATAAGGCTGAAGAAAAGAATAAGTGTCTGCAGCAGCAACTAGCATCTAGCTTACGTGAGTGAGAGCGAGAAGAGAAAGCCTCGGCGAGAAGTGATCACGAAGTGATCCTAGCTACAAGCTCAACAAGCATAACCCCTCCGTGTTCAACTCCCGAATCCCTATTCGGAAATTGACAGTCACGGAACACACGCTGGTAGTGTATTAGAAACATTGTGTCAAGTTATCTACAACCGGAATTAACAAGCTCCCATCTGCCACATAACCGCGGGCACGGCTTTCGAAAGTTCAAACCCTGCAGGGGTGTTCCAACTTGACCCATTACAAGCCCACGATCCGCGGAGTCGCAACTCCAAAGTGGCAAGACCCGAGTATCCTCGGAATCCCGTGCTCAAGATATACCGATCTAAGGTAAGGCTAATCCAGCAAATCCTCCCGGCGTGCCGACACCCTGATAGTAGCCACGCGTATCTCGTCTCAGGCCACGACCGGATGAGACATCCTACGGGTTTTTACCAGACCTCGAGTTTCCTTGAGGTGGCCCCGCAGTCCGCTCATTTCGGACCAACACTCATGTGGAGCACTGGCCCGGGGTTGTTGATTAAGAAAAAGGGTTTATAACTCCCTATGCAAGTTTAGTTTGTTATTAGGCAAATAGTACCAATGTTGGGACTTGCTGGAAAAGACTTAGCACTTAGCGGTTTATCGAGGGGGTCCCATACACCCCAACCGTGTTAGGAACGCATAATCAAGGAACATAACACCGGCTTATACGGATCCTAACGGCATGAGTGGAACAAATCACCAAGAAAAAGGCTTAGCCTTCCACCCTTGCCAATATATAGATGATTTCATTTAAAGCATTTATATAGTGTGATAAAACCCAACCAAACTTCAACACGAAGCAAGCATCTTCGATCTTCACCTGCAACTAGCAATGCTATAAGAAGGGCTGAGCGAAGCGTACTTAGCCAAGCAACGGTTTGCGTAGGTAGGTTGGTTAAACATGGCAATGGTTTACAAGTAGGAGGCTGACAAGAAGATCATGGGCATCGAGGCAAAACTATAGATCGAGACTACTAGCAATAGGCAAAGATAGTAATGTTATCGGGGTTCGGTCATCTTGCCTGAAGAGAAGTCGTTCGGATCATAAGAAGGGTCCTCGTGCTCAACCTCGTTGGAAACCTCGTGCTCGTACTCGAACTCAGACTCAGCTTCCGGCTCTAAACAAAACAATCACACCAAGCACCAATCAACAAGATGCAATGCGCACTCGGAAAAGATGAATGCATGATGGATGCACTAAGGATGCACACGGAGCACGGAAAATATCACTCAAGAAAATCACCTCAAAACATGATAAAAATCTGATATTATTAATCTACACAGAAAATCAATCAAGTTTGATATAAGATTCGCTGAAATCGGAGTTACGGGCTAAAAGTTATGCCCGAAACAAGAATTGAGCGAAAGCTGAAAATTACAGCAACATAGCAACTTCGGAGCACAAAATAATTAAGCTACAGCACTCAAATAACATGGAAAAGGGCATGAACACAAACTAGACTTATACTACAGCAACTAAGTCCAAAGGTGCACCCCAACGGAGCCACGGATCAATAGCAATGATCTTGGACATATTGAACTTGACAATAAAATTCTGGCAGCAGAATTTTATTGAAACTTTGGAGCAAAAGATAAACATGCTACAGCCACTTAAATGGACATGTGAGGACATGGATGGAAAGACAACAATATATACTACAAGGAACAATCAAAATCCACTCCAAAACTATCATGCTTTGTCCTAGAACATCACACGAACATGGCATCGGAACGTTACAGATTTCAGACTTAGTGAAAAACCACTAAGTCCTAAAACAGCAATATCATCATGGCATATAAAAGAGCATGTTTAAGTCACCTCGAAACTAAACATGGCAAGAGGTAAGCACCTCATCAAAGTACACATGAAGGTGATCCCGAAACACACAAGCATGCATCATTGAGGTAAACACAACGATAGCAACGAGCTCAACAAGATGGCATTTCATAACAAGTGAAAACACATCACAGCCACATGGCACTTTGCAACGATGATAACAAGGCAATAATAATTCTACCATGCAACCTATCACATACAACATGTAGATCAAGGCAAGACGAACACGTGGACATGTCATTTGCATCATTCGGACAAACGAGCTAAAAGATATCACATGGCAAAGGTGGCATAAAAATAACACATAGCAGCAGTTTATATCATGATGCACTCTTGCAACAGCAAAACAAGCACCTAGATGATCTCCAACATGCATGACAACAACAGGTAAAACGTAGAGCAAGTCTCCACGAACGTCTGGACATGCTACACGCGCGAATCGGAGCAACACACAAGGAGATCTAGCAGTTTGAAAGCAGCATTAGAGATTAGATCTCAGGGACTTAGAAGAATTAGGAGCAACCTTAGGCAGATCTGGATCTGGGAAAAAGACAACGGGCCGGCGGCTGGGATTCGGCCCGCGGGTGGCGGAGGGAGGCCCGGCACGGCGGAGCCTGGCGGCGGTGGAGTCGGCTTTGGGCACGGGCGGAGAGGTGCGGTGGTCTTCGGGCCCCGGCCTGGAGCGGAATCGGCCCGGGGAGGCGGGGCGCCTGGCGATCTGGCTGGGGAGCCCCGGGCCCCTTGCGGCTGGGCCGGCGCGCGGGAGAAGCGGCCCAGGCGGTCGGGCGGACCGGGAGGCGGAGGGAGGTGCGGCGGCCCGCGACGGCGAAGGGGCAGCCTGGCCTGGGCCTCGCGCGGGGAGGAGAGGGCCCTCGCGGCCTGGCCTGGCGGCTGCGAAGGAACCGAGCGGGAGGAGCGACGACGATGTGGTCCCTGGGCCCTGCGCTCGAGGGAGGAACCGATCGAAGGCCCCGGCGTGGAGGGATCTCGCGGATCCAGTCGCTGGGAGGGGCGTGGCGGCGTTGACTCCCTGGCGCCTGATCGGATCGACCGGATGGGACGGCGCCCGGCGGCTGGAGGTCAATCCCGGCGCGGATTTCGGGAGGAAAACTGCCAAGTGGAGAAGAGGGTTTGGCAGATCTGAGAAATTTAGGGGAAGGGATCTAGAGGTAGGTGGAAGGAGATAGGATGCCTAAAATGAACATAGGGGTGTCTAAATATAGCAGTTTTTAGGGTTAGGAGGAATCTGGGGGTGCTAGGAGCCCTCCGATCGCGATCCAACGGATCCGATCGCGGGGGTAGATCAAAAAGGCCTAGGAGGAGATAAAAGACTGCAGTAGGGGTGTTTCCGGGACACGAAGTGAAGGCACTTTGGACCCACACGAACAACGGATGGAATAGCCAACGGAGTCCAAACGAGACGAGATTTGAGAGGCGGGTTGCACACAACAAAACAACAACACACACAACAACCTCGCGGCACACCGGTAACGTTACACGCCCGAACAACAAAGTAGGCCTACGGGACGTCACGGACACGTGAGGGAGCTCCGGAACGCGAAGCGGACAACGGGAAGAAACACGCGGAACCGGATGCAACCGACAACACAAATGCAATGCGATGCACATGTCTACATGATATGAATGAAAGCCACACACTCACACAACAAAACGACGAAACCCGAAAGACAAATAACCCGAAATGGAAATAGATGAAGCCAGAGATATATTATATGCCCAAAAGGGAAAGTATTACATCCGGGGCATTACAAACTCTCCTTTACTACAAAAAGATCTCGTCCCGAGATCTAGGACTGGAAAAGGAAGGGTACTCGGAACGAAGATGATCTTCTCGTTCCCAGGTAGCCTCTCGGTCGGTGTGATGTGACCACTTGACTTTCAGAAACTTGATGGACTTGTTGCGGGTCTTGCGTTCGGTTTCTTCGAGAATTGCAACTGGGTGCTCTCGGTAGGACAGGTCTTGTTGAAGATCAATCTCCTCAAACGGGATCATGCGCTCAGGTGCCTTGAAGCATTTGCGAAGTTGAGACACATGGAAGACATCATGAACATTTGCGAAGTTGGGAGGGAGCTCAAGTTGATAAGCTAGGTCGCCTCTTTTGCCAAGAATCTTGAAAGGCCCGACGTATCTAGGAGCAAGCTTTCCTTTGATACCGAATCTTTGGGTGCCTTTCATCGGAGAAACTCGGAGATAGACATGATCATCGATGTTGAATGCCAAATCACGATGTTTGCCGTCATAGTAGCTCTTCTGACGCGACTGAGCGGCCTTGAGATTCTCACGTATGACTTTGCACATTTCTTCGGCTTCTGAGATCAAGTCATTGCCAAGAAGTTGACGTTCGCCTGTTTCAGACCAGTTGAGAGGGGTACGGCACTTTCTGCCATAGAGAATTTCAAATGGTGCTTTGCCTGCACTTGCTTGAAAGCTGTTGTTGTAAGAGAACTCGGCAAATGGAAGGCAGTCTTCCCATTTCATGCCGAAGGAGATGACACAGGCTCTAAGCATGTCTTCTAGAATCTGATTCACACGCTCGACTTGACCACTAGTCTGAGGGTGAAAAGCAGTGCTGAATCTGATCTTCGTGCCCATGGCGGACTCAAAGGAGTCCCAGAACCTTGATGTGAACAAGCTTCCACGGTCTAAGGATATCACTTGAGGAATGCCATGTAGGGACACGATTCTGGAAGTGTACAGCTCTGCAAGTTGAGCTGCATTGATTGATTCCTTGACTGGCAGGAAGTGAGCGACTTTGGTAAGCTTGTCAATCACCACAAAGATAACATCATTTCCTCGCTTGGATTTGGGAAAACCAGTGACGAAGTCCATTTCAATGTGGTCGAACTTCCACTCGGGGATAGGAAGAGGTTGGAGAAGACCGGCTGGACGTTGATGTTCTGCTTTCACTCTTCTGCATACATCACATTCGTTCACGAATTGGGCAATTTCCCTTTTCATGCGTGTCCACCAGTAAGATTGCTTGAGGTCTTGATACATCTTGGAACTGCCAGGATGAATGGAAAGGAGAGAATCATGAGCTTCTTCCATTATGAGCTTCCTGAGATCACCTTTGGGAACAACGAGTCTGTCCTCGAAGAACAAGGTATCTCTCTCATCAACACGGAAGCACTTATATTTTGGAGTGCCCTTAGCAATCCCATGTTTCACTTTCTTCACCATGGTATCACTGAGTTGGGCCTCACGGACTTGATCTTCCAAGGTAGGAGCAATTTGGAGATTTGCAAGAAAACCCTGTGGAACAACTTGGAGGTTGAGCTTCCTGAATGCTTCACAAAGCTCAGGCTGGTACGGCTTGATAAGAAGGCTGTTGCAATATGCCTTTCTGCTCAAAGCATCTGCAATCACATTCGCCTTGCCAGGAGTATATTCAATGCTGGGATTATACTCTTGGATCATTTCAACCCAACGAGTCTGACGGAGGTTCAGATGCGGCTGTGTGAAGATGTACTTCAAACTCTTGTGATCAGTGAAGATGTCGACCTTTCTGCCCAACAACAGATGTCTCCACGTAATCAGAGCATGTACCATAGCTGCTAGCTCGAGATCATGTGTGGGATAGTTCTTCTCACTTGGCTTTAGCTGACGAGAAGTGTATGCCACAATTCTCTTATCTTGCATAAGCACACCACCAAGACCTTGAAGAGAAGCATCACAGAATACTTCATAGGGCTTGGATTCATCCGGAGGAGTCAGAACTGGAGCAGAGACAAGCTTATCTTTGAGAGTTTTGAATGCCACTTCACACTCTGGAGACCAAAAGTATTTGACATTCTTCTGAAGCAGGTTGGAAAGAGGCTTGGCAATCTTGGAGAAGTTCTCAACAAACCTTCTGCAATAGCTGGCAAGACCCAGAAAACTGCGGAGCTGCTTGACGTTCTGAGGAGCTTCCCAGTTGACAATTGCTTCAACTTTCTCGGGATTAACCGCAATACCGTCAACTGAGATGATGTGGCCCAGGTACAAAACCTTATCGAGCCAAAACTCGCACTTGGAGAAATTGGCATAAAATTTATGCTCTCGGAGTCGATCAAGAACCAGACGTAAGTGCTTTTCGTGATCTTCTTCATTCTTGGAAAACACCAGAATATCATCCAGATACACAAGCACAAACTCGCCAGTATAGGGGTTGAAGATGTAATGCATCATCCTTGAAAAGGTAGGACGAGCATTAGCGAGACCGAAGGACATGACGGTATACTCGTATGAACTGTAGCTCGTTCTGAAGGCCGTCTTGGGAATGTCTTCCTCGCGAATGCGAATTTGATGATAGCCCATTCGGAGGTCAAGCTTAGAGAACACTTTAGCTCCTTTGAGCTGCTCAAAGAGTTCGTTGATGTTGGGGAGCGGATACTTGTTCTTAATCGTCTTCTTGTTCAATGGCCGGTAGTCAACACAGAGACGCTCCGTGCCATCTTTCTTCCTGACAAATAAGACACCACAGCCCCACGGAGATGTACTAGGCCTGATGAGACCCATACTCTCCTGCTTATCAAGCTGCTTCTTCAATTCCTTCAATTCATCCAGAGAGAGCTTGTACGGACGCCGGCATGCTGGCTCAGTACCCGGCTCGAGTTCAATGACAAACTCCACCTGATGGTGTGGAGGCATGCCTGGAAGTTCTTCAGGAAAGACGTCTTGATATTCGTTCACCACCGGAATTTGATTTATGGCATTAATTTCGCCCTTATCATTGAGAGAGAAAAGCCTGATAGTGTTATCCCTGGAGGCGAAGATAATCACATCTTCATCAAAATGAGTCATCTTGACTTCCTTTTGAGCACAATCAATGTGAGCATCATGCTGAGAAAGCCAATCCATTCCGAGGATGAGGTCGATGTCAGAATTACCAAGAATCACCGGAGAAGCCAAAAATCGATAATCACCCATGCGAATAGAAACATCCGGAGCATATAATCTAGAAGTCATGCATCTTCCCGGAGAAATCACTTGCAACTCCCTTGGCAAAGCCATGGTGCCCACATTATACTTGGATGCAAATGGGAATGACATGAAAGAATGTGAAGCACCCGAATCAAACAAAACTTTAGCAGGTATAGAGTTCACTGGAAGGTTACCCAAAATGACATCAGAAGAATTCTCCGCTTGTGCTGCATTCATCAGATTGACCCTTGCTGCCTTTGGAATATGCCTGACAATAGCTAAACTCATAGGTGGAGGAGGAGGAAGACGCTTCGGATTCGGACATCTGTTGGCATAGTGACCTTTCTGAGTGCATTTGTTGCAAGTCACTTCTGAGAGAGGACGGAAATGAGAACCACTGGACTTGGAGCCTTGAGACTGAAACTGCTTCTTCGACTGGTTGCTCGGGTTGGGTGGGTGGGAGAAACCACGTCCACTAGAGTTCTTGTTGTTGGAGTTGTTGTATGGAGCTCGAATCACTGGAGGAGGAGGAAGCCAGAATTTCTGATGCTTCGAGACCATTTGAGACGATGAGGAAGAGTGAACAGCATCTCGAATTCTCTTCTTAGAAGCCTCCATCTTAAGCTGAGCTGCTTCTTGTTTCAAAGCCATGTTATAGAACTTGTCGAATTCATCGGGCTCGAACAAAGTGAGAGCAAGCTGAAGTTCATCTTTGAGACCTCCACGGAACTGATAGATTTTACTCTTGGCATCAGGAATGTCTTGCTTAGCATAGCGAGCGAGGTTTTGGAACTTGACATTATACTGATAGACTGTCATGGAGCCCTGCTTCAGGTTGCTGAATTGCTCACGCATACCCTCGATGACACTTGTTGGAATGTGGTGCGAACGGAAATCCTTGCAGAAATTCTCCCAAGAGATCACTTGACCCGGCCTGGAGTCTTTGTACTGCTGCCACCAGTCAGCTGCTTGATCTTTCAGTTGGAAGGCTGCAAACTTCACATAATCCTCTTCCTTCACGTTACTGCACTCGAAATGCTTCTTTATGTCGGTCAACCAATCCTCAGCATCAAGAGGGTCGACACAGTAACTGAAAGCTTTAGGATTGTTGGCCAGGAACTGGTTAAGAGTAGCATGGTGCTGCTGGAAGAAGTTGCCTTGATTCCCTGGAACACCCTGATTAGCTTGCATAGTTTGCATCTGCTGCATCATCTGCATCATCAACTGAGTGTTCTGAGCTGTAGTCTGCATAATTGCTCTCCAAGCCTCAGGCGGAGGAGGAGGGGAAGGAGGATGATCTGGGACCTCTTCCACCTCTCGGTTAGCGTTGGGAACCCTTTTCGGAGCCATCCTGTAAGAGATGACCACGAATCAGCAATTGATTGACAAAAGGCATAAGCTGAATCAATGGAATGAATTGCAACAAGTCTTCACAATAATCATTCGAACAATAAGAACAAATGAATTCATCCGAACAAGAGGAACGAATGATATTCTCTGTTAATTGATAACATCAATCTTCCCGAGAAGCCACATAGGGGACAAAAGGATAAAATAAGAAAACAACAAGGTACAGACGGGAACAAACACAAGAGAGGAGTTTCGTTCTAACATCTTTGTGCTGAAAGCATATGAACGCGTTACGAAAAGGTTTTGCAATCCCCGGATCAGCATAGCCAAGGACCCTTTAAGATGCAACTCCTGATAGTAACATCGGTCATATAACCCCTTCACTCAATGTCGAACCCCGAACTCACTAACCTGCATTCGTTGGAAGAATGCCTACGATCTACTGGATAAACCCACCTATAGATTTCCGAAAGTTTCCAGTTATGCAATCAGGTGTTGGGGATACACGGGAAGCACCGCGCAATCAACTCTAAACCTACATCCAGGTGTATCCATCCTTCAACACATAACTAGTCTTTCTCGGAAACTGTGTACTTCGGACCTTCGAAAAGCATCCACTATAACAAGCTATGGCAATACTCCCGAACTACCTCCCCAGTACTCGGTGATGTCGGGGTTATCTTGCCACTGGCCGTATAGGAGAGATTTTCGATGTCGGCCGTCTTAAGTATTTAGTACTGCCGCGATATGCCTGTGTCAATGATACCCCGAAGCTCAACTCCTCGGTAACAGGAGGCATCGAGAACAATATCCTTGTCATAAGAACATCGAAACAATCCCAGAATACTCGCGGGATTCCTAAAAAAAATTTGTGCAATTTTTGAAGATAGGAGAGACAAGAGTAGTCATCAGGAGTCCTCACCAGAGAGAAAGGGGATGAGAAGCAAAGAAATCCTACTCTCCGATATAATATAGGACTCAAAAAGTTTTCAGTGTGTGCCTAGACTCGACCGTCAACGATTCGATCAAACAGTGGGGGCTCCTAGGTCGGAGAAGGCTCTGAATACCAACTTGTAATGCCCAGGATGGAGTTATACCTCCTACGTGTCGAGGCACGACTTAAAGGCATAAGTCCATCCTAGAATGATCTCAAGTTTGGTAATCTTTGCACAACTCATGTAAAAGAGGGGATAGTAAACAGAAAATAGTTGGCTTACACTCGCCACGTCACAGAATTACAGTACAAGTCTCAAACATCATACATTAAGAACATCACAACCCTCTAAGGGCAAAATCCAAATGTCAAAGTACCAAACTTAGATAAATAAACCACAGGCGGATCGAATCCTAGTAAGAGTCTCCACTACTGATCATCCGGGTATCGCACATAGTACCGACTACGCTCCTCGTCGTACTCCCAATCCAGCTCGGTGCCATCACCTGGATAGCTCACAGCTGGACCTGCATCTGGTGTGTGAAGTAACTGTGATCCACAGAGGACTCAGCAATCCCGTTCCCGGGTAACAAGACTATTTAAGCCTTTGGGTGAGGATAAGGCTGAAGAAAAGAATAAGTGTCTGCAGCAGCAACTAGCATCTAGCTTACGTGAGTGAGAGCGAGAAGAGAAAGCCTCGGCGAGAAGTGATCACGAAGTGATCCTAGCTACAAGCTCAACAAGCATAACCCCTCCGTGTTCAACTCCCGAATCCCTATTCGGAAATTGACAGTCACGGAACACACGCTGGTAGTGTATTAGAAACATTGTGTCAAGTTATCTACAACCGGAATTAACAAGATCCCATCTGCCACATAACCGCGGGCACGGCTTTCGAAAGTTCAAACCCTGCAGGGGTGTTCCAACTTGACCCATTACAAGCCCACGATCCGCGGAGTCGCAACTCCAAAGTGGGAAGACCCGAGTATCCTCGGAATCCCGTGCTCAAGATATACCGATCTAAGGTAAGGCTAATCCAGCAAATCCTCCCGGCGTGCCGACACCCTGATAGTAGCCGCGCGTATCTCGTCTCAGGCCACGACCGGATGAGACATCCTACGGGTTTTTACCAGACCTCGAGTTTCCTTGAGGTGGCCCCGCAGTCCGCTCATTTCGGACCAACACTCATGTGGGCACTGGCCCGGGGTTGTTGATTAATAAAAGGGTTTATAACTCCCTATGCAAGTTTAGTTTGTTATTAGGCAAATAGTACCAATGTTGGGACTTGCTGGAAAAGACTTAGCACTTAGCGGTTTATCGAGGGGGTCCCATACACCCCAACCGTGTTAGGAACGCATAATCAAGGAACATAACACCGGCTTATATGGATCCTAACGGCATGAGTGGAACAAATCACCAAGCAAAAGGCTTAGCCTTCCACCCTTGCCAATATATAGATGATTTCATTTAAAACATTTATATAGTGTGATAAAACCCAACCAAACTTCAACACGAAGCAAGCATCTTCGATCTTCACCTGCAACTAGCAATGCTATAAGAAGGGCTGAGCGAAGCGTACTTAGCCAAGCAACGGTTTGCGTAGGTAGGTTGGTTAAACATGGCAATGGTTTACAAGTAGGAGGCTGACAAGAAGATCATGGGCATTGAGGCAAAACTATAGATCGAGACTACTAGCAATAGGCAAAGATAGTAATGTTATCGGGGTTCGGTCATCTTGCCTGAAGAGAAGTCGTTCGGATCGTAAGAAGGGTCCTCGTGCTCAACCTCGTTGGAAACCTCGTGCTCGTACTCGAACTCAGACTCAGCTTCCGGCTCTAAACAAAACAATCACACCAAGCACCAATCAACAAGATGCAATGCGCACTCGGAAAAGATGAATGCATGATGGATGCACTAAGGATGCACACGGAGCACAGAAAATATCACTCAAGAAAATCACCTCAAAACATGATAACAATCTGATATTATTAATCTACACAGAAAATCAATCAAGTTTGATATAAGATTCGCTGAAATCGAAGTTACGGGCTAAAAGTTATGCCCGAAACAAGAATTGAGCGAAAGCTGAAAATTACAGCAACATAGCAACTTCGGAGCACAAAATAATTAAGCTACAGCACTCAAATAACATGGAAAAGGGCATGAACACAAACTAGACTTATACTACAGCAACTAAGTCCAAAGGTGCACCCCAACGGAGCCACGGATCAATAGCAATGATCTTGGACATATTGAACTTGACAATAAAATTCTGGCAGCAGAATTTTATTGAAACTTTGGAGCAAAAGATAAACATGCTACAGCCACTTAAATGGACATGTGAGGGCATGGATGGAAAGACAACAATATATACTACGAGGAACAATCAAAATCCACTCCAAAACTATCATGCTTTGTCCTAGAACATCACACGAACATGGCATCGGAACGTTACAGATTTCAGACTTAGTGAAAAACCACTAAGTCCTAAAACAGCAATATCATCATGGCATATAAAAGAGCATGTTTAAGTCACCTCGAAACTAAACATGGCAAGAGGTAAGCACCTCATCAAAGTACACATGAAGGTGATCCCGAAACACACAAGCATGCATCATTGAGGTAAACACAACGATAGCAACGAGCTCAACAAGATGGCATTTCATAACAAGTGAAAACACATCACAGCCACATGGCACTTTGCAACGATGATAACAAGGCAATAATAAATCTACCATGCAAGATATCACATACAACATGTAGATCAAGGCAAGACGAACACGTGGACATGTCATTTGCATCATTCGGACAAACGAGCTAAAAGATATCACATGGCAAAGGTGGAATAAAAATAACACATAGCAGCAGTTTATATCATGATGCACTCTTGCAATAGCAAAACAAGCACCTAGATGATCTCCAACATGCATGACAACAACAGGTAAAACGTAGAGCAAGTCTCCACGAACGTCTGGACATGCTACACGCGCGAATTGGAGCAACACACAAGGAGATCTAGCAGTTTGAAAACAGCATCAGAGATTAAATCTCAGGGACTTAGAAGAATTAGGAGCAACCTTAGGCAGATCTGGATCTGGGAAAAAGACAACGGGCCGGCGGCTGGGATTCGGCCCGCGGGTGGCGGAGGGAGGCCCGGCTCGGCGGAGCCTGGCGGCGGTGGAGTCGGCTTTGGGCCCGGGCGGAGAGGTGCGGTGGTCTTCGGGCCCCGGCCTGGAGCGGAATCGGCCCGGGGAGGCGGGGCGCCTGGCGATCTGGCTGGGGAGCCCCGGGCCCCTTGCGGCTGGGCCGGCGCGCGGGAGAAGCGGCCCAGGCGGTCGGGCGGACCGGGAGGCGGAGGGAGGTGCGGCGGCCCGCGACGGCGAAGGGGCAGCCTGGCCTGGGCCTCGCGCGGGGAGGAGAGGGCCCTCGCGGCTGCGAAGGAACCGAGCGGGAGGAGCGACGACGATGTGGTCCCTGGGCCCTGCGCTCGAGGGAGGAACCGATCGAAGGCCCCGGCGCGGAGGGATCTCGCGGATCCAGTCGCTGGGAGGGGCGCGACGGCGTTGACTCCCTGGCGCCTGATCGGATCGACCGGATGGGACGGCGCCCGTCGGCTGGAGGTCGATCCCGGCGCGGATTTCGGGAGGAAAACTGCCAAGTGGAGAAGAGGGTTTGGTAGATCTGAGAAATTTAGGGGAAGGGATCTAGAGGTAGGTGGAAGGAGATAGGATGCCTAAAATGAACATAGGGGTGTCTAAATATAGCAGTTTTTAGGGTTAGGAGGAATCTGGGGGTGCTAGGAGCCCTCCGATCGCGATCCAACGGATCCGATCGCGGGGGTAGATCAAAAAGGCCTAGGAGGAGATAAAAGACTGCAGTAGGGGTGTTTCCGGGACACGAAGTGAAGGCACTTTGGACCCACACGAACAACGGATGGAATAGCCAACGGAGTCCAAACGAGACGAGATTTGAGAGGCGGGTTGCACACAACAAAACAACAACACACACAACAACCTCGCGGCACACCGGTAACGTTACACGCCCGAACAACAAAGTAGGCCTACGGGACGTCACAGACACGTGAGGGAGCTCCGGAACGCGAAACGGACAACGGGAAGAAACACGCGGAACCGGATGCAACCGACAACACAAATGCAATGCGATGCACATGTCTACATGATATGAATGAAAGCCACACACTCACACAACAAAACGACGAAACCCGAAAGACAAATAACCCGGAATGGAAATAGATGAAGCTGGAGAT
This sequence comes from Secale cereale, assembly GCA_902687465.1. NCBI lineage: Eukaryota > Viridiplantae > Streptophyta > Magnoliopsida > Poales > Poaceae > Secale > Secale cereale. The sequence continues at coordinate 498,652,562 of LR738712.1, forward strand.
ATATTATATGCCCAAAAGGGAAAGTATTACATCCGGGGCATTACAAATTCTCCTTTACTACAAAAAGATCTCGTCCCGAGATCTAGGACTGGAAAAGGAAGGGTACTCGGAACGAAGATGATCTTCTCGTTCCCAGGTAGCCTCTCGGTCGGTGTGATGTGACCACTTGACTTTCAGAAACTTGATGGACTTGTTGCGGGTCTTGCGTTCGGTTTCTTCGAGAATTGCAACTGGGTGCTCTCGGTAGGACAGGTCTTGTTGAAGATCAATCTCCTCAAACGGAATCATGCGCTCAGGTGCCTTGAAGCATTTGCGAAGTTGAGACACATGGAAGACATCATGAACATTTGCGAAGTTGGGAGGGAGCTCAAGTTGATAAGCTAGGTCGCCTCTTTTGCCAAGAATCTTGAAAGGCCCGACGTATCTAGGAGCAAGCTTTCCTTTGATACCGAATCTTTGGGTGCCTTTCATCGGAGAAACTCGGAGATAGACATGATCATCGATGTTGAATGCCAAATCACGATGTTTGCCGTCATAGTAGCTCTTCTGACGCGACTGAGCGGCCTTGAGATTCTCACGTATGACTTTGCACATTTCTTCGGCTTCTGAGATCAAGTCATTGCCAAGAAGTTGACGTTCGCCTGTTTCAGACCAGTTGAGAGGGGTACGGCACTTTCTGCCATAGAGAATTTCAAATGGTGCTTTGCCTGCACTTGCTTGAAAGCTGTTGTTGTAAGAGAACTCGGCAAATGGAAGGCAGTCTTCCCATTTCATGCCGAAGGAGATGACACAGGCTCTGAGCATGTCTTCTAGAATCTGATTCACACGCTCGACTTGACCACTAGTCTGAGGGTGAAAAGCAGTGCTGAATCTGATCTTCGTGCCCATGGCGGACTGAAAGGAGTCCCAGAACCTTGATGTGAACAAGCTTCCACGGTCTGAGGATATCACTTGAGGAATGCCATGTAGGGACACGATTCTGGAAGTGTACAGCTCTGCAAGTTGAGCTGCATTGATTGATTCCTTGACTGGCAGGAAGTGAGCGACTTTGGTAAGCTTGTCAATCACCACAAAGATAGCATCATTTCCTCGCTTGGATTTGGGAAAACCAGTGACGAAGTCCATTTCAATGTGGTCGAACTTCCACTCGGGGATAGGAAGAGGTTGGAGAAGACCGGCTGGACGTTGATGTTTTGCTTTCACTCTTCTGCATACATCACATTCGTTCACAAATTGGGCAATTTCCCTTTTCATGCGTGTCCACCAGTAAGATTGCTTGAGGTCTTGATACATCTTGGAACTGCCAGGATGAATGGAAAGGAGAGAATCATGAGCTTCTTCCATTATGAGCTTCCTGAGATCACCTTTGGGAACAACGAGTCTGTCCTCGAAGAACAAGGTATCTCTCTCATCAACACGGAAGCACTTATATTTTGGAGTGCCCTTAGCAATCCCATGTTTCACTTTCTTCACCATGGTATCACTGAGTTGGGCCTCACGGACTTGATCTTCCAAGGTAGGAGCAATTTGGAGATTTGCAAGAAAACCCTGCGGAACAACTTGGAGGTTGAGCTTCCTGAATGCTTCACAAAGCTCAGGCTGGTACGGCTTGATAAGAAGGCTGTTGCAATATGCCTTTCTGCTCAAAGCATCTGCAATCACATTCTCCTTGCCAGGAGTGTATTCAATGCTGGGATTATACTCTTGGATCATTTCAACCCAACGAGTCTGACGGAGGTTCAGATGCGGCTGTGTGAAGATGTACTTCAAACTCTTGTGATCAGTGAAGATGTCGACCTTTCTGCCCAACAACAGATGTCTCCACGTAATCAGAGCATGTACCACAGCTGCTAGCTCGAGATCATGTGTGGGATAGTTCTTCTCACTTGGCTTTAGCTGACGAGAAGTGTATGCCACAATTCTCTTATCTTGCATAAGCACACCACCAAGACCTTGAAGAGAAGCATCACAGAATACTTCATAGGGCTTGGATTCATCCGGAGGAGTCAGAACTGGAGCAGAGACAAGCTTATCTTTGAGAGTTTTGAATGCCACTTCACACTCTGGAGACCAAAAGTATTTGACATTCTTCTGAAGCAGGTTGGAAAGAGGCTTGGCAATCTTGGAGAAGTTCTCAACAAACCTTCTGCAATAGCTGGCAAGACCCAGAAAACTGCGGAGCTGCTTGACGTTCTGAGGAGCTTCCCAGTTGACAATTGCTTCAACTTTCTCGGGATTAACCGCAATACCGTCAGCTGAGATGATGTGGCCCAGGTACAAAACCTTATCGAGCCAAAACTCGCACTTGGAGAACTTGGCATAAAATTTATGCTCTCGGAGTCGATCAAGAACCAGACGTAAGTGCTTTTCGTGATCTTCTTCATTCTTGGAAAACACCAGAATATCATCCAGATACACAAGCACAAACTCGCCAGTATAGGGGTTGAAGATGTAATGCATCATCCTTGAAAAGGTAGGAGGAGCATTGGCGAGACCGAAGGACATGACGGTATACTCGTATGAACTGTAGCTCGTTCTGAAGGCCGTCTTGGGAATGTCTTCCTCGTGAATGCGAATTTGATGATAGCCCATTCGGAGGTCAAGCTTAGAGAACACTTTAGCTCCTTTGAGCTGCTCAAAGAGTTCGTTGATGTTGGGGAGCGGATACTTGTTCTTAATCGTCTTCTTGTTCAATGGCCGGTAGTCAACACAGAGACGCTCCGTGCCATCTTTCTTCCTGACAAATAAGACACCACAGCCCCACGGAGATGTACTAGGCCTGATGAGACCCATACTCTCCTACTTATCAAGCTGCTTCTTCAATTCCTTCAATTCATCCGGAGAGAGCTTGTACGGACGCCGGCATGCTGGCTCAGTACCCGGCTCGAGTTCAATGACAAATTCCACCTGACGGTGTGGAGGCATGCCTGGAAGTTCTTCAGGAAAGACGTCTTGATATTCGTTCACCACCGGAATTTGATTTATGGCATTAATTTCGCCCTTATCATTGAGAGAGAAAAGCCTGATAGTGTTATCCCTGGAGGCGAAGATAATCACATCTTCATCAGAATAAGTCATCTTGACTTCCTTTTGAGCACAATCAATGTGAGCATCATGCTGAGAAAGCCAATCCATTCCGAGGATGAGGTCGATGTCAGAATTACCAAGAATCACCGGAGAAGCCAAAAATCGATAATCACCCATGCGAATAGAAACATCCGGAGCATATAATCTAGAAGTCATGCATCTTCCCGGAGAAATCACTTGCGACTCCCTTGGCAAGGCCATGGTGCCCACATTATACTTGGATGCAAATGGGAATGACATGAAAGAATGTGAAGCACCCGAATCAAACAAAACTTTAGCAGGTATAGAGTTCACTGGAAGGTTACCCAAAATGACATCAGAAGAATTCTCCGCTTGTGCTGCATTCATCAGATTGACCCTTGCTGCCTTTGGATCATGCCTGACAATAGCTAAACTCACAGGTGGAGGAGGAGGAAGACGCTTCGGATTCGGACATCTGTTGGCATAGTGACCTTTCTGAGTGCATTTGTTGCAAGTCACTTCTGAGAGAGGACGGAAATGAGAACCACTGGACTTGGAGCCTTGAGACTGAAACTGCTTCTTCGACTGGTTGCTCGGGTTGGGTGGGTGGCAGAAACCACGTCCACTAGAGTTCTTGTTGTTGGAGTTGTTGTATGGAGCTCGAATCACTGGAGGAGGAGGAAGCCAGAATTTCTGATGCTTCGAGACCATCTGAGACGATGAGGAAGAGTGAACAACATCTCGAATTCTCTTCTTAGAAGCCTCCATCTTAAGCTGAGCTGCTTCTTGTTTCAAAGCCATGTTATAGAACTTGTCGAATTCATCGGGCTCGAACAAAGTGAGAGCAAGCTGAAGTTCATCTTTGAGACCTCCACAGAACTGATAGATTTTACTCTTGGCATCAGGAATGTCTTGCTTAGCATAGCGAGCGAGGTTTTGGAACTTGACATTATACTGATAGACTGCATGGAGCCCTGCTTCAGGTTGCGGAATTGCTCACGCATACCCTCGATGACACTTGTTGGAATGTGGTGCGAACGGAAATCCTTGCAGAAATTCTCCCAAGAGATCACTTGACCCGGCCTGGAGTCTTTGTACTGCTGCCACCAGTCAGCTGCTTGATCTTTCAGTTGGAAGGCTGCAAACTTCACATAATCCTCTTCCTTCACGTTACTGCACTCGAAATGCTTCTTTATGTCGGTCAACCAATCCTCAGCATCAAGAGGGTCGACACAGTAACTGAAAGCTTTAGGATTGTTGGCCAGGAACTGGTTAAGAGTAGCATGGTGCTGCTGGAAGAAGTTGCCTTGATTCCCTGGAACACCCTGATTAGCTTGCATAGTTTGCATCTGCTGCATCATCTGCATCATCAACTGAGTGTTCTGAGCTGTAGTCTGCATAATTGCTCTCCAAGCCTCAGGCGGAGGAGGAGGGGAAGGAGGATGATCTGGGACCTCTTCCACCTCTGGGTTAGCGTTCGGAACCCTTTTCGGAGCCATCCTGTAAGAGATGACCACGAATCAGCAATTGATTGACAAAAGGCATAAGCTGAATCAATGGAATGAATTGCAACAAGTCTTCACAATAATCATTCGAACAATAAGAACGAATGAATTCATCCGAACAAGAGGAACGAATGATATTCTCAGTTAAATGATAACATCAATCTTCACGAGAAGCCACATAGGGGACAAAAGGATAAAATAAGAAAACAACAAGGTACAGACGGGAACAAACACAAGAGAGGAGTTTCGTTCTAACATCTTTGTGCTGAAAGCATATGAACGCGTTACGAAAAGGTTTTGCAATCCCCGGATCAGCATAGCCAAGGACCCTTTAAGATGCAACTCCTGATAGTAACATCGGTCATATAACCCCTTCACTCAATGTCGAACCCCGAACTCACTAACCTGCATTCGTTGGAAGAATGCCTACGATCTACTGGATAAACCCACCTATAGATTTCCGAAAGTTTCCAGTTATGCAATCAGGTGTTGGGGATACACGGGAAGCACCGCGCAATCAACTCTAAACCTACATCCAGGTGTATCCATCCTTCAACACATAACCAGTCTTTCTCGGAAACTGTGTACCTCGGACCTTCGAAAAGCATCCACTATAACAAGCTATGGCAATACTCCCGAACTACCTCCCCGGTACTGGGTGATGTCGGGGTTATCTTGCCACTGGCCGTATAGGAGAGATTTTCGATGTCGGCCGTCTTAAGTATTTAGTACTGCCGCGATATGCTTGTGTCAATGATACCCCGAAGCTCAACTCCTCGGTAACAGGAGGCATCGAGAACAATATCCTTGTCATAAGAACATCGAAACAATCCCAGAATACTCGCGGGATTCCTAAAAAACAATTTGTGCAATTTTTGAAGATAGGAGAGACAAGAGTAGTCGTCGGGAGTCCTCACCAGAGAGAAAGGGGATGAGAAGCAAAGAAATCCTACTCTCCGATATAATATAGGACTGAAAAAGTTTTCAGTGTGTGCCTAGACTCGACCGTCAACGATCCGATCAAACAGTGGGGGCTCCTAGGTCGGAGAAGGCTCTGAATACCAACTTGTAATGCCCAGGATGGAGTTATACCTCCTACGTGTCGAGGCACGACTTAAAGGCATAAGTCCATCCTAGAATGATCTCAAGTTTGGTAATCTTTGCAAAACTCATGTAAAAGAGGGGATAGTAAACAGAAAATAGTTGGCTTACACTCGCCACGTCACAGAATTACAATACAAGTCTCAAACATCATACATTAAGAACATCACAACCCTCTAAGGGCAAAATCCAAATGTCAAAGTACCAAACTTAGATAAATAAACCACAGGCAGATCGAATCCTAGTAAGAGTCTCCACTACTGATCATCCGGGTATCGCACATAGTACCGACTACGCTCCTCGTCGTACTCCCAATCCAGCTCGGTGCCATCACCTGGATAGCTCACAGCTGGACCTGCATCTGGTGTGTGAAGTAACTGTGAGCCACAGAGGACTCACCAATCCCGTTCCCGGGTAACAAGACTATTTAAGCCTTTGGGTGAGGATAAGGCTGAAGAAAAGAATAAGTGTCTGCAGCAGCAACTAGCATCTAGCTTACGTGAGTGAGAGCGAGAAGAGAAAGCCTCGGCGAGAAGTGATCACGAAGTGATCCTAGCTACAAGCTCAACAAGCATAACCCCTCCGTGTTCAACTCCCGAATCCCTATTCGGAAATTGACAGTCACGGAACACACGCTGGTAGTGTATTAGAAACATTGTGTCAAGTTATCTACAACCGGAATTAACAAGCTCCCATCTGCCACATAACCGCGGGCACGGCTTTCGAAAGTTCAAACCCTGCAGGGGTGTTCCAACTTGACCCATTACAAGCCCACGATCCACGGAGTCGCAACTCCAAAGTGGGAAGACCCGAGTATCCTCGGAATCCCGTGCTCAAGATATACCGATCTAAGGTAAGGCTAATCTAGCAAATCCTCCCGGCGTGCCGACACCCTGATAGTAGTCGCGCGTATCTCGTCTCAGGCCACGACCGGATGAGACATCCTACGGGTTTTTACCAGACCTCGAGTTTCCTTGAGGTGGCCTCGCAGTCCGCTCATTTCGGACCAACACTCATGTGGAGCACTGGCCCGGGGTTGTTGATTAATAAAAAGGGTTTATAACTCCCTATGCAAGTTTAGTTTGTTATTAGGCAAATAGTACCAATGTTGGGACTTGCTGGAAAAGACTTAGCACTTAGCGGTTTATCGAGGGGGTCCCATACACCCCAACCGTGTTAGGAACGCATAATCAAGGAACATAACACCGGCTTATACGGATCCTAACGGCATGAGTGGAACAAATCACCAAGCAAAAGGCTTAGCCTTCCACCCTTGCCAATATATAGATGATTTCATTTAAAGCATTTATATAGTGTGATAAAACCCAACCAAACTTCAACACGAAGCAAGCATCTTCGATCTTCACCTGCAACTAGCAATGCTATAAGAAGGGCTGAGCGAAGCGTACTTAGCCAAGCAACGGTTTGCGTAGGTAGGTTGGTTAAACATGGCAATGGTTTTCAAGTAGGAGGCTGGCAAGAAGATCATGGGCATCGAGGCAAAACTATAGATCGAGACTACTAGCAATAGGCAAAGATAGTAATGTTATCGGGGTTCGGTCATCTTGCCTGAAGAGAAGTCGTTCGGATCGTAAGAAGGGTCCTCGTGCTCAACCTCGTTGGAAACCTCGTGCTCGTACTCGAACTCAGACTCAGCTTCCGGCTCTAAACAAAACAATCACACCAAGCACCAATCAACAAGATGCAATGCGCACTCGGAAAAGATGAATGCATGATGGATGCACTAAGGATGCACACGGAGCACGGAAAATATCACTCAAGAAAATCACCTCAAAACATGATAACAATCTGATATTATTAATCTACACAGAAAATCAATCAAGTTTGATATAAGATTCGCTGAAATCGGAGTTACGGGCTAAAAGTTATGCCCGAAACAAGAATTGAGCGAAAGCTGAAAATTACAGCTACATAGCAACTTCGGAGCACAAAACAATTAAGCTACAGCACTCAAATAACATGGAAAAGGGCATGAACACAAACTAGACATATACTACAGCAACTAAGTCCAAAGGTGCACCCCAACGGAGCCACGGATCAATAGCAATGATCTTGGACATATTGAACTTGACAATAAAATTCTGGCAGCAGAATTTTATTGAAACTTTGGAGCAAAAGATAAACATGCTACAGCCACTTAAATGGACATGTGAGGACATGGATGGAAAGACAACAATATATACTACAAGGAACAATCAAAATCCACTCCAAAACTATCATGCTTTGTCCTAGAACATCACACGAACATGGCATCGGAACGTTACAGATTTCAGACTTAGTGAAAAAACAGTAAGTCCTAAAACAGCAATATCATCATGGCATATAAAAGAGCATGTTTAAGTCACCTCGAAACTAAACATGGCAAGAGGTAAGCACCTCATCAAAGTACACATGAAGGTGATCCCGAAACACACAAGCATGCATCATTGAGGTAAACACAACGATAGCAACGAGCTCAACAAGATGGCATTTCATAACAAGTGAAAACACATCACAGCCACATGGCACTTTGCAACGATGATAACAAGGCAATAATAAATCTACCATGCAACCTATCACATACAACATGTAGATCAAGGCAAGACGAACACGTGGACATGTCATTTGCATCATTCGGACAAACGAGCTAAAAGATATCACATGGCAAAGGTGGCATAAAAATAACACATAGCAGCAGTTTATATCATGATGCACTCTTGCAACAGCAAAACAAGCACCTAGATGATCTCCAACATGCATGACAACAACAGGTAAAACGTAGAGCAAGTCTCCACGAATGTCTGGACATGCTACACGCGCGAATCGGAGCAACACACAAGGAGATCTAGCAGTTTGAAAACAGCATCAGAGATTAGATCTCAGGGACTTAGAAGAATTAGGAGCCACCTTAGGCAGATCTGGATCTGGGAAAAAGACAACGGGCCGGCGGCTGGGATTCGGCCCGCGGGTGGCGGAGGGAGGCCCGGCTCGGCGGAGCCTGGCGGCGGTGGAGTCGGCTTTGGGCCCGGGCGGAGAGGTGCGGTGGTCTTCGGGCCCCGGCCTGGAGCGGAATCGGCCCAGGGAGGCGGGGCGCCTGGCGATCTGGCTGGGGAGCCCCGGGCCCCTTGCGGCTGGGCCGGCGCGCGGGAGAAGCGGCCCAGGCGGTCGGGCGGACCGGGAGGCGGAGGGAGGTGCGGCGGCCCGCGACGGCGAAGGGGCAGCCTGGCCTGGGCCTCGCGCGGGGAGGAGAGGGCCCTCGCGGCCTGGCCTGGCGGCTGCGAAGGAACCGAGCGGGAGGAGCGACGACGATGTGGTCCCTGGGCCCTGCGCTCGAGGGAGGAACCGATCGAAGGCCCCGACGCGGAGGGATCTCGCAGATCCAGTCGCTGGGAGGGGCGCGGCGGCGTTGACTCCCTGGCGCCTAATCGGATCGACCGGATGGGACGGCGCCCAGCGGCTGGAGGTCGATCCCGGCGTGGATTTCGGGAGGAAAACTGCCAAGTGGAGAAGAGGGTTTGGTAGATCTGAGAAATTTAGGGGAAGGGATCTAGAGGTAGGTGGAAGGAGATAGGATGCCTAAAATGAACATAGGGGTGTCTAAATATAGCAGTTTTTAGGGTTAGGAGGAATCTGGGGGTGCTAGGAGCCCTCCGATCGCGATCCAACGGATCCGATCGCGGGGGTAGATCAAAAAGGCCTAGGAGGAGATAAAAGACTGCAGTAGGGGTGTTTCCGGGACACGAAGTGAAGGCACTTTGGACCCACACGAACAACAGATGGAATAGCCAACGGAGTCCAAACGAGACGAGATTTGAGAGGCGGGTTGCACACAACAAAACAACAACACACAAAACAACCTCACGGCACACCGGTAACGTTACACGCCCGAACAACAAAGTAGGCCTACGGGACGTCACGGACACGTGAGGGAGCTCCGGAACGCGAAACGGACAACGGGAAGAAACATGCGGAACCAGATGCAACCGACAACACAAATGCAATGCGATGCACATGTCTACATGATATGAATGAAAGCCACACACTCACACAACAAAACGACGAAACCCGAAAGACAAATAACCCGGAATGGAAATAGATGAAGCTGGAGATATATTATATGCCCAAAAGGGAAAGTATTACATCCGGGGCATTACAAGCTAAAGGACACCATCTACCAAATTTGTGGACGCCGAGATGAGAATTGGGATATGATCAGCACCCGGAATGATAGATCCATTGCAGCCTTCATCCAGGAGTTGAACCATCACATTCGTCGCCAGGAGCACCAGATGTGTGCAGGGATGATAGATTTGAAGAAAGCACTAAACAGAAACTTGGAGTTAGAAGAGGAACTCAAGTCTACGCGCGACGGATACGAGGAGGAGATGCTAATACTTGAAGAGAAGAATGATGACTTGTCACGGAAGTTAGGGATACTCATGGGAGAATAAGAAGAGGAAGAAGAACCCAAGGAGATTCCACCGGAAGACTACATCATCATTGACGACACGGATTCGGAACCTGATGATAGCAAAGACGAAGACTATGAAGATGAAGCTGGAGTGGTTATCATGGAATCCTCTGTCGATCAATTTTTCTAGAAGACCACCCTGTGACTAGTAGTTTACCTCCATATATTAGTTTTAGAGCACTTTTGTAACGATAGTTAGATTTGTAAGATCTTGCTTGAAATTGATTAGTGTGATATGATTGTGTTTGTTTAATGTGCATATGGGTAGTGATTTTCCCTTAGACCTCTTTTCTATTCTAATCTCTTCCCTCTACACCCATCAGATGCCTCCAAGACGTGAGCCCGGATTTGAGTTTCCCCCTGAGCTCACCCAGTTGATCCAGCAGCAGAACACCCTAATGCAACTACTTGTCCAGAACACTCAGAACAACCAGAACAACAACAACAACCCTCCACCACCACCACTCGTGGACAACCTGACACGGTTCTTAAGGTTGCAACCACACGTGTTTGCTAGCAGCATCGAACCAATAGTGGCTGATGACTGGCTATGCAAGATTGGAAGGGATTTGACCACCGCCAATTGCTCCGATGCTGAGAAGATGCGATTTGCCGCACACCAGTTGTCTGGACCAGCCGCAGCATGGTGGGTTAATTACACAGCCACTTTTCCCATAGCCAATGTGACTTGGGATCAGTTTCAGCAAGCTTTTTGTACCGCCCATGTCTCAACTGGAGCTATGAGTATGAAGAAGCAGGAGTTTCGCAATTTGCGCCAAGGCAACCGTATTGTGGCCTAGTACGTGGATGAGTTTAGTACCCTATCTCGGTATGCCCCAGATGATGTGGCCACAGATGCCGCTAAGCAGGAGATATTCATGGAAGGGCTGAATGATGAGATGAGTGTACAGTTGATGGTGGCCACTTTCAATAACTACCAGGAGCTGGTTGACCGCGCTCTAATGATTGAAAGGAAGCACCAACAGATTGAAAGTCGCAAGAGGAAGTATGGACAAGGAAAGTATAACTCTGGAGCTTAGCAGAAGCCTCGTTTTATCCCTAAAACGGTAGGACAGTTTCAACATACCCATGGAGGAGGTAGCCCGCACAATCACAATGGCCCCAAGAATGGAAATGGAACTGGCGCAAATGGTAACCAGAGCCGCCCTACCCCGTCCACACCCACCAAGAAGGATTTCAGCCATGTCACCTGTTACAAGTGCGGGAAGAATGGACATTATGCCAATGAATGCCCAGAAGCTAAGAATGGGAACGGCAATGGAAGCGCCGCAAAGAAGCCCAACCCGTTCAACAAAGGACAAGTGAACCACGTGACTGTGGAGGAGGTAGAAGAGCAAGCAGATGCTGTTGTCGGTAAGTTTTTGGTTAAGACATTTACCGCAATAGTTCTTTTCGATACCGGTGCATCGCATTCATATATTTCAAGGGGATTCGTAAATAGACATAGGATGTCCACCAGAGTTCTTAAGACCCCCATGTTAGTAAGTTCACCTGGAGCAGAGTATATGGCACACCAAGGATGTTTTTAGACGCCATTGATCATAGGACGCCACACTTTCCCCTCCGACCTAATAGTCCTAGAATCACAAGGATTGGATGTGATATTACGTATGGATTGGCTATCGAAGTATGGAGGTAACATTGACTGTGCCAGCAAGTCTATTTTGCTCACCACCCCGGAGGGAAAAAGGATTAAGTATGTATCTAGGCATTCGCCTATAAGGACTCAAGTACATTCTCTCACGGGAGTTGTTCAGGAGGAAGTACCAGTAGTGAAGGATTATCCGGATGTGTTTCCAGAGGAGTTACCTGGCATGCCACCGGATAGAGATATAGAGTTTTTGATTGAACTTTTGCCAGGCACCGGGCCAATTTCTAAGAGACAATATAGGATGCCCGCAAAGGATTTGGAGGAGATAAAGAAACATATTAAGGAGTTACTGGATAAAGGATACATACGCCCAAGTTCTTCGCCTTGGGGTTCGCCTGTACTTCTAGTGGAGAAGAAGGATGGATCGTTAAGAAAGGTTGTTGATTACCGAGGGCTGAACGAAGTAACGATCAAGAACAAGTACCCACTGCCAATGATCAATGATCTGTTCGATAGATTGCAAGGAGCTAAGATATTTTCCAAGATCGATCTGCGATCAGGGTACCACCAATTGAAGATCCGAGAGCAGGATATACCTAAAACGGCCTTTACCACCAGGTACGGGTTGTACGAGTATACCGTTATGTCTTTTGGTCTGACTAACGCACCGGCATACTTTATGAACCTGATTAACAAAGTGTTTATGGAGTATTTGGATAAGTTCGTCGTGGTGTTCATAGATGATATATTAATCTTCTCGAAGGATGAAGAGGAGCATGCAGAGCATTTGCGTTTGGTATTGGAGAAGCTCAGAGAACATCAGTTATATGCCAAGTTTAGCAAATGCGAGTTTTGGTTGAAGGAAGTCGGATTTCTCGGACACGTTATATCTGGAGAAGGAATAGCAGTAGATCCCGCTAAGGTGGACACTGTGACCCATTGGGAAGCACCAACAACAGTTGGAGAGATCCGGAGTTTTCTTGGACTTGCAGGATACTATCGGAGATTTATTGAGAATTTCTCGAGGATTGCAAAGCCAATGACGAAGTTGTTAAAGAAGGACACCAAGTTCAGTTGGACAGAATAATGTGAGGCCAGTTTCCAGGAATTAAAGAAAAGGTTGGTCTCATCCCCTGTGTTGATTCTGCCAGATCACCATAAGGATTATGAGGTGTACTGCAACGCTTCACGTCGAGGACTTGGAGCAGTCCTTATGCAGGAAGGAAGAGTTGTTTCGTATGCTTCACGATAGCTAAAACCTCATGAGCTGAACTATGCCACCCACGATTTGGAGTTAGCAGCCGTAGTGCATGCATTGAAGACGTGGAGACATTTTCTTATTGGAAACCATTGTGAAGTATATACGGATCACAAGAGTTTGAAGTACATATTCACTTAGAAGGAGCTGAATCTCAGGCAAAGGAGATGGCTGGAACTCATTAAGGATTACGACATGAGATTGCATTATCATCCCGGAAAGGCTAACGTAGTAGCCGATGCGCTAAGCTGTAAGAGCCATGTCAATACCCCATTGACGGAGGAATTTACAGAGGAATTAGCCGAGGACTTACGAGAACTATGTATGGAGATAGTTCCGAGAGGCTATGTAGCAACCCTGGAGATCCAGTCTACCCTGATGGATAAAATCAGAGAAGCTCAGAAAACTGACAAGGAGGTTGCCTCTATAAAGGAGAGGATGAGCGAAGGAAGAGCTAAAGGTTTTCATGAGGATGAACACGACACCTTATGGTTTGAGGACCGCATTTATGTGCCAAATGACCCGGAGATCAGGAAATTGATTCTACAGGAGGCCCATGATTCACCATACTCGATTAACCCAGGAAATACTAAGATGTATTTGGATTTGAAGGACATTTTCTGGTGGACCGGTATGAAGAAAGATATCGCGGAGTATGTAGCAGTTTGTGATGTATGTTAGAGAGTAAAGGCAGAACATCAGAAGCCAGCAGGATTGTTACAGCCTATGCCGATACCCGAATGGAAGTGGGAGAAGCTTGGCATGGATTTTATCACCGGATTGCCCAGGACCAAAGCTGGATATGATTCAATATGGGTAGTAGTGGACTTCATTGACGAAGGTAGCCCACTTTATCCCTGTGAAAACCACATATACCAGTGCAAAGTTGGCAAAGATATACATGACCCGAATTGTATGTCTGCATGGAGTTCCGAAAAGCATCGTACCAGATAGAGGAACCCAGTTTACCTCAAAGTTCTGGAATCAGTTACATGAAACCTTGGGTACCATGCTAGAGTTTAGCACAACTTTTCACCCGCAGACAGATGGACAGACTCAGAGAGTCAATCATATTTTGGAGGATATGCTGAGAGCCTGTGCACTAGATTATGGATCTAGTTGGGGCGACAATTTGCCGTATGCCGAATTTTCTTACAACAACAGTTACCAGGCCAGTTTGAAGATGGCACCGTTCGAGGCATTGTATGGAAGGAGATGCTGAACACCGTTAATGTGGGACAAAGTTGGAGACCGACAGTTGTTTGGACCAGATTTGATCAAAGAGGCTGAGGAGAAGGTGAAGTTGATTCGAGATAGATTGAAGGTAGCCCAATTCAGGCAGAAGAGTTATGCAGACTCGAAGCGCAAGGAGATAGCCTATGAGATCGGAGATAGAGCGTACTTGAGAGTGTCGCCTCTGCGAGGAGTTGAACGTTTCGGAGTTAAAGGGAAGCTAGCCCCGAGATTTGTGGGACCTTACCGTGTTATGGAACGCATGGGAGAGGTTGCCTATAAGTTGGAGTTGCCCGAAGGATTGTCAGGAGTGCACGATGTGTTTCACGTTTCACAGCTTAAGAAGTGCCATGCGGAGATGGCCGATATACCGCTTAGAGACACAGTACCCCTGGAAGCATTTCAGTTGGACAGTGATCTGACTTACGAGGAGAAGCCTGTTAAGATCCTCGAATTTTCGAGCAGAGTCACCCGCAGTAAGGTTATCAAGTTTTGCAAAGTTCAGTGGAGTCACCACACCAAGGAAGAAGCCACCTGGGAACGAGAAGATGATCTACGCAAGGACCACCCACACCTGTTCTCTAGCCAAGTTGAATCTCGAGGGCGAGATTCATTCTAAGGGGGGGTAGGTTTGTAACATCCCAAATTTTCAATTTGGAATGTTATACATAGATCATAATTGCATTGCATGCTCTTTGCATCTTTGTTTGTGGCGTTCCTCAAAATTCTAAGCAACTCAAGGACCTATGGAGAGAGTTGAGAATTTTACCATTTTCGTATTTGAGTTCGCTCGAATACCGGTACGAGGACAGTGTGATTCTAATTATTTTTCTCTCCTACAAATATTTCTAAATACAAAATATGAGCGGAGATAATATGACTTCACCAAAATAATAGAAATATTGGAGGAAAAATATTAAAATCACTTTTGGTATTTTTCTGGATTTATTTACGATTTTATTTGCATAGGAAAAATGCGCGTTTTTCAAAATTGCGTTTAGGTCCAGGAAAAATGTTCACTTTGTCCTAAATATTATTAGAGGACGGCAAAAATTTATTTCGGGATTTTTGGAGTCCGTTTAGTATTTGTTTCTTTAGTTTTTCTGCGCCAGGACTCTATTTTAAAAAAAGAGGCAACCGACTTAGAGTCGTACTGGCCCAGGACTTCGGGCTTTATAAGCCGACCCCCCCGGCCCAAGCCAGCCCAGCCCCGCCGCCTAACCCTAGCCGCCGCCGCCCGCAGCCGCCGCGCCGCCACCCCGCCGCGCCGCCGCCGCCCGCAGCCGCTGCCGCCCCGCGCTGCCACACCGCCGCCTCGCCGTGCCGCCGCAGCCGCCGCCGCCGGACCGCCGCCGCCGGACCCGTCGTCTCGCCGGAGTTCGTCGTTACGAGGTAGTTATCGTTTTTTTTAAAAAAACCGATCGGTTTTCGTAAACCGTAGATTTGTTTTTTATTAGGTTTAGATCGGTTTGGTTTTCTTCGGTTTAGTTACTTAGCGGATGTTCGTCTGTACGTTTGTTTTAACGAACGGTTTTCGTCCGTTAGCCGTAGACAGCGAACGTTCGTTCATTAGCCAGTTCGTCCGTTTTCTTTTTCGGGGTATTTATCCGTGATTATTTCGATCGCAATTTCTGCCCTGATCTTGTTTTTCGTTTTTCTTTTCGCTCGAGAGTCGGAATCGGGTGATTCAAAATCCCAGATCTTCATCTCGATGCCCTCTTTACGTTTAACCAACTTGAACAAGGTATTGGCTACTGTAAAATTTGACTTTAGGCCAATTAGCAAACCGGAGCTCGTTTCTTTCGCAGTTTGAGTTTCGTTGTTTCTTTCGAGTTGATTCTTTTTGCAAACCGGAGTTCTTAAGTTGAACTTTCTGGTTAGATCTCTTATTTGAGTTTTACCCGTGCATTAGTTAAGTACTTATTGTGTGCTTGTTTGATTGCAATAGAGTACCCGGAGTGCGCCGCTTGCTACTTTGAGTCTCTAGGTTTTGCGGATCATCAACAAGGCAAGTAACACTTTGATCATATTTTTCAATACCTAGTTTTCATTGCATTAGTTATATCCTCAAACACATTGCATCAGTAGTATTTCTTAACTTGTGGGACTGGGAAGTAAACTGAGGTAGAACCTATTACCTGCATTACATTCAAACCTTTGGGAGTTACTTCTACGTTTGCTGTTAGGTCATGCTATGCTCGTAGACGTGGATTGGGTGAGTGTATCCATGACAGATGTGAGTTTGCTAATTAATGGTTCAACTTAAGGTGGCAACTTTAACACACATCTGGGTGGATTTAGGCACCTGGGTATTCCAGCGATTGCCTGTTTTTCTTTTGGACCGCCACCCAGGCTCAAAGGGATCATGAGATTATTCATACTAGAAACTTCCGTGTGCAGCCACATGCCAATATGGGCTCTGGCATAGTTGAGTAAGTTGTGGGAAACCTTTCCATGATGGGCTAGGAGATGTAGAGGGATTGTAGGTGTACCGGCCTATCTATCTGGTTAAGGGGACCTCTTCGGAAAGACTGTGTCTCGGTCATCCGTTTCTCAACACCATGCAGTGCGAGAAAACAAACGGAGGCAATCGAGTCTTGTGGGGAAAAGTGCACAAACCTCTGCAGAGTGTACAAAATGATCATGATTAGCCGTGTCCCCGGTTATGGACGTCTTGAGTATCTAGTACTTGGATATCATGTGAATCTTATCATGTTACTCTAATTAATATTGTTGGGTTTAAGGATGATTTATTAATTGGGGTTGAGAGGATGTCTATCTTCTCAATGATGTTTCAACTACCATGATAGTTAATTAAAATCTATTCCTTTGAAGTAGTGAAAAATTGGCTTTACGCAAAAATTGTAACCATAGAGCTTTCCATCAGCCATATTGCATATAGTATAGCTTTACTTTCATTGCTCTCTTGTGTTACTTTGCCAGCATATTCCATGTGCTGACCCGTTTTCGGGTTGCAACGTTCATGTTGCAGACTTTTCAGACGACGAGTAAGGTGCCTTATAGGTCGTGGTTCTATACTCAGTGATGCCGTTGGAGTTGATGGACTCACTTATCTTCCAAGCCTTCCGCTGTTATCATGTTAGATGGCCTTAAGCCATTTTTATTGTAATAAGTTCATCGTTGGAACTATCGATGTAATAAGTGTGTGAATGCTACTCTGTTATAAATCCTTCAAGTACTGTGCGTGTCAGCATTACTGATCCTGGGATGACACTGATGCACAGAGATCAGACTTTTTGAGGTCTGGTCGCTACATAACGTAAGGACCTTCCCATTTAGAGAGAAGTTTTCCTGCAAAAAAATCTTAAATGAGAGTTGTATAGCAAGACATAATCACCTACGTTAAACCCACGCTTTTGTATCCTTTTTTCATGCCATCTTTTAACTTTTTCTTTAAACAGCTTGGCATTCTCATAGGCATGGGTTCTCCATTCATCAAGAGAGCTAATGTCAAATAACCTCTTCTCACCGGCAAGTTTCAAATCATAATTGAGCTCTTTAATAGCCCAATATGCCTTATGTTCTAGCTCAAGAGGTAAGTGACAAGCCTTTCCGTAAACCATCTTATATGGAGACATACCCATAGGATTTTTGTATGCAATTCTATAGGCCCATAATGCATCATCTAGTTTCTTGGACCAATTCTTTCTAGACCTATTAACTGTCTTCTGCAAAATTAATTTCAGCTCTCTATTACTTAATTCTACTTGACCACTAGTTTGTGGGTGATAAGGGGATGCAATTCTATGATCAACATCATACTTTGCAAGCATTTTACGGAAAGCACCATGAATAACTAGGGACTCCAAACCTCGGGAAAATAACTTAGTATCTAGGGACTCCAAACCTCGGGAAAATAACTTCTTTAAGCATCTTAATAGAGGTGTTGTGATCAACACTACTAGTTGGAATAGCTTCTACCCACTTAGTAACGTAATCAACAGCAACTAAAATATATGTGTACCCATTAGAGGAAGGAAACGATCCCATGTAATTAAAGCCCCAGACATTAAACGGTTCATTAACAAGTGGATAATTCATAGGCATTTATTGACGTCTACTAATATTACCAATTCTTTGACATTCATCACAAAATAAGACAAACTTACGGGCATCCTTGAAGAGAGTAGGCCAAAAAAACCAGATTGCAATACCTTATGTGAAGTTCTATCTCCAGCATGGTGTCCTCCATAAGCTTCGAAGTGGCACTTGCGTAGGATATGTTCCTATTCATGCTCAGGTACTCAACGCCTAATAATACCATATACTCCTTGATACGTCCAAAACGTATCTATAATTTCTGCTTGCTCCATGCCACTTTTGGGTGATATTGCTATGATATTCATATACTTCCATACACTTTTGATCATATTTGGACTAACTTACTAATCCAGTGCACCCCAGTGCCAGTTTCTGTTTTCGGCTGTTTTTGTATTTCAGGTTTTCACATTACGAGAACTGCCAGGAAAAATCCAGAAAAATTATATAAAAAATCAGCGTTCCGGAAACTACCGTGCGTCCGAATGGTAGCCGGGGGGGGGGCACCAGGGCTCCAGGCGCCCTGGCGGCGCCCCCCCTGGGCCGCGCCGGGGGGGGCGCCTGGGCCCCCCGAAGCTTCCCCGATGCCCCCCTTTGGCATATATTTAAAGCGTCCTCCGAAACCCTCAGAACAGGAACTCTTTTCGCGATCCCATCTCTGTTTCGCCGCCGCCGCCGCTTCCAAGATCGGGAGCACCAGCAGAACTCTTCCCGGCACCCTGCCGGAGGGGAGGATCACCACCGGGAGCTTCTCCACCACCATGGACGCCTCCCGGATGAGCCGTGAGTAGTCTCCCTTGGACCATGAGTCCATGACCAGTAGCTATGTGATGTTCTCCTCCCGTTCTTGTGCTTCACTAATTAGTCCTCGTGAGCTGCCCTACATGATCGAGGCACATATGTAATCCTCATGCTGTTGCTATGTTGAGTTTGCTGGGATCCGATGGATTATGGGATTATGTTCAGATTGATCTTGAGTAATATATTTGATCTACCTCTTTTATATTTATGTTCATAAGTAATTCTTGCATGTTCTCCGTTGTTATTTATTGCTTTGGCCAAGTAATACGTAGTGACTCCAAGAGGGAACGTTATGCTCGATTGTGGGTTCATGCCCCTCGATGACTAGCTTGAGTGACAGAAACATGAGTCTAGGGGATGTGCTGTTGCCACAAGGGGGAAAACAACGGTGCTTGTGCCCCGGGTGCAAGGATTGTTTACTTTACGCAAAGTTCTTTTAATGCAGTTGTCTGTTGCATTGAGTTTACACTATGGGTGGGACTCGTAACTTAATACCAGCGAGATGTTCTGGATAGATATCTCAAGGTGGATGATTAGTAGTAGATATTGATGGATTTCGGTCTACTTATTTTGGCGTACCGCCCATGCTTTGAACCTCAACCTTTCTTGCAATGTAATCATCATTGGTTTGCGTTCGTGGTCCTGTCAATTGCCCAGCTGTAATTTGTTTACCTCACATAGCTGTTTATCGTCTTTTGGGAGAGAGACATCACTAGTGAACATCATGAGACTCCGGTCCATATTACCATCATTGATCACATACACTATTTACTTTTTGCTTTTATTTACTATTGCAAAACATTATCTATCACTACTATCATTTGCTTTTAACCCTTTGTGAACTACAAGGCCGGAGGGATTGACAACCTCTCTGTACTTGTTGGGAGCAAAGTTATTTGTATCTGTGTGCAGGTCCATGTTGATTGCTAATTTGCACCGTTAGCAGTTGACACCTACTTGTTGAACCTAGGAGTCTCTGGGGATTCGATCCTTGGCATCTTTGCTAAGGGAAAACACTTCTACATACTGCATCTTACACCTTCCACTTGGGGTAACCAACGAGGGGTTCGAGGCCCATCAAGGAGTATTTTCTGGCGCCGTTGCCGGGGACTCCACTCTTCAGGATAGGGGAGTTGCATGCTATCTTTTACCTTTGCTTTTTAGTCTTGTTAGTTTACCTTTCAGTTTTCTTTATGTCTTTTCACCAGTTATGCTTATGGACAACCTTGCTATTGGATCGTTGCTTGCGGGAAGACGCCCCACACCTGTGGTGGTTGCTCCTCCCCCTACTGAAATTGTGCCCTATAAAATACCAGCTGGTATTATCAATTATGTTTTGGCTAATCGTTATGCAGGAGACAGACATCCCGGTGAACACTTGCTATATCTGTCACAATTATGTTCATTATTTAAGCTTGCAGGTGTATCAAGGGAGTTTGTCATGGGGAAATTGTTCACCGTATCACTTATAGATAAAGCTTCATATTGGTATAAGCTTCTCGATAACTCGCACTTGCTTGATTGGCAAGAGCTTATGTCTCTCTTTTATAATAAGTTTTATCCTCTTCATGATGCTTATGTGGAGAGTAAGAGTACCTTTTTGCGTGTGGATCATGGTAACAATGCTTTATGTGATGCTTATATTGTTGAGTTCATCCATGATGCCACTGAAATTTATAATGAGAGAGAGAGACATGGTTCTAAATATCTTAATAATATCAAGTTCCCTCTCTTTATGTTGAAGGTTTTGAAGCTGCACTTGTTTTGTCTTCCTATGCTTATTGCTTTATGCTTCAATAATTTATTTCTTTACAAGATTCCAATGCATAGGAAGAGGGGTAGACTTAAATATGATTTATATGTGCTTCTTGATGCTCTCTTTTGTTCTTCAACTCTTATTCCTACGAGAGCATCATTTTTGCATAAAAGAAAGCGCTTTTGGGAGGCAGCCCAATGAATAAATTTATTTTGCTTTTGTTGTGTCTTGATTTTGTTTACTACTGTAGCATCATCATTGTATCTTTTCTTTTCATATTTGTGCCAAGTATAGCCTCTGATTGCTAGAAAGTTCAAAAGTTGTGAGGTGCTGTCCAGAAAACAGATTCTGTCCTTGGATAGAAAAATTCGTATAAAATCACCAGATCATCTTTTTGGTCTGAATTTTTTCGACAGCGTTCTCTATATAATTGTATTTCGTGCATCTGTTCTGAGTTTTTTGATTTGAGTTGCAGAAGTGCCCCGAACAAATCAATTACTACCTGCTGTTCTGTTTTTCACAGATTCTGTCATGTTTTGCCTTTCCTTCATTTTGCAAATCAAGAGCTTGCTTTTTCTTTGCAAAAACCTTTTGGCAATCTTGAGAAACAGTAGAACTTCAAGAATATATTTATTTCCAGCAAGGTATAATTATTTTATTAAGGGTACTAACCTCGCTAATCAAATTATGATGAGTTATGTATGAAGGGAGTTTTCAAGTGTGCGAGGGAAGATGATAAAAAGATTCAGGAGTGTCAAGCGCTCAAGCTTGGGGATGCCCCCGTGCACCCCCAAGAAATATTCAAGGAGACTCAAGCGTCTAAGCTTGGGGATGCCCCCGTGCATCCCCTTCTCCATCAACATTATCAGTTCGTCTTTCGTTTCGCTATATTTTTATCACTTCATGTGTTATGTGCTATGCTTGGAGCGTCTTGCTTTTAGTTTTATTTTTAGTTTTTCATAACGAGTCGGAACTCAGCATTCTTTATGTGGGAGAGAAACACGCTCCATTTCTACCTAGAACATAACATGGAATTTTCATGTCTATCTTTGCTGTGTGTGTTCTTTGTCTTTTAATAGCTACTATCATGCTCTGCTCTTAGTATTCATGCTTATCTTTTCAAAGAGCTTTTGTTTAGTTGGTTGCTTGAACTCTCTTTAATTATCATGCTTATCTTATTAAGAGAGTTTGCTTCCGTTGCATTGGTTAATATGTCTATGATAAAGATGCTACGTGCATAATGGCGCTTAGTAGTTCAGGTTTTCTTATGGTTAATCTCAAATAGCTGGGGGATTCCCAATGTGTTATTGGAGTACCAACATGATTTCTTTGCTGATGATGTGGTATGGTTTAGTAATATCTTCCTTCGAGAATTTATTTTGATTGACTTGGCGTATGCTCACGCATATTTAAAACTGTAAAGAAAGTCTGTCAAGCCTTGATGATCTTTTATTTCTGAGTAGCGATATAACTACCATGCCTGATTCAATGTTGCTTTGTCGCTCTGCATGATTATGACCGTCATTGCTCTCTTAGTTGGTCGCTCCCAGTATTTTGCTAACCTCCACCTGTACTAAGCAAACTAACTTTGCAATACATAGCTCATGGGAAAGTAGCTTAAAAACTATTGTGGTAAAGAATATGTTGCCTATGTATCTTATTTCTTATAAGTTGCTTGCTGAGCGGTAACCATGTTTCTGGGGACGCCATCAACTGTCACACTTTTGTTGACTATCATGTGAGTTGCTATGCATGTTCGTCTTGTCTGAAGTAAGGGTGATTTGCCGTGGGTTGAATGAGTATGCATATTGTTAGAGAAGAACATTGGGCCGCCAACCAAAGCCATGCATCATGGTGGAAGTTTTAGCTTGGACATAATCCTCAATCTCTTATGAGAATATGCTTATGCATTAAAGAGGAGTCCATCATCTATTTTCTATGTTGTCCCGGTATGGATGTCCTCAAGTTGAGATCTATCAAAAACGAGAAATCAAATGCGATTTATCTCCTTGGACCTTTGTATAGGTGGCATAGAGGTACCCCTTTGTGACACTTGGTTGAAACATATGTAATGCAATGATGACCCATGGAAATCCGAGCTAATTAGGACAAGGTGCGAGCACTATTGGTATTCGATGCATGAGGCTTGCAACTTATAGGATGTCTTATGCATGACACATAGGAAGTACTACTACCGTTGACAAAATTACTTCCATGTTTTCAAAATAAAAAAAACTCTAGCACGTAACCATTCTTTTACTTTTTGAGTCTCCACCTTCTTTCTTCAAGCACCAACTACTGAGAGCATGATTGTCATTCTGAGTGTAATGTGCATTGTCCCAAAGTAGCATTGTCTTTTGCATGATTGTGATATCGTTTATTTTGAAATCATTGTATCTAGTCATCACTTAAACCTTGAAGGTGCCCCTGCATTTATGTTTTGCTTCACTAAAGGGGGCAAGCTAGATATCACTTTATCATATTTGCACATCATGTTCATTGCAAATCTAATTGATGCTTCAATGTCATGTTGTAAAACTTTCAGTCATTTGTGATTTTCTCATGAGGCAACTTAATTACTATAGAATCATTGTCTCAGTAAGCTTTTGTCATATGACTATAAATAGTCCAATATGGTTAATAGCATGTCACCACAGAAATTATTCTTGTTATCATTTACCAACTCGAGGACGAACAGGAATTAAGCTTGGGGATGTTGATACGTCCAAAATATATCTATAATTTCTGCTTGCTCCATGCCACTTTTGGGTGATATTGCTATGATATTCATACACTTCCATACACTTTTGATCATATTTGGACTAACTTACTAATCCAGTGACCCCAGTGCCAATTTCTGTTTTCGGCTGTTTTTGTATTTCAGGTTTTCACGTTACGAGAACTGCCAGGAAAAATCCAGAAAAATTATATAAAAAATCAGCGTTCCGGAAACTACCATGCGTCCGAAGGGCAGCCGGGGGGGGGGGGGCACCAGGGCTCCAGGCGCCCTGGCGGCGCGCCCCCCCTGGGCCGCGCCGGGGGGGCGCCTGGGCCCCCCGAAGCTTCCCCGATGCCCCCCTTTGGCATATATTTAAAGCGTCCTCCGAAACCCTCAGAACATGAACTCTTTTCGCGATCCCATCTCTGTTCCGCCGCCGCCGCCGCTTCCAAGATCGGGAGCACCAGGAGAACTCTTCCAGACACCCTGCCGGGGGGAGGATCACCACCGGGAGCTTCTCCACCACCATGGACGCCTCCCGGATGAGCCGTGAGTAGTCTCCCTTGGACCATGAGTCCATGACCAGTAGCTATGTGATGTTCTCCTCCCGTTCTTGTGCTTCACTAATTAGTCCTCGTGAGCTGCCCTACATGATCGAGGCACATATGTAATCCTCATGCTGTTGCTATGTTGAGTTTGCTGGGATCCAATGGATTATGGGATTATGTTCAGATTGATCTTGAGTAATATATTTGATCTACCTCTTTTATATTTATGTTCATAAGTAATTCTTGCATGTTCTCCGTTGTTATTTATTGCTTTGGCCAAGTAATACGTAGTGACTCCAAGAGGGAACGTTATGCTCGATTGTGGGTTCATGCCCCTCGATGACTAGCTTGAGTGACAGAAACATGAGTCTAGGGGATGTGCTGTTGCCACAAGGGGAAAACAACGGTGCTTGTGCCCGCGGGTGCAAGGATTGTTTACTTTACGCAAAGTTCTTTTAATGCAGTTGTCTGTTGCATTGAGTTTACACTATGGGTGGGACTCGCAACTTACTACCAACGAGATGTTCTGGATAGATATCTCAAGGTGGATGATTAGTAGTAGATATTGATGGATTTCGGTCTACTTATTTTGGCGTACCGCCCATGCTTCGAACCTCAACCTTTCTTGCAATGTAATCAGCATTGGTTTGCGTTCGTGGTCCTCTCAATTGCCCAGCTGTAATTTGTTTACCTCACATAGCTGTTTATCGTCTTTTGGGAGAGAGACATCACTAGTGAACATCATGAGACTCCGGTCCATATTACCATCATTGATCACATCCGTTATTTACTTTTCGCTTTTATTTACTATTGCAAAACATTATCTATCACTACTATCATTTGCTTTTAACCCTTTGGGAACTACAAGGCCGGAGGGATTGACAACCTCTCTGTACTCGTTGGGAGCAAAGTTATTTGTATCTGTGTGCAGGTCCATGTTGATTGCTAATTTGCGCCGTTAGCAGTTGACACCTACTTGTTGAACCTAGGAGTCTCTGGGGATTCGATCCTTGGCATCTTTGCTAAGGGAAAACACTTCTACATACTGCATCTTACACCTTCCACTTGGGACAACCAACGAGGGGTTCGAGGCCCATCACTCCTTCTTTATAAAGATGTTGGTCATCCCAGAAGTAATGTCTCAAATCATAGAAGAACTTTTTCTTTTGCTGGTATGTGAAGCAATGAGGTATAAACTTGGCAACAATGTAATTAGAATAATCAGCATACCATGGAGCAGTACAAGAAGTATTTATGACAGCTAATTATTCATCAGGAAAGCTATCATCAATAGGTTGTGGGTCATCAAGTATATTCTCTAGCCTAGACAAGTTATCTGCAACAGGGTTCTCAGCTCCCTTTCTATCAATAATGTGCAAATAAAATTCTTGCAGCAAGAGAACCCATCTAATAAGTCTAGGTTTAGCATCTTTCTTTTCCATAAGGTATTTGATAGCAGCATGATCAGTGTGAATAGTTACTTTAGAATCAACAATATAAGGTCTAAACTTATCACAAGCAAATACAACTGCTAAAAATTCTTTCTCAGTAGTAGCATAATTTCTCTAGGCACTATCTAGGGTTTTACTAGCATATTGGATAACATTCAGTTTCTTATCAACTCTTTGCCTTAAAACAACACCTACAGCATAATCACTAGCATCGCACATAATATCAAAGGATAAATTCCAGTCATGACGCTAGATAATAGGTGCAGAGATCAATGCTTTCTTAAGTATTTCAAATGCTTCTAGACAATCATCATCAAAGACAAAAGGAATATCTTTTTGTAAGAGATTAGTCAGAGGCCTGGAGATTTTGGAGAAGTCCTTAATGAACCTCCTATAAAACTTGGCATGACCAAGGAAACTTCGTATACCTTTGATGTCCTTGGGACACGACATCTTTTCAATAGCATCAACTTTAGCTTTGTCAACTTCAATACCTCTTTCAAAATTTTGTGTCCCAAGACAATGCCTTCATTAACCATAAAGTGGCACTTCTCCCAATTCAAGACAAGATTAGTGTCTTCACATCTCTGCAAAACTCTATCAAGGTTGCTCAAGAAATCATGAAAAAAAGTTCCGTAAACGGAGAAATCATCCATGAAAACCTCAACAATCATTTCACAAAAATCAGAGAATATAGCCATCATGCATCTTTGGAAGGTAGCAGGTGCATTACATACACCAAAAGGCATACGTCTATAAGCAAAGGTACCAAAAGGACAAGTAAAGGTGGTCTTTTCTTGATCCCCTTTTGGCACAGGTATTTGAGAGAAACCAGAATAACCATCTAGAAAGCAAAAATGAGTATGTTTGGATAATGTAGCGACCAGACCTCAAACAGTATGATCTCCATGCATCAGTGTCATCCCTGGATCAGTAATGCTGACACGCATGGTACTCGAAGGATTTATAACAGAGTAGCAATCACATACTTATTACATCGATAGTTCAACGATGAATTTATTACATAAATCATGGCTGAAGGCCATCTAATACGATAACAGCGGAAGGCTTGGAAGATAAGTGAGTCCATCAACTCCAGCGGCATCACTGAGTATAGAACCACGACCTAAAAGGGGCATCTTACTCGTCGTCTGAAAAGTCTGCAACATGAAACGTTGCAGCCCGAAAAACGGGTCAGCACATGGAATATGCTGGCAAGGTAGCACAAGAGAATGCAATGAAAGTAAGGCTATACTATATGCAATATGGCTAGTGGAAAGCTCTATGGTTAAATTTTTGCGTAAAGCCAATTTTTCCCTACTTCAAAGGAATGTATTTTAATTAACTATCATGGTAGTTGAAACATCGTTGAGAAGATAGACATCCTCTCAACCCCAATTAAAAGTAATCATTTAAACCCAACAAAATTAAATTAAGTAACATGTTGAGATGCACATGATAATCCGAGTACCAGATACTCAAGATGTCCATAACCGGGGACACGGCTAATCATGATCAGTTTGTACACTCTGCAGAGGTTTGTGCACTTTCCTCACAAGACTCGATCGCCTCCGTTTGGTTTCTCGCACCGCATGGTGTTTGAGAAACGGATGACCGAGACACAGTCTTTCCGAAGAGGTCCCCTTAACCAGATAGATAGGCCGGTACACCTACAAAACCCAACTACATCTGCTAGCCCATCATGGAAAGGTTTCCCACAACTTACTCAACTATGCCAGAGCCCATATTGGCATGTGGCTGCACACGGAAGTTTCTAGCATGAAAAATCTCATGATCCCTTTGAGCCTGGGTGGCGGTCCAACACAAAAATAGGCAATCCCGGAATACCTAGATGCCTCAATCCACCCAGATGTGTATTAAAGTTGCCACCTATAATAATATTTAGGACAAAGTGAACATTTTTCCCGGATCTAAATGCAATTTTGAAAAACGCGTATTTTTCCTATGCAAATAAATTCGAAAATAAATCCAGAAAAAAAATACCAAAAGTGATTTTAATATTTTTCCTCCAATATTTCTGTTATTTTGGAGAAGTCATATTATCTCCGCTCATTTATTTTATTTAGAAATATTTTTAGGAGAGAAAAATAATTAAAATCACACTGTCCTCGTATCGGTATTCGAGCGAACTCAAATACAAAAACGGTAAAATTCCCAACTGTCTCCGTAGGTCCTTGAGTTGCTTAGAATTTCGAGGAATGCCACGAACAAAAATGCAAAAACATGCAAATGCAATATGATCTATGTATAACATTCCAAATTAAAAATTTGGGATGTTACAAACCTACCCCCTTAGAATGAATCTCGCCCTCGAGATTCGACTTGGCTAGAGAACACGTGTGGGTGGTCTTTGCGTAGATCATCTTCTCGCTCCCGGGTGGCTTCTTCCTCGGTGTGGTGACTCCACTGAACTTTGCAAAACTTGATAACCTTGCTGCGAGTAACTCTACTCGAAAATTCGAGAATCTTAACGGGCTTCTCCTCGTAGGTCAGGTCACTGTCCAACTGAATTGCTTCCAGGGGTACTGTGTCTCTAAGCGGTATATCGGCCATCTCCGCGTGGCACTTCTTAAGCTGCGATACGTGAAACACGTCGTGCACTCCTAACAATCCTTCTGGCAATTCGAACTTATAGGCAACCTCTCCCATGCGTTCCAAATCACGGTAAGGTCCCACAAATCTCGGGGCTAGCTTCCCTTTAACTCCGAAACGTTTAACTCCTCGCAGAGGCGATACCCTCAAGTACGCTCTGTCTCCGGTCTCATAGGTTATCTCCTTGCGCTTCGAGTCGGCATAACTCTTCTGCCTGGACTGAGCTACCTTCAGTCTATCTCGAATCAACTTAACCTTCTCCCCAGACTCTTTGATTAAATCTGGTCCAAACAATTGTCGGTCTCCAACTTCGTCCCACGACAACGGTGTTCGGCATCTCCTTCCATACAATGCCTCGAATGGTGCCATCTTCAAACTGGCTTGGTAACTGTTGTTGTATGAGAACTCCGCGTAGAGAAAGTTGTCATCCCAACTAGATCCATAATCCAATGCATAGGCTCTTAGCATATCTTCCAGAATCTGATTGACTCTCTTTGTCTGTCTATCAGTCTGCGGGTGAAATGATGTGCTAAACTCTAGCCTGGTTCCCAAAGTTTCATGTAATTGATTCCTGAACTTTGAGGTAAACAGGGTTCCTCTATCTGATACGATGCTCCTCGGAACTCCATGCAGACATACAATTCTGGTCATGTATATCTTTGCCAACTTTGCACTGGTATATGTGGTTTTCACCGGGATAAAGTGGGCTACCTTCGTCAATCGGTCTACTACTATCCAGATTGAATCATATCCTGCTTTGGTCCTGGGCAATCCGGTGATAAAATCCTTACCAAGCTTCTCCCACTTCCATTCGGGAATTGTCATAGGTTGTAACAATCCTGCTGGCTTCTGGTGTTCTGCCTTTACTCTCTGACACACATCACAAACTGCTACATACTCCGCAATATCCTTCTTCATACCGGTCCACCAGAAAATATCCTTCAATTCCAAATACATCTTAGTATTTCCTGGGTGAATCGAGTATGGTGAATCATGGGCCTCCTATAAAATCAACTTCCTAATCTCCGGGTCATTGGGCACATAGATTCGATCCTCAAACCATAAGGTGTCGTGTTCATCCTCACGAAAATCTTTAGCTTTTCCTTTGCTCATCCTCTCCTTTATATCGACAATCTCCTTGTCAGCTTTCTAAGCTTCTCTAATTTTATCCATCAGGGTAGACTGGATTTCTAATGTTGCTACATAGCCTCTCGGAACTATCTCCAAACGTAGTTCTCGTAGGTCCTCGGCTAACTCCTTTGGAAACTCCTCCATCATTAGGGTATTGACATGGCTCTTACGGCTTAGCGCATCAGCTACTACGTTAGCCTTTCCGGGATGATAATGCAATCTCATGTCATAATCCTTAATGAGTTCCAGCCATCTCCTTTGCCTAAGATTCAACTCCTTCTGAGTGAATATATACTTCAGACTCTTATGATCCGTATATACTTCACAATGGTTTCCTATGAGAAAATGTCTCCACGTCTTCAATGCATGCACTACGGCTACTAACTCCAAATCATGGGTGACATAGTTCATCTCATGAGGTTTTAGTTGTCGTGAAGCATACGAAACAACTCTCCCTTCCTGCATAAGAACTGCTCCAAGTCCTCGACGTGAAGCGTCGCAGTACACCTCATAATCCTTATGCTGATCTGGCAAAATCAACACAGGGGATAAGACCAACCTTTTCTTCAACTCCTGAAAACTAGTCTCACATTCTTCGGTCCAACTAAACTTGGTGCCCTTCTTCAACAACTCCGTCATTGGCTTTGCAATCTTCGAGAAATTCTCGATAAATCTCCGGTAGTATCCTGCGAGTCCAAGAAAACTCCGGATCTCTCCAACGGTCGTCGGTGCTTCCCAATTGGTCACGGTCTCCACCTTGGCGGGATCTACTGCTATTCCTTCTCCGGATATAACATGTCCGAGGAATCCGACTTCCTTCAGCCAGAACTCACATTTGCTAAACTTGGCATATAACTGATGTTCTCTGAGCTTCTCCAATACCAAACGCAAATGCTCTTCATGCTCCTCTTCATCCTTCGAGAAGATCAAAATATCATCTATGAACACTACGACGAACTTATCCAAATACTGCATAAACACTTTGTTCATCAGGTTCATAAAGTAGGCCGGTGCGTTTGTCAGACCAAACGACATAACGGTATACTCATACAACCCATACCTAGTGGTAAAGGCCGTCTTAGGGATATCTTGCTCTCGAATCTTCAATTGATGGTACCCTGACCGTAGATCGATCTTAGAAAATACCTTAGCTCCTTGCAATCTATCGAACAGATCGTTGATCATTGGCAGTGGGTACTTATTCTTGATCGTTACCTCATTAAATCCTCGGTAACCAACAACCATTCTTAACGATCCATCCTTCTTCTCCACTAGAAGTACTGGCGAACCCCAAGGCGAAGAACTTGGGCGTATGAATCCTTTATCCAGTAACTCCTTAATCTGCTTCTTAATTTCCTCCAAATCCTTTGCGGGCATCCTATAGGTTCTCTTAGAAATTGGCCCGGTGCCTGGAAAAAGTTCAATCGAAAACTCTATATCTCTATCCGGTGGCATGCCAGGTAACTCCTCTGGAAACACATCTGGATAATCCTTCACTACTGGCACATCCTCCTAAACAACTCCCGTGAGAGAATGTACTTGAGTCCTTTTAGGCGAATGCCTAGATACATACTTAATCCTTTTTCCCTCCGGGGTGGTGAGCAAAATAGACTTACTGGCACAGTCAATGTTACCTCCATACTTTGACAACCAATCCATACCTAATAGCACATCCAATCCTTGTGACTCTAGGACTATTAGGTCAGAGGGGAAAGTATGGCGTCCTGTGATCAATGGCATCTGAAAACATCCTTGGTGTGCCATATAATCTGCTCCAGGTGAACTTACTAACATGGGGGTCTTAAGAACTCGGGTGGACATCCTATGTCTATTCAGGAATCCCCTTGAAATATATGAATGCGATGCACCAGTATCGAAAAGAACTATTGTGGTAAATGTCTTAACCAAAAACTTACCAACAACAGCATCTGGTTGCTCTTCTACTTCCTCCATGGTCACGTGGTTCACTTTTCCTTTATTGAACGGGTTGGGCTTCTTCCCGGCGCTTCCATTGCCGTTCCCATTCTTAACTTCAGGGCATTCATTGGCATAATGTCCAGTCTTCCCACACTTGTAACAAGTGACATGGCTAAAATCCCTCTTGGTGGGTGTGGACGGTGCAGGGCGGTTCTGGTTTCCATTGGTTCCATTCCCATTCCCATTACCATTGCCATTCTTGGTGCCATTGTGGTTGTGTGAGCTACTTCCTCCATGGGTATGATGAAACTGTCCTACTGCTTTAGGGGTAAAGCGAGGCTTCTGCCGAGCTCCAGAATTAAATTTCCCTTGCCCATACTTCCTCTTGCGACTCACAATCTGCTGATGTTTCCTTTCAATCATCAGGGCTTGGTCAACCAACTCCTGATAGTTATAGAAAGTTGCCACCATCAACTGTACGCTCATCTCATCATTCAGCCCTTCCATAAATCTCTCCTGCTTCTTGGCATCTGTGGCCACATCGTCTGGGGCATAACGAGATAGGGTACTAAACTCATCCACGTACTGAGCCACTGTACGGTTTCCTTGGCGCAAGTTGCGAAACTCCTGCTTCTTCATACTCATTGCTCCAGTCGAGACATGGGCAGTATGAAAAGCTTGCTAAAACTGATCCCAAGTCACATTGGCTATGGGGTAAGTGGCTGTGTAATTCTCCCACCATGCTGCGGCTGGTCCAGACAACTGGTGTGCGGCAAATCGCACCTTCTCAGCATCCGAGCAATTGGCGGTGGTCAAATCCCTTCCAATCTTGCGTAGCTAGTCATCAGCCACAATTGGTTTGATGCTGCTAGCAAACACGGGTGGTTGCAACCTTAAGAAACATGTCAGGTTGTCCACATGTGGTGGTGGTGGAGGGTTGTTGTTGTTGTTCTGATTGTTCTGAGTGTTCTGGACAAGAAGTTGCATCAGGGTGTTCTGTTGCTAGATCAACTGGGTGAGCTCAGGGGGAAACTCGAATTCACGTCTTGGAGGCATCTGATGGGTGTAGAGGGAAGAGATTAGAATAGAAAAGAGGTCTAGGGGAAAATCACTACCCATATGCACATGAGACAAACACACAATCATATCACACCAATCAATTTCAAACAAGGTCTTACAAATCTAACGATCGTTACAAAGGTGCTCTAAATCTAATATATGGAGGTATACTACTAGTCATAGGGTGGTCATCTAAAAATATTGGTCGGCAGAGGATTCCATAATATCTGCCCCAGCTTCATCTTCATAGTCTTCAACCTTGCTATCCTCAGCTTCTGAATCCGTGTCATCTATGATGATATAGTCTTCCGGTGGAATCTCCTTGGGTTCTTCTTCCTCGTCTTCTTGTCCCATGAGTATCCCTAACTTCCGGGTCAAATCATCATTCTTCTCCACAAGTATCTTCATCTCCTCCTCACATCCGTTGCGTGTAGACTTGAGTTCTTCTTCTAGCTCCAAATTCCTATTTAGGGCCTTCTTCAAATCTATCATCCCAACACACATCTGGTGTTCCTGGCGACGAATGTGGTGGATCAACAACTAGATGAATGCTGCTATGGATATACCCTTCTTAGTGCTGATCAAATTCCAATTCTCATCTCGACGTCCACAAATCTGGTAGATAGTGTCCTTTAGCTCCTGCTTGTAGACTTTCTCCAATCCTTCCCATAGCAATGTGGGCTGCCATACTCCTTCCTAGGCTCCATGTAGGTGCATTAAAGGAAAATGCTATGAGTGAGGTGACGAGTGCGAACGTCCTTCCTGGAACTTGAGCTTGAATCAACCAACGCTCCTCCTCAGGTAGAGTGGCGTTGTAGGTTCCAGTGAAACTTGGTAATCCAATGTGTAGATATCTGGTGACTTCCTTCAGGTGTCGTCCAAATGGCGTGTCGTCATCCGGTTGCATGAACTTGTGCTTTGCTTCCACTATCCTAAAGAATAGAAAAGATGAGGAGTCAGAAGAGAGAAGAGTGGATAGTGTTCTAGGGCTTGTCTTAGTGGTCGTGTCCTACAGTCAGCGTGTGCTCTGATACCATCTTGTAGCGACCAGACCTCAAACAGTCTGATCTCCATGCATCAGTGTCATCCCTGGATCAGTAATGCTGACATGCATGGTACTCGAAGGATTTATAACAGAGTAGCAATCACACACTTATTACATCGATAGTTCAACGATGAATTTATTACATAAATCATGGCTGAAGGCCATCTAATACGATAACAGCGGAAGTCTTGGAAGATAAGTGAGTCCATCAACTCCAGGGGCATCACTGAGTATAGAACCACGACCTAAAAGGGGCATCTTACTCGTCATCTGAAAAGTCTGCAACATGAAACGTTGCAGCCCGAAAAACGGGTCAGCACATGGAATATGCTGGCAAGGTAGCACAAGAGAATGCAATGAA
The DNA here is from genome assembly GCA_902687465.1 of Secale cereale. Lineage (NCBI taxonomy): Eukaryota > Viridiplantae > Streptophyta > Magnoliopsida > Poales > Poaceae > Secale > Secale cereale. Next base: position 498,686,250 of record LR738712.1, read on the forward strand.
AGTAAGGCTATACTATATGCAATATGGCTGGTGGAAAGCTCTATGGTTAAATTTTTGCGTAAAGCCAATTTTTCCCTACTTCAAAGGAATGTATTTTAATTAACTATCATGGTAGTTGAAACATCGTTGAGAAGATAGACATCCTCTCAACCCCAATTAGAAGTAATCATTTAAACCCAACAAAATTAAATTAAGTAACATGTTGAGATGCACATGATAATCCAAGTACCAGATACTCAAGATGTCCATAACCGGGGACACGGCTAATCATGATCAGTTTGTACACTCTGCAGAGGTTTGTGCACTTTCCCCACAAGACTCGATCGCCTCCGTTTGGTTTCTCGCACTGCATGGTGTTTGAGAAACGGATCACCGAGACACAGTCTTTCCGAAGAGGTCCCCTTAACCAGATAGGTAGGCCGGTACACCTACAAAACCCAACTACATCTGCTAGCCCATCATGGAAAGGTTTCCCACAACTTACTCAACTATGCCAGAGCCCATATTGGCATGTGGCTGCACACGGAAGTTTCTAGCATGAAAAATCTCATGATCCCTTTGAGCCTGGGTGGCGGTCCAAAAGAAAAACAGGCAATCCCGGAATACCCAGATGCCTCAATCCACCCAGATGTGTATTAAAGTTGCCACCTATAATAATATTTAGGACAAAGTGAACATTTTTCCCGGACCTAAATGCAATTTTGAAAAACGCGTATTTTTCCTATGCAAATAAATCCGGAAAAAAATCCAGAAAAAAAATACCAAAAGTGATTTTAATATTTTTCCTCCAATATTTCTGTTATTTTGGAGAAGTCATATTATCTCCGCTCATTTATTTTATTTAGAAATATTTTTAGGAGAGAAAAATAATTAAAATCACACTGTCCTCGTATCGGTATTCGAGCGAACTCAAATACAAAAACGGTAAAATTCCCAACTGTCTCCGTAGGTCCTTGAGTTGCTTAGAATTTCGAGGAATGCCACGAACAAAAATGCAAAAACATGCAAATGCAATATGATCTATGTATAACATTCCAAATTAAAAATTTGGGATGTTACAAACCTACCCCCTTAGAATGAATCTCGCCCTCGAGATTCGACTTGGCTAGAGAACACGTGTGGGTGGTCTTTGCGTAGATCATCTTCTCGCTCCCGGGTGGCTTCTTCCTCGGTGTGGTGACTCCACTGAACTTTGCAAAACTTGATAACCTTGCTGCGAGTAACTCTACTCGAAAATTCGAGAATCTTAACGGGCTTCTCCTCGTAGGTCAGGTCACTGTCCAACTGAATTGCTTCCAGGGGTACTGTGTCTCTAAGCGGTATATCGGCCATCTCCGCGTGGCACTTCTTAAGCTGCGATACGTGAAACACGTCGTGCACTCCTAACAATCCTTCTGGCAATTCGAACTTATAGGCAACCTCTCCCATACACTCCTGACAATCCTCCTGACAATCCTTTCTAGCATTTGATCAATAAAAGGCAAAGGGTAATAATCTTTCTTAGCAGCTTTATTTAATTTGCGGAAATCAATTACCATCCTATAACCTGTAACAATTCTTTGTGGGATCAATTCATCTTTATCATTAGGAACAACAGTCATACCTCCCTTCATAGGGACACAATGGACATGACTTACCCACTGACTATCAGCAACTGGATAGATAATACCCGCCTCTAGAAGCTTTAGTATTTCCTTCCTTATCACTTCTTTCATCTTAGGATTTAACCGTCGTTGATGATCAATAACCGGTTTAGTGTCTTCTTCCAATTTTATCTTGTGTTGGCATAAAGTGGGACTAATGCCCTTAAGATCGTCCAGAGTATATCCAATAGCAGCACGGTGCTTCTTCAGAGTTTTCAATAATTTTTCTTCTTCCTGCTCTGAAAGGTTATCACTAATAATAATAGGATATATCTTCTTTTCATCAAGATAAACATACTTAAGATTATCAGGTAACGGCTTAAGTTCAAACACGGGATCACCCTTGGGTGGAGGACGATCCCCTAGGATTTCAACACGCAAGTTGTTTTTCAATATGGGTCCCTCCTTACAGAATATTTCATCTATTTCCCTTCTCTCATTCATATACATATCATTTTCATGGTCTAGCAGATATTGTTCTAAAGGATCGTTAGGAGGCACAACAATAGAAGCAAGACCAATAATTTCATCATTACTAGCTAATTCTTTATCATGGGGTTATCTACGAAATTTAGCAAAGTTAAAATCATGAGACATATCCCCTAAACCAACAGTAACAATATCTTTCACACAGTCTATCTTAGCATTAATAGTATTCAAGAAGGGTCTACCAAATATAATGGGACAAAAATCATCTTGTGGGGGACCAAGAACAAGAAAATCAGCAGGGTATTTAACTTTCCCACACAAGACTTCAACATCTCTAACATTCTCAATTGGCTAAATAGCGTCTCTACTAGCAAGCTTAATAGTGACATCAATACCTTCTAGCTCAGCGAGTGCAATATCATGCATAATTTCATTGTATAAGGAAATGGGTATTACACCGGCACTAGCACCTACATCACATAAACCATGATAGCAATGATCTCCTATTTTAACATAAATAACAGGCAAGCCTACAACAGGTCTATGTTTGTTCCTGGCATTGGGTTTGGATATTCTAGCAGCTTCCTCTTGGAGGTAAATAACATGTCCATCTAAATTTTCAACCAAGAGATCTTTAACCATAGCAACACTAGGTTCAACTTTAATTTGCTCAGAGGGTGTAGGTGTTCTAGTACTACTATTACTAACCATAGTTGAAGCTTTAGCATGATCCTTTATTCTAACAGGGAAAGGTGGTTTCTCAATATAAGCAGTAGGAACAATAGGATCAACATTATAAGTGATAGTCTTTTCTTCAACTTTAACAGGTTCAACTACTTTTACTTCAACGGGGGGATGGTATTTAAACCACTTCTCCTTGGGAAGATCAACATGAGTAGCAAATGATTCACAAAAAGAAGCTACTATCTCAGAGTCAAGTCCATATTTAGTGCTAAACTCACGGAAAACATCGGTATCCATAAAAGCTTTAACACAATCAAACTTAGGGGTCATACCTGACTCCTTACTTTCATCGAGATCCCAATCTTCAGAGTTGCGTTTAATTCTTTCCAATAAATCCCATTTGAATTCAAGACTCTTCATCATAAAAGAGCCAGGATAAGAATTATCAAGCATGGTGCGATTATTGAGAGAAAGTCGGGCGTAAAAAATTTGAATGATCATTTTTTTGAGAGCTCATGATTGGGGCATTAATATAACATTGACTTAAGCCTCCCCCAAGCTTGAGCGATGCTTTCTCCTTCGCGAGGCCAAAAATTATAAATATAACTATGATCACGATGAACCTGGTGCATAGGGTAGAACTTATGATGAAATTCCAACTTCAGACGATTATAGTTCCATGATCCAATATCATCACATAGCCTAAACCATGTCAATGCATCTCCCTTCAAAGATAAAGGGAAGACCTTCTTCTTGATAACATCCTCGGGCATACCTGCAAGCTTAAATAATCCACAAACTTCATCCACATAGATTAGACGAAAATCGGGATGCAGTGTTCCGTCTCCTGTAAAGGGATTATCTAGCAGTTTCTCTATCATACCCGAAGGAATTTCAAAGCAAACATTTTCAGTAGGTGGGGTAGGTTGAGGAGCAACTCTTTTCTTTTCTGGTCGGGGTGAAGATACCCCGAACAAGCCCCTCAAAGGATGATGAGCCATAGTAACAAGTGACAGTAAATTTCAGCACACTATATAAATTTTTCGTTACCAAATTCCACTTACCAAAGGCGCTTCACTCCCGGCAACGGCGCCAGAAAAGAGTCTTGATGACCCACAAGTGTAGGGGATCTATCGTAGTCCTTTCGATAAGTAAGAGTGTCGAACCAACGAGGAGCATAAGGAAATGATAGGCAATTTTCAGTAAGGTATTTCCTGCAAGCACTGAAATTATCGGTAACAGATAGTTTTGTGATGAGGTAATTGGTAACAAAAGGTAAAAGTAAATAAGGTCCAGCAAGATGGCCCAAACCTTTTTGTAGCAAAGCACAAGCTTGGACAAACTCTTATATGGAGGAAAACGCTCCCGAGGACACATGGGAATTATCGTCAAGCTAGTTTTCATCACGATCATCTGATTCGCGTTCGGTACTTTGATAATTTGGTATGTGGGTGGACCGGTGCTTGGGTGCTGTCCTTACTTGGAAAAGCCTCCCACTTATGATTAACCTCTAATGCAAGCATCCACAACTACAAAAGAAGTATTAAGGTAAACCTAACCATAGCATGAAACAAGTGGATCCAAATCAACCCCTTACGAAGCAACGCATAAACTAGGGTTTAAGCTTCTGTCACTCTAGCAACCCATCATCTACTTATTACTTCCCAATGCCTTCCTCTAGGCCCAAATAATGGTGAAGTGTCATGTAGTCGACGTTCACATGACACCACTAGAGGAGAGACAACATACATCTCATCAAAATATCGAATGAATACCAAATTCACATGACTACTTATAGCAAGACTTCTCCCATGTCCTCAGGAACAAAAGTAACTACTCACAAGACATAATATTGTTCATGATCAGAGGGGTATTAATATGCATAATGGATCTGAACATATGATCTTCCACCAAATAAACTAACTAGCATCAACTACAAAGAGTAATGAACACTACTAGCAACCCACAGGTACCAATCTGAGGTTTGGGTACAAAGATTGGATACAAGAGATGAACGAGGGTTTGAGAGGAGATGGTGCTGGTGGAGATGTTTATGAAGATAACTCTCCCCAAGATGGGAGAGTTGTTGGTGATGACGGCGGTGATGATTTCCCCCTCCCAGAGGGAAGTATCCCCGGCAGAACAGCTTTGCCGGAGCCCTAGATTGGTTTCCGCCAAGGTTCCGCCTCGAGAAGGCGGCGTATGGTCCCAAAAGCCTCCTTATGATTTTTTCCAAGTCAAAACACCTCATATAGGAGAAGATGGGAATCAGGGGGCCATCTGGTGGCCCACGAGACAGGGGGCGCGCCTAGAGAGGGGAGGGGCGCCCCCACCCTCGTGGACAGGTGGTGCCCTCCTGGTGATTCTCTTTCGCCAGATATTTTTTATATTTTCTGAAACAGTATCCCGTGGAGTTTCGGAGCTTTTTGAGTTGTGCAAAATAGGTTTCCAGAGTTTGCTTCTATTCCAGCCCAGAATTCCAGCTGTCGGCATTCTCCCTCTTCATGTAAACCTTGTTAAATAAGAGAGAAAAGGCATAAGTATTGTGACATAACGTGTAATAACAGCCCATAGTGCAATAAATATCAACATAAAAGCATGATGCAAAATAGACGTATCACGCGCCCCTTCCTCATGGATAGCCCGGAGACCCCCTTTACTTGCCCCGACTCCAACACCTCCTATATATACAGAAACCTTCAGAAAATAACCTAGATCGGGAGTCCCGCCTCTGTTGCCACTGAAAACCAATCTAGACCCGTTCTGGCACCCTGTCAGAGGGGGGAATCCCTCTCCTGTGTCCATCTTCATCATTCTGGCACTCTCCATGATGAGGAGGGAGTAGTCCACCCTCGGGGCTGAGGGTATGTACCAGTAGCTATGTGTTTGATCTCTCTCTCTCTCTCTCTCTCTCTCTCTCTCTCGTGTTCTTCAGATGGCACGATCTTGATGTATCGCGAGCTTTGCTATTATAGTTGGATCTTATGATGTTTCTCCCCCTCTACTCTCTTGTGATGAATTGAGTTTTCCCTTTGAAGTTATATTATCGGATTGAGTTTTAAGGATTTGAGAACACTTGATGTATGTCTTGCATGTGCTTATCTGTGGTGATAATGGGATATCACATGATCTACTTGATGTATGTTTTGGTGATCAACTTGCGGGTTCCGTGACCTTGGGAATCTATGCATAGGGGTTGGCACACGTTTTCGTCTTGACTCTCCGGTAGAAACTTTGGGGCACTCTTTGAAGTACTTTGTGTTGGTTTGAATAGATGAATGTGAGATTGTGTGATGCATATCGTATAATCATGCCCACGGATACTTGAGGTGACAATGGAGTATCTAGGTGACATTAGGGTTTTGGTTGTTTTGTATCTTACGGTGTTATTCTAGTACGAACTCTATGATAGATTGAACGGAAAGAATAGCTTCATGTTATTTTACTACGGACTCTTGAATAGATCGATCAGAAAGAATAACTTTGAGGTGGTTTCGTACCCTACAATAATCTCTTCGTTTGTTCTCCGCTATTAGTTACTTTGGAGTGACTCTTTGTTGCATGTTGAGGGATAGTTATATGATCCAGTTATGTTATTATTGTTGAGAGAACTTACACTAGTGAAAGTATGAACCCTAGGCCTTGTTTCTACACATTGCAACACCATTTATGCTCACTTTTACCACTTGCTACCTTGCTGTTTTTATATTTTCTTATTACAAAAAAATATATCTACCATCCATATTGCACTTGTATCACCATCTCTTCACCGAACTAGTGCACCTATACAATTTACCATTGTATTGGGTGTGTTGGGGACACAAGAGACTCTTTGTTATTTGGTTGCAGGGTTGTTTGAGAGAGACCATCTTCATCCTACGCCTCCCAACGATTGATAAACATTAGGTCATCCACTTGAGGGAAATTTGCTACTGTCCTACAAACCTCTGCACTTGGAGGCCCAACAACGTCTACAAGAAGAAGGTTGCGTAGTAGACATCAACCGACAGGAGCCTTATGGTTGTCTCTTTATTGTATGAATTGCGAAGGCCATGTAATTACTTTACTTTATGACTATGAGTTAGCGATAGTAGTAGTAGCAATAGTTGGCGAGACGACCATGACGCTATGATGAAGATCATGGTGTTAAGCCGGTGACGATGGAGATCATGACGATGCTTTGGAGATGGAGGTCAAAAGCACAAGATGATGATGGCCATATCATGTCACATATTTTGATTGCATGTGATGTTTATCTTATTATGCTTCTTATTTTTCTTAGTACGGCGATAGCATTATAAGATGATCCCTTACAAAATTTCAAGGTACAAGTGTTCTCCCTGAGTATGCACCATTGTGAAAGTTCGTCGTGCCGAGACACCACATGATGATCGGGTGTGATAAGTTCTACATTCAAATACAACGGGTGTAAGACAATTTTGCACACGCAGAATACTCGGGTTAAACCTGACGAGCCTAGCATGTACAAACATGGCCTCGGAACACTGGAGACCGAAAGGTCGAGCATGGATCATATAGTAGATATGATCAACATAAGATGTTCACCATTGAAAACTACTCCATCTCACGTGATGATCGAACATGGTTTAGTTAATTTGGATCACGTGATCATTTAGATGACTAGAGGGATGTCTATCTAAGTGGGAGTTCTTTAGTAATATGATTAATTGAACTTTAATTTATCATGAACTTCGTCCTGATAGTTTTTGCATATCTATGTTGTTGTAGATCAATGGCCCATGCTACCGTTCCCTTGAATTTTAATGCGTTCCTAGAGAAAGCTAAGTTGAAAGATGATGGTAGCAACTACACAGATTGGGTCCGTAACTTGAGGATTATCCTCATTGCTGCACAGAAGAATTATGTCTTGGAAGCACCGCTAGGTGGCAGGCCTGCTGTAGGAGCAACTTCGGATGTTATGAACGTCTAACAAGCTCGTTTGATGACTACCCGATAGATCAGTGTGCCATGCTTTACGGCTTAGAATCGGGACTTCAAAGACATTTTGAACGTCATGGAGCATATGAGATGTTCCTAGAGTTGAAGTTGATATTTCAAGCAAATGCCCAAATTAAGTGATACGGAATCTCCAATATGTTCTATAGCAGCAAGATGGAGGAAAACAGTTCTATCAGTGAACACTTACTCAGAATGTCTGGGTACTACAATCACATCACTCAACTTGGATGCAAAATGGATGAAGATAGTGTTATTGATAGAGTTCTTCAATCACTGCCACCAAGCTATAAAGGCTTCGTGATGAACTATAATATGCAAGGGATGCAGAAGACTATTCCTGAGCTCTTCACTATGCTCAAAGCTGCGGAGGTAGAAATCAAAAAGGAGCATCAAGTGTTGATGGTTAACAAGACCACTAGTTTCAAGATAAAGGGCAAGGGAAAGAAGGGGAACTTCAAGAAGAATAGCAAGACAGTTGCTACTCTAGCAAAGAAACCCAAGTCTGGAGCCAAGCCTGAAACCGAGTGCTTCTATTGCAAAGGGACTAGACACTAGAAGCGGAACTGCCCCAAGTATTTGGCGGATAGGAAGGATGGCGAAGTGAACAAAGGTATATTTGATATACATGTTATTGATGTGTACCTTACTAATGCTCGTAGTAGCACCTGGGTATTTGATACTGGTTCGGTTGCTAATATTTGTAACTCAAAACAGGGGATACGGACTAAACAAAGACTAGCTAAGGATGAGGTGACGATGCGCGTGGGAAATGGTTCCAAAGTCGATGTGATCGCCGTCGGCACACTACCTCTACATCTACCTTCGGGATTAGTTTTAGACCTAAATAATTGTTATTTGGTGCCAGCGTTGAGCATGAACATTATATCTTGATCTTGTTTGTTGCGAGACAGTTATTCATTTAAATCAGAGAATAATTGTTGTTCTATTTATATGAGTAATATATTTTATGGTCATGCACCCTTGATGAATGGTCTTTTTTTGTTGGATCTCGATCGTAGTGATACACATATTAATAATATTGAAGCCAAAAGATGCAAAGTTTATAATGATAGTGCAACTTATTTGTGGCACTGCCATTATGTCATATTGGTGTAAAGCGCATGAAGAAACTCCATGCTGATGGAATTTTGGAATCACTTGATTATGAATCACTTGGTGCTTGCAAACCATGCCTCATGGGCAAGATGACTAAAACTCCATTCTCTGGAAGAATGGAGTGAGCAACTGACCTATTGGGAATCATACATACTGATGTATGCGGACCAATGAGTGTTGAGGCTCGCGGCGGGTATCGTTATTTTCCGACCTTCACTGATGATTTGAGCAGATATGCGTATATCTACTTGATGAAGCACAAGTCTGACACATTTGAAAAGTTCAAAGAATTTAAGAGTGAAGTGGAGAATCATCATAACAAGTAAATAAAGTTTCTACGATCTGATCGCGGATGCGAATATTTGAGTTACGAGTTTGGTCTTCATTTGAAACAATGTGGAATAGTTTCACAGTTCACGCCATCAGGAACACCATAGCGTAATGGTGTGTCCGAACTTCGTAATCTTACTTTATTAGATATGGTGCGATCTATGATATCTCTTACGGATTTACCACTATCGTTTTGGGGTTATGCTTTAGAGACAGCTGCATTCACGTTAAATATGGCACCATCTAAATCCGTTGAAACGACGCCTTATGAACTGTGGTTTGGCAAGAAACCCAAGTTGTCATTTCTTAAAGTTTGGGGCTGTGATGCTTATGTGAAAAAGCTTCAACCTGGTAAGCTCGAACCCAAGTCGAAGAAATGTGTCTTCATAGGATACCCAAAGGAAGCTATTGGGTACACCTTCTATCACAGATCCGAAGGCAAGATATTCGTTGCTAAGAATGGATCCTTTCTAGAGAAGGAGTTTCTCTCGAAAGAAGTGAGTGGGAGGAACGTAGAACTTGACGAGGTAATTTTACCTTCTCCCGAGTTGGAAAGTAGTACATCACAGAAACTAGTTCCAGTGATTCCTACACCGATCAGTGAGGAAGCTAATGATGATGATGATCATGAAACTTCGGATCAAGTTACTACTGAACCTCGTAGGTCAACCAGAGTGTGTTCCATGCCAGAGTGGTACGGTAACCCGGTTCTGGAAGTCATGTTACTAGACCATGATGAACCTATGAACTATGAGGAAGTGATGATGAGCCCAGATTCCGCAAAATGGCTTGAGGCCATGAAATCTGAGATGGGATCCATGTATGAGAACAAAGTGTGGACTTTGGTTGACTTGCCCGATGATCGGCAAGCCATTGAAAATAAATGGATCTTTAAGAGAAGACTGCCGCCGATGGTAATTTTACTGTCTACAAAGCTTGACTTGTTGCGAAAGGTTTTCGACAAGTTCAAGGAGTTGACTACGATGACTTTCTCACCCGTAGCGATGCTTAAGTCTGTCCGAATCATGTTAGCAATTGCCGCATTTTATGATTATGAAATCTCGCAAATGGATGTCAAAACTGCATTCCTTAATGGATACCTCAAAGAGGAGTTGTATATGATGCAACCAGAAGGTATTGTTGATCCTAAAGGTGCTAACAAAGTGTGCAAGCTCCAGCGATCCATCTATGGTCTAGTGCAAGCATCTCGGAGTTGGAATATATGCTTTGATGAGGTGATCAAAGCATATGGTTTTATACAGACTTTTGGAGAAGCATGTATTTACATGAAAGTGAGTGGGAGCTCTGTAGCATTTCTGATATTATATGTGGATGACATATTGTTGATTGGAAATGATATAGAATTTCTGGATGTCATAAAAGGATACTTGAATAAGAATTTTTCAATGAAAGACCTCGGTGAAGCTGCTTATATATTGGGCATCAAGATCTATAGAGATAGATCAAGACGCTTAATTGGACTTTCACAAAGCACATACCTTGATAAAGTTTTGAAGAAGTTCAAAATGGATCAGTCAAAGAAAGGGTTCTTGCCTGTGTTACAAGGTGTGAAGTTGAGTAAGACTCAATGCCCGACCACTGCAGAAGATAGAGAGAAAATGGAAGTCATTCCTTATGCCTCAGCCATAGGATCTATCATGTATGCAATGATGTGTACCAGACCTGATGTGTGCCTTGCTATAAGTTTAGCAGGAAGGTACCAAAGTAAGCCAGGAGTGGATAACTGGATAGCGGTCAAGAACATCCGGAAGTACCTGAAAAGGACAAACGATATGTTTCTCGTTTATGGAGGTGACAAAGAGCTCGTCGTAAATGGTTACGTCGATTCAAGCTTTCACACTGATCCGAATGACTCTAAGTCACAAACCAGATATGTATTTTTGTTGAACGGTGGAGCTCTCAGTTGGTGCAGTTCCAAGCAGAGCATCGTGGCGGGATCTATGTGTGAAGCGGAGTACATAGCTGCTTCGGAAGCAGCAAATGAAGGAGTGGGGATGAAGGAGTTCATATCCGATCTAGGCGTAATACCTAGTGCATCGGGTTCAATGGAAATCTTTTGTGACAACACTTGAGCAATAGCATTGGCGAAAGAATCTAGGTTTCACAAGAGAACCAAGCACATCAAGAGACGCTTCAATTCCATCCGCGATCAAGTCAAGGAGGGAGACATAGAAATTTGCAAGATACATACGGATCTAAATGTTGCAGACCCGTTGACTAAGCCTCTTCCACAAGCAAAACATGATCATCACCAAAACTCCATGGGTGTTAGAATCATTAGTATGTAATCTAGATTATTGACTCTAGTGCAAGTGGGAGACTGAAGGAAATATGCCCTAGAGGCAATAATAAAGTTGTTATTTATATATCTTATATATCATGATAAATGTCTTTTATTCATTCTAGAATTGTGTTAACCGGAAACTCGATACATGTGTGAATACATAGACAAAACATAGTGTCCCTAGTATGCCTCTACTAGACTAGCTCGTTAATCAAAGATGGTTATGTTTCCTAACTATAGACATGAGTTGTCATTTGATCAACGGGATCACATCTTTAGGAGAATGATGTGATGGACAAGACCCATTTGTTAGCTTAGTACTATGATCGTTTAGTTTTACTGCTATTGCTTTCTTCATGACTTATACATGTTCCTATGACTATGAGATTATGCAACTCCCGAATACCGGAGGAACACCTTGTGTGCTATCAAACGTCATAGCATAACTGGGTGATTATAAAGATGCTCTACAGGTGTCTCCGAAGGTGTTTGTGATGTTGGCATATATCGAGAATAGGATTTGTCACTCCAAGTGTCGGAGAGGTATCTGTGGCCCTCTCGGTAATACACATCATAATAAGCCTTGCAAGCAAATGACTAATGAATTATTCACAGGATGATGTATTATGGAACGAGTAAAGAGACTTGCCAGTGACGAGATTGAACTAGCTATGATGATACCGACGATCGAATCACGGGCAAGTAACATACCGATGACAAAGGGAACAACGTATGTTGTTATGCGGTTTGACCGATAAAGATCTTCGTAGAATATGTAGGAACCGATATGAGCATCCAGGTTCCGCTATTGGTTATTGACCGGAGATGAGTCTCGGTCATGTATACATAGTTCTCGAACCCATAGGGTCCGCACGCTTAACGTTCGATGACGGTTGGTATTATGAGTTTATGTGTTTTGATGTACCAAAGGTAGTTCGGAGTCCCAGATGTGATCACACACATGACGAGGAGTCTCGAAATTGTCGAGACATAAAGATCGATATATTGGAAGTCTACGTTTGGACACCAGAATAGTTCTGGATGAGTTCGAGCATTTACCGGAGTACCGGGAGGTTACCGGAACCCCCTGGGGAGTCAATGGGTCTTATTGGGCCTTAGTGGAAGAGGGGAGGAGGCAGCCAAGTGGAGGGCGCCCCCAAGCCCAATTTGAATTGGGTTGGGGGGCGGGCCCTCTTTCCTTCTCCCTCTCTCCCTCTTCCTTCTTCTCCTACTCCTACTAGGAAAGGGGGAGACCTACTCCTAGTGGGAGTAAGACTCCCCCCTTGGGCGCGTCATAGAGAGGGACGGCCCTCTCCTCCTCCCCTCCTTTATATACGTGGCCACGGGGCACCCCATAGACACACAAGTTGATTTCTTAGCCGTGTGCGGTGCCCCCATCCACAGTTACACACCTCGGTCATATCGTCGTACTGCTTAGGCGAAGCCCTGCGCCGGTAATTTCATCATCACTGTCACCACGCCATCATGCTGACGGAACTCTCCCTCAACCTCAACTGGATCAAGAATTCGTGGAACGTCATCGAGCTGAACGTGTGCTCAATGCGGAGGTGTCGTACGTTCGGTGCTTGGATCGGTTGGATCGCGAAGACGTTCGACTACATCAACCGCGTTACTGAACGCTCCGCTTTCGGTCTACGAGGGTACGTGGACACACTCTCCTCGCTCATTGTTATGCTTCTCCTAGATATATCTTGCGTGATCATAGGAAATTTTTGAAATACTATGTTCCCCATCAGTAGAAGCACTCAGTTTCAGGCTTGGGTCTTGCTTTGGGCTTGTTCTCGGGAGTGGCTACTTGATTGCCGTTTTTCTTGAAGCTCCCTTTCTTTCCCTTGACCTTCTTCTTGAAACTGATGGTCTTATTAACTATGAACACTTGATGTTCTTTCTTGATTTATACCTCCGCCGATTTAAACATCGCGAAAAGCTTTGTGGATCATTTTCGTCACCCCTTGCGTTTTTATAGTTCATCACGAAGTTCTAGTATTGTAAGGGCATATTTCTCCTTAAGTAGTTTGGTGATTGATGACAATGCATTTGCGGACTAATCGTGTGCACTGAGCTTTTCAGATATATCTCCCTAGGCACAAGACGATCAAGTGCCCCTCAGAACCTACGGAAGACGGTGTTTCCTTTTGTTTCTTTTCGGTGGAATTGAGTCATAGGAAAGTCGTACTATTAAGAGGGGGTCCGCTTCGGAAAGGTTTGGGTGGAATCAACACGTACACGTTTACTCATTCGCACCACCTTTCCTTTGCTTCTCTGGAGCTCCGGCCGTTTTCCTTGTCGGTACAAAAACAGTGGCATCCTACTACAACAACTGCTTGGCATGCGATAGTACCGCTCAGAGTTGCGGTAGTACCGCATGGTCACACGGTAGTACCGCTTCAGAGCTGCGATAGTACCGCACTATGCGGTAGTACCGTACCATGAACACGGTAGTATCGTCTGACCGGCCCAGCGTCGTAACTAGTACGGTAGTAGGCACGGAAGTAATTTTTTACTTCCGCATCCTACGCGGTAGTACCGCTTCGAGCAAGCGGTAGTACCGTGTCGGGTTTGTGCTACGATCGTAAATCTGCGGATGTAGCTGCGGATGTATTTTATTTAGTCCACGCTTCTCCTCAGCCTGTCTAGCCCTGCCTTGCGGTAGTACCGCAAGGACGTGCAATAGTACCGCTCCGGAAGTACTACCGCCCGGTGCTTCAACGCAATAGGGCTAGTACTGGCCTATACTGCACCAGCGATAGTACCGCAACCAGAGCGGTAGTACCGCTAGGCCGAGCGGTAGTACCGCAACTTATGTGCGGTAGTACCGCGCTCTGCGGGCAGATTTGTGGGATCACGGTTGGATTTGTTCTCCCACTATATATAGGGGGTCTTCTTCTCCAAGAAGACTTACCTCTTCCTCCCCAAAGCTCCATTGTTGCTCAAAGCTCCATTTCCGCCCGATCTCTCTCCCTAGCCAATAAAACTTGTTGGTTTCCTCGGGATTGCTTGAGAAGGCATCGATCTACACTTCCACCAAGAGATATTTGATTCCCCCACTAATCCCTTGCGGATCTTGTTACTCTTGGGTGTTTGAGCACCCTAGACGGTTGAGGTCACCTCGGATCCATATTCCATTGTGGTGAAGCTTCGTGGTGTCATTGGGAGCCTCCAATTCGGTTATGGAGAGAGCCCCAACCTTGTTTGTAAAGGTTCGGTTGCCGCCTTCAAAGGCACCACTAGTGGAATCACGGCACCTTGCATTGTGTGAGGGCGTGACGAGAATACGGTGACCCTAGTTGCTTCTTGGGGAGCATTGTGCCTCCACACCGCTCCAACGGAGACGTACTTCCTCTCAAAGGGAAGGAACTTCGGTAACACATCCTCGTCTTCACCGGCTCCACTTGTGGTTATTTCTTTCCTTTACTTGTGCAAGCTTTCCTTGTTTACCTTAGCTAGCTTGCTTGTGAGGTTGTTATTTTTGCTTCCTATAAGTTGTCACCCTAGTTGCATATCTAGACAACTTACTTTGTTGCTTAATTTAAATTGGTTAAGAAAAGCAAAAAATTGTTAGTTGCCTATTCACCCGCCCTCTCTAGTCAACCATATCGATCCTTTCAATTGGTATCAGAGCCTCGTCTCTTTTTAAGGACTTTACCGTCCAAAGAATATGGGTGACAACGTAGTCGAGACGGAGGAACATTCTGGTGGAACTCCGTCCTTGCCTACGTCCGATGGGGGAGCCTCAGTCTCTCGTGAGGAGTTCAATCTGGCAATGGTCACATTGAAAGAATCACTAGCGACCGAGGTCAAAGGCATGTTTAAGGAATTGCTTGAGGGGCTTAAATTATCCACCACACCGTTGGAAGTGGTTCGTCCCGCTACCATCGTGTCGGAGGCTACTCCCGACAAGGGAGAAGCTAGTAGTGAGCAAGCCCCGGTTACTAAGAATGGGAGTGGGATCTTTGCCGACTCCGCTCCTCCTACCCACTATGGAGGACCCGTTCCTACTCCGCATTTAAATTCCGTTGGGCCTCCTCCTAAGTTTGTGAAAAATTCTGATTTGCTACTTGGATGTTTTGCTTTAGATGTCATTTAAATCATTGTTCTACTAATCTTTGGAGAATCATTGAGCAAGGTTTCTACCCACGTGATCCCGACAACTTAACTCCGAGAGAAGCTGCGGATCATCAATTCAACGAGTCCGTTCTTTGCATACTTCAAGATGTTATCCCTCCCGAAGACATTGCACATCTTCGACCCTTCACCATGAACAAGGAAGCTTGGGAGCATGTTGGCTCCATGTACAAGGGGAGCGCAAGCATTCAATGCTCTAACTATGAAGTTGTGGAAGATGAAGCCGATGAGTTTGCTATGATCGAAGATGAAGATCCACGCGAACTTTATCGGAGATTAGCCACTCTTGCGGTTTCACTTCAAGATCATGGGAGCAAGGACACGGATGAAAATTGGATCAAGCGCAAGTTTCTCAAGGCCATGATGCCTTACCACAAGGCCATGTCCTCCGTCATTCGCCAAAGACCGGACTTCCACACTTTCTCATCAAATGAAGTGTTGGATGAGTTCGTTGCGATGAGGATCTTGTACAAGACCGCCGATAATGCAGTCTTAAGAGCTCAACGATCAAAGAAGCCTAACCTTGCCTTGAAGGCCAAGGCTTGTGTGGAGGAAGAGGAGGAGGAGGATGACGATGAGTGTTGCCCCGAGGACACCAAATATGCCTATCATGAGCACATGGCTCTTGCTTCACGGCAATTTTGGGGCAACAAGAAGAACTCAAGGCCCAACTTCAACAGGAACAACTCAAGTGGAAACAAGGGCAAGCAACAAGTGAGGACGTGCTTCAACTGTGGGAATGTGAGCCACTTTGTTGTAGATTGCCCATATGAGAAAAGAGAAGACTTTGGAGGCAAGCTTATCCGGAAGGACAAGGCCAAGTCTTATCCCAACAAGAACAACCTCAACAAGAAGACCCCTCCTAAAGGGTTGGTGGCCCAAGAAGAATATGTTGAGGATGATGATAATGATGAAGATGATGATATGGTCACCATGGCCACAATTGCTATTGCTACTACTCCACGCTCATCTCTCTTCAACTCACCAAATGAGAACATCACCGCCAAGTGTCTCATGGCTAAGGCCACCAGCAAGGTAACTCCAAACATCAACACTACCATCATCTATAATCCTTCATTGACGGATTGTATTGATGAGAGTGAGGGAGCAGAGGAGGAAGAGAATGAATTTGAGTTGTTTATGAGCAAACTCGAGGGCAAACCCAAGAAGCATTTTGTTGCTCTCTTGGAACAACTCGGTGAGGCCAATGACATGATCGAGGCTCACGAGGAGACCATTGCTAAAATGGAAGGACATAGTCGAGACTATGCCGATGAGATATCGGATCTCTCTAATGCTCTAGAGGAAGAGTGTGGTCTTCGTTTGGCTCTTGAGGAGTCACACAACGATGATCATGCTAAATTAAAGAAAGATCTCGATCATGCTTTAGTTGTCTCTCGTATGATTAATTTTGAGAAGGCAAAACTTGGGGTTGACCATGCTAGACTCAAGGAGGAGTTTGTTACACTAGACAAGGCTCACAAGGCCTTGAAAGGTATACATGCTTCTCTGAAGGAGTCTCATGATAAACTCTAAGTTTCACTAACCAAGGAGAAAGCTATGTTTCCTCGCATGGTATTAATTGATAATGCAAATGCTACTAACCCATGTTGCGAGCATGTGCATCTTGTTGAAGAGAATGACAAGTTGAATAAGCAACTTGAGAAAGGCCTTGTGACATGTATACAAGGTGAGAAGAACCTCAATGATCTTTTGAGTAATCAAAAGGAGGTTGTGGCAAAGGAAGGAATTGGGTTTGCTCCCAAGTCCAATAAGAAGAAGAACGACAAGACCAAGCAACCTCCTCCTCTCAAACAAACCTTTGTGAAACAGGGAGAGGGTGCTTCCAAGAAGAAGAACAATGTGAAAAGTGGTGGAGTCAAGAAAAACCCCACCATACCATCAAACATAGCCGACGACTTTAATCCTTCATATGTTCTATGTCGTGCGAGTGATGGTCATGTCTTTGCTAAATTTGTTGGTTCTTCTTATGAGTAAATTGAATGGTCTATTTGGGTTCCCAAGACCCTTGTTACTAACCTCAAAGGACCCATTACCAAATGGGTACCTAAATCCAAGCATTGATCTCATGTAGGAGTTTGCTTCCGGTGGGGGATCATGGTTGCTCGATAGTGGAGCCACAAATCATATGACCGGAAGCAAAGACTTGGTGGTGGACGTGCATCAAGGTTCATCCATGGCCACCAACGTCGAATGGGGTGATGCTTCATCTTCTAAGGCATTGGGGCTTGGCAAGGTTGTTGTTTCTCATGATCTCACGATCGAGAAAGTCATGCTTGTTGAGTCCCTTGCATACAACTTACTTTCTGTTCGTCAACTTGCACTCATGGGCTTTGCTACATTCTTTGATATTGATACCGTGGCCCTCTTGTGGAGAAAGACTCTTAAAGTAGCCTATGTTGGACATGTCGAGAACGGTCTCTATGTGGTTAACTTCTCGGAGCAACCCACTAAGACAGCGACATGCCTAATGGCTAAAGTTGATGTGGGGTTCCAATTAGCATCGCCGGTTAGCCCATGTCAATATGAGATCTTTGCAAAGTCTTCTCAAGGGGGACCATGTCCCTGGACTAACAAATGTTAGCTTTGCCAAAGATCGTGCTTGCAGTGCTTGTATTGAAGGAAAGTTACATGAGACGGCTCACCCTCCCATGACTATCATCTACTAAAAAGACCATTAGAGCTCCTTCACACGGATCTCTTTGGGCCTCCATCCTTTGATAGTCTTGGGGGCAGAAAGTATTGCTTGGTGATTGCGGATGATTATTCAAGATACACATGGGTATACTTCGTCAAGAAGAAGAGTGGGACCCAACAAACCGTCATCAATTTTGCAAATGAAGCTCAACGACAACATGAAGCAAAGATTTTGATGATCCGAAGTGACAACGGCACCGAGTTCAAGAACTACACCTTGGATGAGTTTCTTAGTGATGAGGGGATCAAACATCAATATGCCGCACCTTATACCCCTCAACAAAATGGTGTAGCGGAGAGCAAGAACTAGACATTGATGGACGCGGCTGTGACACCCCGAGACTGGTGCGCCAGGTGTCATCCAGTTATTCGTCGTTGTTGCCATGTCATCTGCTTGCATGTGCATCTTGCCATGTCATCATGTGTGTTGCATCATCATGTTTTCAAAAACTCGCATCCGTCGGAGTTCCCTCGTTTTCTTCGTTGTCCGTTCTGAGCCCAGACACACTCACACGCGCCCGCGGCGCCTCCGAATATTTATTTTGTAAGTGACCGGAAAATGTTCTCGGAATGGGTTGAAACTTGGTGTGTGGTCTTATTATAGTGTAGACAGGCCGCGTGTCAAGTTTCGTCGCATTCGGAGCTCGTTTGATAGCCCAACCGTTAAATATAGCGGCACTAGTCGCCGGTCAAAACGTCGTACGTTTTCGGTCTCCGAAAACCCCCGCGGGCCTCTCCCTCTCTTCTCTTCCCTAAGCCCAAGGCCTTCTACACAGCCCATTAGCCCACCTACAAACCCCCTCCGCTCCGGACCGTCCGATGGCGATCGAACGGCTCCGAAACGGGGCAATTCCTCTAACCCTAGCCCCCCTTTCTATTTACAAACGTCCTCCCTGCCAAAAATGGCAACCCCTAGACCTAACCTACCCCTCCTCCACCTTCCAGCCGCCTTTCCCCCCTCGTTTTCCGCTCCGGCCGCCCAGGTGCCGCCACTTGGCGCCGTTCCAGCCGCAGCGCCGCCGCCACGTCATCACATCCGCCGCCCTCCTCCATTCCGCTCACGCCAGCTGTCCGAGCCGCGTCGGGCGCACCGCGGACCGCCTGAGCCCTCGCGCAGCCCGCCCGACCCATCTGGCCGCGCCGCCAGCTGCGCAAGCCCGCGCCTCCGCCTCATCGTCCCCAAGCCCCGCCGTCCGCGCGCCCTGCCGGATCGACCCCGCCGCCGGTAACTCCCTCCGCCGCCGGAGCCTTCCACGGGCTCGCCGCGTCGCCCCATCGACCTCTGCCGCCCGGAGCTCTGCGCCGCCGCCCGCCTCAACGACCGCCGTCGCCGGATCCCGTACCCACCTCCTCGAGCCTCCTCGTCGTCCCTCCGACGTCAAGCTCGCCACCCCGCCGCGGCAAGCCTCGCCGGAGCCATGCCGGAGGCCGGCCAGGTCCCTCTCGCCCGGATCCGGACACCTGCCCGTCAGATCCGCCCCGCTCCACTTCGCCAACCCGCTCCGCGGCCGAGCCGCTGGCTAGAGGGCCCCGCGCCCTGCGCACCGACGGACATGTCCGGGAGGATCCCGGACGTGTTCGCCCGTCTCTCTGCCATGTGGGCCCAGCCCGTCGGACGTGTCCGATGCCCACCGGACATGTCCATTTTCCCCGAGGTTGTTTTTCTCTCTAAGTCCCAGAAAATTGCATAATATGTTGCATCTTTGCATGCCTGTAACTTTTTGTGTGCTAATCCAAATTGAGTGAATGAGATGTCAAAATGATCATGGTGATGTGCTCTACACTTTGTTCCATTGTGCCATGCTTGTTTGACTTCATCTAGATGCTCTAATCTCTGTTGCAAGAGTACTACTTGTTATAAACTACTGATACTTGTTATTTTTTTGCCATGTTTGAGATATGATAACTTGGTGCATGTTTATCCAAATGATGCATATGATATGTCAAAATGTTCGTTGTGACGTGTACTACATGATGGTTGTTGTAGCATGCTTGTTTGAGTCCATATTGCCATGTTAATCTCTGTTGCAAAAGTGCATTTGGCTGTTAAGTGCTGAAACTTGTTATGAGATGCTGATTTCACTTGCTCTTTGATGTTGACGTGTTTGTCTTCATGCCACATGTCTAGATGTTTTAGAAGCACAATAATATGGTCTTTGCTGTGGTGCATTTAACTTTCCATGATATGCCTTGAGGTAACTTAAACATGCTTGTGAACATGCAATGTTGTTATTGTTCTTTTATACTTAGTGAAAAAACTGCTAAGTCTGGAATCTGTTATAACCTGATGCTATGTTTGCTTGATGCCCTAGTCAAATCCATGCTTGTTTTGGAGTGGCCAATGGTCATTCCTTGTTGTCCATGTTATTGTCTATCCATTCATGACCTTACTTGCACATATGACCTGCTGTAGCTTATTTATTTCTTGCTCTCAAGTTGCTATAAATTATAACTGTCAGGATTTTATCAGCATGTTCAATTTGGTGGAGCTTGTTGCTATTGATCCAAACCTCCTATGGAGTTGCTCCACTGGAGTTGTTTGCTGTAGGATATGTCTACTACATGTCCATGCTCTTTATGTTCCTATTAGAGTTGATATGCTTGTTGTTTTGTACCTCCGAAGGCAGCATCGTGATGATGTTTTTGCCTTACCAGATTTTGACTAAGTCTGGATAATTTTATTGCAACTCGCCATGCTTGGTTAATTGTGTTCCAGCAAGCTTTTGGGTTTGTTCTAAGTTCATGCTTGTTAAGTATCATGTCTACTTCATATCCATGCTTCTTGTTACCATGTTTGAGTGATGTAGCATATATCTACATTGCTCCGAAGTTGCTATGTGGCTGTTAACTCCAGCTTGTTATTATATCTTTTTCCATGTGTATCTTTTAGCCCGTTGCTCCGTTTTGAGTGTGTCCTACATGAAAATTGTGTGATTTTGCATGCATAAGCATAATATCATGTTGCTTTCATGTTTGGAGTGTGTTTTCTTGATGTTTGGGTGCATCTTGCACCGTTGCCTTGCTTGTCTTGTTTTGCTCATATCTTCTAGGCCGTAGCTCCAAATTAAACAAACTTTATATGAAACTTGACTAGAATTTTTTGTAGATCATCTTGGTGCATGTTAACTTGCTGTTTAACAACTTTAACTTAAGGTTTGTTCAGATCTGGACTAATTTCAAAATATGCATATGAGGGCTTACCGGATTTGTTATATGTTGATTCCGGCCTCATTTAAACTTGTTGGCTTGTGTTGTTCTTGTGTGCTTCATCCCTTGCCATGAATTGCATCATATATATAGACTTGTCTTGCATCATACTTGGTTGAGCATATTGTCATGTTCGTGTGTTGTGTGTTTACCGTATTGCTTGCTTCTTCTCGTTAGTGCTTGTTTCGTTGCGATCGTGAGGATTCGTTCGTCTACATGTGGTTCGTCTTCGTGGATTCTTCTTCGTCTACTTCATGGATCCGTTCTTCTTCCTTGCGGGATCTCAGGCAAGATGACCATCACCTTGGATACCTTTACTATCATTACCATGCTTAGTTGACTCGATGCTATCGTTACATGTCGTGCTACCCATCTTTAATGTCAGCTCCTCTCCTTGTTGCCATGAAACCTCTAACCTTTGACACCTTACTAGCAAACCATTGCTTGGCCATGTTACCCGCTTGCTCAGCCCCTCTTATAGTGTTGTTAGTTGCAGGTGAAGATGAAGATTGATCCATGTTGGATCTTGATGCTTTGGGAATATCACAATATGTCTTATTATTATTAACACACCTATATACTGGGCATGGGTGGAAGGCTTGGCCTTTTGCTCGGTGTTTTGTTCCACTCATGCCACCTTAGGCGCCGATAAACCAGCATTATGTTCCTTGATTTTGCGTTCCTTACACGATTGGGTATATGGGGACCCCTTGACACTTCGTCTTTGAATAAAACTCCTCCGGCAAGACCCAACATTGGTTTTAATTTGCCTCATAATAACAACTTAATTAATTAATTAAAATTGCATAGGGGGTCGCTCCCTCGAGATTCTTCTCTACATAGTAGGGGGGGGGCAGTGCTGATGGTGTTGGTCCCAAATAGAGTCGTTTGCGGCGCGCCCCCCTTGGAAACTTGGGGTTTGGTTGCTGTACGGTGTGCTCATCCGGTCGTGGCCTGAGACGAGATACGCGCAGCTACTATCAGGGTGTCGGCACGCCGGGAGGTCTTGCTGGACTTGTTTTACCATTGTCGAAATGTCTTGTGCACCGGGATTCCGATCCTGATCGGGTTGTCCCTAAGATAAGGGGTGATAATATTATTATTACTTCTGCTGATCGTGAGAGCTTGTGATGGGCTAAGTTGGGAAACCCCTGCAGGGTTATGATCTTTCAAAAGTCGTGCCCGTGGTTATGCGGCAGATTGGAATTTGTTAATGTCCGGTTGTAGAAAAATTGACAGAGGATCTGAGATAAAACACACAACTGTGTGAGTAACCGTGACTATTTCTTTTCACTTTGAGAAGAGAACACGGTGGGGTTATGTTTGACTCGTAGGTAGATCAGGATCTTTAGCGATCACTACTAATTTGCGACCGCTTGCGTAGATGCTCATCTTTTTCTTGTACTCGTAAGTTAGCCACCATACTTTTGCTTAGCCGTTGTTGCAACCTCACCACTTTACCTCTTCCTACCCATTAAGCTTTGCTAGTCTTGTTACCCATGGTTATGGGATTGCTAAGTCCTCGTGGCTCACAGGTACTACAACAACAGTTGCAGGTGCAGGTTTCCGATGTCTTGATGTGAGAGCGATGTGTCCTTTTATTGGAGTTCTTTCTTCTTCTTCTTCATTAGTCTTGGGTTTGGTTCCGGTTCGGCAGCCTGGGATAGCAGATGGATGTCGTTGTGCTTTTCTTGTTTGCATCTGTAGTCGGATGTCTTGTATTGATGATGTTGTATTCATGTGACTTGTATGTATTGTTGTATCCCCCATGTATGTATGTAATGGTACGATGTAATGATATCCATCTTGCTATGCGCCCGAAATGCGGTTGTGCCCCAATCACGTAAGTGTCACGTGATTGGGATAGAATTGCATCTTGGGCCTGACAAGTTGGTATCAGAGCCTCGACCGACCATAGGAGCCCCCTTGATTGATCGTAGCTTGGCCGTTGTTGAGTCTAGCAGAAAACTTTTTCGGAGTCTAGTTATATCGGAGAGTAGGAATTCTTTTTACTCACCAGCCCCTTTGTCGCTCTAGTGAGGAATCTTGACGTAGGTGTTTTTGAATTACTCCTCTTCCCCTTCAATTTTTTTTAGGATCACACGGTTAGTTTTCGTTCGTTGCATTGTCAGTTCTTTCATCTAGTGCATCTCTCGTCAAGTGGATTCAACCCTCTTCTTCTTTGCAAGATCTACCACAGTTCTTTTCAACCAATATTGTTTCCCCTTCCGCAGTTGTCTTTCTTTTTTCCCACCCGCCCACCCTTTTTCTTTCGGACCGGAGTCCTTAATCGAGTATCCATCCTACTCGTTGCGATCCTCTGCATTCTTCCTCAGTTATTCAACCGGTGAATTCTCGTCTAGCTCGTCATCATTCATCTCCTTTATTCTCCGATGAATTCTCCTCTCGATTCGATATTCTCCACCTCTATTCTTCTCAGGTGGTTTTCAATTCAAGTATTCGGTGTTCATCATATTCTTTTTCCTCGGCTCAGATGTTTCCTCTTGCTCGATCGTCTCTTGCCATTTTATTATTCCGGAGTTCCGAAGACATTTCAGGATATTCGTCTGTGTTCTAATTTAATTCGAGGTTGTCACCTCCTTCGAGTCTTTTAATCGTTCCGGTGCATCATCTCCTTTCGATCCTTTTCAACGGTGTTTCTCTTCGGTGGGCTCATAACCCACAGGTCTTTCCTAGGATCTTACCTGACTCTTCTAATCTCCCGGAGTGTTCCGAAATTCATTCAAGTGTGACATAAGTATGGATTCCATCAGTCATATGCCTTCTCCAAGATCACTTTTAATTCTTTTCATCATTGTTTCAACCTTTCTTTTTGTCATTCTTCCGGAGTATTTCTTGAATTCTTTTCTTTGTGTTCCTCCGAAGGCCATCATTTCAGAAGATTTCTTCGTTCTCAGTTTTCAACTTCGTCCTCAAAATATTCTTCATTGATGCCTCTTCGTTCGTCTCACATTCTTCCGGTGCTTCATCCAAATATTCTTTAATCAGTTCACGATCTCTTCGTTCTCGTCATTCAATTGTCCTCAAGTGCTTTATTCTTCCCGGAGATTCACTTTCTTGTTTTCACTCAATTTTATTCTTTACGGTGGTCATTCGCTTTCTTCATTCGATTCTAATTCTTTCCGGTGGCTTGTTCTTTCTTCACCAGGTTTCAGTTTTATTACGGTGGTTCGTTCCTTTCTCTTCATTCGGCTTTAATTCTTTACGGTGATTCGCTCAAGAGTTCTTTTCCGGTGCTATCATATCAATCCATTCATTTTATTCCAATCCTACCGGTGGTTCATGAAGATTTTCACAAGTTCGCCATATATCCCTCTTAATATTTTCAACGAGAATAAGTAGTATGCGAATCCATTGTTTTCATCAATTTAATTGGTGGAGGATAAGCATAACATAATTATTATTCATCTTGTCAAGTTATTTTATTCCTTCCTTCGGAGTTTATTCTTGATGAATAAATTCTAGTCCCAAGTGCTTTCATATTTTCTTTTCGGAGTTCAAGTTTTTCTCGGCTATCTCGTCGGAGGCCCTTTCTAAATCATCGGAAGGCTTTAATCTTATTCCTTTCGTTCGTCATTTCTTTATCATCATCCTTTCATTACCGGAGTTCTTCGTGGTGGTTCTTCATCATTTAATTCATTCTTCAATATTCATCTAATTCTTCTGGAGCAGCTCAAGCATTCTAATTCTTGCCTCTTGAGTGCAATAATTCTCCGTATTCTTTTGAAGTGGAGTTTTGCATTCTTCGCTCTTCTCAGCTCATCAATATTTTGGTTGCGGCATAATTCACCTCAAGTCTTGAGATGTTTTAATAAGTCCACATCAAGCTTATTCTTTTGTTGTTGATTTTCTCAACATCCGTTCAAGCCTTGTCTTGAAGATGTTATTTCAATTCATTCGTGGTGATACTTGTCATCTTCTTCTCCATTCTTTTAATTCCATCATTTCAATTATTCCGGAGGCACTGTCTTGTTCATTTCGTCATGTTTTTTTATTCCATCTTCTCAGGTTCTTGTCCTATTCCATTCGTGTTCAACCGGTGTGCTATTTCTTTCAGTTTCAGCCGGAGTGCTGCCCGAATTACTTCGTTCGAACTCCTTTCTTTCTCTTATTAACCAGAGTGGTTTTGAATTCTTTCTCGTTGCTTCAGCTCGTGTTTCGTGCCTTTCAACCTCCTTGATTCTAGTTGTATTCCTTGCTCATCTTGTTTAACGAAGTCCTTGCAACTTCGTTCTTCTCCGTTGCATTCTTCTTTTCGAGTGGCTCAACTTCTCGATATTCTTTGGTTTCACTATTTTGTCCTCGAAGAACTTTGTTCTTCCTTTTTCCTCTTTCGTATTGTTCCTAAGATCTCGGGATGAGATCTCTTGTTAGTAGGGGAGTGTTGTGACACCCCGAGACCGGTGCGCTAGGTGTCAGCCAGTTATTCGTCGTCGTTGCCATGTCATCTGCTTGCGTGTGCATCTTGCCATGTCATCATGCGTGTTGCATCATCACGTTTTCAAAAACTTGCATCCGTCCGAGTTCCCTCGTTCTCTTCGTTGTCCGTTCTGAGCCCAGACACACTCACACGCGCCCGCGGCGCCTCTGAATATTTATTTTGTGAGTGACCGGAAAATGTTTTCGGAATGGGTTGAAACTTGGTGTGTGGTCTTATTATAGTGTAGATAGGCCGCCTCTCATGTTTCGTCGCATTCGGAGCTCGTTTGATAGCCCAACCGTTAAATATAGCGGCACTAGTCGCCGGTCAAAACGTCGGACGTTTTCGGTCTCCGAAAACCCCCGCGGGCCTCTTCCTCTCTTCTCTTCCCTAAGCCCAAGGCCTTCTACACAGCCCATTAGCCCAGCTACAAACCCCCTCCGCTCCGGACCGTCCGATGACGATCGAACGGCTCCGAAACAGGGCAATTCCTCTAACCCTAGCCCCCCCCCCTTTCTATTTATAGACGTCCTCCCTGCCAAAAATGGCATCCCCTAGACCTAACCTACCCCTCCTCCACCTTCCAGCCGCCTTTCCCCCCTCGTTTTCCGCTCCGGCCGCCCAGGCGCTGCCACTTGGCGCCGTTCCAGCCGCAGCGCTGCCGCCACATCATCACAGCCGCCGCCCACCTCCATTCCGCGTGCGCCAGCTATCCCAGCCGCGTCGGGCACGCCGCGGCCCGCCTGAGCCCCCGCGCGGCCCGCCCGACCCATCTGGCCACACCGCCAGCTGCGCAAGCCCACGCCTCCGCCTCCTCGTCCCCGAGCCCCGCCGTCTGCGCACCCTGCCGGATCGACCCCGCCGCCAGTAACTCCCTCCGCCGCCGGAGCCTTCCACGGGCTCGCCGCCGTCGCCCCATCGACCTCCGCCGCCCGGAGCTCTGCGCCGCCGCCCGCCTCAATGACCGCCGCCGCCAGATCCCGTACCCGCCTCCTCGTCGTCCCTCCGGCGTCAAGCTCGCCACCCCACCGCGGCAAGCCTCGTCGGAGCCACGCCGGAGGCCGGCCAGGTCCCTCACACTCGGATCCGGACGCCTGCCCGTCAGATCCGCCCCGCTCCGACCCGCTCCACTTCGCCAACCCACTCCGCGGCCGAGCCGCTGGCCAGTGGGCCCCGCGCCCTGTGCACTGACGGACATGTCCGGGAGGAGCTCGGACGTGTCCGCCCCTCTCTCTGCCATGTGGGCCCAGCCCGTCGGACGTGTCCGATGCCCACCGAACATGTCAATTTTCCCCGAGGTGGTTTTTCTCTCTAAGTCCTAGAAAATTGCATAATATGTTGCATCTTTGCATGCCTGTAACTTTTTGTGTGCTAATCCAAATTGAGTGAATGAGATGTCAAAATGATCATGGTGATGTGCTCTACACTTTGTTCCATTGTGCCATGCTTGTTTGACTTCATCTAGATGCTCTAATCTCTGTTGCAAGAGTGCTACTTGTTATAAACTGCTGATACTTGTTATTTTTTTGCCATGTTTGAGATATGATAACTTGGTGCATGTTTATCCTAATGATGCATATGATATGTCAAAATGTTCATTGTGAAGTGTACTACATGATGGTTGCTGTAGCATGCTTGTTTGAGTCCATATTGCCATGCTAATCTCTGTTGCAAAAGTGCATTTGGCTGTTAAGTGCTGAAACTTGTTATGAGATGCTGATTTCACTTGCTCTTTGCTATTGATGTGTTTGTCTTCATGCCACATGTCTAGATGTTTTAGAAGCACAATAATATGGTCTTTGCTGTGGTGCATTTAACTTTCCATGATATGCCTTGAGGTGACTTAAACAAGCTTGTGAACATGCCATGTTGTTATTGTTGTTTTATACTTAGTGAAAAAACTGCTAAGTCTGAAATCTGTTATAACCCGATGCTATGTTTGCTTGATGCCCTAGTCAAATCCATGCTTGTTTTGGAGTGGCCAATGGTCATTCCTTGTTGTCCATGTTATTTTCTATCCATTCATGCCCTTACTTGCACATATGACCTGTTGTAGCTTATTTATTTCTTGCTCTCAAGTTGCTATAAATTATAACTGTCAGGATTTTATCATCATGTTCAATTTGGTGGAGCTTGTTGCTATTGATACATGCCTCCTATGGAGTTGCTCCAATGGAGTTGTTTGCTGTAGGATATGTTTACTACATGTCCATGCTCTTTATGTTCTTATTAGAGTTGATATGCTTGTTGTTTTGTGCCTCCGAATGCAGCATCGTGATGATGTTTTTGCCTTCCCAGATTTTGACTAAGTCTGGATAATTTTATTGCAACTCGCCATGCTTGGTTAATTGTGTTCCAGCAAGCTTTTGGGTTTGTTCTAAGTTCATGCTTGTTAAGTATCATGTCTACTTCATATCCATGCTTCTTGTTACCATGTTTGAGTGTTGTATCATATATCTACATTGCTCCGAAGTTGCTATGTGGCTGTTAACTTCAGTTTGTTGTTATATCTTGTTTCATGTGTATCTTTTAGCCCGTTGCTCCGTTTTCAGTGTGTCCTACATGAAACTTGTGTGATTTTGCATGTAGAAGCATAATATCATGTTGCTTTCATGTTTGGAGTGTGTTTGCTTGATGTTTGGGTGCATCTTGCACCGTTGCCTTGCTTGTCTTGTTTTGCTCATGTCTTCTAGGCCGTAGCTCCGAATTAAACAAACTTTATATGAAACTTGACCAGAATTTCGTGTAGATCATCTTGGTGCATGTTAACTTGCTGTTTAACAACTTTAACTTAAGGTTTGTTCATATCTGGACTAATTTCAAAATATGCATATGAGGGCTTACCGGATTTGTTATATGTTGATCCCGACCTCATTTAAACTTGTTGGCTTGTATTGTTCTTGTGTGCTTCATCCCTGGCCATGAATTGCATCATATATAGACTTGTCTTGCATCATACTTGGTTTAGCATATTTTCATGTTCTTGTGTTGTGTGTTTACCGTATTGCTTGCTTCTTCTCGTTAGTGCTTGTTCCGTTGCGATCGTGAGGATTCGTTCATCTACATGTGGTTCGTCTTCGTGGATTCTTCTTCGTCTACTTCATGGATCCGTTCTTCTTCCTTGCGGGATCCCAGGCAAGATGACCATCACCTTGGATACCTTTACTATCATTGCCATGCTTAGTTGACCCGATGCTATCGTTACATGTCGCGCTACCCACCTTTAATGTCAGCCCCTCTCCTTGTTGCCATGAAACCTCTAACATTTCACACCTTCCTAGCAAACCATTGCTTGGCTATGTTACCCGTTTGCTCAGCCCCTCTTATAGCGTTGTTAGTTGCAGGTGAAGATGAAGATTGATCCATGTCGGATCTTGATGCTTTGGGAATATCACAATATGTCTTATTATTATTAACACACCTATATACTGGGCATGGGTGGAAGGCTTGGCCTTTTGCTCGGTGTTTTGTTCCACTCATGCCACCTTAGGCGCCGATAAACCGGCATTATGTTCCTTGATTTTGCGTTCCTTACACGGTTGGGTATATGGGGACCCCTGGACACTTCGTCTTTGAATAAAACTCCTCCAGCAAGGCCCAACATTGGTTTTAATTTGCCTCATAATAACAAATTAATTAATTAATTAAAATTGCATAGGGGGTCGCTCCCTCGAGATTATTTTCTACATAGCAGGGGGGGCCAGTGCTGATGGTGTTGGTCCCAAATAGAGTCGTTTGCGGCGCCCCCCCCCCTTGGAAACTTGGGGTTTGGTTGCTGTACGCTGTGCTCATCCGGCCGTGGCCTGAGACGAGATACGCGCGGCTACTATCAGGGTGTCGGCACGCCGGGAGGTCTTGCTGCACTTGTTTTACCATTGTCGAAATGTCTTGTGCACCGGGATTCCGAGCCTGATTGGATTGTCCCTAAGATAAGGGGTGATAATATTATTATTACTTTTGTTGATCATGAGAGCTTGTGATAGGCTAAGTTGGGACACCCCTACCGGGTTATGATCTTTCGAAAGCCGTGCCCGTGGTTATGTGGCAGATTGGAATTTGATAATGTCCGGTTGTAGAAAACTTGACAGAGGATCCGAGATAAAACACACAACTGTGTGAGTAACCATGACTGTCTCTTTTCACTTTGAGAAGAGAACACGGTGGGGTTATGTTTGACTCGTAGGTAGATCATGATCTTTAGCGATCACTACTAGTTTGCGACCACTTGCGTAGATGCTCATCTTTTTCTTGTACTCGTAGGTTAGCCATCATACTTTTGCTTAGCCGCTGCGCAACCTCACCACTTTACCTCTTCCTACCCATTAAGCTTTGCTAGTCTTGTTACCCATGGTTATGGGATTGCTGAGTCCTCGTGGCTCACAGATACTACAACAACAGGTGCAGGTGCAGGTTTCCGATGTCTTGACGTGAGAGCGATGTGTCCTTTTATTGGAGTTCTTTCTTCTTATTTTTCATCAGTCTTGGGTTTGGTTCCGGTTCGGCAGCCTGGGATAGCAGATGGATGTCGTTGTGCTTTTCTTGTTTGCATCCGTAGTCGGATGTCTTGTATTGATGATGGTGTATTCATGTGACTTGTATGTATTGTTGTATCCCCCATGTATGTATGTAATGGTACGATGTAATGATATCCATCTTGGTAAGCGCCCGAAATGCGGTTGTGCCCCAATCACGTAAGTGTCACGTGATCGGGATATAATCGCATCTTGGGCCTGACAGCGGTAAGGACCATGATGGCGGAATTCAAGTCTCCATACAACTTTTGGGCCGAAGCCATCAACACCGCGTGTCATGCATCCAATCGGCTCTATCTCCGCAAAGGTTTGAACAAGACTCCATATGAGATCCTTACCGGTAACAAGCCCAATCTCTAGTACTTCGGGGTGTTCGGGTGTAAGTGTTTCATCCTCAAGAAAGGTGCTCGTTTGTCTAAATTTGAGTCTAGAGCTCATGAGGGCATATTTGTTGGTTATGCTACAAACTCTCATGCTTACCGTGTCCTCAACAAGTCCAATGGACTCATTGAGGAGACGTGTAACGTGGAGTTTGATGAGAATAACGGCTCCCAAGTGGAGCAAAGTGGTACTTGTGATGTAGGTGATGAAATTCCTCCTCAAGCCATAAGAAGAATGGGTGTTGGATATATCCTACCCATTGAGGAACCCCTTGTGGCCGAAGGAGAAAGACAATGTCCCACACAAGTGGAACCATCACCAACCCAAGACCCACACGCTTCCGAAGAACAAAGTGAAGGCCCTCAACCGGACGAACAAGGCCAAGTGCAAGATCAATCACAAGATGGTGGTGAGTCACCAAATGATGCACAAGGCCAAGTTCTCTCCTCTGAGCAAGATCAAGATCAAGAGGAAGCTCAAGATCAAGATCAAGCTCTTGACGTCGCTCAAGATGATCAACTCAGTGCTCCTCAATTATCACTTGAAGAGCAATTGGAGCGTCGTGCTGCAAAAATTGCCTCCAGGCTTGCTTCTAGAGAACATCACATGGAGAATATTCTTGGAAGCATCACAAAGGGGGTAAGCACTCGTAGAAAATTAGCAAACTATTGTGCTCATCAAGCTTTTGTCTCTTGTGTTGAACCTCAAAAGGTATATGAGGCGCTCGAAGACCCTGATTGGCTTAATGCCATGCATGAAGAACTCCGCAACTTAGAGCGTAACAAAGTGTGGCGTCTGGTGCCGAGGCCAAAAGAGAACCATAATGTCATTGGAACCAAGTGGATCTTTAAGAACAAGCAGGATGCTCATGGCATTGTCATTCGCAACAAGGCGCGTTTGGTGGCTCAAGGCTACTCCCAAGTCGATGGTATCGAATACGGTGAAAGCTTTTCCCCTGTTGTTCGCCTTGAATCTATCTGTTTGTTGCTTGCCTATGCTTCTCATCATAACTTTATGTTGCAACGAATGGATGTGAAAAGCGCATTTCTTAATGGTCCTATTAATGAGTTGGTTTATGTCAAACAACCCCCGGGGTTTGAGGATCCTAAGTTCCCCAGTCATGTGTATCAACTCGATAAGGCACTCTATGGCCTTAAACAAGCCCCACGTGTGTGGTATGAGCATCTTACCGAGTAGTTACAAGATCGTGGGTTTGAAATTGGGAAAATTGACCCCACTCTTTTTACTAAGAGGGTCAAAGGGGAGTTGTTTGTCTGCCAACTATATGTTGATGATATTATCTTTGGTTCACCTAACAAAGCTTTCAATGATGAGTTCGCCGCACTCATGACCACACATTTTGAGATGTCCATGATGGGAGAGTTGAAGTACTACCTTGGGTTTGAGATTAAGCAAAGAAGAGAAGGAATCTTCATCAAACAAGCAAAGTACACTCAAGACATGCTCTAGAGGTTTAATCTAAGTGATGTCAAGTCGGCTACTACTCCAATGCAAACCAAGTGCCAACTTGACATTGATCCCAATGGTAAAGCAGTGGATCAAAAGGTATACAGTTCTATGATTGGTTCATTGCTTTACCTTTGTGCATCTAGACCGGATATTATGTTGAGTGTGGGAATCTGTGCATGGTTTCAAGCTTCTCCTAAGGAAAGTCACTTTGTGGCAGTCAAGCGAATCTTTCGATATTTGGCTCATACCCCAAACTTTGGCTTATGGTACCCAAGAGGAGAAAACTTCAACCTTGTAGATTTCTCTGATTCGGATTGGGCGGGAGACAAAGTGGATAGGAAGTCCACTTCCGGAGGGTGCCAATTCCTTGGTTGCTCTCTGGTAAGTTGGTCTTCCAAAAAGCAAAGTTGTGTGTCTCTCTCATCCACCGAATCAGAGTACGTGGCAGCTGGCAGTTGTTGTGCTCAACTTCTATGGATGAGGCAGACTTTAAAGAATTACGATGTCACTTGTGACAAAGTGCCTCTTTGGTGTGACAATGAAAGTGTCATCAAGATTTCTCTCAACCCGGTGCAACATTTGAAGACGAAGCATATTGAGATTCGGTATCACTTCAACCGGGATCATATTCGGCGAGGAGAAATCGAGCTTCACTATGTCAACACTCATGATAACCTTGCAGATATCTTCACGAAGCCATTGGATGAAGCAAGATTTCGCGAGTTAAGGCATGAGCTAAATATCATAGATTTGAGGAATGTGGCTTGAAACCTTGCACACACTCCTCCCACTCAATATAGTTATCTTGCCTAGATGTAGGCATGGACATAGGGGAGTATTGTTCTCTCAATGAACTCTTCCTCCCCCCATTATGCATAAATCGATCAAGTCTTTGTCATTTGCCATGTTAAATGGTATGAGTGCTTCAAGACGAGTATTGGTCATGGGCCCAAGGATAGTTATTTGCGGTGCCATACCAAATAACTCAAACATAGGTGGCTTCGGCCACCGACCTCCTTCACGGAGGAGTGTCTTGTGTGTTGTTTCAGTTGTTTGTTGTCTCTCTTTCCGTGTGCCTTGCGTGTGCGCCTTTTGCTTTGCTTAAGCCTTCTTGTCGAAACTTGCATCTTCTTGGAGGGGCGGTACTACCGTGAATAGACACGGTACTACCGCAATAAAGAATACGGTACTACCGCAACTAGCACGGTAGTAATTTTTTACTGCCGCTGGTAGAGCGGTACTACCGCTCCGCGTGCGGTACTTCCGCCCGGGCGGTACTACCGCGATGACCGCGGTACTACCGCATTTGTTCGAACGGCTGGGGGTTGTAAGCGGGCAGGGGGAGTTCTAACTCCCCCATACCCATTCATCTCTTCTCCCCCACGTCGTCTCTCTCTCTCAAGAACACTACCGGAGGACCTCGCCGGATCTCCTTCCCCGGCCACTCTCCTCGCATTCCGACCGGTGGGATCATTCCCCACCTCGACCTCTTGCCATGGATGAAGGTTTACCCCAAAATCCCCTCTTCTTTTTGCCCGGTTGTTGTTTCTAGGTTTTGGGGAGATGCATGTTGTTCTTATGATCTTCTTGACCTTATCCATGGAAGATTAGGGTGTAGGAGAGTTGTAGTGCAATAGAAATGCTAGTAAGTATGTTGCTACTAAGTTGCTATGATCAGCCGTAGTACCGTTTGCCTGTTCTACGTGTTCTTGTTTAGATCCTCTTTCGGATCTGACCCGAGCAGTACTACCGCTGGCTGACCGCGGTACTACTGCTTTGCCGCGTAACGGTACTACCGCCCTAAGGAGCGGTACTACCGTGATGAACGCGGAAGTAATTTTTTAGTACCGCGTCCTATGCGGTACTACCGCATCACTTCGATATGGTACTACCGCCCCCTAAGCGGCACTAAAAAATTACTTCCGCCTTCTTCGCGCAGTACTATCGCTTCGTTCATATCTACTTCGTAGCACATACATATTATCCTTTCTACATGTTTCGTGGGCTTTTTGTGGCTTTTGCATTGATTCTCTTTGTTTTCCTTCGTGTTCTTGTGTTTGTGTCTTAGGTGGTAGCTCCGGTTCCAATGTCCGTCGCACAAACCCCAGTCGCGACACCGGGTCCAAGCGTCTGCGCACCCAAAGTGATGTTCTTGAGGGCTCCAATGCCCCCCAACGCAGAACCAAGACCACCGCCACCAAGAACAAGGAACCAACTATGACCATGGAGGAGATACAAACTCATGAGTTCATCACAAGGAGGAAGATCAACCCTTATGCAGATCCTCGGGCTCAGTTCCATGGAGATGAACTGTTCTGGACCAAGCAGCAGTATCGTATCTACACAGAGGTACTCAAGAGCAAGCACAACCTGTATGTGGATGCACATTGGATTGACATGACCCACATGCGGAAGGATGAGCATCGGGCCTACTTTGCTGAGGCTCTAGATCTTGTGGAGCAGTTTGGCATTGAGCACATCATGACATTTCAGATGGATTTTGACCCAGAGATTGTGGCACAGTTCTATGCTTCGGTGCACTTCCATCCCAAGGAAGAACGCAGCATGACTTGGATGACAAATGGTCATAAGATGACTGCTACATGGAAGGACTTTATGGATCTGCTTCAGGTTGCTGACGAGGGGCTCCACACTCCTGTTGGAGCTCGGCCTCATGCCAACGAAGAATCTGCCAACAAAGACCGGCTACTGCCTTTTTATGTGGACAAGACGCTTGCTAGTGGCAAGAAGACTTGGGTGATGAACCCCTTTCTAGATAGCATGCATAGGATCTTCCGCAACACCTGTTTCCTCGAGTTGGGGACAAGGACAAGGTACATGCATACCTCGTTGAAATGTTGCTGATGTGTGAGGAGGCCCGTAGTGCTCAGACTCAACCACTTGATATCTCACATATCATGTGGTGTGAGCTCTGCTTTGTGATTTTCTCTCGCAAAGTGCCTATCTATGGTCCTTTTCTATTTCTGCATATCTCCAAGACTTGGGAGAAGCTTTACTCTGATGAGGAGTTTGAGGCCCCGCCGTCGATTCGTCATGAGCCTATCCGACTTCGCATCAAGAGTCGTTGGGCTAACACCACTACCCGTGCAGAGGCTGCTACAACTCAGATGGATGAAGACGAGGAGCCAGTGGAGGAGGAGGCAGCTGAGGACAGTTCTGGAGGATATGCTCCTCCCTCGTCTGAGCCCTCATGGGCTAAGAAGTTGAAGAGGAAGATGAAGGCACTATTTTTTATGCAGGCAAAGGGGCAGTACAAGGCTCATGTGACTCACAAGCAATCTCGCCAGCGTGACAAGAAGATAATGAAGATCTTTGGTGAGGAACCATCTGATGGGTCAGAGTGGATTGCCAAACAGGGCTACACGTGGTCTGAGTCTGAGGAGGAGCAGCAGGAGTCTGACGGAGAGCATGACGCCTGAGTTCTTCCGCCTGAGCTACCACCTGTCTTAGGTGTCCTCTTTCCCTTTGTGGTGTCTCGATGCCAAAGGGGGAGAGAGTGTTAGGATTTGTGTCTTGTGCCGTGTTTATTTGTGTTTCGTTAGTTGAACTTTGTCTGCTTGCTTGTGTTTGTGTCGTGTGTGTGAGACCATCATATGGTGTGAGACATATGCTCCCTTCTCATTAACTCGTTACTATGTCTATGCTATCTGTTAGGCTGTGAGCGGTTGCTTCACTTGCCCTTTATATGTGCTCACCTTATCCTCCTTTCATCTGTGTGTAGAATCTTATTCTTTGGTGCAAGGAGTATATTGTTTGTAGAATATAGGGGGGTCATTGATCCTAGTATGTGTGTGGTGCAGTCCAAAGCACCTTCTCTTGTATGCACACATCTAGGGGGAGCTTACCTATATTCTATAACTTTGCTAGGTTTGCTTACTTTCTTATATATATCCTTGTGCAAATCCCGTATTGTCATCAATCCACCACAAAGGGGGAGATTGTAAGGGCATATTTCTCCCTAAGTAGTTTTGGTGATTGATGACAATGCATTTGCGGACTAATCATGTGCACTGAGCTTTTCAGATATATCTCCCTAGGCACAAGACGATCAAGTGCCCCTCGGAACCTATGGAAGACGGTGTTTCCTTTTGTTTCTTTTCGGTGGAATTGAGTCATAGGAAAGTCGTACTATTAAGAGGGGGTCCGCTTCGGAAAGGTTTGGGTGGAATCAACACGTACACGTCTACTCATTCGCACCACCTTTCCTTTGCTTCTCTAGAGCTCCGGCCGTTTTCCTTGTCGGTACAAAAACAGTGGCATCCTACTACTACAACTGCTTGGCATGCGGTAGTACCGCTCAGAGTTATGGTAGTACCGCATGGTCACACGGTAGTACCGCTTCAGGGTTGCGGTAGTACTGCTCTACGCGGTAGTACTGTACCATGAACACGGTAGTACCATGTGACCGGCCCAGCGTCGTAACTAGTACGGTAGTAGGCGCGGAAGTAATTTTTTACTTCCTTGTCCTACGCGGTAGTACCGCTTCGAGCAAGCGGTAGTACCGTGTCGGGTTTTTGCTACGACCGTAAATCTACGGATGTAGCTGCGGATGTATTTTATTTAGTCCGCGCTTCTCCTCAGCCTGTCTAGCCCTGCCTTGCAGTAGTACCGCAAGGACGTGCGGTAGTACTCCGGCAATACTACCACCCGGTGCTTCAACGCAACAGGGCTAGTACTGGCCTGTACTGCACCAGCGGTAGTACCGCTGGGCCGAGCGGTAGTACCACACTTATGAGCGGTAGTACCGCGCTCTGAGGGCAGATTTGTGGGATAACGGTTGGATTTGTTCTCCCACTATATATAGGGGGTCTTCTTCTCCAAGAAGACTTACCTCTTCCTCCCCAAAGCTCCATTGTTGCTCAAAGCTCCATTTCCCGCCCGATCTCTCTCCCTAGCCAATCAAACTTGTTGATTTCCTCGGGATTGCTTGAGAAGGCATCGATCTACACTTCCACCAAGAGATATTTGATTCCCCTACCAATCCCTTGCGGATCTTGTTACTCTTGGGTGTTTGAGCACCCTAGACGGTTGAGGTCACCTCGGAGCCATATTCCATTATGGTGAAGCTTCGTGGTGTCGTTGGGAGCCTCCAATTCGGTTGTGGAGAGAGCACTAACCTTGTTTGTAAAGGTTCGGTTGCCTCCTTCAAGGGCACCACTAGTGGAATCACGGCACCTTGCATTGTGTGCGGGCGTGAGGAGAATACGGTGGCCCTAGTGGCTTCTTGGGGAGCATTGTGCCTCCACACCGCTCCAACAGAGACGTACTTCCTCTCAAAGGGAAGGAACTTCGGTAACACATCCTCATCTTCATCGGCTCCACTTGTGGTTATTTCTTTCCTTTACTTGTGCAAGCTTTCCTTGTTTACCTTAGCTAGCTTGCTTATGAGGTTGTTATTTTTGCTTCCTATAAGTTGTCACCCTAGTTGCATATCTAGACGACTTACTTTGTTGCTTAATTTAAATTGGTTAAGAAAAGCGAAAAATTGTTAGTTACCTATTCACCCCCCCCCTCTAGTCAACCATATCGATCCTTTCAAGTAGTTTAGTGATAGTGATTAGATAAATCTATCAATCACTATCTTATCTGGAAGATTAACTCCCACTTGATTCAAATGATTGTAGTACCCAGACATTCGGAGCACATGCTCACTGGCTGAGCTATTCTCCTCCATCTTGTAGGCAAAGTTCTAGTCAAAGGTCCCATACCTATGAACATGGGCATGAGCCTGAAATACCAATTTTTGCTCTTGGAACATCTCATATGTTCTATGGCGTTCAAAACATTTTTAGAGCCCCAATTCTAAGCCGTAAAGCATGGCGCACTAAACTATTAAGTAGTCATCAGATCGAGCTTGCCAAACGTTCATAATGTGTGCATTAGCTTCTGCAACATGTCTGTCACCTAGAGGTGCATCAAGGACATAATTATTCTATGCAGCAATTAGGATAATCCTCAGATCACGGACCCACTCTGCATCATTGCTACCAACATCTTTCAACTTAGTTTTCTCTAGGAACGTATAAAAAACAGGGGAGCTATATCGCGAGCTATTGTTCTACAACATAATTATGCAAAAACTATAAGACTAAGTACATGATAAATGAAGTTCAATTAATCAAATTACTAATGAACTCCCACTTAAATTAACATCCCTCAAGTTATCTAAGTGATACATGATCC
Source organism: Secale cereale (assembly GCA_902687465.1). Lineage (NCBI taxonomy): Eukaryota > Viridiplantae > Streptophyta > Magnoliopsida > Poales > Poaceae > Secale > Secale cereale. The sequence goes on from LR738712.1 coordinate 498,724,836, forward strand.
AAATCAACTAACCCATGTCTGATCATCACGTGAGATGGGGTAGTCATCAATGGTGAACATCTCTATGTTGATCATATCTACTATATGATTCACGCTCGACCTTTCGGTCTCCAGTGTTCCGAGGCCATGTATGTACATGCTAGGCTCGTCAAGTTTAACCCAAGTATTATGCATGTGTAAAGCTTTCTTACACCTGTTGTATGTGAACATAGAGTCTATCACACCCACTCATCAGGAGGTGCTTCGAAATGATGAACTTTAGCAACAGTGCATACTCGGGGAGAACACTTTTATCTTGAAATTTAATGAAGGGATCATCTTATAATGCTGCCGCCGTTCTAGCAAAATAAGATGCATAAAGGATAAACATCACATGCAATCAAAATACGTGACATGATATGGCCATCATCATCTCGTGATTTTGATATCCATCTCCAAAGCATCATCATGATCTCCATCATCACCGGCTTGACACCTTGATCTCCATCGTTGCGTCGTGGTCGTCTCGCCAACTATTGCTTCTACAACTATTGCTAACTCATAGCAATAAACTGAAGTAATTACGTGGCGCTTGTATTTCATACAATAATTAAGAGACAACCATAAGGCTCCTGCCGGTTGTCGATATTACAGAACATGATCATCTCATACAATAACATATAACTCATCACGTCTTGACCATATCACATCACAACATGCCTTGTTGTTGCAAGTTTTTATGTGGGTGCTACGGGCTTCTAGCAAGAACCGTTCTTACCTACGGCACAAAACCACAATGGTGATTTATTAAGTTTCCTATTTTAACCTTCTTCAAGGAGCGATCGTAGTCAAATTTGATTCAACTAAAGTAGAAGAAACGGACACCCGCCAACCAATTTTATGAAAAAAAAGTTGCATGTCTGTCGGTGGAACCGGTATCATGTACGTAGACATGTAAAGTTGGTCCGGGCCGCTTCATCTTACAATACCGTCGAATCAAAATAAGACGTTGGTGAAGGAGTATGACCATCATCGCCCACAACTCTTTGTGTTCTACTCGTGCATATCATCTACGCATAGACCTGGCTCATGATGCCACTGTTGGGAAACGTTGCATGGAAAACAAAAAAAATCTACGCACACGCAAGATCTATCCATGGAGATGCATATCAACGAGAGGGGAGAGTGCGTCTACGTACCCTCGTAGACCGTAAGCGGAAGCATTTAGTAACGCGGTTGATGTAGTCGAACTTCCTTGCGATCCAAACGATCAAGTACCGAACGTACGACACCTCCCCGTTCAGCACACATTCAGCTCGGTGACCTCAACGCCTTCTTGATCCAGCAAGACGACATGGTAGTGGATGAGTTCTGGCAGCACGACGGCGTGGTGACGGTGATGGTGATGCTATCTCTGCAGGGATTCGCCTATGTGGAGCCCCCTCCCTCTCATATATATATATATATATATATATATATATATATATATATATATATATATATATATATATATATATATATATGAGAGGGAATGTAGCCTGGCGCACCAAATAGGTGGCCAACCTGCCGTAGGGTTCCTACCCTGGCCGCGCCCCCTGCCATGTTTTCCCAAAGGGGAGAGGAAAGGGGGAAGGAGGAAGGCAGGGGGAGGCCAACTCCTCCCTTTCCTCCCTCCCCTAGAGCCGACCACCTTAGAGGGGTGCACCAACCCCTTATGGGCTGGTGTATTCCCTCACTTGGCCCAGAAGGCAAATATACTTCCGGGGGTGTCCGGAACCCCTTCCGGTGACCGATGACTACCCGGTGCACTCCGAAACTCTTCCGGTGTCCGAATATCATTGTCCTGTATATCAATCTTTACCTCCAGACCATTTCGGAGTCCTCGCCATATCCGTGATCTCATCCGGGACTCCGAACAACATTCAGTCCCTAAATCACATAACTCATATAACACTATATCATCATATAACGTTAAGCGTGCGGACCCTACATGTTCGAGAACTATGTAGACATGACCGAGACACCTCTCCGGTCAATAACCAATAGCGGAACCTGGATTCTCATATTGGTTCCTACATATTCTACGAAGATCTTTATCGATCGAACCGTTATGACAACATATGTAATTCCCTTTGTCTGCTGGTATGTTACTTGCCCGAGATTCCATCGTCGGTATCTCCATACCTAGTTCAATCTCGTTAACGGCAAGTCTCTTTACTCATTCCGTAATACATCATCTCACAACTAACTCCTTGGTCTTTATGCTTGCCAGCTTCTTGTGATGTGTATTACCGAGAGGGCCGATACCTCTCCGATACACAAAGTGACAAATCCTAATCTTGATCCATGCCAACGCAACAGACACCTTCAGAGACACCTGTATATCATCTTTATGATCACCCAATTATGTTGTGACGTTTGATAGCACACAAGGTATTCCTCCGGTATCCGGGAGTTGCATGATCTCATAGTCGAAGGAATATGTATTTGACATTAAGAAATCAATAGCAATAAACTATATGATCAAATTCTAAGCTAACGGATGGGTCTTGTCCATCATATCATTCTTCTAATGATGTAATCCCGTTATCAAATGACAACTCATGGCTATGGTTAGGAAACCTTAACCATCTTTGATCAACGAGCTAGTCTAGTAGAGGCTCACTAGGGACATGGTATTTGTTTATGTATACACACATGTATTTAAGTTTCCGCTCAATACAATTCTATCATGAATAATAAACCTTTTTTATCATGATCAAGGAAATATAATAATAACCATTTTATTATTGCCTCTAGGGCATATTTCCATCAGCACGGACATTGTTTTGTGGTCGTCACCTCTTGGTCCTTGAGGGGGGAGGGATGATCTGATGTGTTCTTTCTCTTCAGTTGATCCGATGACTTGAGAGCCCGTCACAGAGAATACACCGTTTTGGGTCTGATCGTTGATTGATGCCTCCATTATTCTGGAGCGACCGGACAGCGGGACCTGTATGGGCCATCAATCTCGGTACTAAAACCGGCTGATCTCGGGTTGGGGGTCCCGAGGTGTAGGTCTAGGAACAATGGTAATAGGGGACGAAGGGAAATGATGTTTACCCAGGTCCAGGCCCTCTCAAATGGGTGAAACCTACATATTGCTTTGATTGCATTGATGTGATGGAGTACAGAGTAGAGATGATCTACCTTGAGATCATGATTGTGTTCTAAACCTTAAGGCTAGTAATCATGCCTATAAAGACTAAACCCCTCGACTTATATATGCACCGGTGGTACCTAGGTTACACACATGGTCGTTGCCAACGCACCGAGTACATGGCAATCCTTGAAGTACACGCCAAGTCTTCAGAGGTTTCCTTCTTGGTGACACCGATGTTTACATCTTCGGTAGTCGTTCCTCTCAATGGTCGGCGGGCCATAAGTGTTGGGGAACGTAGCAGAATTCAAAAAAATTCTACTCTTTCACCAAGATCCAACTAAGGAGACATCTAGCAACGAGCAAATAAGAGTGCATCTACATACCGTTATGTAGATCGCGAGCGGAAGCTTTCGAAGAAGCGTGGATGAAGTAGTCGTACTCTTCGCGTTCTTCATCACCGATGATCTAGCGCCGAACGGACGGCACCTCCGTGTTCAACACACGTCCGGTACAGCAACGTCACCTCCTTCTTGATCCAGTAAGGGGGGGAGGAGAGGTCGTCGGAGATCCAGCAGCACGACGGCGTGGTGGTGGATGCAGTGGAGATTCCTGCAGGGCTTCGCCGGTGCCCTACGGAGGGAGTATGGAGGTGTGACGGGAGGGGGAGAGGCGCCAGGGGCAAGGGTGCGGCTGCCCTCTCCCCCCCCCACATATATACAGGGGGCCAGGGGGGTGCGCCGGCCCTGCAGATGGGATCTGCAGGGTGGGGCGGCGGCCAAGGGGGGAATCCTTGCCCCCCAAGGCAAGTGGCGCCCCCTCCCCCCTAGGGTTTCAACCCTAGGCGCATGGGGAGGAGGGCCCATGTGGTGCGCCAGCCCATTAGGGCTGGCCACTCCCCCTTGGCGGCTTAGGGGCCCCACCGGGATGGGTGGCCCCACCCGGTGGACCCCCGGGGCCCCTTCGGTGGTCCCGGGACACTCCCGGTGACCCCCGGAGATCACCCGATGGCTGAAACCTGACTTCCTATATATCATTCTTTACCTCCGGACCATTCCGGAACTCCTCGTGACGTCCGGGATCTCATCCGGGACTCCGAACAACTTTCGGGTTTCCACGTGCATTTATCTCTACGACCCTAGCGTTACCGAACCTTAAGTGTGTAGACCCTACGGGTTCGGGAGACACGCAGACATGACCGAGACCACTCTCCGGTTAATAACCAATAGCGGGATCTGGATACCCATGTTGGTTCCCACGTGTTCCTCGATGATCTTCATCGGATGAACCACCGTGTCAAGGATTCACTCAATCCCGTATGTTATTCCCTTTGTCCATCGGTACGGTACTTGCCCGAGATTCGATCGTCGGTATTCCCGATACCTTGTTCAATCTCGTCATGGCAAGTCTCTTTACTCGATCCGTAATCCATCATCCCGTGACTAACTCCTTAGTCACCTTGAGCTCATTATGATGATGTCTTACCGAGTGGGCCCAGAGGTACCTCTCCGTCATACGGAGTGACAATATCCCAGTATCGGTTCATACCAACCCAACAGATACTTTCGGTGATACCCGATGCATACCTTTATAGCCACCCAGTTACGTTGTGACGTTTGGCACACCCAAAGTATTCCTACGGCATCCGGGAGTTGTACAATCTCATGGTCTAAGGAATAAATAGTTGACACCGAAAAGCTTATGCATTACGAACTATACGATCTCGTGCTATGCTCAGGATTGGGTCTTGTCCATCACATCATTCTCCTAATGATGTGATCCCGTTATCACTGACATCACATGTCCATGATCAGGAAACCGTGATCATCTGTTGATTAACGAGCTGGTAACTAGAGGCCTACCAGGGACTCATTGTGGTCTATGTATTCACACATGTATCGCTGTTTCCGTACAATACAATCCAAGCATGAATAACAGACAGTTATCATGAACAAGGAAATATAATAATAATACTTTTATTATTGTCTCTAGGGCATATTTCCAACAGTCTCCCACTTGCACTAGAGTCAATAATCTAGTTACATTGTGATGAATCGAACACCCATAGAGTTCTGGTGTTGATCATGTTTTGCCCGTGGAAGAGGTTTAGTCAACGGGTCTGCGACATTCAGATCCGTATGCACTTTACAAATATCTATATCTCCATCTTGAACATAATTCCGGATGGAGTTGAAACGGCGCTTGATGTGCTTGGTCTTCTTGTGAAACCTGGGCTCCTTGGTAATGGCAATAGCACCAGTGTTGTCACAGAAGAGAGTCATCGGGCTTGACGCGCTTGGAATGACTCCTAGGTCGGTGATGAACTCCTTCATCCAGACTCCTTCCTGTGCCGCTTCGCAAGCAGCTATGTACTCCGCTTCACATGTAGAATGCGCCACGACGCTCTGCTTGCAACTGCACCAGCTGACTGCTCCACCATTCAAAATATACACGTATCCGGTTTGAGACTTAGAGTCATCCAGATCTGTGTCGAAGCTAGCATCGATGTAACCCTTTACGACGAGCTCTTCGTCACCTCCATAAACGAGAAACATATCCTTAGTTCTTTTCAGGTACTTCAGGATGTTCTTGACCGCTGTCCAGTGTTCCATACCGGGATCACTTTGGTACCTCCCTACCAAACTTATGGAAAGGTTCACATCAGGTCTGGTACACAGCATGGCATACATGATAGAACTTATGGCCGAGGCATAGGGAATGACACTCATCTTTTCTCTATCTTTTGCCGTGGTCGGCGACTGAGCCTTGCTCAATCTCATACCTTGCAAAACAGGCAAGAACCCCTTCTTGGACTGATCCATATTGAACTTTTTCAATATCTTGTCAAGGTATGTGCTTTGTGAAAGTACAATGAGGCGTCTTGATCTATCTCTATAGATTTTGATGCCTAATATGTAAGCAGCTTCTCCAAGGTCCTTCATTGAAAAACTCTTATTCAAGTAGGCCTTTACATTTTCCAAGAATTCTATATCATTTCCCTGATACGCCCAAAACGTATCTAAAATTTCTGCTTGCTCCATGCCTCTTTTGGGTGATATTGCTATGATATTTATACACTTCCATACACTTTTGATCATATTTGGACTAACCTATTAACTCAGTGCACCCCAGTGCCAGTTTCTATTTTCGGTTGTTTTTGTATTTCAGGTTTTCACATTACGAGAACTGCCAGGAAAAATCCAAAAAAATTATATAAAAAATCAGCGTTCCAGAAACTACCGTGCGCCTGAAGGACAGCCGGGGGGGCACCAGGGCTCCAGGTGCCCTGGCGGCGCCCCCCCTGGGCCGCGCCGGGGGGGGCGCCTGGGCCCCCCGAGGCTCCTCCAATGCCCCCCTTTGGCATATATTTAAAGCGTCTCCCGAAACCCTCGAGGGAGGAACTCTTTTCGCGATCTCATCTCTGTTCCGCCGCCGCCGCTTCCAAGATCGGGAGCACCAGGAGAACTCTTCCCGGCACCCTGCCGGAGGGGAGGATCACCATCGGGAGCCTCTCCACCACCATGGACGCCTCCCGGATGAGTTGTGAGTAGTCTCCCTTGGACCATGAGTCCATGACCAGTAGCTATGTGATGTTCTCCTCCCGTTCTTGTGCTTCACTAATTAGTCCTCGTGAGCTTCCCTACATGATCGAGGCACATATGTAATCCTTATGCTGTTGCTATGATGAGTTTGCTGGGATCCGATGGATTATGAGTTTATGTTCAGATTGTGCTTGAGTAATATATTTGATCTACCTCTTTTATATTTATGTTCGTAAGTAATTCTTGCATGTTCTCCGTTGTTATTTATTGCTTTGGCCAAGTAATAGGTAGTGACTCCAAGAGGGAACGTTATGCTTGATTGTGGGTTCATGCCCCTCGATGACTAGTTTGAGTGACAGAAACATGAGTCTAGGGGATGTGCTGTTGCCACAAGAGGGAAAAGAACGGTGCTTGTGCCCGCGGGTGCAAGGATTGTTTACTTTACGCAAAGTTCTTTTAATGCAGTTGTCTGTTGCATTGAGTTTACACTATGGGTGGGACTCGCAACTTAATACCAGCAAGATGTTCTGGATAGATATCTCAAGGTGGATGATTAGTAGTAGATATTGATGGATTTCGGTCTACTTACTTTGGTGTACCGCCCATGCTTTGAACCTCAACCTTTCTTGCAATGTAGTCAGCATTGGTTTGTGCACATGGTCCTGTCAATTGCCCAGCTGTAATTCGTTTACCTCACATAGCTGTTTTATCGTCTTTTGGGAGAGAGATATCACTAGTGAACATCATGAGACTCCGGTCCATATTACCATCATTGATCACATCCGCTATTTACTTTTCGCTTTTATTTACTATTGCAATTATATCTATCACTACTATCACTTGCGTTTAATCCTTTGTGAACTACAAGGCTGGAGGGATTGACAACCTCTCTGTACTCGTTGGGAGCAAAGTTATTTGTATCTGTGTGCAGGTCCACGTTGATTACTAATATCTGGCGCCGTAGCAGTTGACACCTTCTTGTTGAACCTAGGAGTCTCTGGGGATTCGATCCTTGGTATCTTTGCCAAGGGAAAAACTTCCGCAACACTACATCTCACACCTTCCACTTGGGGTAACCAACGAGGGGCGAGAAGCCTAGCAAGGCGCCGTTGCCGGGGACTCCACTCATCAAGATAGGGGAGTTGCATGCTATCTTTTACCTTTGCTTTTAGTCTTGTTAGTTTACCTTTCAGTTTTTGCTTTAGTATCTTTTATCGAAAATCACAAAAATAGTTATCTTGCTTGCTTGCTACTATGGGTTCCACCGAGAACACCAAGTTGTGTGACTTCACTAGTCACAACAACGATGACTTTATCAGCACACCTATCACTACACCTTCCACTTCAGCACCTTCATATGAAATTAAACCTGCTTTATTGAATCTAGTTATGAAAGATCAATTCTCCGGTGCTGGAGATGATGCTGCTTTACACTTGAACAACTTTGTTGAACTTTGTGATATGCAAAAGTACCAAGAAATAGATGGTAATATTGTTAAGCTTAAGCTTTTTCCTTTCTCCTTGAGAGGAGGAGCTAAAATTTGGTTTCAGTCTTTGCCTAGAAATAGCATAGATTCATGGGACAAGTGCAAAGATGCTTTTATTGGAAAATACTATCCACCTGCTAAAATTATCCAACTGAGAAGTAACATAATGATTTTTAAACAATTGGATAATGAACACGTTGCCCAAGCTTGGGAACGTATGAAATCTCTTATCAAGAACTGCCCTACTCATGGTTTGACTACTTGGATGGTTATCCAAACTTTTTATGCAGGCTTGAACTTTACCTCGCGGAACTTGTTAGATTCGGCCGCGGGAGGAACCTTTATGTCAACTACACTTGGTGCTGCCACGAAGCTTCTCGATGAGATGATGACCAACTATTTCCAATGGCACACCGAACGTGCTCCAACAGGTAGGAAGGTAAACTCTGTCGAGGAAATTTCCTCCCTTAATGAAAAAGTTGACTTGATCATATCTCTACTTTCGAAGCAATCCTCTGTTGATCCTCGTGATCTTCCTTTAAATTCTTTGATTGCTCAAGAACAAGTAGATGTGAACTTTATCTCTAGAAACAATTTTAACAACAATGCTTATAGGAGTAATTTTGGTAGCAATCCTAGACCGTTCCCATCTAATTCTTATGGGAACAACAATGCATATCCTAGCACCAAGAACTCCAATACTGAACTAGAGATTATGCTTAAAGATTTCATCACTACCCAAAAAGCCTTTTATAAGAGTGTAGAAGAAAAACTACATAAACTAGATGATCTCTCTTTGAAGGTAGACCATTTAGCCAATGAGATAGAATTGCTTAAAATTAAAACTTCTCCTCTTGAGGAGAGGAAGGTCACTCCTATTAATGCCACTCAAGTGCAAATTAATGAAAATATTAGGATAGATGGCTAAACTTAAAGAAAGATGGGCTAGAGAAAGGGAGGAAGATGATAGAATTAAGAGCCTTCCTACCCACCACACTGTTGCTACTATCCAAGTTGTTGAGGATATCCAAACTCTTAGCACCCAATGTACTCCTGGTCCCATTGGACCTATTGATGGTGATGCTATGACTATAGAAACTACCAAACATGTGAACCTAAAGGACACCACTACCACTTTACTTGATGCTAGTGACCTTGATTTTGATAGTTGCACTCTTACCAAAGTTATTGATTTCCTTCACAAGATGTCTAGAGATCCCCGCACTAGCACGCTTAACCTTGCCTTCACAGAGCATATCACTAATGCTCTCATCAAAGCTAGGGAGGAGAAACTTAGAGTAGAAGCCTCCATACCTAGAAAGCTAGAAGATGGTTGGGATCCTATGATAAAAATTAAATTGAATGACTTCTCTTGCTATGCATTATGTGATGTTGGAGCTAGTACCTCTGTTATGCCCAAAAGAATATATGATATGCTTAAATTGAAACCTTTTGATTCTTGTTCTTTTGGTGTTCGTCTCGTTGATTCTTCCGTAAAGAAACCTTTGGGGAGGATCGACGATGTTCTTATCGTTGTCAATGATAATTATGTTCCCGTTGATTTTACTATTATGGATATTGAATGTGATCCTTCTTGTCCAATTATTTTGGGACGTCCCTTTTTACGCACCGTTGGTGCTATCATTGACATGAAAGAGGGGAATATAAAATTTCAGTTTCCTCTCAAGAAAGGGATGGAACACTTCCCTCGAAAGAAGATCAAGTTACCTTTTGAGTCCGTTGTACGGGCTAGCTATTCTTTCACTCTTGATAAAACTTGATCTATATGCATTATGCCTAGCTTAAAGGCATAAAAGAAAGCGCTTTTGGGAGGCAGCCCACATGAATAAATTTATTTTGCTTTTTGTTGTGTCTTGATGTTGCTACTACTGTAGCATCATCATTGTATCTTTGCTTTTCAATTTGTGCCAAGTGTAGCCTCTGATTGCTAGAAAGTTCAAAAGTTGTGAGGTGCTGTCCAGGAAACAGATTCTGTCCTTGGATAGAAAAATTCGTATAAAATCATCAGATCATCTTTTTGGTCTGAATTTTTTCGACAGCATGCTCTATATAATTGTCTTTCGTGCTTCTGTTCTGAGTTTTTTTATTAGAGTCACAGAAGTGCCCCGAACAAATCAATTACTACCTGATGTTCTGTTTTTCACAGATTCTATCCTGTTTTGCTTTTCCTTCATTTTGCAAACCAAGAGCTTGCTTTTTCTTTGCAAAAACCTTTTGGCAATCTTGAGAAACAGTAGACCTTCAAGAATATCTTTATTTCCAGCAAGGTATAATTATTTTATTATGGGTACTAACCTCGCTAATCAGATTGTGATGAGTTATGTATGAAGGGAGTTTTCAAGTGTGCGAGGGAAAATGATAAAAAGATTCAGGAGTGTCAAGCGCTCAAGTTTGGAGATGCCCCCATGCACCCCAAGAAATATTCAAGGAGACTCAAGCGTCTAAGCTTGGGGATGCCCCCGTGCATCCCCTTCTCCATCAACATTATCAGTTCGTCTTTCGTTCCACTATATTTTAATCACTTCATGTGTTATGTGCTATGCTTGGAGCGTCTTGCTTTTAGTTTTCTTTAGTTTTTCATAACGAGTCGGAACTCATCTTTCTTTATGTGGGAGAGAAACACTCTCCACTTCTACCTAGAACATAACATATAATTTTCATGTCTATCCTTGATGTGTGTGTTCTTTGTCTTTTAATAGCTACTATCATGTTCAGCTCTTAGCTTTCATGCTTATCTTTTCAAAGAGCTTTTGTTTAGTTGGTTGCTTGAACTCTCTTTAATTACCATGCTCACCTTATTAAGAGAGTTTGCTTCCGTTGCATTGGTTGATATGTCTATGATAAAGATGCTACGTGCATAATGGCGCTTAGTAGTTCATGTTTCTTATGGTTAGTCTCAAAAAACTGGGGGGTTCCCAATGTGTTATTGGAGTACCAACATGATTTGTTTGCCTATGATGTGGTATGGTTTAGTAATATCTTCCTTGGATAATTTATTTTGATTGACTTGGCGTATGCTCACGCATATTTAAGACTGTAAAGAAAGTCTGTCAAGCCTTGATGATCTTTTGTTTCTGAGTAGCGATATAACTACCATGCCTGATTCAATGTTGCTTTGTCGCTCTACATGATTATGACCGTCATTGCTCTCTTAGTTGGTCGCTCCCAGTCTTTTGCTAACCTTCGCCTGTACTAAGCGGACTGACTGCTTGTGCATCCACATCCTTTAATCCAGTTATGCCATATGAGTCCACCATACCTTCCTACATGGTATTTACCTGCCATTCCTAACGGAGACTTGCATGTGCCATCTCGAAATTATTCAAAGAAAAAGCATTCTTATTTTGTGCCTCTGTTGTAAGTTCATGAGGAAGTAGTGGTTAATTCATGACCTTTTTAAGTTGGACAAGCTTCACCCCGGGATTGCATGTATAATGTGCAAACCCATAATACGAGAAGGAACTGGCATTGAGTGCGCCCGGCTCAAAAAGATAATATAACAAACAAACCCTCCTTCACGCTTTGTTCATGAGAAATCAGAAAACTTTGGCAGTGATAAACAAAGGAGATTAAGAGGATGTGATCGTCCTCATTTGGGAGCCGTTCCTCGAAACTTGTCCATCTCGAAAAGTGATTGAGTTGTCTGCTAGCATTCGTTGACGAAACATGCATGATCTAAAATAAATTATTACCTCTGTTTTAAAGCCAAGAGCTCTGGTACATGTTTTGTCTTTGTTTCCGACTACGGGTTTTCAACCTTGCCAACAAGAGCCACGGTTCGAGAGTCTCCACCTTCTTTTAAAAGCACCAACTACTGAGAGCATGATTGTCATTCTGAGTGTAATGTGCATTGTCCCAAAGTAGCATTGTCTTTTGCATGATTGTGATATCGTTTATTCTGAAATCATTGTATCTAGTCATCACTTAAACCTTGGAGGTGCCCCTGCATTTATGTTTTGCTTCACTAAAGGGGGCAAGCTAGATATCACTTTATCATATTTGCACATCATGTTCATTGCAAATCTATTTGATGTTTCAGTATCATATTGTAGAACTTTCAGTCCTTTTTGATTTTCTCATGAGGCAACTTAATTACTATAGATTCATTGTCTCAGTAAGCTTTTGTCATATGACTATGAAAAAGTCCTATATGGTTAATAGCATGTCACCACAGAAATTATTCTTGTTATCATTTACCTACTCGAGGACGAGCAGGAATTAAGCTTGGGGATGTTGATACGTCCAAAACGTATCTATAATTTCTGCTTGCTCCATGCCTCTTTTGGGTGATATTGCTATGATATTTATACACTTCCATACACTTTTGATCATATTTGGACTAACCTATTAACTCAGTGCACCCCAGTGCCAGTTTCTGTTTTCGGCTGTTTTTGTATTTCAGGTTTTCACATTACGAGAACTGCCAGGAAAAACCAGAAAAGTTATATAAAAAATCAGCGTTCCAGAAACTACTGTGCGCCCGAAGGACAGCCGGGGGGGGGCACCAGGGCTCCAGGCGCCGTGGCGGCGCCCCCCCCCTGGGCCGCGCCGGGGGGCGCCTGGGCCCCCCGAGGCTCCTCCGATGCCCCCTTTGGCATATATTTAAAGCGTCTCCCGAAACCCTCGAGGGAGGAACTCTTTTCGTGATCTCATCTCTGTTCCGCCGCCGCCGCCGCCGCTTCCAAGATCGGGAGCACCAGGAGAACTCTTCCCGGCACCCTACCGGAGGGGAGGATCACCATCGGGAGCCTCTCCACCACCATGGACGCCTCCCGGATGAGTTGTGAGTAGTCTCCCTTGGACCATGAGTCCATGACCAGTAGCTATGTGATGTTCTCCTCCCGTTCTTGTGCTTCACTAATTAGTCCTCGTGAGCTGCCCTACATGATCGAGGCACATATGTAATCCTTATGCTGTTGCTATGATGAGTTTGGTGGGATCCGATGGATTATGAGATTATGTTCAGATTGTGCTTGAGTAATATATTTGATCTACCTCTTTTATATTTATGTTCGTAAGTAATTCTTGCATGTTCTCCGTTGTTATTTATTGCTTTGGCCAAGTAATAGGTAGTGACTCCAAGAGGGAACGTTATGCTTGATTGTGGGTTCATGCCCCTCGATGACTAGTTTGAGTGACAGAAACATGAGTCTAGGGGATGTGCTGTTGCCACAAGGGGGAAAAGAACGGTGCTTGTGCCCGCGGGTGCAAGGATTGTTTACTTTACGCAAAGTTCTTTTAATGCAGTTGTCTGTTGCATTGAGTTTACACTATGGGTGGGACTCGCAACTTAATACCAGCGAGATGTTCTGGATAGATATCTCAAGGTGGATGATTAGTAGTAGATATTGATGGATTTCGGTCTACTTACTTTTGCGTACCGCCCATGCTTTGAACCTCAACCTTTCTTGCAATGTAGTCAGCATTGGTTTGCGCACATGGTCCTATCAATTGCCCAGCTGTAATTCGTTTACCTCACATAGCTGTTTTATCGTCTTTTGGGAGAGAGACATCACTAGTGAACATCATGAGACTCCGATCCATATTACCATCATTGATCACATCCGCTATTTACTTTTCGCTTTTATTTACTATTGCAATTATATCTATCACTACTATCACTTGCGTTTAATCCTTTGTGAACTACAAGGCCGGAGGGATTGACAACCTCTCTGTACTCGTTGGGAGCAAAGTTATTTGTATCTGTGTGCAGGTCCACGTTGATTGCTAATATCTGGCGCCGTAGCAGTTGACATCTTCTTGTTGAACCTAGGAGTCTCTGGGGATTCGATCCTTGGTATCTTTGCCAAGGGAAAAACTTCCGCAACACTACATCTCACACCTTCCACTTGGGGTAACCAACGAGGGGCGAGAAGCCTAGCACCCATCAGAAATATGTCATCCACATATAATATGAGAAATGCCACAGAGCTCCCACTCACTTTCTTGTAGATACAGGCTTCTCCATAAGTCTGTATAAAGCCAAACGCTTTGATCACATCATTAAAGCGAATATTCCAACTCCGAGATGCTTGCACCAGCCCGTAAATCGAGCGCTGGAGCTTGCATACCTTGTCAGTGTTCTCTGGATCGACAAAACCTTCCAGCTGCATCATATACAACTCTTCCTTGAGGAAGCCATTAAGGAATGCTGTTTTGACGTCCATTTGCCATATTTCATAATCATAGAATGAGGCAATAGCTAACATGATTCTGACTGACTTCAGCATCGCTACGGGAGAGAAGGTCTCGTCGTAGTCAATCCCTTGAACTTGTCGATAACCTTTAGCGACAAGCCGAGCCTTATAGATGGTCACATTACCATCCGCGTCTGTCTTCTTCTTAAATATCCATTCATTTTCTATGGCGTGCCTGTCATCAGGCAAGTCCACCAAAGTCCATACTTTGTTTTCATACATGGATTCTATCTCGGATTTCATGGCTCCAAGCCATTTATTGGAATCCGGGCCCGCCATCGCTTCTTCATAGTTCGAAGGTTCACCGTTGTCTAACAACATGATTTCCAGGACAGGGTGGCCGTACCACTCTGGTGCGGAACGTGCCCTTGTGGACCTTCGAAGTTTAGTAGTAACTTGATCTGTTTCTTCATGATCACTATCATTAACTTCCTCCCTTGTCGGTGCAGGCACCTCAAGAACAATTTCCTGCGCTGCGCTACTTTCCGGTTCAGGAGGGGTGACTCTCACCTCATCAAGTTCTACTTTCCTCCCACTCACTTCTTTCGAGAGAAACTCTTTCTCCAGAAAGGATCCATTCTTTGCAGCAAAGACTTTGCCTTCGGATCTATGGTAGAAGGTGTACCCAATCGTTTCCTTCGGGTATCCTATGAAGACGCATTTTTCCGATTTGGGTTCGAGCTTTTCAGGTTGAAGTTTCTTGACATAAGCATCGCAACCCCAAACTTTCAGAAACGACAGCTTCGGTTTCTTGCCAAACCAAAATTCATACGGAGTCGTCTCAACGGATTTCGACGGAGCCCTATTTAAAGTGAATGCGGCAGTCTCTAAAGCATAACCCCAAAAAGATAGCGGTAAATCGGTGAGGGACATTATAGATCGCACCATGTCCAACAGAGTACGATTTCGACGTTCGAACACACCGTTACGTTGAGGTGTTCCGGGCGGTGTCAATTGTGAAACAATTCCACGGTTCCTAAGGTGCGTGCCAAATTCATGACTTAAATATTCACCCCCACGATCTGATCGTAAGAACTTTATTTTTCTGTCACGTTGATTCTCAACCTCATTCTGAAATTCCTTGAACTTTTCAAAGGTCTCAGACTTGTGTTTCATTAAATAGATATACTCGTATCTACTCAAGTCATCTGTGAGGGTGAGAACATAACGATAGCCTCCGCGAGCCTCAACACTTATTGGACCGCACACATCGGTATGTATGATTTCCAATAAGTTGGTCGCTCGCTCCATTGTTCCGGAGAACGGAGTCTTGGTCATCTTGCCCAAGAGGCATGGTTCGCACGTGTCAAATGATTCATAATCAAGAGACTCTAGAAGTCCATCTGAATGGAGTTTCTTCATACGTTTGACACCAATATGACCAAGGCGGCAATGCCACAAGTATGTGGGACTATCATTATCAACTTTACATCTTTTGGCATCTACACTATGAATATGTGTATCATCACGTTCGAGATTCATCAAAAATAAACCATTGACCAGCGGGGCATGACCATAAAACATATCTCTCAAATAAATAGAACAACCGTTATTCTCCGATTTGAAAGAGTAGCCATCTCGCATAAGACGAGATCCAGACACAATGTTCATGCTCAAAGCTGGTACTAAATAACAATTATTAAGGTTTAAAACTAATCCCGAGGGTAGATGTAGAGGTAGCGTGCCGACGGCGATCACATCGACCTTGGAACCATTCCCGACGTGCATCGTCACCTCATCCTTCGCCAGTCTCCGCTTATTCCGCAGCTCCTGTTTTGAGTTACAAATGTGAGCAACTGCACCGGTATCAAATACCCAGGAGCTACTACGACTGCTGGTAAGGTACACATCAATGACATGTATATCATATATACCTTTGACGTTGCCGGCCTTCTTGTCTGCTAAATATTTGGGGCAGTTCCGCTTCCAGTGACCCGTTCCCTTGCAATAAAAGCACTCTGTCTCAGGTTCGGGTCCATACTTTGGCTTCTTCCCGGCAACAGGCTTGCCGGGCGCGACAACTCCCTTGCCGTCCTTCTTGAAGTTCTTCTTACCCTTGCCTTTCTTGAACTTAGTGGTTTTATTGACCATCAACACTTGATGTTCTTTCTTGATGTCCACCTCCGCTGATTTCAGCATCGAATACACCTCGGGAATGGACTTCTCCATCCCCTGCATATTGAAGTTCAACACGAAGCTCTTGAAGCTTGGTGGGAGCGACTGGAGGATTCTGTCAACGTCCGCTTCATCTGGGAGATTCATTCCCAGCTTAGACAAGCGGTTGTGCAATCCAGAAATCTTGAGGATGTGCTCACTGACAGAACTGTTTTCCTCCATCTTACAGCTGTAGAATGCGTCGGAGACGTCATATCTCTCGACTCGGGCATGAGCTTGGAAAACCATTTTCAGCTTTTGGAACATCTCATATGCCCCGTGGTGCTCAAAACGCTTTTGGAGCCCCGATTCTAAACTGTAAAGCATGCCGCACTGAACCAGGGAGTAATCATCACAACGCGACTGCCAGGCGTTCATAACGTCTTGGGTCGCCGGGAGAACGGGTGCATCACCTAGCGGTGCTTCAAGGACATATGATCTCTTGGCAGCTATGAGGATAATCCTCAGGTTACGGACCCAATCCGTATAGTTGCTACCATCGTCTTTCAGCTTGGTTTTCTCTAGGAACGCGTTGAAGTTGAGGGAAACTGGAGCGTGGGCCATTTGATCTACAAGAGATATTGTAAAGAATTTAGACTAAGTTCATGATAATTAAGTTCATCTTAATCAAATTTTAATGAACTCCCACTCAGAATGACATCTCTCTAGTCATCTAAGTGATACACGATCCGAATCGACTAGCCCGTGTCCGATCATCACGTGAGACGGACTAGTCATCAACGGTGAACATCTTCATGTTGATCGTATCTTCTATACGACTCGTGTTCGACCTTTCGGTCTTCCGTGTTCCGAGGCCATGTCTGTACATGCTAGGCTCGTCAAGTGAACCCTAAGTCTATTGCGTGTGTAAATCTAGCTTACACCCGTTGTATGCGAACGTTAGAACCTATCACACCCGATCATCACGTGGTGCTTCGGAACAACGAACTTTAGCAACGGTGCACAGTTAGGGGGAACACAATTCTTGAAATTTTAGTGAGAGATCATCTTAATTACTACCGTCGTTCTAAGTAAACAAGATGCATAAACATGATAAACATCACATGCAATCAATTAAAGTGACATGATATGGCCAATATCATCTTGCTCCTTGGATCTCCATCTTCGGGGCACCATGATCATCTTGTCACCGGCTCGACACCATGATCTTCATCATCATGATCTCCATCATCGTGTCTTGAAGAAGTCGTCACGCCAACTATTACTTCTACTACTATGGCTAACGTTTAGCAATAAAGTAAAGTAATTACATAGCGTTTATTCAGTGACACGCAGGTCATACAATAATTAAGACAACTCCTATGGCTCCTGCCGGTTGTCAAGTTCATCGACATGCAAGTCGTGATTCCCTATTACAAGAACATGATCAATCTCATACATCACATATATCATTCATCACATCTTCTTTTGGCCATACTACGTCACATAGCACATGCTGCAAAAACAAGTTAGACGTCCTCTAATTGTTGTTGCAAGTTTTTACGTGGCTTCTATAGGTTTTTCTAGCAAGAACGTTTCTTACCTACGCCAAAACCACAACGTGATTTGTCAATTTCTATTTACCCTTCATAAGGACCCTGTTCATCGAATCCGATCCGACTAAAGTAGGAGAGACAGACACCCGCCAGCCACCTTATGCATCTAGTGCATGTCTGTCGGTGGAACCAGTCTCACGTAAGCGTACGTGTAAAGTCGGTCCGGGCCGCTTCATCCCACAATACCGCCGAATCAAGATTGACTAGTAACGGCAAGAAAGTTGAACAAACTCAAACGCCCACAACTGCTTTGTGTTCTACTCGTGCAAGATGCTACGCATAAGACCTAGCTCAGATGCCACTGTTGGGGAACGTAGCAGAATTCAAAAAAATTCTACGCTTTCACCAAGATCCAACTAAGGAGACATCTAGCAACGAGCAAATAAGAGTGCATCTACATACCGTTATGTAGATCACGAGCGGAAGCTTTCGAAGAAGCGTGGATGAAGTAGTCGTACTCTTCGCGTTCTTCGTCATCGATGATCTAGCACCGAACGGACGGCACCTCCGCGTTCAACACACGTCCGGTACAGCAACATCACCTCCTTCTTGATCCAACAAGGGGGGAGGAGAGGTCGTCGGAGATCCAGCAGCACGACGGCGTGGTGGTGGATGCAGTGGAGATTCCTGCAGGGCTTCGCCGGCGCCCTGCGGAGGGAGTATGGAGGTGTGACGGGAGGGGGAGAGGCGCCAGGGGCAAGGGTGCGGCTGCCCTCTCCCCCCCCCACATATATATAGGGGGCCAGGGGGTGCGCCGGCCCTGCAGATGGGATCTGCAGGGTGGGGCGGCGGCCAAGGGGGGAATCCTTGCCCCCCAAGGCAAGTGGCGCCCCCTCCCCCCTAGGGTTTCAACCCTAGGCGCATGGGGAGGAGGGCCCATGTGGTGCGCCAGCCCATTAGGGCTGGCCACTCCCCCTTTGCGGCTTAGGGGCCCCACCGGAATGGGTGGCCCCACCCGGTGGACCCCCGGGGCCCCTCCGGTGGTCCCGGGACACTCCCGGTGACCCCCGGAGATCACCCGACGGCCGAAACCTGACTTCCTATATATCATTCTTTACCTCCGGACCATTCTAGAACTCCTCGTGACGTCCGGGATCTCATCCGGGACTCCGAACAACTTTTGGGTTTCCACGTGCATTTATGTCTACGACCCTAGCGTTACCGAACCTTAAGTGTGTAGACCCTACGGGTTCGGGAGACACGCAGACATGACCGAGACCACTCTCCGGTCAATAACCAACAGCGGGATCTGGATACCCATGTTGGTTCCCACGTGTTCCTCGATGATCTTCATCGGATGAACCACCGTGTCAAGGATTCACTCAATCATGTATGTTATTCCCTTTGTCCATCGGTACGGTACTTGCCCGAGATTCGATCGTCGGTATTCCCGATACCTTGTTCAATCTCGTCATGGCAAGTCTCTTTACTCGATCCGTAATCCATCATCCCGTGACTAACTCCTTAGTCACCTTGAGCTCATTATGATGATGTCTTACCGAGTGGGCCCAGAGGTACCTCTCCGTCATACGGAGTGACAATATCCCAGTCTCGGTTCGTACCAACCCAACAGATACTTTCGGTGATACCCGATGCGTACCTTTATAGCCACCCAGTTACGTTGTGACATTTGGCACACCCAAAGTATTCCTACGGCATCCGGGAGTTGTACAATCTCATGGTCTAAGGAATAAATACTTGACACCGAAAAGCTTATGCATTACGAACTATACGATCTCGTGCTATGCTCAGGATTGGGTCTTGTCCATCACATCATTCTCCTAATGATGTGATCCCGTTATCACTGACATCACATGTCCATGATCAGGAAACCGTGATCATCTGTTGATTAATGAGCTGGTAACTAGAGGCCTACCAGGGACTCATTGTGGTCTATGTATTCACACATGTATCGCTGTTTCCGTACAATACAATCCAAGCATGAATAACAGACTATTATCATGAACAATGAAATATAATAATAATACTTTTATTATTGTCTCTAGGGCATATTTACAACAATAAGCTCGGCCCATGGATTGCGGGCCATATATGTGAGTACCCCTTAGTCCAGTATGCCGTCAAGGGCAAGTGCTTCCCAGGTAGCTAGAGAGTCAAGCGTGACCGGATCAATCACTTGAGTACAATGCACTACCGAGGCGCCAAGATATTTACCTGTCTCGTCCCTGCAGACAACTTCATAGGAACCCTCATTTGAGTTGCAAGAGTCAGTACGTCCACCTTTATTTTCAAATGGCCATGGATCGGTAAAGTCCACCGTCTATTGTCAGCTCCTCAAAATACCGATGATTGCAGCAACGACTTCTTTAGTCGACCAGACTCCAACTCTCTGGTGTAGCTCTTGACAAAAAAATTGGTTGCATGCGGTGTCTGGAAGATCTTCTTAGGCAATTCTTTCCTCCGGGAATACCATGTTACCCACATTGCGATCAGGACTCTGACAAAGTCGGCGTGAGGTAATAACTCCAGGAGCGAAAAGATCCACCTTTTCGCATCCGACTCCCGATTTCCATACACAACTTCCGCCAACTCAATGTCCTCTAATACCCAGATGCATCTAGCCATGTTGCACTCAAGCAGAGAGTGATGCCATGAATCTTCAGACCCGCAAAGCCCACACGTGTTCAGAACTGCCATCTTGCGATGTTTCAGTAGATCCACAGTCGATAATGATTGATGTGCCAACCTCTAGAGATTTTCTAAAAATCTTTGCGTGAACGTACACCTTCCACATCTTCGTCCATGCTTCGTCTCCCCCTCAGAGTTTGAGGAATTTGGGCGCCTTTCAAGCCATGCTTTCGATACTTCGTAGATACAAGCATGCAGTAAGCAGAGCGGAGTGAGAACACTCCATTCCTCTTGTGGATCCATGACCGAAAGTCCTCAACTTGCCTTGTACATAATGGTATAGCGCTGATAGCTTGCACATCGGTTTGAACAAAAACCCAACCAAGGCGACCATCATCCCATTCCGCATTAACGATGATTAGTTCGACTACTGACTGTGGTGTATGTGTCTCAAGGCTAACAATAGGCCTCATATTGAAATCATGCGGGATCCAATTATGTTTCGAAATATGAATAGTCTAGCTGCCACCTATGCATCTGATCAGGCCTTGGGCAATGTGTCTCTTCCTTCAAGAATAGCTCTCCAGATTTGAGACAGGGAGCTTCCAAGTTTAGCCTATAAGAAATCAGATAAAGAAAACTACTTAGCTTTGAGTATTCTTGCACTCAGAGATGATGGATCCATGAGAACTTGCCATGCCTGGCATGCCAAGAGTGCCAGATTAAAAAGCTCAATGTCTCGAAATCCTAGACCACCATAATGCTTTGGTCTAGTCATTACACTCCATGACACGCAACCAGGTTTCCTCTATCCTTCCTTTGAGCCCCACCAGAACTTGCGGATAGGGGAGATGTGCTCACATAGCACACGAGGAAGTTTAAAGCCTGACATGGAACAGACAGGACCACCTGGACGATAGATCTAATCAGAACCTCTTTTCCTCCCATGAAAGCACATTTGCTCCCCGGGTGGTTTTGGTAATTAATGACAACATACTTTGTGGTTGGACTAATGCTTTTATCAAGTATGTTTCAGGAAATTCAATCACATTGGCATTGCAAAAGGACTAAAGAAGTGGACCCCTCAAAATGCTAAGGCAAGCATTGGCAAAAGCTCAAGACTCCATTTTTGGTTTAGTGATCCAAGATCACATTGAGTCCATAGGAAAAGCCAATACTATTAAAAGGGGATGAGGTTATGATGATGATCTGGTTGCTCAAGTGCTTAGTGATACATCTCCTAAACTATCAGCAACTTTCACTGCCATATACACTCGTAAGTAGTCTCGGTCTCATCGATATTCCAAACTCAGTCACACCGAGATGAACCACCTCAGCCATAAGCCAAACCCTAGTAAACTCGGATTTTCCGATTCTGAACTCGGTCTCACCGAAACATGAGTTGCCAAGTTTCTGTAACCTTCTGTCATCAAATCGGTGTCACCGAGCTGATGAAGTCGGTCCCACCGAAACTGGCATGCTCTTGTCATTGCACGAATCGGACTAACCGAGATTGTATATTCGGTCCCACCAAAAATCCCAACGTTCACATTATTTGAACTATCGGTCTCACCGAGTTGTCCACTTCGGTCCCACCGAGATTGCTCAAATGTGTGTAACGGTTGGATTTTGTGTGGAGGCTATTTATACCCCTCCACCCCCTCTTCATTCGTGGAGAGAGCCATCAGAAAGAACTACCACTCCTACCTTACATTTCTGAGAAGAGAACTACCTACCCTTGTGTTGAGATCAAGTTGTTCCACTCCCACCATATGAAGCTTGATCTCTAGCCTTCCCAAGTTGCTTTCCACTCAATCCTTTCTTCCACCACAGCCAAATCAGTGAGGAGAGTTGAGTGTTGGGGAGATTATCATTTGAAGCACAAGAGCAAGGAGTTCATCATCATCTACAACATCTATTACCTTTTGGAGGGTGGTGCCTCCTAGATTGGTTAGGTGTCGCTTGGGAGCCTCCGTCGTCGAGATGTGGAGTTGAACCAAGAAGTTTGTAAGGGCAAGGAGATCGCCTACTTCGTGAAGATCTACCCCGAGTAAGGCTAGCCCTCCGTGGGCGTAGGCCATGATGGAATAGACAAGGTTGCTTCTTCGTGGACCCTTCATGGGTGGAGCCCTCCGTGGACTCTCGCAGCCGTTACCCTCCGTGGGTTAAAGTCTCCATCAACGTGGATGTACGATAGCGCCACCTATCGGAACCACGGGAAAAATCATTGCGTCTCCAAATTGCGTTTGATCTTCTCCACTTCTCTTTACTACTTGTGCAATTTACTTTCCGCTGCCCATACTCTAGAATTGCATGTGTAGTGTGCTACTTGACTTGTGTGTTATGCAAAATCTGCCAAAATCTGTCCTTGATAAAAGACAGAATTTTTATCTTGTCGAGTAGTCTAATCACCCCCCCCCTCTAGACACTCTCACCTTCTTCGATCCCTCAATTGGTATCAGAGCTTTGGTCTCCATTGCTTTGGTTTACACACCATTGGAGGAAGATGGACGTGTCTACGTTTGGGAGTGTTAGCCATAGAGTGCCTATTCTTAATGGAGTGTCCTATAACTCGTGGAGGATTGAAATGCTTATTATCTTTAAGACGTACAATTTGCGCAAATATGTTGAGACCCCCTATGTGCCTCCATTTGACCCCTTGCACCCTACCATGGATGAAGAGCTTGATTTGCTTCGTAACCTTAGGACTGTAAATCTTATCATTAGAGGGTTACCCGATAACTTGCTTGAGCTCGTTACAAACTTTGAGTGCGCCTATGCTATGTGGAAGTTCTTGGAAGAACTTTATCCGGACTACTCTTTGAGAGGTCTTGATGAAATTCTATACAAGACTATTGAATTTGATATGATGCGCCCCAATGATCCCAACTTTGATAAATGCTTCTTTGAGCTTCGTGATCTTATGAAAAAGAAGGGTGATCCCGGTCTTATCAATGTTTTAATTAGAAATGCTCTTGTATTGCATTCCGATGATTATTATCACATTGACAAAACTAATGCAAGTAGTTATCAAATTGACCTAGGTGTTGATGATGAACAATCTATGGGTCAATATGATGATGAGCATGAGCATGATGATGATTACTCCGATTCGGACACCGAGCTAGACAAGATCATGAAGAGTCTCAATCTTATGGCAAATCTGAGAGACTACATGTCCAGCGGAAAAGAGTGGATTCTTGATAGTGGATGCATCGACCACATGACCGGAGACAAAGACATGTTTCGAGAGCTTGCAAAGAACGATGGTCCACGCAAGTATGTGACTTTTGGAGACAACTCCAAGGGTAAGGTACTTGGCCTTGGTAAGGTGGCCATATCTCATGATAGCTCTATTCAAAATGTCATGCTTGTAGAATCTCTTGGATACAATTTACTTTCCGTGTCTAGATTAGCTGACTTTGGATTCAATGTGCTATTCACCGAAGTAGATTGCCAAGTCTTTCGTCATGACAATCATAACATGGCGTTTACCGGTATCCGTAGAGGTGATCTATATATTGTTGATTTCACTAAGAAAGCCCAACCTAGAGCTTGCTTCATTGCTAAATCCTCTAAAGGTTGGTTATGGCATAGAAGGCTTGGACATGTTGGTATGCGTAATCTAGACAAGCTGATCAAAGGTGATCATATTCTTGGCGTTAAAGATGTTTTCTTTGACAAAGATAGACTTTGTAGTGCTTGTCAAGTAGGAAAACAAGTAGGTGGAAGTCATCCCGTGAAGAACATCATGACCACAAGGAGACCGCTTGAGCTTCTTCATATGGATCTCTTCGGTCCCAATGCTTACAAAAGCCTTGGTGGTAACTCCTTTGGTCTAGTTATAGTTGATGATTATTCCAGATTTACGTGGGTATTTTTCCTTGATGACAAATCGCAGGTTCAGAGGATCTTCAAAACCTTTGCCAAAAAGGCCCAAAATCAATTTGAGGTGAAGATCAAGAAAGTTCGGAGTGACAATGGAACGGAGTTCAAGAACGCCAATGTAGACTCCTTTCTCGATGAGGAAGGGATTCTACATGAGTTCTCGGCTACGTACACTCCTCAACAAAATGGAGTTGTTGAGAGGAAGAACCGAACGCTCATAGAGATGGCGAGAACGATGCTTGATGAATACAAGACACCGAAGCATTTTTGGGGAGAAGCGGTCGAGACAGCTTGTCATGCTATCAACAGGCTTTATCTTCATAAGCTCCTCGGCAAGACATCATACGAGCTCCTCACCGGTAACAAACCCCAAGTGGGATACTTTCGTGTCTTTGGTTCAAAATGCTATATCCTTGATAAGCATCGTCGGTCTAAATTTGCTCCTAAATCTCATGAAGGCTTTCTCCTTGGTTATGGATCAAACTCCCACACCTACCGTGTCTACAATAATTTCACCCGAAAGGTTGAAGAGACGGTAGACGTGAAGTTTGATGAATCTAATGGCTCGCAAGTAGAGCAAATGCCTATTGATGTAGGAGACAAGGACCCATCGGAAGCTACCCAAGATTTATCTATTGGAAAGATCCGTCCCATGGAAGTGAAGGAGAGTACCTCATCTACATATGTGGAGCCCCCTACCTCACGGCGAGATGAACCTCAAGGCAACATGGAGGCCTCCACAAGTGGAACTCACCAAGATGAGGAAGTGCAACAAGAAGATCCACCACAACCTCCTTCTCCACCGCCTCAAGACAACACCAACAACAATGAAGAAGAAGAAGAGGAAGATGAAGATGATGAGGAAGCTCAGCCACAACCTCAACAAAAGCTATCCCGAGTCCGAGCAAGAGTCAAGAAAAATCATCCCGTGGAACAAATGATGAACGACATCAACTCCGGGAGAATTACTCGCTCTAAAACTCGCTTAGCTAACTTTTGTGAGCATTACTCATTTATCTCTAGTATTGAACCTATGAAGGTAGAAGAAGCACTTGAAGACCCGGATTGGGTGAACGCTATGCACGAAGAACTACACAACTTCGAGAGGAACAGGGTATGGACTTTGGTAGAGAAGCCCAAGGATGATCAAAACGTCATTGGAACCAAATGGGTGTTTCGGAACAAGCAAGATGAAGATGGAGAAGTCATCCGCAACAAGGCTCGTCTCGTAGCTCAAGGTTACACACAAGTCGAAGGTATGGACTATGGTGAGACCTATGCCCCCGTTGCTAGACTTGAGTCCATTCGCATTCTTCTTGCTTATGCCAATCACCATGATATTACTCTCTATCAAATGGATATCAAAAGTGCTTTCCTAAATGGTGAAATTGAGGAGGAAGTATTTGTGAAACAACCTCCCGGATTTGTGAATCCCAAAAAGCCTAATCATGTTTACAAGTTGCACAAAGCTCTTTATGGTCTTAAACAAGCTCCTAGAGCTTGGTACAAATGCTTGACTAGCTTTCTTCTTGAAAAAGGCTTTGAGATTGGAAAGATAGACTCAACGCTGTTCACGAAAAGGGTTAATGGTGAACTATTTGTATGCCAAATATATGTTGATGATATTATCTTTGGTTCAACTAACCCTCATTTTAGCAAGAAGTTTGGACAGCTCATGTCGGAGAAGTATGAGATGTCCATGATGAGTGAACTCAAATTCTTCCTTGGGTTGCAAATCAAGCAATCTAAGGAGGGTACCTTTGTCTCACAAACAAAGTACACCAAGGATCTCTTCAAGAAGTTCAACATGCAAGAAAGCAAAGGTATGAGTACCCCCATGCCTACTAGTGGACATAATGACTTGACAAAAGATGGAGAACCCGTTGATCAAAGGGTTTACCGATCTATGATTGGTTCTCTACTATATCTTTGTGCTTCTCATCCTGACATAATGTTGAGTGTATGCATGTGTGCGCGATATCCTGACATAATGTCATCTTAAAGCTGTTAAAAGGATAGTGAGATACTTGATACACACACCAAACTTTGGCATTTGGTATCCTAAGAGGGCCTCTTTCGACCTTGTTGGCTATTCCGACTCGGACTATGCCGGTGACAAGGTTGATAGAAAGTCAACTTCGGGTACGTGTCAATTCCTTGGTCGATCCCTTGTATCTTGGTCCTCCAAGAAACAAAATTCGGTATCATTATCCACTGCCGAAGCGGAATATATTGCTGCTGGTTCGTGTTGTGCTCAATTGCTATGGATGACACAAACGCTTAAGGATTATGGGATACATGTGAGACATGTTCCCTTGCTTTGTGACAATGAGAGTGCGATTAAAATTGGACACAATCCCGTGCAACACTCTCGAACGAAGCATATTGAAGTTCGTCACCATTTCATTCGTGATCATATTGCCAAGGGTGACATCAATCTTAAGCATGTTCGTACTGACAAACAACTCGCTGATATCTTTACAAAACCTCTTGATGAGAAGGTGTTTTGTCGCTTAAGGAGTGAGTTGAACATCATTGATGCTTCAAACTTGGAGTGATAACTCCATTGATGCATGCAAGGCATGAGCCCACTTGACTAATCCTTGATATTTCTCTTATGATGGTGATCATATGTCTTGGACACATTTGCCTCCTTGTATTGCATCTAACTCCTTGCAGGTACTTGGATGATCTACATTCCACAAGATTACCACACACTCAAATCATGAGTAATCTTGTCATTGACCAAGTATCTAGCCCTTTGGGATGTTGAGTTCAAGGAACAAAATTCCACATATCCTTTTTGACATCTTATACATCTAGTATTTCACTCTTGTCATCTTGGATATCCTTGAGTATTTCCTTGCTTGCCTAACCCATGTAGGAAGATGAACTACACAAGTGGAAATGGCGCTCCAACCTCACATTCAATGAGCACCTACATCAAGTTTACCTACATGAGCAAAGCAACAACAAGCCCAAGGTATGTTCTTCACATCTTTAAGGAGCTTTGCTCAAAGTCATGAGTACAAGCAGCTTCATAAGATGTGATCACATCGAATGCTTAATCAAAAAATGGCAACCCCATTTTGAGCTTAAATGATGAGTATGACCTATGATCAAATGTCCTCATTCGACTCCTAAGTCAATATACTCAAACATAGGTGACCTTGTCGCCGACCTTTATCTAGATGAAGTACATATGTTTTGGAGTCTTTCTATTTTCTCTTATGTTCTCTCATTGAGTTTTCATAAAAAAAAACTTCATCTAGGAATCTTTTTCATTTCTATTATTCTGTCTTTGTGAATATCCTTCTGGCTCTGATCAATTCCTCGAAAATCATTCACAAATTCATTGCAAATCCTTTGAAACATTCCTCGCAAAGTGAGCTGAATTATTTCTGTATTTCCTTGGAATTAAACTCGGCGTCACCGATTTAAATATTTCGGTCTAACCGAAAAGGATCTACCCTAAGTCCCTGACTTTCGGACCCACCGATCCATCTTAATTCGGTGTCACCGATTTATTTCTTCCAGGATATCATCTTCTGCAGCTCCACTCAATGATTCTCTATGCATGTTCCTTTTTGCCCTGTTGTGATTCTTAAGGATCCCACTCCTTTCTTTCCATCTTCCATAACCTTCCTAGTTTGCTGTCCTTTTCGGCACTTGATGTCAAAGGGGGAGAAGACTTAGGGGGAGAAGAGAAGATTTAGGGGGAGAAGAAGAGCAATCTTACCTTAAGGGGGAGAGAATCACATCAAAGCTTTGCCGTGTTTTTCCTTATAAGAGAATTTCTTGCCGTGTTTCACATTGGACATTACAATTGGCGTCATTCTCATTTGGCATCATTCTTTTGATTTTGCTCTTTCCATCAAACCCCTTGATCTGAGAGAACTCAAAGGGAGAGGAATCTTCACAATTGATATCTTATGGAAAGCAAAATCTCTCAGAGTTCATTGAAAATCTTTTAGTTTCGGAGACATGTTTGCTGATTCAAGCTTGTGCTCAATATGAGACACTCTTTATACATGTCATCCCTGGCTTGGTACTCTTGATGTTCTTGCAGTTGGTTGAAGAAATACTCTTGTGTTATCTAACCTTGTTTTCCCAAGTTTATCTCGTCAGGTACAATGCCAAGGAACCTCAAGGTAAGTATATGCACTTTGCAGAATGTGCATGATGGTGACTTGCTTGTGAATACTTGTTTGCAAGAAATCACCATGCACATATGCATTATCACTCACTTCTTTTCATCTGCTCTGATGCATATAGCCAAGCTGCATGTAGCACATCTTGCTTATCTCTCTTGTGTGCTTGTGGTAGTCCAAAACCATAATTTATGAAAATCTTGCACACTTGTAGGGGGAGCCTGTGTACTACATGTTTGTCAAAGCTTTCGTGATAATTCTGTCTTTCTTTCAATAAGCTTTGATGTCTTGTTTAGTGTGTTGCCATCAATTACCAAAAAGGGGGAGATTGAAAGCACATTTGCTCCCCGGGTGGTTTTGGTAATTAATGACAACATACTTTGTGGTTGGACTAATGCTTTTATCAAGTATGTTTCAGGAAATTCAATCACATTGGCATGGCAAAAGGACTGAAGAAGTGGACGCCCCAAAATGCTAAGGCAAGCATTGGCAAAAGCTCAAGACTCCATTTTTGGTTTAGTGATCCAAGATCACATTGAGTCCATAGGAAAAGCCAATACTATTAAAAGGGGATGAGGTTATGATGATGATCTGGTTGCTCAAGTGCTTAGTGATACATCTCCTAAACTATCAGCAACTTTCACTGCCATATACACTCATAAGTAGTCTCGGTCCCACCGATATTCCAAACTCAGTCACACCGAGATGAACCACCTCAGCCATAAGCCAAACCCTAGTAAACTCGGATTTTCCGATTCTGAACTCGGTCTCACCGAAACATGAGTTGCCAAGTTTCTGTAACCTTCTGTCATCAAATCGGTGTCACCGAGATGATGAAGTCGGTCCCACCGAAACTGGCATGCTCTTGTCATTGCACGAATCGGACTAACCGAGATTGTATATTCGGTCCCACCGAAAATCCCAACGTTCACATTATTTGAACTATCGGTCTCACCGAGTTGTCCACTTCGGTCCCACCGAGATTGCTCAAATGTGTGTAACAGTTGGATTTTGTGTGGAGGCTATTTATACCCCTCCACCCCCTCTTCATTCGTGGAGAGAGCCATCAGAAAGAACTACCACTCCTACCTTACATTTCTGAGAAGAGAACTACCTACCCTTGTGTTGAGATCAAGTTGCTCCACTCCCACCATATGAAGCTTGATCTCTAGCCTTCCCAAGTTGCTTTCCACTCAATCCTTTCTTCCACCATAGCCAAATCAGTGAGGAGAGTTGAGTGTTGGGGAGATTATCATTTGAAGCACAAGAGCAAGGAGTTCATCATCATCTACAACATCTATTACCTTTTGGAGGGTGGTGCCTCCTAGATTGGTTAGGTGTCGCTTGGGAGCCTCCGTCGTCGAGATGTGGAGTTGAACCAAGAAGTTTGTAAGGGCAAGGAGATCGCCTACTTCGTGAAGATCTACCCCGAGTAAGGCTAGCCCTCCGTGGGCGTAGGCCATGATGGAATAGACAAGGTTGCTTCTTCGTGGACCCTTCGTGGGTGGAGCCCTCCGTGGACTCTCGCAGCCGTTACCCTCCGTGGGTTAAAGTCTCCATCAACGTGGATGTACGATAGCGCCACCTATCGGAACCACGGGAAAAATCATTGCGTCTTCAAATTGCGTTTGATCTTCTCCACTTCTCTTTACTACTTCTGCAATTTACTTTCCGCTGCCCATACTCTAGAATTGCATGTGTAGTGTGCTACTTGACTTGTGTGTTATGCAAAATCTGCCAAAATCTGTCCTTGATAAAAGACAGAATTTTTATCTTGTCGAGTAGTCTAATCACCCCCCCCCCCTCTAGACACTCTCACCTTCTTCGATCCCTCATCCCACATAAAGGATCTTTGCCATCCAATCTTTTACCTTACTCCAAACCCTGTCCTTCAAAAAATTAAAATCTCCATTCTTGCTTTTGCAACATCCGATGGCATTCCAAAGTATTTTTCTGAGAGAGACTCATTAGGAACATTTATAATATTTTGTTTCTAACCACACCACTAGTAGTGCTATGTCTATCTTTTTTTAACTCTCTTCCTCTCCTTTCCTCTCCTCCTGGCTAGTTCATAGCCCTTGTACAGTTTTGCTTTACCCCATTATAATGAAAATGCAAAGCTCCGTAGTTCCGGTCAAAAATGACTACAAGATTGATACCCACCAACTTACAAGCAAGTAACCAATGTAATCATGCATACATGTTGTGGTTTTGCATTTCACACTTTAGAAACGAGCCTTTATTTTTGTATCAATTGAATTCACCCACAATTTCCATTACTGAAAGTTGAACAATGTATACATTTTCGAAAGGCCTTCGGTTGGGAAAAAAAAGACAAGGTATATCAGTCCGTTGCAACATTCGAACTACGACAAGATCCGAGCAAATCCACCAAAGACAGATCCGCCGAAGACACATCTTCACACGTCCACTGACGATGCTAGACACACCACTGGGATGGGGGCTAGATGGGAATAATCTTATTCCATTTTCAGGAAGCCGTCGTCGTCTCATCTTCCCGAGCAAGACACAAATCCTAACAAATCTCAAAGGAACATCTAAAAACAGAGCCCTCCCGCCAACAAGAGCCGGAATCCACCGCGCCACCATGGCCCTAAGGCCACCAGAGACGAGCTGGACTAACGTCGCCGGGAGGTAGAGAAACCCGTAGCTTTTCTTGGGGGGAGGTGGCTCCGTGAGAAATCAAGCAGGTAGTTAGAAGGGACAGTAGTTTGTCGCCATACAGAAGGCAGGCCATCGAACGCGAGGCAAATTCCTTCCCTAAATCACATGGGAGTTATGCAGTAGTACGTTGAGATACAATAGCCGTAATCAGCTTGTGAACGTTGAGCCACCGCATGCCTGGCTATTCTGGCCACATGATGTAAGAACATAGGCTCATTCAGCTTTGATCTCGTTGGGTGCATCCGGATGGTTCCTTGTCACAAGGTATTAGGACACTGTAAGATAAGTCCAATTCTGCATGCCAATCGAGTATCTGATGCTCATGAAGAGCAAAAAAAAAAAAAAAA
>LR738712.1:498760176-498891672 GCA_902687465.1 Secale cereale
CCCCCCCGCCGCTCTTCTTCCTCCTCTCTTCGTGTTAGGGTTAGGGTCGTTCGCTCCCGAAGGTAGCAAGCAAGCTCGCAGACGAGCTCCCACCTCGTTTTCCCGGGTGATTTTATCCTCGTCTTCTGATTCGAACTCCTTCTGCTCGTTTTGCCCGACAGATCAGAGATGGCGGTGCCGCTTCTGACGAGGAAGATCGTGAAGAAGAGGGTCAAGCACTTCAAGAGGGCCCATAGCGACCGCTACATTGGCCTCAAGGTATCAACCTCTTCCACAAGACTTCTCTGCAGTGGATATTTAGAAGTGCCTCGTATCTTGAGTGCTTGCAGTTGATTTGACCCGGTTCTAGATCCCTTTTGTTACGCATGCTGTAGTTTCAACTTTCAAAGTTTACCATGGTTCATGGCCTGCTGTAGTATCTTCATGTACAATCTGTCATTTGTGATTCGTAGTCGCTGTATGCCAAATTTACCACTTCGGCTTAGGCTGTGTTGCTGTGAAATGGCAGTGTTGGAGTCGTTGATTCAGCACGAGAGTGTTATAAGATATTAGCGTATGTTGCTGAAGAAATTTTATTGTGTTTTCTGAAGGTCGAAACTATTTAGGATATGAACAAGCACAAAGTAGATAACTGAACGATGCATGTTAAAATTGAAATTGTTTGTTGTGCATGCCTATAAATGAACATTGGGTTGAAAGACTATAGCAGTCTCTTTAGTTGGGCATTTGTGTTTTGTTTAACCTTATTGTTTCATTGATGACTTTGTAAAGAAAGGAAGTGATGCCTTAGTAAAAGGTCCGAGTAAGAAAACATCTTCTTGAGCAAATGTTGGGTTGAATGAAGAGGGCCCTTGCCCTTGCATTAGTATAGTACTGTGGCTGTCGCAACCTCTTCTACAGCAATTTATTCATGTCTTCATGAAGTGGGATGAATTAAAAAAAGGCGTGGGCTTCATTCAGAGTATGGATGCTTTGCTTAGACTTCTCCCAACACTTGTTTCCCAATGTGCGCTCAAGAAGTCATGTTTTCTACATGATTAGTACCTTCTCTCTGATCCTTTCAGCTTAACTACTTCTACACTTTTATGTAACCTTGAGTTTGTGCAGCATTATCTTCGTGTGTTATTCTTCTATTTTGTGTTCCATGATTTTTTTTGTTGCTAGTATACCCCCATGCACCAAAGCCAGCAAGTGGTTTGTTGCTTTGCTCAATTATAATTATTTGTGTGTTGTTTGCTGGTACAAGTATGACCAGGAAACTTAATTGTGCAGGATGGTAGCTGCTTTTAGTTTTAGCATTGTTTCTGAATGTCAAAAAATTATTATTGTGCATTATAGAATCCACAAGGAGCAGGTCATGCTAGATTGTTAGGTATTTCATATTTGCTGAATCTTGGCTTTCCTCCTCTTCTAGACTTGTCCTCTTGTTTATTGTGCTTAAACTGAACAATATTTTGATTTTGGATTGTAGCAAAGCTGGCGCAGGCCAAAGGGTATCGATTCACGTGTCAGGAGAAAGTTCAAGGGATGCACCTTGATGCCTAACATTGGCTACGGTTCTGACAAGAAGACAAGGCATTACCTTCCCAACAAGTTCAAGAAGTTTGTTGTCCACAATGTCTCTGAGCTGGAGCTGCTTATGATGCACAACAGGTAATTGGTGTTTATCATGCCTTCTGCAGTACTGTCTATGGTCATCCTGATTGTAATATATATGCCTTGTTTCTTGCAATCAGGACCTACTGTGCGGAGATTGCCCACAACGTCTCCACGAAGAAGCGCAAGGACATCGTTGAGCGTGCTGCGCAGCTCGACATCGTGGTTACCAACAAGCTTGCGAGGCTCCGCAGCCAGGAGGATGAGTAGACTGTCTGTCAGAACTATGTTTTGGTCTGGTTTTTATGTAGGAAAGTATTCCGGTGTTCTTCATTATGTGACTGTCAGGGATATCTGTTATTCCAACCTTTTTGCTACCAGTGCCGACTGTAATGTGTCAAATATCTACTATTGCCTTTATAATCTACTCCCTCCGTTCCAAAATAGATGACCCAATTTTGTACTAACTTTAGTACAAAGTTGAGTCATCTATTTTGGAACGGAGGGAGTAGATCTCATTGCCAATTGCTGAAAAGCGTGCCTTAAATTGGGTTTTGGGTCTGCTTTATATTCTGGTGATCTAAATTGAATCATCTGTTTCAGAACTTGTTATCTTGTCACATTACTCGCCGTCTGTACCTGCTTGAACATGGAACTCCCATTTCAGAGTCATTTCATTGGTTTTATGCGCATTGCACAGGGAGGTGTTGTATGGCACACCCGTCCCTCTGTTCCTAAATACGTATAAGTTTCTTTTAGATCTTGATATGAAGAGTATATAGGTAGCAAAATGAGTGAATGTACACTTTCAAATATGTACTCCCTCCGTCCGAAAATATTTGTCATTAAAATGGACAAAAAGGGATGTATCTAGAAATAAAATACATCTAGATACATCCTTTTTTATTCATTTTGATGACAAATATTTCCGGACGGAGGCCCTCCTTCCGAAAATACTTGTCATTAAAATAGACAAAAAGGGATGTATGTAGAACTAAAATACATCTAGATACATTCCTTTTTATTTATTTTGATGACAAGTATTCCCGGACAGAGGGAGTATATATATTCGTATGAGGTTCATATGAAAATCTTTAAAAAGACTTGCATCTAGGAACGGATACTACTTTGTTCACAATATAAGATGTTCAAACTTTTTTCTGGATCAGATGTATATAGACATGTTGGGGAGATGGCCTCCGGGCAGGCAACGTAACCCGGGGAGATGGCCTCTGGACAGGCAATGTAACCCGGATCCCTTCAAAAAACATTTGGACTAGCAAAGCTCCTTAATCCGGCTCGCTTCAGGCTGGATCCCTTCAAAAAACATTTGGGCCGGCAAAGCCCATTAATCCGGCTCGCTCCAGGCTGGCTCCTCAGCGTGAGCCGGCCAGGCTTCCCTTTACGCCGGGCGCGGCAGCGGCGCATCCCTCGCCCGTCGTCTGGTGACGTCTGGCGAGGCGTGCCACAATACCCAGTAGCCGGCCATACCCGTGCCCGACAGCTTCGGTATGGCCCGCACGCGGCGGACCCAGCAGCCCCCATTGTCGGCTCCTAGATGCTAACTCCAGGGCCCCGCGCCCTTGTAATTTTACCATTGTAACTCGGGGGGGGGGGGAGCCTATAAGACCCCTCGGTACCCCTCCATGCAGAGGGACGATCGATCTTTAGCACACGCACCCATATCAAGGAGGCAGCGTATGAACTGCCTGTCTTCCTTCCTCCCCAGAACAGCTCTGAAAGGATCGATAAAAGCCAAATTAAACTTAGCAATAATATAGGTTGTCTAGATATGCAACTAGGTGGGCAACCTATGTGATGCAATAATAATAAGCTCACAAGCAAGCTAGCTACGAAATACAACAAAAGCTTGCTCGAGTAAAGGTAAGAGATAACCACAAGTCGAGCCGGTGAAGACGATGATGTGTTACCGAAGTTCCTTTCCTTTGAGAGGAAGTACGTCTCCGTTGGAGCGGTGTGGAGGCATAATGCTCCCCAAGAAGCCACTAGGGCCACCGTATTCTCCTCACGCCCTCACACAATGCGAGGTGCCGTGATTCCACTATTGGTGCCCTTGAAGGCGGCGACCGAACCTTTACAAACAAGGTTGAGGCTATCTCCACAACTGAATTGGAGGCTCCCAACGACACCACGAAGCTTCACCACAGTGGACAATGGCTCCGAGGTGACCTCAACCGTCTAGGGTGCTCAAACACCAAAGAGTAACAAGATCCGCAAGGGATTAGTGGGGCAATCAAATTTCTCTTGGTGGAAGTGTAGATCGATGTCTTCTCAACCAATCCTTAGGAAATCAACAATTTGATTGGCTAGGGAGAGAGATAGGGCGGAAATGGAGCTTTGAACAACAATGTAGCTTGGGGAGGAAGAGGTGAGTCTTCTTGTGGAAGAAGACTCCCCTTATATAGTGGAAGAACAAATCCAGCCGTTATCCACTAACTCTCCCGCGACATGCAGTACTATCGCACCAGACTTGCAGTACTACCGCACGCCCCTGCGGTACTACCGTTGGCGCGGCAGGAGCCAGACCTAGCCCTGTTGCGTATAGCAACGGGCGGTAGTACTGCCGGAGCGGTACTACCGCGCGCCCTTGCGGTACTACCGCAAGGCAGGGTTCAGTTCGGGCGGGGAAGAGCACGGACTAATAAAATTACATCTGTGGCTACTTCCGCAGAGTTTTGATAGACGCAAAAACCCGGCACGGTACTACCGCTCACCAGGAGTGGTACTATCGCGTAGGGTGCGGAAGTAAAAAATTACTTCCGCTCCTATTTCTGCGCTAGCCACGTGGCTGGGGCAGAGGCCACGGTACTACCGCAAACCTGGCACGGTACTACTGCGGCTGCAGGGCGGTACTACCGCTCCTTTCAGCGGCACTACCACATGCCGCAGACTAATAGTAGTAGGAAGCCTCTGTTTTTTGCGACGACAAGGAAAACGACCGGAGCTACAAAGAAGCGAAGGAAAGGTGGTGCAAATGGATAGATGTGTACGTGTTGATTCCACCCTAACCTTTCCGAAGCGGACCCCTGTCGTGGTTCTAGATCTGACAGTGAAGGTAGGGGGTACTGATGGAGAGGCAAGGTCCTAGCTATGGCGCAGTTGTACACAGAGTGTTTTTGCGAGTTCAGGCCCTTCTTGGAGGAAGTAAAAGCCCTACGTCTCGTTGCCCGGAGGCTTGGTCGACTGAAGTGTGTATGTATGTGTTACAGAGGTGCGAACCCTTGTTCTGAAGGAGGGGGGTGGCTTATATAGTACGCCCAGTCCCCAGCCATGCTCCACGTTACCAAGGGCTTAAAGATACATTAAGGCAGGCGTTACTGGTAACGCCTGCAATAAAGGGTAATTATGGGGTTTACTACAGCGAGTAAATATATGACCGTTGTCGTCAGAGAGGCGTTTAGTCTTCGGGGGTCGAGTGCTTGATCCAGTCGAGTGGAGTTGAGTCGTCGTGGGTACTTGAGTCAGTCGAGTGAAGTGTCACCTTGGACCGTCCCAGTCGACTATCTCTACCTTCGTGAGTCTTGTCTTTTGATCTCCTAGGATAGTGACCTTGGGAGGGGCCTTCAGGTCAGGCCTATGACCCTACCCTAGGTCTATAACCTCGTCAGTAGCCCCCGAATGGATCGGGGCTTGAGCAAGGGGATGCTGAGGGGAGCTCTGGTCCCGGCTCGATGTCGTTGGGGCATGTTGTCTTGAAGCTTGTGGCTCGGGTAGGCCTCCTCGGTTGTGTCTTGGTCGCCTCGATCCATTCTGAAGCCATAGATGAATTGGTTGTCTTCGCGTCGGCTGGAAGTCTTGCGCCGACTGGGTGTCTTGCGTCGACTGGATTTTGTGCCGGGCGTCGGGCGCCGCGAGCGCGTGCCGTTTTCGACAGAATCAGTTGCCCTCTGTCCGCCGAATTCGGCGGGGGTTTCGAAATTTGGGGAAGCGTGCGTGGCAGGGCGTGCCGCACCGATCGGAGGGGTGCGGTTCGAACGCCTCGATTCCCGCGCCCCCCCTTTTTCGCCATGTATTGCTCCTGCGCCTGTTACGGGATCGGATAAGATCGTCTGGGGCCACCAGCCAGCCACTCGACAGGGTCGCTATAAAAGCGCGCTGAGTCCGCTGCGGGGGGTACTGTGCGCCCAGTTTTCCCATGTTAGCCTCGTCTTCTTCACAGCGCCTTTGCCTCTCTGCCGCGCCCCCAATTCTTGCTGCTTCTCTCCGCCGCAACCACCGTCTCGCGAGCCATGGTTAAGGACAAGACCACGGCCATGGAGCGTCCAAGAAGGCGGCGTCGGGGAAGGGGCGGCGAGCCGGCCGGGTCGGGTCGTCGTCGCGGTCCGGGCTCCCCGCTGGATGGATCCAGGGGGATTGGATCCGGTCCACCGTCGTGGTGGAGGATTTGGAGGAGCTGGAGGAAGAAGGGTGATGGGCCTCTAATCCCTCGTTGGTTACCCCAAGTGGAAGGTGAAAGATGCAGTGTTGTGGAAGTTTTTCCCTTAGCAAAGATGCCAAGGATCGAATCCCCAGAGACTCCTAGGTTCAACAAGTAGGTGTCAACAGCTAACGGCGCGGATTAGCAATCAACGTGGACCTGCACACAGATACAAATAACTTTGCTCCCAACGAGTACAGAGAGGTTGTCAATCCCTCCGGCCTTGTAGTTCACAAAGGATTAAACGCAAATGATAGTAGTGATAGATAATGTTTGCAATAGTAAATAATAGCGAAAAGTAAATAGCGGATGTGATCAATGATGGTAATATGGACCGGAGTCTCATGATGTTCACTAGTGATGTCTCTCTCCCAAAAGACGATAAAACAACTATGTGAGGTAAACGAATTACAGCTGGGCAATTGACAGGACCACGAACGCAAACCAATGCTGACTACATTGCAAGAAAGGTTGAGGTTCAAAGCATGGGCGGTACGCCAAAGTAAGTAGACCGAAATCCATCAATATCTACTACTAATCATCCACCTTGAGATATCTATCCAGAACATCTCGCTGGTATTAAGTTGCGAGTCCCACCCATAGTGTAAACTCAAAGCAACAGACAACTGCATTAAAAGAACTTTGCGTAAAGTAAACAATCCTTGCACCTGCGGGCACAAGCACCGTTGTTTTCCCCCTTGTGGCAACAGCACATCCCCTAGACTCATGTTTCTGTCACTCAAGCTAGTCATCGAGGGGCATGAACCCACAATCGAGCATAACGTTCCCTCTTGGAGTCACTACGTATTACTTGGCCAAAGCAATAAATAACAACGGAGAACATGCAAGAATTACTTATGACCATAAATATAAAAGAGGTAGATCAAATATATTACTCAAGATCAATCTGAACATAATCTCATAATCCATCGGATCCTAGCAAACTCATCATAGCAACAACATAAGGATTACATATGTGCCTCGATCATGTAGGGCAGCTCACGAGGACTAATTAGTGAAGCACAAGAACGGGAGGAGAACATCACATAGCTACTGGTCATGGACTCATGGTCCAAGGGAGACTACTCACAACTCATCCGGGAGGCGTCCATGGTGGTGGAGAAGCTCCCGATGGTGATCCTCCCCTCCGGCAGGGTGCCGGGAAGAGTTCTCCTGGTGCTCTCGATCTTGGAAGCGGCGGCGGCGGCGGAACAGAGATGAGATCGCGAAAAAGAGTTCCTGTCCCGAGGGTTTCGAAGGACGCTCTAAATATATGCCGAAGGGGGGCACCAGACGGGGCTCGGGGGGCCCAGGCGCCCCCCCGGCGCGGCCCAGGGGGGGGGGGGCGCCGCCAGGGCGCCTGGAGCCCTGGTGGCCCCCCCGGCTGTCCTTCGGGCGCAAGGTAGGTTCTGGAACGCTGATTTTTTATATGATTTTTCTGGATTTTTCCTAGCAGTTCTCGTAACGTGAAAACCTGAAATACAAAAATAGCCGAAAACAGAAACTGACACCGGGGTGCACTGGATTAGTAGGTTAGTCCAAATATGATCAAAAGTGTATGGAAGTGTATGAATATCATAGCAATATCACCCAAAAGTGGCATGGAGCAAGCAGAAATTATAGATACGTTTTGGACGTATCAACATCCCCAAGCTTAATTCCTGCTCGTCCTCGAGTAGGTAAATGATAACAAGAATAATTTATGTGGTGACATGCTATTAACCATATAGGACTTATTCATAGTCATATGACAAAAGCTTACTGAGACAATGATTCTATAGTAGTTAAGTTGCCTCATGAGAAAATCACAAATGACTGAAAGTTTTACAACATGAAACTGAAACATCAAGACGATTTGCAATGAACATGATGTGCAAAATATGATAAACTGATATCTAGCTTGCCCCCTTTAGTGATGCAAAACATAAATGCAGGGGCACCTTCAAGGTTTAAGTGATGACTAGATACAATGATTTCAAAATAAACGATATCACAATCATGCAAAAGACAATGCTACTTTGGGACAATGCACATTACACTCAGAATGACAATCATGCTCTCAGTAGTTGGTGCTTTTTAAAAGAAGGTGGAGACTCAACATAAAAGTAAAAGAATGGTTATGTGCTAGAGCTTTTTATTTTTAAAAACATAGAAGCAATTTTGTCAACGGTAGTAGTACTTCATATGTGTCATGCATAAGACATCCTATAAGTTGCAAGCCTCATGCATCGAATACCAATAGTGCTCGCACCTTGTCCTAATTAGCTCGGATTTCCATGGGTTATCATTGCATTACATATGTTTCAACCAAGTGTCACAAAGGGGTACCTCTATGCCACCTGTACAAAGGTCCAAGGAGATAAATCGCATTTGATTTATCGTTTTTGATAGATCTCAACTTGAGGACATCCATACCGGGACAACATAGAAAATAGATGATGGACTCCTCTTTAATGCATAAGCATATTCTCATAAGAGATTGAGGATTAATGTCCAAGCTAAAACTTCCACCATGATACATGGCTTTGGTTGGCGGCCCAATGTTCTTCTCTAACAATATGCATACTCATTCAACCCATGGAAAATCACCCTTACTTCAGACAAGACGAACATGCATAGCAACTCACATGATATTCAACAAAAGTGTGACAGTTGATGGCGTCCCCAGAAACATGGTTACCGCTCAGCAAGCAACTTATAAGAAATAAGATACATAGGCAACATATTCTTTACCACAATAGTTTTTAAACTACTTTCCCATGAGCTATGTATTGCAAAGTTAGTCTGCTTAGTACAGGTGGAGGTTAGCAAAAGACTGGGAGCGACCAACTAAGAGAGCAATGACGGTCATAATCATGCAGAGCGACAAAGCAATATTGAATCAGGCATGGTAGTTATATCGCTACTCAGAAATAAAAGATCATCAAGGCTTGACAGACTTTCTTTACAGTCTTAAATATGCGTGAGCATACGCCAAGTCAATCAAAATAAATTCTCGAAGGAAGATATTACTAAACCATACCACATCATCGGCAAACAAATCAAGTTGGTGTTCCAATAACACATTGGGAATCCCCCAGCTATTTGAGACTAACCATAAGAAAACCTGAACTACTAAGCGCCATCATGCACGTAGCATCTTTATCATAGACATATTAACCAATGCAACGGAAGCAAACTCTCTTAATTAGATAAGCATGATAATTAAAGAGAGTTCAAGCAACCAACTAAACAAAAGCTCTTTGAAAAGATAAGCATGAATACTAAGAGCAGAGCATGATAGTAGCTATTAAAAGACAAAGAACACACACAGCAAAGATAGACATGAAAATTCTATATTATGTTCTAGGTAGAAGTGGAGCGTGTTTCTCTCCCACATAAAGAAAGTTGAGTTCCGACTCGTTATGAAAAACTAAAAAGAAAACTAAAAGCAAGACGCTCCAAGCATAGCACTTAACACATGAAGTGATAAAAATATAGCGAAACGAAAGACGAACTGATAATGTTGATGGAGAAGGGGATGCGCGGGGGCATCCCCAAGCTTAGACCGTTGAGTCTCCTTGAATATTTCTTGGGGGTGCACGGGGGCATCCCCAAGCTTAAGCGCTTGACACTCCCGAATCTTTTTACCATCTTCCCTCGCACACTTGAAAACTCCCTTCATACAAAACTCATTATAATCTGATTAGCGAGGTTAGAACCCTTAATAAAATAATTGCACCTTGCTGGAAATAAAAATATTCTTGAAGTTCTACTGTTTCTCAAGATTGCCAAAAGGTTTTTGCAAAGAAAAAGCAAGCTCTTGATTTGCAAAATGAAGGAAAGGCAAAACAGGACATAATCGGTGAAAAACAGAACAGCAGGTAGTAATTGATTTGTTCGGAGCACTTCTGCAACTCAAATAAAAAAACTCAGAACAGACGCACGAAAGACAATTATATAGAGAACGCTGTCGAAAAAATTCGGACCAAAAAGATGATCTGGTGATTTTATACGAATTTTGCTATCCAAGGACAGAATTTGTTTCCTGGACAGCACCTCACAACTTTTGAGCTTTCTAGCAATCAGAGGCTATACTTGGCACAAATATGAAAAGCAAAGATACAATGATGATGCTACTGTAGTAACAACATCAAGACCACTAAAAACTGAAAGAACAAACTGAAAGTAAAGATAACAAGGGTTGTCTCCCTAGAGCTCTTTCTTTATAGCCATAAAGATAGGCTTAAGACTTTAATGATGCTCTCGTAGGAAGAAGAACAAAAGAGAGCATCAAGAAGCAAATACCAAACACATTTAAGCCTAACATGCTTCCTATGCATAGGAATATTGCAATAGAATAATTCATTGAAGCACAAATCAATAAGCATAGGAAGACAAAACAAGTGCAGCTTCAAAACCTTCAACATAAAGAGAGGGAACTTAATATTATTGAAATATCTATAAGCATATGTTCCCTTCTCATAATAATTTTTAGTGGGATCACGAATAAACTCAACAATATAAGCATCACATAAAGCATTGTTACCATGATCCACATGCAAAAAGGTACTCTTACTCTCCACATAAGCATCATGAAGAGGATAAAAATTAGTATAAAAGAGAGACATAAGCTCTTGCCAATCAAGCAAGTGCGAGTTATCGAGAAGCTTATACCAATCTGAAGCCTTATCTATAAGTGATACGGCGAACAATTTCCTCATGACAAACTCCCTTGATACACCTGCAAGCTTAAATAATGAACATAATTGTGACAGATATAGCAAGTGTTCACCGGGATGTCTGTCTCCTGCATAACGATTAGCCAAGATATAATTGATAATACCAGCTGGTATTTTATAGGGCACAATTTCAGTAGGGGGAGGAGCAACCACCACAGGTGTGGGGCGTCTTCCCGCAAGCAACGATCCAATAACAAGGTTGTCCATAAGCATAACTGGTGAAAACACATAAAGAAAACTGAAAGGTAAACTAACAAGACTAAAAGCAAAGGTAAAAGATAGCGTGCAACTCCCCTATCCTGAAGAGTGGAGTCCCGGGCAACGGCGCCAGTAAATACTCCTTGATGGGCCTCTAACCCCTCGTTGGTTACCCCAAGTGGAAGGTGAAAGATGCAGTGTTGTGGAAGTTTTTCCCTTAGCAAAGATGCCAAGGATCGAATCCCCAGAGACTCCTAGGTTCAACAAGTAGGTGTCAACTGCTAACGGCGCGGATTAGCAATCAACGTGGACCTGCACACATATACAAATAACTTTGCTCCCAACGAGTACAGAGAGGTTGTCAATCCCTCCGGCCTTGTAGTTCACAAAGGATTAAACGCAAATGATAGTAGTGATAGATAATGTTTGCAATAGTAAATAATAGCGAAAAGTAAATAGCGGATGTGATCAATGATGGTAATATGGACCGGAGTCTCATGATATTCACTAGTGATGTCTCTCTCCCAAAAGACGATAAAACAGCTATGTGAGGTAAACGAATTACAGCTGGGCAATTGACAGGACCACGAACACAAACCAATGCTGACTACATTGCAAGAAAGGTTGAGGTTCAAAGCATGGGCGGTACGCCAAAGTAAGTAGACCGAAATCCATCAATATCTACTACTAATCATCCACCTTGAGATATCTATACAGAACATCTCGCTGGTATTAAGTTGCGAGTCCCACCCATAGTGTAAATTCAAAGCAACAGACAACTGCATTAAAAGAACTTTGCGTAAAGTAAACAATCCTTGCACCCGCGGGCACAAGCACCGTTGTTTTCCCCCTTGTGGCAACAGCACATCCCCTAGACTCATGTTTCTGTCACTCAAGCTAGTCATCG
Organism: Secale cereale; assembly: GCA_902687465.1. Lineage (NCBI taxonomy): Eukaryota > Viridiplantae > Streptophyta > Magnoliopsida > Poales > Poaceae > Secale > Secale cereale. The sequence goes on from LR738712.1 coordinate 498,772,037, forward strand.
AGGGGCATGAACCCACAATCGAGCATAACGTTCCCTCTTGGAGTCACTACGTACTACTTGGCCAAAGCAATAAATAACAACGGAGAACATGCAAGAATTACTTATGAACATAAATATAAAAGAGGTAGATCAAATATATTACTCAAGATCAATCTGAACATAATCTCATAATCCATCGGATCCCAACAAACTCATCATAGCAACAGCATAAGGATTACATATTTGCCTCGATCATGTAGGGCAGCTCACGAGGACTAATTAGTGAAGCACAAGAACGGGAGGAGAACATCACATAGCTATTGGTCATGGACTCATGGTCCAAGGGAGACTACTCACAACTCATCCGGGAGGTGTCCATGGTGGTGGAGAAGCTCCCGATGGTGATCCTCCCCTCCGGCAGGGTGCCGGGAAGAGTTCTCCTGGTGCTCCCGATCTTGGAAGCGGCGGCGGCGGCAGAACAGAGATGAGATCGCGAAAAAGAGTTCCCGTCCCGAGGGTTTCGAAGGACGCTCTAAATATATGCCGAAGGGGGGCACCAGACGGGGCTCGGGGGGCCCAGGCGCCCCCCCCGGCGCGGCCCACGGGGGGGCGCGCTGCCAGGGCGCCTGGAGCCCTGGTGCCCCCCCCGGCTGTCCTTCAGGCGCAAGGTAGGTTCTGGAACGCTGCTTTTTTATATGATTTTTCTGGATTTTTCCTGGAAGTTCTCGTAACGTGAAAACCTGAAATACAAAAACAGCCGAAAACAGAAACTGGCACCGGGGTGCACTGGATTAGTAGGTTAGTCCAAATATGATCAAAAGTGTATGGAAGTGTATGAATATCATAGCAATATAACCCAAAAGTGGGCATGGAGCAAGCAGAAATTATAGATACGTTTTGGACGTATCAAAGGGCTGATCACTGGCGGCTCCTGGAGGGCGCCGGGAGGAGAGCTCGAGCCGCAGCCTCGGGAGGGCGAGTGCGTACTCCACGCCACCCACGTCGACCGAGGTTTTTCAATGCCACCGCACCCTTTCTTCTGTGCATTTCTGATCTTTTTCGGCGCCCAACTGCATTATTTCACCCCGAACTCCATCGCCTTCCTCTCCGCTTTCGTCCCCATGTGCGAGAACTTCCTCGGTTGCCGACCGCACTGGGGATTGTTCAAGCATATCTTCACCTGCCGCTCTCAGACCGTTAAGAGAGTGAACCCGAGTGACGGCAAGACGCACGTCCTTCAGGCGTGCGGCGGGCTCGGAGTTCAGCTTAGGAACAGGAGCGCTCCCCCCATGAACCTCCCAGATTCGATCCGGGGCTGGCAGTCGACCTGGTTTTACTACAGGGACAGTCCGACTCCGGGTCAGTCGACTGGTCTTCCTCCATTAACCCTAGGTCGAGCCAGTCCGCCTCCTTCGATGGTAGTGAGCAAGGCCGAGAGGGCCGAGGTTGACATGTTGATGGAGAGGGTCGTCCAGCTAGTCCGCGAGGGGGTCACGGGGATGGATTTGCTCGAGGTGTATATCTCTCGGAGGATCCAACCGCTCCAAGCCCGGGACCACCCAATGTGGCTGTACTCCGGCACCGACGACACATCGCGAGTCCACCCGGAGGCGACCGACCCGAAGTACGTGGTGCAATGCTTGAAGAGTGTCACCGGTAACAAGGACAACCCCAGGGGGTCGGGGAGGATCATCCCATTCGACGCTGACCACCTGCCAGACAAGGTTAGCCTTCTGCCTCCGAGTGATGTATCTGTCGATTGATTCGCGATCTTCATTGATGATTCCAACTGGTATTTGGTGAACTTCCTTTCGTTGCAGATATATATGGAGATGTATTCGCTGCCCAACGGAGACTCGGGCCAAGGAGTCGAGGAGGGTACGGGCGACGCCGCCGAGTGGAAATCGGAGGAGGAGACCGAGGAGAGCGAGGGGTATAGCAGCGGGGAGGAGGTCGAGTCACCTCCCCGTGTCAAGCGCCGCTCCAAGGAGAAGAACGACCCAGGGCCGCTCGACCTCGTGTGGGTCCCTCGGGGTCTCGGACACCCAAGCGCACCCGTACGATCACCCCCGAGCCAGCTGAGAGGACGCCCAAGCAGCCAAAAGTCACCCCCGCCAAGCCCCGGAAGGCTCTGCCAAGGATCAAGGTGGATGTACCCATCGCCTCCACGTAAGTGTCGCTCGGGCTTATCTTTCCTTGTTTCTTGGGGGTCGACTACAGTTTTAGTTGACTCATTTCTTGATTGAATTTTCCAGAGCTGTCGCTTCCACGACCTCGATGGACATCGACCGGGGTCGAGATGACGAGGAGATCGCGGACGCCGCGACATCTCGAGCAGGTATGAGCTCCATGAGACTCGATTTTGTTCTTCTTTTCTTTCGCGGGCGATAGTCGATTGACTTGGTTCCTTGTTTGATTTGAAGCGCCACGCCTTGTCATAGAGCTGCCGGACGACGACGAGGACGAGGGGCGGCTTTGCGAGGACTACCGACGCGGAAGGAGGAAGGAGCGGAAAGCGCGTTCTGGCTCGGGGGCCCAGCGACCCGAGGACGCGGCCCGAACCGCGGTCTCGTTCGCTGTCCCTGTGCCAACCGTGCCCGTCGTCGACCCACCGCCTGCACTGAACGTCGACCCAGTGCCCGCCTTGGTTGTCAACCCAGCGCCCACTCCAGTTGTCGACTCAGCGCCGATTCGCGCCGTCGATCCAGTGCCTGCGCCTGCGGCCGGTTCGACGCCCGCTGCTTCGTCTATCCTTTTCTCCACCTATCGCCTCCCGGAGGACCCTGTGGGGGCGGCACAAGAGGTCGTTCGCCAGGCGGAGGAGATGATGGGGCGGACGAAGGCGGCGTATGAGGCCAGCATGGCGGCTTACGACGCCAGCTCTGCTCTTCGGGCCAACGTCCAGGTATGTTGTCGGAGTACTTTCTGTTGTTTTGCTTTGTGAGGTATCACACCACCCACTGGGTGTTCTTCTTTTCCTGTCTTTCTTGAGCTCGCGCCGGACTGATCTCGGCCGAGTGAAGCCAGTGGGGGCACGCTCAGTGCACCCACTGGGTGTAGCCCCCGAGACCGTGGTCGACTGATTGCAGTCGGCCATGGTCTTACTATAGGACTTCCATGTGTTGTGTTTTTTTTGCTCGCGCCAGACTGATCTTGGCCGAGTGAAACTAGTGGGGGCATGCTCAGTGCACCCACTGGGTGTAGTCCCCGAGGTTGCGGTTGAGCGATCTGACTCGACTGTAGTCTTATAACCTTTGCTTTGTCTTCTTGATGCAGAAATCTTGCGAATTCGGGGCCAAGTTTGCGGATCTTGAGCAGAAGCAGATCCAGCTCAATCTTGACTTGCAGTTGGCCCGGGACCATCTTAAGAAGACGCAGGACGATGCGGCTGGTAACTTACTTCTGACCTCCGTCGACTGATTTTTCGCTTAGAGTGTTCCTTCATGTTCATCTGTCCAGTGGCGGCCTTGGTAGGACAACTGCGAGCAACTTTAGAGCAGAAGGACCTTGACTTGGCGGCGACGCAGCAGGCGGCCCAGGAGAAGTCGGAGCTGGCGGAGGAGAAACTGGCTTCTGTGGGCGCACTCGAGGTGGAGATCACCCGACTGAAAGGTTCACTCGACACAGCCAACAAGGAGGTGGCTCAGCTGAAGAAGTCCAGGGCCGACTTGAACGACAAGTATGAGGCTCTATTTCGGAAGAGGCTTTATCTTGAGGCGTACTTGGGTGACCTCACCAAAAAATGGTACCTCGTGCTCGATGGTATGTCCTCTTTAAATTGGTTGACATTGGGTTGGTCGACCCGTGTTGCATCCGCTGACTCGACTGCTGTTTTCGGTGCAGAGTTCTGCCGTAACTTTGGAGAGGAGACTAGCCGGGTTGAGCCTGGCTTGGATCCCGCCAACTCCATTGTGAAGGACAAGGTTTCCATGAACATACCGAGGTTGGAGTCTCACCTCACCGCGGCCACCGATTATCTGGGACGACTGAAGGCGGTGATGGCCCGAATCGACGCTGCACTCTGGAGGGGAGTCGTCCAGGAGAACGACCTCGAGTCTTTGATGACTCGACTCAATGAGGTCCCCGACCGAGTGCAAGAATGGAAGAAGTCAGCCGCCCGGGGAGGAGCAGACGTGGCGCTGGCTTTGGTCCGAGTGCACTGCAAGGAGGTGAAGGAGAGGAAGCTTGCTGCCCTGAAGGTCGCAAACACGAAGGAGGTTCAATTCCAGACCTTCATGGAGACTTTCTTGGAAGCTGCCACTCGCATCGCCGACGGAATTGATTTGGACGAATTCGTCGCGCCTACAAGTCCGCCTCCTCCCGAGCCATGACTTTGATACACTATCCTTATTTGCCGCGGAATGCCGCGTGGATCTGTACTCGTTAAACTCTGGTGGGTCTGTGGCCCAAGTACTCTTGCCCGAACCTTGCAGGGCTTTTTGTTTGATTTTGATCCTTCGGTTTGACGGTCCTCTTTTGATTGCTTGGAATCTTTGAGTCGACGTCTGCAGCTAAGCCCCCGAGTGAGAGGGTTGCTCTTCACTCGGAGTAGATAGTTGTAACTTAGGTGAGTCACGGGGTCGCAGCTAAGCCCCCGAGTGAGAAGGTCGCTCTTCACTCGGAGTAGAATGTTTATAACTTAGGCGATTCCAAGCTACGTTGTACTTGTGGCGGAGTTCGGAGGACCGAACCGCCTTGTATTTGTGGTGTAGCTCGGAGGATCGCAGCTAAGCCCCCGAGTGAGAGGGTTGCTCTTCACTCAGAGTAGATGGTTGTAACTTAGGTGAGTCACGGGGTCGCAGCTAAGCCCCCGAGTGAGAGGGTCGCTCTTCACTCGGAGTAGAATGTTTATAACTTAGGTGATTCCAAGCTACGTTGTACTTGTGGCGGAGTTCGGAGGACCGAACCGCCTTGTATTTGTGACGTAGCTCGGAGGATCGTAGCTAAGCTGCCGAGTGAGAGGGTTGCTCTTCACTCGGAGTAGATAGTTGTAACTTAGGCGAGTTACGGGGTCGCAGCTAAGCCCCCGAGTGAGAGGGTCGCTCTTCACTCGGAGTAGAATGTTTATAACTTAGGCGATTCCAAGCTACGTTGTACTTGTGGCGGAGTTCGGAGGACCGAACCGCCGTGTATTTGTGGCGTAGCTCGGAGGATCGCAGCTAAGCCCCCGAGTGAGAGGGTTGCTCTTCACTCGGAGTAGATAGTTGTAACTTAGGCGAGTCACGGGGTCGCATCTAAGCCCCCGAGTGAGAGGGTCGCTCTTCACTCGGAGTAGAATGTTTATAACTTAGGCGATTCCAAACTACGTTGTACTTGTGGCGGAGTTCGGAGGACCGAACCGCCTTGTATTTGTGGCGTAGCTCGAAGGATCGCAACTAAGCCCCCCGAGTGAGAGGGTTGCTCTTCACTCGAAGTAGATAGTTGTAACTTAGGCGAGTCACGGGGTCGCAGCTAAGCCCCTGAGTGAGAGGGTCGCTCTTCACTCAGAGTAGAATGTTTATAACTTAGGCGATTCCAAGCTACGTTGTACTTGTGGCGGAGTTCGGAGGACCGAACCGCCTTGTATTTGTGGCGTAGCTCGGAGGATCGCAACTAAGCCCCCGAGTGAGAGGGTTGCTCTTCACTCGGAGTAGATGGTTGTAACTTAGGCGAGTCACGGGGTCGTGATACGTCTCAAACGTATCTACTTTTCCAAACACTTTTGCTATTGTTTTGCCCTCATTCCTGCATGATTTGAACTAAACTAACCCGGACTGATGCTGTTTTCAGCAGAGCTGCCTGTATGGTTTTATTGTGTGTAGGAAAATGGATTTTTAGGTGTCTCAGAAAATTCCAAGAAAAATCACAGAAAATCCACGCACCCGAAGGGCCATTGTGCCAGAAGTGGGGCCAGAGGGCAGCCAGGGGGCCCCCAGGAGCCCTGCTGGCGCGGCCCCACCCCTGGCCGCGCCAGGAGGCCGCCTGGGAGGGTCCTCCCCCCTCTGGTGCCCTACCTTGGCTCCTATTTATTCCCGTGGCGAGGAAACCCCAGAACAGAAGTCGTTTTTCCAGTTTCCGTCGCGGAGCCGCCGCCACCCTCTGTTCTTCTTCAGGAGGGCTAATCTGGAGGCTGATTTGGCCTCCGGAGAGGGGAGATCGTCTCCATCGTCATCATCATCACCACTCCATCCTCCCTCCATGACTTCTCCTTCCATGTGTGAGTAATTCCCTGCTGTAGGCAAAGGGGATGGTAGGGATTGGATGAGTTAGATCATGTAATAGTTTATCAGATTGTTGGGGGCATGTTGCCTATCATCTACTTTGGTGTTTATCATCTTTGCTTCAACTTGTTGCTCTTAATGCTTGTCACTTTTGGCCCGGGTGCCATGTTTTCATATCTGAACCCTATGTGTTTGCATGAATATATTTGTGTTCTTGATCCTATCTATGAGTTGTTTGCACCTATTATGGTCCGGAACCGGCGATCCCAAAGGTGACAGCTTGGGACACCAAAGGGGATGGTCCATAATTTGAGGATTCCATGTATCCATTGAGTTTATTGCTTTTTTCCGGTGCTCTTTGACAGGAGTACCTTAATCTCCATAAGTTCCTTTTGGCCCCATTCGTAGCGGGATGGTAGGACAAAAGATGTTGTGCAAGTTCTTATTGCAAGCACGTACAACTACCTGTGGGATACATGCCTAATGTTTGATATTTGCCTAGATGATCATTACTTTTCTGTGTGCCTTGCCCCAAGTTTGATTCATGATGTATCTCATCCATGCAGCGCCCAACCATCCATCTCCCTAGCCTACAGTGTTTCAATCCTGCTGGTTATTAGTTGTTACTTTTGCTGTTCACTTTTGCTGTCACCACCATCACTATCATATCACCGTTACCACTTATCTTTTGTTGCAAGTAAGTATATTTCAGGTGCGGTTGAATTGACAACTCAACTGTCAAAGCTTATAAATACTCTTTGGCTCCCCGTGTGTCGAATCTATAAATTGGGTTATTCTTACCCGCGAAGACTATCTCGATCCCTTACGGTTGAGGGTTATCAAGTACCATTTTCTGGCGCCGTTGCCGGGGAGCATAGCAATATTTACAAGTCTACTTGAAGTATCCTACCTGCTGCACTTCATCCGCTATGGGTAAGAAAGGAGACCCCAAGGTTCCGATCTTACTATCCACTACAAGAAGAGGTACTGTTCTGAACACTAGTGCTACACTTGATTCACCTTCTGTTATGAGTAAGTTTGCCTCACCACCACCACATGATGCTTCTACTGAATCTGTTACTATGTCCGATACTTTTGATGATGCTTCTACTACTCTTGATGATATTGGTTCACTTGGTTATGCTCTTGAGAAACAGATCGCTGCTGCTGCAAAAAAATCTGGAATTGAAATTCCTGTTACTCGCTACCCTATTGGTGGAACTTATGATTATCCAGATTTGAGTAAACTCAAGGAGAGACTCCTTGATGATGATTACATTATGCTTGATGATGATTTATGCAGGGAACTGACAGAGTTTGCCGACTCTGACCCTGAAGCTATTAAGAAGCTGCTTGAAAAACACTCCTTGAAGAACAAGACTGTTCCTGATCCTGAATTTGCTACATCTCCTATATGCGTCAATGATCCTGATTATGATTTCTCTGTTGATCTTTCACTTATATCTATGGTTGAAGCTGACCCCTTTTATGGCAGAGAAAATGATGATGCTATTGCACACCTGACCAAACTCACTGAGTTGGGTGGCTTGTTTACCACGAATGAAAAGATACGAAACTTTTATGTGACTAAGCTTCTTCCTTTCTCTTTGAAGGAAGGTGCTAAAACATGGTATGATGCACTACCATGTGGTTCCATTAAGAGTCATCAAGACTTAGCTCACTCTTTTGTTGATAAGTACTTTCCTGCTCATATGCAACATGCTGCTTTACAAAGAATTTATAACTTTAAACAGTTGCAGGATGAGCACCTCCCTAAAGCTTGGGGGAGGTACTGTAGTCTGATCCAGGCTAGACCAGGACATGGAGTCCCTAAGAATGAATTAATCGATATATTTTATGCTGGTCTAACTGATGAATCCAGGTCATATTTGGATAGTTGTGCTGGTTGTGTTTTCAGGAAAAGAACACCGGACGATGCAGAAGAATTGATGGGCAGGATTGCCAAAAACCATGAAGATTGGTCCGTCCCTGAACCACCTCCACCACCAAAGAAGAGGGGCATGCTTGTTCTAAGCCCCGAAGATATGCAAGAAGCAAAGAAGTCTATTAAAGAGAAGGGTATTAAAACTGAAGACGTGAAGAATCTACCCCCTATTGAGAAGTTGTGTGAGCCTACCACTCACCCTCCTATGGTAGAGGTACACTCTCTTTTAGATTTCAACGCAAGTGACATCCCTCATGGTAAGCCTCCTGATCAATGTTTAGATGAGCTTGATAATTTTATTATGAAGCAAAGTCATTTTAATGAGAGGATACAAAGTCAATTGCATGATAATTCCCTTGCTATCAAAAGTTTGCTTGATGTTCTAGGTAGAACAGTTAATGATGTTAAATGTCTTGTGAAGCATTTTCATATGGTTCAAACTCAGCTTGAACAAATTTCTAATGTGCAAAAAGATTTGCTTGCTAACAATACCAAAAAAGATGATTTACAGGCCTTCAGGATTAAGACCCGAGGAGGAACTAGCACTCAAGATCCTCTCTATCCAGAGGGGCATCCGAGGAGAATCGAGCAAGATTCTCAAATGCAAGAAGAAGAAATTGTTGGCTCTCCAAAGAAGAAGAAACACAAGGAGGCTGACAATTCCAATGATCCTATTACAAGTGAAGAGCCAGCTGTTGATCCCAACAGTATATCTACCTCCGATGCTGAGACTGAAGACGGTGCCGAACCTGAAGATAAGGATAAGGAGAAGAATGATCCGCCTGAAGTTCGAGAAGAAGAAGCACCTGACAAACGCAAGAAGTACACTAGAGAAGACTTCGTCGCAAGAAGACATGGGAAGGAAAGAGAACCATGGATACAGAAACCCATGCCCTTTCCAGGTAAGTCTCTCAAATCTAAAGAAGAAGAGCATTACAATAAGTTTTGTGAGTGGATGAAACCTCTTTTTCTTCAAATCCCTTTGACTGATGCTATTAAGTTACCTCCCTATTCAAAATATATGAAAGATATTGTTACTAATAAAAGAAAAGTTCCTAATGAAGCAATATCTACTATGCTTGCTAACTACTCTTTCAGTGGCAAGATTCCTGAGAAGCTTGGTGATCCACGTATACCCACCATTCCTTGCTCCATAAAGAATAATTATGTCAAAACTGCTTTATGTGATCTTGGAGCAGGAGTGAGTGTTATGCCTTTCTCTCTTTACAAGAGGCTTTGTTTAGAGAAACTAATTCCTACAGATATCTCTCTTCAGATGGCTGACAAGTCAACAGCCGTCCCGATAGGTATTTGTGAGGATGTTCCCGTAGAAGTTGCTAATTGTTTGATCCTTACTGATTTTGTCGTGCTTGACATGCCCGAGGATGGGAGCATGTCCATTATTCTTGGTAGACCTTTTCTTAACACCACAGGTGCTATTATTGATTGCAATAAAGGAAAGGTTACCTTCAATGTGAATGATAAAGAACACATGGTGTATTTTCCAAAGAAGACCGAAAATATCGAGACCGTGAAGATTGGAGAATGGGACTGTCCACTACATGTGCACCACAAATACAAAACTATTATGGTGGGGACAATGTCCATTAAAGTAAAGGTGCAATGATCACTTCGTAAGAGGTGGGACTTTTTGCTCTATATATCGCCGGTTTGTTGGTAAGACTTGATCAACCTTACTAGTGAGCATGTTTTATACAGGTAAAAAGTTGAGCTTGTTATGTTTTCATTTGTTTTAGCTTTTGTTCTCCTTGATGTACCAAGTGTTTGTGTTTTTGAAGCTTCACAATACTAATCACTGCTTTAAGTTTTCAGAAAGTTTTGTAGCTTTTTGAACTTTGAAAAAATTTCAACAGTGAAGTTTTCAGAAAAATTCCAGAAAAATAAAAATAAAAATCTCCATGCCGGGAGTGACCCAGAGGCACCTGGGGCTGACCAGGGGGGCCACCAGTGGCCCAGGCGGCCAGCTGGCGCGGCCTGCCCCTTGGCCGCGCCCATAGGGCGCCTGGGGCCCACAGGTCCTGCCTCCAGGTGAGTCTTCTTCCTCTCTCTCTCTTTCTCTCAGAAAACACGAGTTCTGCACCTGTTCTTGCATTCTTGCTGTTCTTGGAGGCAATTTTCGATCTCTCTCTATAGCCTATCATCCGAGCTGAGATTTTGAACAAATACTCCCTGGTATGTAACTCCTCCACCCCTCCAATTAGATTTTTGGTTGGTGGCTTCATTTGTGAGTATTTAGTAGTTTTTGGTGCTGTGTAGATGAGCTTGCATGCATGTGTAGAAATTTATTTTCCAAGTTTTGATGCAAGTTTATGCCTTAGGTAAGTGAGTTGAGTAGTTTGCCTTAACCCACTTTGTTTAAATCCTTATTTTTGTAATTTGCCAAAAAATTCAGAAATGAGTTTGTTAGGAAGGGCAAAGGGGTGGCTTGAGAAGAAGAAGCCCGCGCGCTCCGATCGAGTTACTAGAGCGGCAGCTTCACCCTCGACTGCTAGGGTGAGCTACAATGAAGATCATGTGCCCCTAGAGTTGTTGGAAGACACAAATCCAACACGTGCGATGATGTTCCCATGTGATGAATTCCTTGAAGCTGCAGGAATTAAGGATGAGTTTTATAACCTTTGTGCTAATGCAGGTCTGACACGGCTCGTCACGTGCCGTGTTGCTTAGTATCAAAAACTCACCTCCGGTTTCATTAACAGTTTTAGATATAACCTTGATACTGGTTCTATTGAGTTTAAAATTTACAATAATCTTTTGACCATGCCCTTGGAAAAGTTTTGTGAAATAATAGGTGTGCCAAACGTTGGGCGGACGGCGAAGATGACCTCTCAGCCCTCCGAGGTGAGAACCGTCTTCAACCCTCTCTGCAGCATGGATACGAGGGATATTCATCGGTCAAAAATCTCCAGCATCTTATTCCCTCACCTCAGGTATTTTGCGTATTATGTTGCTAGAGGGGTGTTAGCTCGTGACAACACGAGCAGCATTTCTGCGCCGGATATTGCTATCCTGGCAACCGCCCTCTCAGGGAGGTTTGATTATAATGTGGGTGCCTTAATTGCTCGACGCCTTGCTATGAACGGTAACAAGGGAAATTTATTTGGTGGCGTTTATGCCACACTTATCTTAGACTATCTTAAAGGCACCCCACACCCTCATGATAAGCCTTTTACTTATTTAAGTTTTGATCTTGCTGCTATGAAAAGGCATAAGTTTGTTACCATGACTTCTGAGTTTGGTAACCTTGTTTATATCTTGCGTTTCGGAACTACCGCGGAACGCAAGATCCGTCTACCTGCACCTCTTTTGTTTGATTTTTCTCGCAGGAACGGATGGTCCTTTGATGTTATCCAGTTCGATGAGTTCATGGTCCAGCATCAGTTTCATAACCCCATGGAGGGGGTTGTGCCCGACGAGGAGGAGCACGGTGAGTTACCAACTTTTCAGGGGGGGACCGTCATCCAGTTTGGTGAAGGGTCTTCCTCTGCTTGGAGTGCGGACCCTTCTTCGTGGGAGGATCCGAGGACTTCGGTGTACGCGCCGGAATCCTTATACGACCCTTGGACTCACCAGTACCACCCCGGAGCAGGAGGCTCCTGGGGGCAGTAGCTACTACCAACTTAGGCCAAAAACCTAAGCTTGGGGGAGTACATGCCCTTCTCACTTTTCCATTGTATTATCCGTTTTATTTTTTTTCGCTTTGATCTTTTCGAAGTTTTTGCCCGTTCTTCTTTGTTTCTTTCTTTGCAAAAACAACAAAAAGATTTTCTCTTTCTTTTGCTTTCGTTCAACCTTTGAAAAAACCCAAAAAGATTTCCTTTCTCTCTTTAGTTTGCTTTGTTTTCAGAGTTCAGCTCGAGTCCGTGATGGCATTTAATTATATTTCCTACGTTCGATCGTGCAAGTGACAAGGCAGTAATGACGAAGATCGACGGAAGGGAAGCAACAAGGAAAACCGGTATGAACTCTTCTTGTTTCTACTTTTGTACATATGCCTGTACTTATGATCTAGAGACCAGCTTGTAGCGACATAGTGCTATGTTTACAATGCTTTCCCAGTGGTTCATGCTTTCCTTGTGGCTAATCTCAAATAGCTAGAGTATATAATGTGTTATTGAAATGATTTACATGCATTGCATTGTTCATAGTTTGGTATACTAAGGTGGTATTTCCCTTTGGAGAATTCTTGGATTGACTTGGCACATGTTTACACATGTTTAAGACTAAAAAGTCTGCTTTGCCTTGATGATCTTTGAGTTTCAAAATAGTTATATCACTTTCATGCCCAATTCAATGTTGCTTTGTCGCTCTGCATGATTATGACCGTTATTGCTCTCTAGTTGGTCGCTTCCCAGTCTCTTGCTAGCCTTCGCTCGCACTAAGCGGAATTCTGCTTGTGCATCCAAATCCTTTCAAACCAGTTATTCCATATGAGTCCACCATACCTTCCTATGTGGTATTTACCGGCCATCCTAACGAAGACTTTCTTGTACCATCTTGAAATTATTCAAATTTACTCCTGTTTTGTGCCTCTGTTTTAGCTCATGAGGAAGTAGTAGGTAATTCATGATCTTCTTATGTTGGACATGTTTTATCCCGGGATTGCATGTCTAATCTGCAAACCCCTAATACGAGGAGGGACTGGCATGAGTGCGCCCATCTCACAAAAGATAATCACAACCAACAAATCCTCCTTCACGCTTTGTTTATGAGAAGTCAGAAAACTTTGGTAGTGATAAACAAAGGAGATTAAGGGGATGTGATCGTCCCCATCTTGGGAGCCGTTCCTTGAAACATGTCTAGCATAAGAAGTGATTGGGTTGTCTACTAGCATTCGTTGACGAAATATGCACCTCCCAAAATCATTTTTACCTCTGTTTTCAAAACCAAGAGCTCTGGTACATGTTTAGTCTTTGCTTCCAACCACGGGGTTTCAACCTCGCCATCAAATTCTACGGTTCGAGAGTCTCCACCTTCTTTCTTCAAAGCACCAACTAGGAGAGCACAATTGTCATTCTGAGTGTAATGTGCATTGTCCCAAAGTATTACATTGTCTTCTGCATGCTTGTGGTATTATTTATTCTAAAATTCTTAGTTCTAGTCTCCTTGAAAACTCTGGAGGAGTTTCTGGATTTATGTTTTGCTTCACTCATGGAGGCTAGCGAGATACCACTCTAGTATGTTCAAGCTATGTGCAATGTAATCTTGTCTTGATTTTTAGTAGCATATTATTTACTTTTAGTTATTTGTGATCGGTCACTTGAAAGAAGGATTGCTTCGTGCATTGTCCTCATAGCATTGTTTCAATACTTGCTAGACTCTTTTCGTAGTACATGCTTATATACATCTAATGAAGCAAAAGAGTTTGTCAAAGTTTTCTTTGTCGCGTCCAGTTCGTTGAACTGAATTGCTTGAGGACAAGCAATATGCTAAGCTTGGGGAAATTGATACGTCTCAAACGTATCTACTTTTCCAAACACTTTTGCTATTGTTTTGCCCTCATTCTTGCATGATTTGAACTAAACTAACCCGGACTGACGCTGTTTTCAGCAGAGCTGCCTGTATGGTTTTATTGTGTGCAGGAAAATGGATTTTTAGGTGTCTCAGAAAATTCCAAGAAAAATCACAGAAAATCCACGCACCCGAAGGGCCATTGTGCCAGAAGTGGGGCCAGAGGGCAGCCAGGGGGGCCCCAGGCGCCCTGCTGGCGCGGCCCCACCCCTGGCCGCGCCAGGAGGCCGCCTAGGAGGGTCCTCCCCCCCTCTGGTGCCCTACCTTGGCTCCTATTTATTCCCGTGGCGAGGAAACCCCAGAACAGAAGTCGTTTTTCCAGTTTCCGTCGCGGAGCCGCCGCCACCCTCTGTTCTTCTTCGGGAGGGCTAATCTGGAGGCTGATTTGGCGTCCGGAGAGGGGAGATCGTCGCCATCGTCATCATCATCACCACTCCATCCTCCCTCCATGACTTCTCCTTCCATGTGTGAGTAATTCCCTGCTGTAGGCAAAGGGGATGGTAGGGATTGGATGAGTTAGATCATGTAATAGTTTATCAGATTGTTGGGGGCATGTTGCCTATCATCTACTTTGGTGTTTATCATCTTTGCTTCAACTTGTTGCTCTTAATGCTTGTCACTTTGGGCCCGAGTGCCATGTTTTCAGATCTGAACCCTATGTGTTTGCATGAATATATTTGTGTTCTTGATCCTATCTATGAGTTGTTTGCACCTATTATGGTCTGGAACCGGCGATCCCAAAGGTGACAGCTTGGGACACCAAAGGGGATGGTCCATAATTTGAGGATTCCATGTATCCATTGAGTTTATTGCTTTGTTCCGGTGCTCTTTGACAGGAGTACCTTAATCTCCATAAGTTCCTTTTGGCCCCATTCGTAGCGGGGTGGTAGGACAAAAGATGTTGTGCAAGTTCTTATTGCAAGCACGTACAACTACCTGTGGGATACATGCCTAATATTTGATATTTGCCTAGATGGTCATTACTTTTCTGTGTGCCTTGCCCCAAGTTAGATTCATGATGTATCTCATCCATGCAGCGCCCAACCATCCATCTCCCTAGCCTACAGTGTTTCAATCCTGCTGGTTATTAGTTGTTACTTTTGCTGTTCACTTTTGCTGTCACCACCATCACTATCATATCACCGTTACCACTTATCTTTTGTTGCAAGTAAGTATATTTCAGGTGCGGTTGAATTGACAACTCAACTGTCAAAGCTTATAAATACTCTTTGGCTCCCCGTGTGTCGAATCTATAAATTGGGTTATTCTTACCCGCGAAGACTATCTCGATCCCTTACGGTTGAGGGTTATCAGGTCGCAGCTAAGCCCCCGAGTGAGAGGGTCGCTCTTCACTCGGAGTAGAATGTTTATAACTTAGGCGATTCCAAGCTACGTTGTACTTGTGGCGGAGTTCGGAGGACCGAACCGCCTTGTATTTGTGGCGTAGCTCGAAGGATCGCAGCTAAGCCCCCGAGTGAGAGGGTTGCTCTTCACTCGGAGTAGATAGTTGTAACTTAGGCGAGTCACGGGGTCGCAGCTAAGCCCTCGAGTGAGAGGGTCGCTCTTCACTCGGAGTAGAATGTTTATAACTTAGGCGATTCCAAGCTACGTTGTACTTGTGGCGGAGTTCGGATGACCGAACCGCCTTGTATTTGTGACGTAGCTCGGAGGATCGCAGCTAAGCACCCGAGTGAGAGGGTTGCTCTTCACTCGGAGTAGATAGTTGTAACTTAGGCGAGTCACGGGGTCGCAGCTAAGCCCCCGAGTGAGAGGGTCGCTCTTCACTCGGAGTAGAATGTTTATAACTTAGGCGATTCCAAGCTACGTTGTACTTGTGGCGGAGTTCGGAGGACCGAACCGCCTTGTATTTGTGACGTAGCTCGGAGGATCGTAGCTAAGCACCCACTGGGGGATTTAGGGGACACCAATTGTTACGGAATCATTGCTATCTTGCTTTTGAAACTAATTGGGGAATCTTTATTACAACTCGACCGTCGAGTGCTTCAAGTGAAAAAAAACGGCGGAGTAGATCCGCATTCCATGAATGAGGTTCGTCTTTCTTCTGGGCTACATTGTAGAGGTGGTAAGCTCCGTTGCGCAGCACCTTAGTGATGATGAACGGGCCTTCCCATGCTGGGGCGAGCTTGTGCGTACGTTTCTGATGCACTCGGAGGTCCGTTGCGCAGCACCTTAGTGATGATGAACGGGCCTTCCCATGCTGGGGCGAGCTTGTGCGTACGTTTCTGATGCACTCGGAGGACCAGGTCTCCTTCCTGGAACGCTCGACTTCTCACGTTGCGGGCGTGGAATCGACGCAGGTCCTGTTGATAGATGGTCGATCGGATCAGGGCCATCTCTCTTTCCTCTTCTAAAAGGTCGACTGCATCCTGACGAGCTTGCTCTGCTTCAGCTTCGGAGAAGAGTTCTACTCTGGGGGCATTGTGTAACAAGTCACTCGGCAATACAGCTTCGGCCCCATAGACCAGGAAGTAAGGGGTACGGCGAGTCGACCGATTCGGAGTCGTCCTCAGACCCCATAGGACAGAGGGCAGTTCGGTTACCCAAGCTCCGGCGGCATGCTTGTGGTCACGCATAAGCCGTGGCTTTAAGCCTTGGAGAATCAGCCCATTAGCTCTTTCCGCTTGTCCATTCGACTGAGGGTGTGCTACGGAGGCGTAGCCGACTCGCGTCCCTTGGGAAGCGCAGAAAGCTCTGAATTCGTCCGAGTCAAAGTTGGAGCCGTTGTCTGTGATGATGCTGTGAGGGACCCCATATCTGAATATTAGTTCCTTAATGAAGCTGATGGCGGTGCTCGACTCGAGGTTCTTCATGGGTTTGGCCTCAATCCACTTGGTGAACTTATCGACTGCCACCAGAAGATGAGTGAATCCACTCCTGTCTGTCCTGAAGGGACCGACCATATCCAAGCCCCAAACAGCGAAGGGCCAGACTAGTGGGATGGTTTTGAGATCGGATGCTGGCTTGTGTGACATGTTAGAGTAGAACTGGCATCCTGCGCACTTGTCCACAATATCCTTGGCCATCTCATTGGCGCGGGGCCAGTAGAATCCTGCTCGGTATGCTTTGGCCACGATAGTCCAAGAGGAAGCGTGGTGGCCGCAAGTCCCCGAGTGAATCTCATCCAAGATCAGTCGATCTTCTTCTGGATCGATGCAGCGCTGGGCGACTCCAGTGACGCTTTCTCTGTAGAGCTGACCTTGAATGACTGTGAATGCTTTGGATTGGCGGACGATCTGGTGCGCTTCTTCTTCATCTTCTAGGAGTTCTTGCCTGAGCAGATATGCTATATATGGCACAGTCCAGTCGGGTGTGATTACTAGGACCTCCATGATCAAGTCGACCACGGCAGGCACTTCGACCTCAGTCGGATTAGTTGCACTGACTGGCTGTGGGGGCTCTTCCGTGAAGGGGTCTTCCTTGACAGAGGGAGTGTGCAGATGCTCTAGGAACACATTCTTGGGTATGGACCTCCGAGTCGACCCAATTTTTGCGAGATCGTCGGCTAGTTGATTCTTTGCTCTGGGCACATGATGGAGCTCTAAGCCTTCGAACTTCTTTTCAAGCTTTCGCACTGCACTGCAATAACTGGTCATTGCCGGGCTCCTGACGTCCCATTCTTTCATTACTTGGTTCACCACTAAGTCGGAATCGCCGTAGACCATCAGGCGACGGACGCCGAGTGAGATGGCCATACGCAACCCGTACAAAAGTGCTTCGTATTCAGCCTCGTTGTTTGATGAATCAAAATGGATCTGAAGGACGTAGCTGAGCTTGTCGCCCCTAGGAGAGATCAGGACCACGCCTGCACCGGATCCGTTCAGCATTTTGGACCCATCGAAGAACATAGTCCAATGGTCCGACTGAACTTGAGTCGGAAGCTCTTGTTCTATCCATTCTGCCACGAAATCCGCAGTGGCCTGAGACTTGATGGCTTTCTTTGCTTCGAACTTGATATCTAACGAAAGAAGTTCAATCGCCCATTTTGCCACTCGACCGGTTGCATCTCAGTTGTTTAGTATCTCTGATAATGGGGCGTCGCTGACGACTGACACTGAATGATCCGAGAAATAATGGGCCACCTTTTTCGCAGTCAAGTAGATCCCGTACACAAGCTTTTGGTAATGTGGATACCTTTGCTTGGAGGGAGTCAAAACTTCAGATATGTAATAGACTGGGCGTTGGACCTTGTATGCCTTGCCCTCTTCTTCCCGCTCAACCGTGAGTACAGTACTGACGACTTGTCCGGTGGCAGCAATGTTGTCGGATTTCTTCCTGAGTCGGTAGAGAGGTAGTGCCTTCTCCCCGAGCCGAGAAATGAATCGACTCAATGCGGCCAAGCAACCAGTAAGCTTCTGGACATCGTGTATACGCCCGGGGCGTTTCATTCGGAGGATGGCACCGACTTTCTCTGGGTTGGCGTCGATTCCCCGTTCGGAAACGAGAAAACCGAGCAACTTGCCGCCAAGAACTCCAAATGTACACTTCGACGGGTTGAGCTTGATATCGTAGCTTCTGAGGTTCGCGAATGTCTCAGCGAGGTCAGTCAGCAGGTCGGAACCTTTTCGTGACTTGACCACGATGTCATCCATGTATGCCTCGACGTTCCGACTGATTTGCTTTATCAAGCATTTCTGGATCATGCGCATAAAGGTAGCGCCGGCATTTTTGAGGCCAAAAGGCATGGTGACATAGTAAAAACACCCGAAAGGGGTGATGAAGGCTGTTTTTATTTCATCGGGCCCATACAGACGGATCTGATGGTATCCGGAATATGCGTCCAGAAAGGACCAATGCTCACATCCCGCAGTCGAGTCGACTATTTGATCGATGCGGGGAAGAGGAAAATGACCTTTCGGCAGGCCTGATTGATGTGCTTGAAATCCATGCACATGCGGAGAGACTTGTCCTTCTTGGGGACCATGACGACGTTGGCGAGCCACTCGGAGTGGTATATCTCGCGGATGAACTCTGCTGCTAGGAGTCGAGCCACCTCTTCGCCAAATCTCCTTTGGCTTCTCCGCAGCGAATCGACGGAGATGTTCCTTCACTGGTTTCACCTTCGGGTTGACTCGCAAATGGTGCTCAGCCAGCCCCCTGGGCACACCTGGCATGTCTGATGGTTTCCATGCAAAGATGTCCCAGTTCTCACGGAGGAACTGGATGAGCGCTTCTTCCTATTTGCTGTCGAGGGTGGTGGAGATGTGGGTCGGCGCTGCGTTGGGGTCGGTGGGGTGGATGTGCACGGGTTTTGTGTCCCCGGCCGACTGAAAGGCTGACTCGGAAGCTGTCTTCTTTGCCCTTAGCAGGTCGCCTGGATCCACTTGCTTCTGGTACTCCTCCATCTCTACTGCTGCCATCTGCTCGTCGGCGATCTTCGAGCCTTTCTGGAAGCATTCTTCCGCTTTCTGCCGGTTCCCAGTGATGGTTATGACACCTTTGGGTCCCGGCATCTTCAGCTTGAGGTAGACGTAACACGGTCGAGCCATGAACCTGGCGTAGGCTGGCCTACCCAGGATGGCGTAGTAGGCACTGTTGAAGTCCACCACTTCGAACGTCAGCTTCTCCTTTCGGAAGTTCTTGGATTCACCAAAGACGACGTCGAGTGAGATCTGACTAAGTGAGTCGGCCTTCTTCCCGGGGATTACCCCATGGAACCTCATGTCACTTTCCCTTAGCTTGGACATCGGAATGCCCATATCCCGGAGGGTTGCTGCATACAGGATATTCAAGCCACTGCCTCCATCCATAAGGACTTTGGTCAGTCGAGTGCCTTCGACCACTGGGTCGACCACCAACGCCTGCCTCCCAGGGGTGGCAATGTGCGCTGGATGATCGGACTGGTCAAATGTGATGGGGGTCTTCGACCATTTCAGGAACGTGGGAGTCGCCGGAGCGACCATGTTCACTTCTCTGTTGATGATCTTCAGTCGACTCTTGCTCTCGACGTCTGCGAAAATCACCAAAGTGGAGTTGATGCGCGGGTATCCTCCGTCCCCTTCCTTGTCCTCGGACTCTTCTGACTCCTTCTCTTTCTTAGTGGACTGGTCCTTCTGGAAACTCTGGATCAAGAGTCGACACTGTCGAGTGGTGTGCTTGGGGTATACCAAGTTCCCCTCATCATCCTTCTTAGTGTGTATGGGACACGGCTGGTCGAGCATATCATCTCCAGCCTGACCCTTTCCTTTCTTGGGGGCCCAGGAGCCTTTAGGCTTCCCTTTGCCCTTCCCTTGGTTGACCACCGCGGCCTCTCCTGAGCAGCTGGGTCGGCCTTACGCTTGTTCTTCCGATTGTGATTCTGGTCGTCTTGCCCGACTGGTTTCTTGCCGCTACGGAGCCGGTCGGCCTCTTCGCCGTTGGCGTACCGACTGGCAATTTCCATCACTCGCGACAGGGACATGTCGCCTGTTCGTCCAAACTTCACATTCAACTCTCGATTGCGCACGCCTTCCTTGAAAGCGCACACCGCCTGGTGCTCGGAGACGTTTTCCACTGTGTGATGCAAAGTGGTCCACCGCTGAATGTAGTCCCTCAAAGTTTCACTCGGCTTCTGGGTGCAATGCTGAAGCTCGGCGAGCCCGGCAGGTCGTTTGCAGGTGCCTTCGAAGGTCCGAACGAACACCCGAGCGAGCTCTTCCCAACTGTATATGCTCCTGGGGGCTAACTGGTTGAGCCACGCTCGAGCGGAGCCTCCCAGCATCAAGGGGAGGTGCTTCATGGCCACGTCTTCGTTGCCTCCTCCAATCTGCACGGCCACTCGGTAGTCTTCCAGCCACGTGTCCGGCTTCGACTCACCGGTGAATTTGCTTACTCCGGCCGCCAGCCTGAAGTTCGGAGGGATCTCTGCGGCCCTGATTGCGCTGCAGAAACACTCGGGGCCGGAAGCCGGCGCTCGGCTGCCAGAGGGTTGGTCTCCGACCCGCTCGTCCCTGGATGCCCGGTTACGGTCGACCCGGCCCTGCACAAGGATGGACCTCGCGTCGAAGCCCGGCCGCCGGGGATCCGGGGGAATCCTACGCTCGTCGTCGCGCAGACGCCTGCCCACGTGCCGCGGAGGCGAGTGTGACCCACTCCCCGGAGGAGGGGTAGGCACTCGACGGCGGTCGTTGCGTCCGTGTCGACGGTCGAGTGGGTCATCGTTCCGACCCAGGTGCCGATCATGCCGCGGACCACGTTCCTCACGCCTCAGGGGCGATCTCGGACTGTGGGCCGACCATACGGTGTCAGCGGCCACCGATCTGCTGTAAATCATGTTGCGCGACTGAGAGACATCCGCGTTTTGCTCTTCAGCCGTTCGGAGCAAAGCTCGGATCTGCTGAAGGCCTCTTTGTGACGACCGAAGACCGACGTCCCAGAAGATTCCAGAAGATTCCAGATGTTCCGGGTTCTCCCGTGTGTTTTAGTTGTTCTTGCTTTATTTATTTTTGCATTGCATCATGTCATCATGCCATTATGTCATATTTATTTTGCATCTCAACCTAAATAAATTGTGTGGACCTTCGGTCCATTTAAATCGAGGGAAGGATGACTTCTCTTTATAACATATAAAAGCCTCTCAATATTAAGGGAGCTATATTAAATATTCCAGTTGTTTGGAATTAACTAACACACTTGCAAAATCCCCATGCCTATTCCATATCAAGTTTCAACTTCCAAACCTTGCCAATAATTCTTTTCCGTTGTTTCGAGGTTCCTCCGAAAATTCGAACATTTTTGGACACTTCTATAATCAAGTCTTAGTTCAAACCCATTTGATTAAACTCAAATGTGTTTGAATTATATTTTTTCGATCATGCCTTTTATATTTTTCTCGGACCGTGCTCATTTTTATGAGCCCGAGAAAATAACCTCATGTGCAATTCTTGCCTAGGCTCCCTTTCTTTTCTTCTCTCCTTTTCTTTCTTTCTCTGTTTTTTTTCCTTTTCACTCTTAAAAGAAGAAGAGCAGCCGGCCGCCCGGCCCATCCCACTGGCCCAATCTCCCTCCCTGGCCCAACCGGCAGCCTAACCTAGCACACCCAACCGAGTCGCTCGTTCCTCCCTCGTCCGTTCCCAGCGCCGCCAGCACCTCTCGACCACTCCTCCCATCGCTCGCCCCGAGCCTCCCCATCTCGATCTTCCTCTCCCAGAGCCCGATCCCCTCGCCCTCTCCCCTTCGCCCGTTTTCTCTCGCCCGAGCCTCCTCCCGCGAGCTGGCCAGCGCCCTCAAGCCTCCTCGCACGTCCGCGCCATGGCCCTGCCTCCACGCCAGCCGCGCCTCTGCACCCAGGCGACCCGCGCCCAGTCCTCCTTCGTTCGCGCACCTCCAGCGGCCAGGAGCCAAGGCCGGCCAGGCCCTCGCCTCCATGCCCGCGCCCCCCGGTCGCCTCTTCCTCCCACGGACGCCGCTGCCAGCGCGAGCGCCATGGCCCCGACGCGCCCCAATCGCAGCGCCGTCGCCTCCCCGAGCGTCTCCCTTGACCTCACACCGCGTCCCTCTGCCTCGGCCGCGCCCTCGCCAGGCCCGTGACCCTGCCTCGTCCAAGTGGGGATTTGGCGCCTCGATGCCTGGATCCGTCCATCTCCGCGTCGTCCGTGCCGCCAGCGACCCTGCCGCCATGGACGCGTGAAGCCTTCTCTTCCCTAGCCCCTCCTCGTGCGACGACCACCGGCCAAGACCTACTGCTGCTGTGTTTTTCCGTCGGCTCGTGTTGTTGTTTTGGTCCAGCAGGTTTTTGGCAAGATCGACGCGAGACCAAGACCCGTGAACGACTTCGTGAAAGTACGACTACACGACGCGTCAAGTACCTCTCCGATGCCCAAGTTCGACTACATACGGCGATACGTCAAGAACCACTACCGTCGCGAGAACGAGAACCCCCAAGTACCACGACGACCGACTCGACAAGTACCCCTACCGATGAACGAGAACAACTACTTCCCTCTATGGAATGTACCACTACCGTCGCCCGGAAACGATGGATGCGTCAAGTACATCTACGAACTCGACGCCCGAACAACTACCGTCGCCGAGACCGCAAGTACCTCTACGAACGTGTACGACTTCTTCCTCTACGTCCCTCGACGACTCGAACCGCCCCGTGAACGCTTCGAAGGTATAACCCCGAGACGATGACCGTGATTGAATGCATGCATGTTTTGCATGAAATGCATCCCTTGTTTGCACCGTGTCCGTTGTGCCCTCTTTTGTCGTGCTCCGCGGTTGCCTCGTCGCCGACTCGTGGGAACCCGGTGACGGGATCACCGACCTTTTCATCTCGTTCGACTCGCTCACTCCACCTTTGCTTTTGCACCGGTCTCTCAACGAGTTACTGGAACCGAGATGTTGCGTTGCATCATTTTCGGATCGTTGCCGTGGCACCCTTTCTTCCACCACAGTGACAAATGCTTTATATCTCTCATGTTAACTTTTAATAAAATTGCATAAAAATTGATCATGTCATCCACATCATTTAACAACATTATAATGTGTGAATTGTTGTTTGCTTAAAAATTACTAAACATGCTCATGGGGATTTTCCGGAATTGTTGTTGTTATTTCCGGCCTCATTTAAAATGCCTAAATAGTGTAGTTTTATTATGCTTCACCTCTTGCCATGTTAAAAACATTTAATCTTGTCTTGTAATTAACGAGAGTCAATTAAATAATTAAAATGTGGTGTTTCGTCAATATGCAACTCGTTGCATATTGAGCTCCACTTAACTTGTAGTTTTGTTTGTGCACCTTTGCCATGCAATGCATAATTAAACCTATCATGCATCATACTTGGATGTGCATCGTATGCCATGTTTATGATTGTGTGTTTACCGTGTTGTTTGCTTCTTTCCGGTTGCTTCTCTTGTTAGCTTCGGTTTCGTTCCGGAGCTGTGAGGCTTCTTCTTCGTCTTCTTCATGGATCCGTTCTTCTTCCTTGCGGAATCCCAGGCAAGATGATCATACCCTTGGATACCTTTACTACCATTGCCATGCTTAGTTGTCTCGATGCTATCGTTACATGTCGCGCTACCCATTTTTATGTCAGCCCTCTCCTTGTTGCCATGAAACCTCTAACCTTGACACCTTCCTAGCAAAACCACTGTTTGGCAATGTTACCCGCTTGCTCAGCCCCTCTTATAGCGTTGTTAGTTGCAGGTGAAGATGAAGTTCGTTCCAGGAGGGAACTTGTTGTTGGAATATCACAATATCTATAATTATTATTAACACACCTATATACTGGGCATGGGTGGAAGGTTTGGCCTTTTGCTCGGTGTTTTGTTCCACTCATGCCACCTTAGGCGCTGATAAACCGGCATTATGTTCCTTGATTTTGCGTTCCTTGCACGATGGGTGGATGGGGACCCCTTGACAGTTCGACTTTGAATAAAACTCCTCCAGCAAGGCCCAACATTGGTTTTAATTTGCTCATAATAACAACTTAATTAATTAATTAATTGCATAGGGGGTCATGTGCCCGGGTTCTTAATTCTACATAGCAGGGGGGGGGCAGTGCTGATGGTGTTGGTCCCAAATAGAGTCGTGTGCGGTGCCACCCAGTTATCTGGGGTCTTTGGCTGTTGTACGCTGTGCTCATCCGGTCATGGCCTGAGATGAGATACGCGCGGCTACTATCAGGGTGTCGGCACGCCGGGAGGTCTTGCTGGACTTGTTTTACCATTGTCGAAATGTCTTGTGCTACCGGGATGCCGAGCCTGATCGGATTTCCCTAAGATAAGGAGTGATGATATTATATTCATCACTTCAGCTAATCGTGTGAGCTTGTGATGGGCTAAGTTGGGACACCCCTGCAGGGTTATGATCTTTCGAAAGCCGTGCCCGCGGTTATGTGGCAGATTGGAATTTGTTAATGTCCGGTTGTAGAAAACTTGACAGATGATCCGAAGTAAAACACACAACTGTGTGAGTAACCATGACCGTCTCTTTTCACTTTGAGAAGAGAACACGGTGGGGTTATGTTTGATTCGTATGTAGTTCAGGATCTTTAGCGATCACTACTTTTGCGACCGTTTACGTAGATGCTCATCTTATTCTTGTACTCGTAAGTTAGCCACCATATTTTGCTTAGTCCCAGCTGCAACCTCACCACTTTACCTCTTCCTACCCATAAAGCTTTGCTAGTCTTGATACCCATGGTTATGGGATTGCTGAGTCCTCGTGGCTCACAGATACTACAACACCAGATGCAGGTTCAGCCGAGTTTGATGCAGGAGCTGGTTCAAGTACTTCACTGGGAGCTCGATGAAGAGTTTGGCCGTATGCTTGTGACGTTTCGACGATCAGTAGTGGTTTCTACTAGGATTCAATCCTGACCTGTGGCTTTATGTTGTTTTGGTATCTTTCTTTTGGATCTTACCCTTAGATGGGTTGTGATGTTTTGAATGATGTTTTGCCTATGTAATGTATTGTGTGAAGTGGCGAGTGTAAGCCAACTATCTCCTTTTGCAATTTAATCCCTCTTTTACATGAGTCGTGCAAAGATACCAAACTTGAGATCATTCTAGGATGGGCTTATACCTTTAAGTCGTGCCTCGACACGTAGGAGGTATAGTCCCATCCTGGGCATTACAAGTTGGTATTCAAAGCCTTCTCCGACCTAGAAGCCCCCACTGATTGATCGAATCGTTGACGGTTGAGTCTAGGCACACACTTGAAAATGTTTTGAGTCCTATATATATATCGGAGAGTAGGATTTTCTTTGCTCCTCATCTCTTTTCATTCTGGTGAGGACTCCTGACGACTACTCTTGCCTCTTCTACTTTAAAAAAAATGCACCAAATTTTTTTAGGATCTCGCGAGTATTGTTTGGATTGTTTTGATGTCTTTGTGACGAGAACATTGTTCTCGATGCCTCCTGTCATTAGGGGTTGTGGCAGTGTCCCGGGGAGTTGAGCTCCGAGGTGTTGTCGTCACAAATCCATCGCGACAGTACTAGAATACTTAAGACGGCCGACATCGAAAACTCTCCTATGCGGTTAGTGGCAAGATAACCCCGACATCACCCAGTACTGGGGAGGTAGTTCGGGAGTATTGCCATAACTTGTATAGTAGATGCGTTTCGAAGGTCCGAGGTAAACGGTTTCCGAGAAAGACTAGTTATGTGTTGAAGGATGGATACAGCTGGATGTAGGATTAGAGTTGAGTGCGCGATGCTTCCCCTGTATCCCCAACATCTGATTGCATAACTGGAAACTTTCGGAAATTAATAGGTGGGTTCATCTAGTAGTTCTAGGCATTCTTCCAACGAGTGCATGACATGAAGTTCGGGGTTCTACATTGAGTGAAGTGGTTTTATGTGCTTGTTCCGATCGGGAGTTGCATCTTAAAGGGTCCTTGGCTATGCTAATCCGGGGATTGCAAAACCCTTTTGTAACACGTTCCATGAGCTTTCAGCACGAAGATGTCGAACGAAGCTTCTATCTTGTATTTGTTCTATCTTTTCCTTGTTCCTTTTTATTTACCTTTTGTTCTCCAAGTGGCTTCTCGTCAAGTTGATGTACCTACGGAACCCATTCGTTCAATTCTCTGTTCGGATAGATATGTGCAACATTATCTTCTTCATAAACACATCTATCCTTTGTTTCGTTTTGATTCTGGTATTCGAGTTGCTTCGATGTCAAATGTTGATTCCATACCTTTCCTAATCGGTGTTCTCATATTTCTATGGGAGTGCTAGTTCTTCTTAACCATCGAGATCTTCATGTTAATCCCTGTCAACCGGTGTGCCTTCTCTTCAAGTTATTCCATACAGACGCCGTTGAGAAATCCGACGTTTTGTCTGTTTCATTCATTCAAGTTGTCTTTGTTTTCCCCACCCTCCCACCCTTCTTCTTCTTGGAGTCAGAAATTCTCAGATGAAGTATCCATTTTATTCATGTGATATTTCTTCATTCTTTTCTTTCAATGTCCTTATCCGGTGCTTATCGTGAAGATGCTCAAGAGCTTCAAGTTCATCATTCTTTTGTTCTCTAATTCTACCGGTGGATGTAATTCAAGTTTTCGGTGTTGATCTTATCCTTTTCCTCATTTCACAATGCTTTCTTATTCTGGTGCACCAATTAATCATTCTCCTCTTGTTATTCATATCCGAAGTGCTGAAGATTCATAATTCCATTCTTAATCCGTTCAAATTATTTTGAGATTGTCATCTTATTCAAGCCATTTAATTCAACCGGTGCAATATCTCTCAAGCAATCTTTTCCAACAGTGATTTCTTTGAGTGGGCCCTAACCCACAGGCCTTTCCCAGGATCTTACCTGACTCTTCTTTTCCGGAGTTATACTCAAATTCTTTTCAAAGTGTGACGTAAGAATGATTTCCATCAGTCACATGCTTTCTCCAAGCTTGTTTTCAATTATTTCCATCGTTAGCTCCACCTTCCTCTTATCATTCGTCCGGAGTATCTCGAAATTCTTCATGCCATTCTCGTCTTCATTCTCAGCATTTGGAGACCGGAGAAGTGTTTCTCTTAAACCTTGGCCCGTTCTCTTGAAGATTCGTCATTCTAGCTTCATGCCATCCTCATTATTGTTTCGATTGTGAGGAATTCTTTTATACCCTTCCGAAGTTTTTCATGAATTCTTTTCTTTGTGATCCTCCGAAGGCCATCATTTCAGAATATTTCTTCGTTCTCAGTTTTCAACTTCGTCCTCCAACTATTCTTCATTGATGTCTCTTCGTTCGTCTCCATATTTTTACGGTGGTGCTTTCAAGATTACCCTTCCGTTGTTATCGTTTTAATTCAATTGTTCTTTTCATAATCCTACCGGTGGTTCGTTGAACTTTACCCAAGCTTGTGCTAGATCTCTCTTTAATTCTTTCCAACGAGAATAAGTAGTAGGCCAAATCCGTTGCTTGTCATCAATTTAATTTGATGAAGGATAAGCATACAGTAAATCTTATTCTTATTTTTCCTCGAAGTGATTAATCTCTTTCTCTGGAGCTTGTTCATCATATCATATCCTTGGTTCTAAGTTGTTCATCTGGTTTTCCGGAGCTCCAAGTTATTTCAATTATATCATTCCAAAGCTCAATCTAATTCATCGCAGGCCTTGAATCTTATTCTTTTCATCTTTCGCATCTCATGCTTTCATTACCGGAGTTCTCAGGGTGGTTCATCATGTTTCAATTCAACCTCTAAGTGTTCTTCAAGATTCTTGTTGGAGCTCAAGCATTCTTCATCATGCTTTCCAAGTGCAATCCTTTCTACCTTATCTTTTCAGATGGTGTTATGTCATTCTTCATAATTCCTTCATGTTTCATGATTCACGAGTTATCAAGAATGAGATATTTAAACCCATAATTTTTCTTTATTCAGGAGATCTTTGCAACCCTTCAATTTATTCGTTGGAGTTATTTTGGGTTGTATTCACCTAAAAGCTTTCCCTGAGAATTGCTGCTATTATGGTGCTTAATAATGACCCAAGTTCTTCATTTATCATTCCGGTGAAATAAGTTTATCGTCTCCTTGTTGATCTCAATCCAATGAATATTTCCGTCAGTGGCCGGTTATCACCTCTTAATTTTGGGATGTTTTCCATAAGCCCACAACAAGAGCTTATTCGTTTTCGTGTTGATTTTTCCAACAACTATATTCAACCATTCTTCGTAAGGATGCTCTTTCAAATTCAATTTTGAGGGAATTTGTCATATTTTTCTCCGCTCACTTCTTTCGTTGATCTTTATGCTATTCTTTCATTCCGGAGGC
Source organism: Secale cereale (assembly GCA_902687465.1). Taxonomy (NCBI): domain Eukaryota; kingdom Viridiplantae; phylum Streptophyta; class Magnoliopsida; order Poales; family Poaceae; genus Secale; species Secale cereale. Next base: position 498,800,412 of record LR738712.1, read on the forward strand.
ATTGTGATGTTGATCTCGCCATTCTCCCTTGCTTGTCTATTTAACCGGAGTGTTGTATTCTTCATTCAAGTTCTCTCATCTTATCAAGTTTTGCCTCTCTTCTTAACCGGAGTGCTGTCTGAATCCTTCTTACCTTTTGTGCCATTCTTTCAATTGTTTCAGAGGCTATGTGTTGTTGTTTCATCAAGTATCATTCCATCTCCTCAAGTTCTTGTTAATTCCTTCCATTTTCAGTCGGAGTGCTGTCCAATTCTATCATTCTTATTCCTTGGCTATACCGTTGCAGTTTCATATTCTTTTGGTTCGTAAGCTCTTGTTTCATGTCTTTCATCCTACAAGGTTCTCATAATGTTCCTTGTTCATCTTTCCTAACGGAGTATTTTCATCTTCATTCATCTCTGTTGTATTCTTCTTTCAATTTGTTCAACCCTCCAAGGTTCGTGGTTTCACCAGTTTGTCGAAGAAGCAACTTTGTTTTACCTCTTCCTCTTCCGTTTTTTTAATCCGGTGCCATCTCTAGGATCTCGGGTCGAGATCCTATGTTAGTGTGGGAGAGTTGTGACGCCCGAAGACCGACGTCCCAGAAGATTCCAGAAGATTCCAGATGTTCCGGGTTCTCCCGTGTGTTTCAGTTGTGCTTGCTTTATTTATTTTTGCATTGCATCATGTCATCATGCCATTATGTCATATTTATTTTGCATCTCAACCTAAACAAAATGTGTGGACCTTCGGTCCATTTAAATCGAGGGAAGGATGACTTCTCTTTATAACATATAAAAGCCTCTCAATATTAAGGGAGCTATATTAAATATTCCAGTTGTTTGGAATTAACTAACACACTTGCAAAATCCCCATGCCTATTCCATATCAAGTTTCGACTTCCAAACCTTGCCAATAATTCTTTTCCGTTGTTTCGAGGTTCCTCCAAAAATTCGAACATTTTTGGACACTTCTATAATCAAGTCTTAGTTCAAACCCATTTGATTAAACTCAAATGTGTTTGAATTATATTTTTTCGATCATGCCTTTTATATTTTTCTCGGACCGTGCTCATTTTTATGAGCCCGAGAAAATAACCTCATGTGCAATTCTTGCCTAGCCTCCCTTTCTTTTCTTCTCTCCTTTTCTTTTTTCTCTGTTTTTTTTCCTTTTCACTCTTAAAAGAAGAAGAGCAGCCGGCCGCCCGGCCCATCCCACTGGCCCAATCTCCCTCCCCGGCCCAACCGGCAGCCTAACCTAGCACACCCAACCGAGTCGCTCGTTCCTCCCTCGTCCGTTCCCAGCGCCGCCAGCACCTCTCGACTAGGGATGGCAATGGGTCGGGTTTGGGGCGGGTGGAGCTGGTCCAAATCCAACCCATGACCCATCTTCCTACCCTCTGCCCATCCACCAAATTATCCATGGGCACAACTTGTGCCCATGCCCAAACCCGCTGGATACCCACATACCCATGGAGGTCCATGGGCATAGAAAATTCAACATGAAGCCTTCCCAAAGATCAAATTAACTCATCATCATTCACCCACAAATGACAACATAAGCTACATGCATAAGTAGTCAACAAGTAATACGATGAGTCCTTAAGTGTGACATACCACAGGTTGATTCGGCAGCATACAACTTATGGCACTAGTTGCATATTGCGTGCCATTTCCCATTGATTCGCTCTTTATACTATCACTGGCATATGGCCCCACATGTCATACGGGTATCCATTGGATATCCATGGAGCACAAATTATAACCGTGCCCTACCCGGCTGTTCCTGGGTATCCATATCCATGGACCCATGGGCAGAAATGTGCTCCATACCCTTACCCAACCGGGTCGGGTATCCATGGGTATCCAGATCCATGGATAAAATTGCCATCCCTACTCTCGACCACTCCTCCCATCGCTCGCCCCGAGCCTCCCCATCTCGATCTTCCTCTCCCAGAGCCCGATCCCCTCGCCCTCTCCCCTTCGCCCGTTTTCTCTCGCCCGAGCCTCCTCCCGTGAGCTGGCCAGCGCCCTCAAGCCTCCTCGCACGTCCGCGCCATGGCCCTGCCTCCTCGCCAGCCGCGCCTCTGCACCCAGGCGACCCACGCCCAGTCCTCCTTCGTTCGCGCACCTCCAGCGGCCAGGAGCCAAGGCCGGCCAGGCCCTCGCCTCCATGCCCGCGCCCCCCGGTCGCCTTTTCCTCCCGCGGACGCCGCTGCCAGCGCGAGCGCCATGGCCCCGACGCGCCCCAATCGCAGCGCCGTCGCCTCCCCGAGCGTCTCCCTTGACCTCACACCGCGTCCCTCTGCCTCGGCCGCGCCCTCGCCAGGCCCGCGACCCTGCCTCGTCCAAGTGGGGATTTGGTGCCTCGACGCCTGGATCCGTTCATCTCCGCGTCGTCCGTGCCGCCAGCGACCCTGCCGCCATGGCCGCGTGAAGCCTTCTCTTCCCTGGCCCCTCCTCGTGCGACGACCACCGGCCAAGACCTACTGCTGCTGTGTTTTTCCGTCGGCTCGTGTTGTTGTTTTGGTCCAGCAGGTTTTTGGCAAGAGCGACGCGAGACCAAGACCCGTGAACGAATTTGTGAAAGTACGACTACACGACGCGTCAAGTACCTCTCCGATGCCCAAGTTCGACTACATACAGCGATACGTCAAGTACCACTACCGTCGCGAGAACGAGAACCCCCAAGTACCACGACGACCGACTCGACAAGTACCCCTACTGATGAACGAGAACAACTACTTCCCTCTACGGCATGTACCACTACCGTCGCCCGGAAATGATGGATGCGCCAAGTACATCTACGAACTCGATGCCCGAACAACTACCGTCGCCGAGACCGCAAGTACCTCTACGAACGTGTACGACTTCTTCCTCTACGTCCCTCGACGACTCGAACCGCCCCGTGAACGCTTCGAAGGTATAACCCCGAGACGATGACCGTGGTTGAATGCATGCATGTGTTGTATGAAATGCATCCCTTGTTTGCACCGTGTCCGTTGTGCCCTCTTTTGTCGTGCTCCTCGGTTGCCTCGTCGCCGACTCGTGGGAACCCGGTGACGGGATCACCCCACCTTTTCATCTCGTTCGACTCGCTCACTCCACCTTTGCTTTTGCACCGGTCTCTCAACGAGTTACCGGAACCGAGATGTTGCGTTGCATCATTTTCGGATCGTTGCCGTGGCACCCTTTCTTCCACCACAGTGACAAATGCTTTATATCTCTCATGTTAACTTTTAATAAAATTGCATAAAACTGGATCATGTCATCCGCATCATTTAACAACATTATAATGTGTGAATTGTTGTTTGCTTAAAAATTACTAAACATGCTCATGGGGATTTTCCGGAATTGTTGTTGTTATTTCCGGCCTCATTTAAAATGCCTAAATAGTGTAGTTTTATTATGCTTCACCTCTTGCCATGTTAAAAACATTTAATCTTGTCTTGTAATTAACGAGAGTCAATTAAATAATTAAAATGTGGTGTTTCGTCAATATGCAACTCGTTGCATATTGAGCTCCACTTAACTTGTAGTTTTGTTTGTGCACCTTTGCCATGCAATGCATAATTAAACCTGTCATGCATCATACTTGGATGTGCATCGTATGCCATGTTTATGATTGTGTGTTTACCGTGTTGTTTGCTTCTTTCCGGTTGCTTCTCTTGTTAGCTTCGGTTTCGTTCCGGAGTTGTGAGGCTTCTTCTTCGTCTTCTTCATGGATCCGTTCTTCTTCCTTGCGGAATCCCAGGCAAGATGATCATACCCTTGGATACCTTTACTACCATTGCCATGCTTAGTTGTCTCGATGCTATCGTTACATGTCGCGCTACCCATTTTTATGTCAGCCCTCTCCTTGTTGCCATGAAACCTCTAACCTTGACACCTTCCTAGCAAAACCACTGTTTGGCTATGTTACCCGCTTGCTCAGCCCCTCTTATAGCGTTGTTAGTTGCAGGTGAAGATGAAGTTCGTTCCAGGAGGGAACTTGTTGTTGGAATATCACAATATCTATAATTATTATTAACACACCTATATACTGGGCATGGGTGGAAGACTTGGCCTTTTGCTCGGTGTTTTGTTCCACTCATGCCACCTTAGGCGCCGATAAACCGGCATTATGTTCCTTGATTTTGCGTTCCTTACACGATGGGTGGATGGGGACCCCTTGATAGTTCGACTTTGAATAAAACTCCTCCACCAAGGCCCAACATTGGTTTTAATTTGCTCATAATAACAACTTAATTAATTAATTGCATAGGGGGTCATGTCCCCGGGTTCTTAATTCTACATAGCAGGGGGGGCCAGTGCTGATGGTGTTGGTCCCAAATAGAGTCGTGTGCGGTGCCACCCAGTTATCTGGGGTCTTTGGCTGCTGTACGTTGTGCTCATCCGGTCGTGGCCTGATACGAGATACGCGCGGCTACTATCAGGGTGTCGGCACGCCAGGAGGTCTTGCTGGACTTGTTTTACCATTGTCGAAATGTCTTGTGCTACCGGGATGCCGAGCCTGATCGGATTTCCCTAAGATAAGGAGTGATGATATTATATTCATCACTTCAGCTAATCGTGAGAGCTTGTGATGGGCTAAGTTGGGACACCCCTGCAGGGTTATGATCTTTCGAAAGCCGTGCCCGTGGTTATGTGGCAGATTGGAATTTGTTAATGTCCGGTTGTAGAAAACTTGATAGATGATCCGTAGTAAAACACACAACTGTGTGAGTAACCATGACCGTCTCTTTTCACTTTGAGAAGAGAACACGATGGGGTTATGTTTGATTCGTATGTAGTTCAGGATCTTTAGCGATCACTACTTTTGCGACCGTTTGCGTAGATGCTCATCTTATTCTTGTACTCGTAAGTTAGCCACCATATTTTGCTTAGTCGCTGCTGCAACCTCACCACTTTACCTCTTCCTACCCATAAAGCTCTGCTAGTCTTGATACCCATGGTTCTGGGATTGCTGAGTCCTCGTGGCTCACAGATACTACAACACCAGATGCAGGTTCAGCCGAGTTTGATGCAGGAGCTGGTTCAAGTACTTCACTGGGAGCTCGATGAAGAGTTTGGCCGTATGCTTGTGACGTTTCGACGATCAGTAGTGGTTTCTACTAGGATTCGATCCTGACCTGGGGCTTTATGTTGTTTTGGTATCTTTCTTTTGGATCTTACCCTTAGATGGGTTGTGATGTTTTGAATGATGTTTTGCATATGTAATGTATTGTGTGAAGTGGCGAGTGTAAGCCAACTATCTCCTTTTGCAATTTAATCCCTCTTTTACATGAGTCGTGCAAAGATACCAAACTTGAGATCATTCTAGGATGGGCTTATACCTTTAAGTCGTGCCTCGACACGTAGGAGGTATAGTCCCATCCTGGGCATTACACTCTTCCAGCCTCCGACTGGGAGGGCTGGATCGATTCCGCGATACGAGCCGCGGCTTCGAGGTTTTGGACTGGTGTGCGGAACACCTGAGTCTCACGCTGACGTGATTGCCGCGGCCGTCGACTAGACTCGGGGGCTAGTCGGCGGGCCTGTTCGTCGAGTGAACGTTGGATGTTTTCCAGGCGCGCGCGCTCGGCCAAGGTGGCCACGCGCGTGGCTTCGAGGGCCAAAGCTTCTGGGGAATCTCCCACGATGGGGGTGAAGAGCGCATCTCCGTTGCGGTGACAGAGCTCAGCCCTCTGCTCGGAGGTGAGGGGCTAAGGGACGTAGCCATCGTTGTCGTGCGCTCGATCGCCGCCGCCGCTGCCGTTCTCTCCGCGAGGCAAACCTGGCGGGCTACGGCGCGGATCGACCATGAGTATTTCCACCGTGGGGTCGCTGCTCCCGCACTCGGAAACGGAATCTTCGAGCCTGGTCGACTGATCGGCCGGCCCGTAAAGGTAACCGTCGGGCTCGATGGCCGCGACTTGCGGGGTGGCCGTCTGACGAGCCACCGCGTGTTTTACCCATCGCTGGAGCCGCGATCGACCGGATCGCTTACGGCGGTGTCCAGCGGGGATGATGGTCGGTGAGTATCGGTTTGACGGCTGCAGAAGGAGGACGCCGCCGGCTCTAGCACGAAAGTGAGTGGCTCCGCGGGTAGGCAGGGCCTCGACGTCAAGCGGGGCTTCCTTAAGCCACGCGGAGTCGTCGGCGACGAAGACCAGCACGCCGAGCTGGATCTCGTGGCCCGACGCCAAAAAGCCACCTGACACCATGATGAAAGTGGTCAGGGAATGGATCGCAACTTCACCAAATGTCGCTAAGACGCTTTGCCCCACGGTGGGCGCCAACTGTCGTGGTTCTAGACCTGACAGTGAAGGTAGGGGGTACTGATGGAGAGGCAAGGTCCTAGCTATGGAGCAGTTGTACACAGAGTGTTTTTGCGAGTTCAGGCCCTTCTCGGAGGAAGTAAAAGCCCTACGTCTCGTTGCCCGGAGGCTTGGTCGACTGAAGTGTGTATGTATGTGTTACAGAGGTGCGAACCCTTGTTCTGGAGGAGGGGGGTGGCTTATATAGTACGCCCATGTGACGCCCAAAGACCGACGTCCCAGAAGATTCCAGAAGATTCCAGATGTTCCGGGTTGCCCGTGTGTTCTTTGTGCTTGTGTTATTTATTTTTTGCATTGCATCATGTCATCATGCCATCATGTCATTTTATTTATTTTTGCATATCAACCTAAATAAATCGTGTGGACCTTCGGTCCATTTAAATCGAGGGAAGGTGTCTTCTCTTTAAAACATATAAAAGCCTCCTAATATTTATGGAGCTATATTAACAAATATTCCATGGCTTCGGAATCACCGTAACACACTTGCATAATTTTCCCCATGTCTATTTCACTTCAAGTTCACCGTCAAACCTTGCCAATAATTCTTTTCCTATTTATCGAGGTTCCTCCCAAAATTCGAACATTTTTGGAGACTTCAATATTCAAATCTTAGTTCAAACTATTTGAATTAAATTCAAATATGTTTGAATTATTTTCCGATCTGGCCTTTTTGAAAGTGCAACTAATCCCCGGGTGGTTTTGGCAATTAATAACAACATATATATCATTGAACTAATAGTTACTTGAGAATCATTTCAGAGAAGTTCAGTGATGCGGGTATGGAAATGACTGAAGAAGTGGACCCCTCAAAATGCTAAGGCAAGCATTGGCAAAAGCTCAAGACTCCATTTTTGGTTTAGTGATCCAAGATCACATTGAGTCCATAGGAAAAGCCAATACTATTAAAAGGGGATGAGGTTGTGTTGATGATCTGGTTGCTCAAGTGCTTAGTGATATATCTCCTTCACCTATCAGCAACTTTCACTACAATACACACTCATAAGTAATCTCGGACCAACCGATTTTCCAAACTCAGTCCCACCGAGATGAACCACCTCAGCCATAAGCCAAACCCTAGAAAAATCGGTCATTCCGAGTTTGAGTTCGGTCTCACCGAAACACGGGCTGCCAACCTTCTGTAACCGTTTGTCATCATATCGGAATAACCGAGTTGATGATTTCGGTCCCACCGAAACTGGCAAGTTCCTGTCTTTGACTCAAATCGGACTAACCGAGATGGTATTTTCGGTCCCACCGAAAACCCCAACGTTCACTATATTTGAACTTTCGGTCTGACCGAGTTTCCACTTCGGTCTCACCGAGATTGCTCAATTATGTGTGTAACGGTTGGATTTTGTGTGGAGGCTATATATACCCCTCCACCCCCTCTTCATTCGTGAAGAGAGCCATCAGAAAGAACTACCACTCCTACCTTACACTTTCTGAGAAGAGAACTACCTACCCTTGTGTTGAGATCAAGTTGCTCCATTCCTACCATATGAAACTTGATTTCTAACCTTCCCAAGTTGCTTTCCACTCAACCCTTTCTTCCACCACAGCCATATCAGTGAGGAGAGTTGAGTGTTGGGGAGATTATCATTTGAAGCACAAGAGCAAGGAGTTCATCATCATCTACAACATCTATTACCTTTTGGAGGGTGGTGCCTCCTAGATTGGTTAGGTGTTGCTTGGGAGCCTCCGTTATCGAGATGTGGAGTTGAACCAAGAAGTTTGTAAGGGCAAGGAGATCGCCTACTTCGTGAAGATCTACCCCGAGTAAGGCTAGCCCTCCGTGGGCGTAGGCCATGATGGAATAGACAAGGTTGCTTCTTCGTGGACCCTTCGTGGGTGGAGCCCTCCGTGGACTCGCGCAGCCGTTACCCTCCGTGGGTTGAAGTCTCCATCAACGTGGATGTACGATAGCACTACCTATCGGAACTACGGGAAAAATCATTGCGTCTCCAAATTGCGTTTGATCTTCTCCACCTCTCTTTATTACATGTGCAATTTACTTTCCGCCGCTTATACTCTAGAATTGCATGTGTAGGGTGGTGCTTGACTTGATCATAATTGTGAAACTGCCAAAAACTGTTCATGATCAAAAGGCAGAATTTTTATATTTACAAGTAGTCTAATCACCCCCCTCTAGACATACTTTCGATCCTACAAGTGGTATCAGAGCTTTGGTCTCCATTGTTTTGGTTTCCATTGCATTGGACTCCATAAGCTTGGTTTCACAACCTAGGAGAGTATGGCGTCTAGTGAGGGTAATTATCGTAGAGGTCCTTACTTTGATGGTACAAATTTTGCTAGTTGGAAGCATAAAATGAAAATGCATATTCTTGGTCATAACCCAGCCGCATGGGGCATTATTTGTGTTGGTATGCAAGGTGAATTCTTCGAGGAAGGAAAAGTTCCAGATCGCGAAGCTACACCGGAAGAGTTGCGGATGTTGCAAAACAATGCTCAAGCTTGTGACATTCTCTTCAATGCTTTGTGTCCCGAGGAGTTCAACAAAATCAGCCGTCTTGAGAATGCTAAAGAGATTTGGGATACTTTGGTTGAAATGCACGAAGGTACCGAGTCTGTGAAGGAATCAAAGCTGGATATTCTTCAAGGTCAACTTGACAAGTTCAAGATGAAGGATGGTGAAGGAGTCGCTGAAATGTACTCTAGGCTTGCTCTCATCACAAATGAGATTGCCGGCTTAGGAAGCGAAGAAATGACCGACCGATTCATCATTAAGAAGATTCTCAGAGCTTTGGATGGAAAGTATGACACCGTGTGCACTTTGATCCAAATGATGCCAAACTACAAGACTCTCAAGCCAACTGAAGTCATTGGAAGAATTGTTGCTCATGAGATGACACTTAAGGATAAGGAAGAGCTTCACAACAAGTCAAGTGGTGCTTACAAAGCTACAAGTGATGCTCCCACAACCTCAAGTGACAAGTTAATTTCCAATGAAGAGATAAGCCTAATGGTTAAGAACTTCAACAAATTCTACAAGAATAGAGGCAAAGAGAGAAGCTCAAAGTCTAGATATTATGATGAAAAGAGATCTTCTAGTCGTGATCGAAACTGCTACAATTGTGGAAGACCCGGACACTACTCAAATAAGTGTACGGCTCCCCACAAGAGAAGAGAAGAATCTCCAAGAAGAAGATCAAGAGATGAGTCACCTCGGAAAGAGAGAAGGAGTAGAGATGATCGTTATGAACGAAGACCCTCTCGGAGAAGCAAGGATTCGGAGAGGAAAGACAAGTCATCAAGGAGCTATACAAGAAGAAGACATCAAGCTCATGTAGGTGAATGGGTCTCCGGCTCCGACTCCGACGATCAATCCGATGGAAGCTATCACTCCGACTCCGACTACAGTCAAGATGAAGGTGTTGCCGGTCTTGCTCTCGTATCCTCCAACTCCAACTCCTACGACTTATTTGATTTACCAAATGAGGGAATTGGAAGATGCTTCATGGCTAAAGGCCCCAAGGTAACACACCCTGAATTCATTGACTTCAATAGTGATGAGGATGACTTGCTTGGTGAAGATGAGCTCTTGCATGATAAATCTAGTGAGCTTAGTAACGATGAAAATGCTAGTAGTCTTTATAGTCGAGAAGAGTCGAATGACAATGCTATGAAGGAGATTGAGCGTCTAACTAAAGAACTAAACACTCTTAAGTTAGCTCGTGAAACAACTCAAGAAGATCATACGAGCTCCTAAGATCTCATGAGAAGCTACGCTTCGAGAAGCTCACTCTAGAGCAAGAACATGAGTTTCTAAAAGCGATCAATGACGATCTTCGAAAGAAGAGTTCTTCATATCTTGCCAAACGACTTCTCTTGTCTAATTTCTTGCCACCTATTAAGACTAAGCATGACAAGCATAAGAAAAATTCTTCCTCTAGTAGTAACAATAACCATGTTAAATCCAATGTTGTTGCTTCTAGTAGTTCTCTTGATTCCACTAACAATGTTTCAAGCCAAGTTACACTTGAGCAAGAGAATAGCTTGTTGAAGGAAATCATAGAGAAAGGTGTCTACAAGAGTCTTGCCGGAAGCAAGAACTTTGAGGAAATTGTTCGCAAACAAGGAAGGCACCGGAAGAATCAAGGGATTGGTTTTGAGCGAAAGTCCAACGCCGAAGGTGTTGAGTGGGAAGAAGGTCAATACCCTACTCCACAGTTTGTTTCTCAAAAGGAGAAGTATGATCCTACTTCTTCCAATGTGGAACAAGCTCAAGATGACCTTCCACCACAAGACCACAAGCTAAAAGCCAAGGACAAGCTTCAAGAGGAGATTGATGCATTCATTGAAGCACCTCAAGCTATGGTCAAGTGGGTTCCCAAGGACACGTCAAGTTCTACTTCGTCAAGCTCAACTACAACCCCAAGGATTCCCATCAAGATGATGTGGATCCCAAAGAAGAAGAACTAGAAGGTTCTTGAGGGTGACTCCGCCAACATACTTCACTCATATTCATTTTGGCAACTTGTGCAATCAACTTCCACATCATGCACTAGTTCATGGAGTCACAAACCCTCTTGTTGGTAAGTCAAGGGACAAGGTAATCATTGCTTTCATGGACATCATCTATTGTGAACTTCAATCTATGTCTATGGATATCCTTGTTTGTTCCTTGTGGGACTAACCCATGTAGGTATTGAAAGTGCCCTAATCCAAAGGATAGCTCCCAACTCTTGATGATCTACATCAACATTGAGCATCCACATCTTCAACATCTACATGAAGTCTTCTATGACAACCCAAGGTTAGTTTGACCCTTTAAAAGGGGTTCTCACATCTAGGGGGAGCTTTGCTCTAAAAATTGAGCTAAAGCATCTCCAAATGATGTGAACACATCAATGCTTTATGTAAAAGTGGTAACCCCACTTGTGCTTAAACGATGAGTATGACCTATGATCAAATGTTCTCATTTGGCTCCTAAGTCAAAATACTCATATAAAGATGACCTAGTCATCGACAAATTGTGTGCTAGTAGCTAGAGTGTTGGTTGTGCATGTTTGACACATATTTCATTTGCTATCTTATTGTGTGAGCATGTTGAATGCATGTTTTTATCCATTCGAGGACATCCATTTGTTGTTTTGATTGTTTTGATTTTTTCTGGCCAAATGGATGGACAAGAATGCCTAAGTACCTCCCCTAGCTATCTATGCTTTCTTGTCTCAAATTCTATTCATGCTCATATCACAAACTTTGTACAAGTCATTTTCGGACCCTCCGAGTGAGGAGCACTCGGAGCCACCGATCCGTCTAAGGCTGACTTCCAAAACCTCCTAAGTGATTTTCGGACAGACCAACTTTCTCCCACTCGGTCAAACCGAAACCATTTAGACTGATCTAGGTTTCATCTCGGTGAAACCGAGTTCTAAATCTCGGCGTGACCGAAATGCGTAACTGCATAGCAGTTATCCATCTCGGTGTCACCGAGTTTTTCAACTCGGTCCCACCGACAGCAAGGGGATATAAATACTGAGGGCAGCGCGCGTTGATTATTCCTTCAAACGTTTCGCTCCCACGTCCCCTGCCGCCGTCGCCCTGATCTCCGGATCGTCGCCGTCGTCGCCTATGCGCCCTCGCCGCAGGTCTCCGCCGCCGTCAACGGTCTTCTCCTCCGCGCCGTTGCCGCCGTAGAGGGACTCCACCAAGTTAGGGTGAGTCTCGATCCCTCTCGTGCTCCCATCCGATTCATTGCACGTTTGGTTTGCCCTACATCTAGCCACGTTTGAAAAACTTCCTTTCCATCAGATCGGTTCTAGTTTAGAGTAAAATTTTTAGGGTTAGGTTTCCACGGAACACATCTCGGTGAAACCGGTTTTAAATTCTCGGTGTGACCGATTCGGCCTCTGGCCATTGCACTGCACTTTCGGTCCAACCGAGTTGTGCAAATCGGTGTGACCGAAGCATAGCTTTAGTGAAACCCTAGTTTATCGGCAGGACCGAAACCCATTTCGGTCCAACCGAAAGTGGTGTGTAAAGTTTCTGTTATACACTTCGGATTCACCGAAACTGAAAATCGGTTTGACCGAAATGCATTCTGTGAAAACTTAAAACTAAGATTTGAACTCATTTTGTTTGCAAAAACTTCTGCAGTTTGTGATAACTCTTCTACTCTGCCTATACCTTATCTATTCACAGGTTGTCAGCCATGTCAGATGCCAGTGACAGCCAGAACAGGTCAGAGTCACCTTTTGCGGATATTCCTGAGGCAGATACTAGTCCTGAGGCTAGTAGCCCTATTGATGATGGTGAGAGGAGTACACCTAGTGGCTTGCCTCCTGCAGCCACCAGAGCCAGAAAGGAGAGGAATTCTGATGATGAGGACACTGATTTCATTGCTGAGGAAGTGACCTCCAAGCCTAAGAGAAAGGTTGTTGCCAAAGAGCAACAAGGGCAGCAGTCAAAGAAAGGCACCAGCAAGGTTAAGCAGTCAGCTGTTGCCAAGAAGCTGAACTTGGGAGAGCCAGCCCCAAGTAAAGTGAAGAAAACTTCCAAGAGGAAGAGGGTAGTGTATGTTGAACCTCATGCAGAAGCAGCAGCAGAAGAAGAAGAAGAAGCACCCCAGCCTGCTCCTCAGAAGCAGAAACTCATGGGTGATGCTATTAGGGCTCAAGTCACTTCTAAGCCCAAGAAGCCTGCTCAAGCAAAGGCAGCTCCAGCAAAGCCTTCTGCCAAGCCCAAGAGGACAACCAGGAACATTCCAGCATCTGAGAAGAACAAGGGTGATATGCCACCGTCTGAGTCTGATGAAGAAGAACATGTGTTGCTGAAGCTCCATCCAAAACTGCCGCTCCACAACGATGCTCATCCTCAAGCCGAGGATATGAAAGCAAGGAAAGATAGAGGTCTCAGGCTATGGAGAGAGTCTGATCCATATGCCGTGAGGAGAAGGACTGCTGTGGACCCCAGATTCCACACCAGAGAGCAGCAGGACTTCTATGAGACTGTGCTGATGGACAAGAAGCCAATTGTTGCAGATACCAGATACGTTGACTAGAAATACATTGATAGTGAAGAGCACCGAGACTTCTTTCCCCATGTACATGAAAGCTTCACTGCATGTAGAGTTGATGAGTTTGTGGGTCAGAAACTGACAGACTGGAACGATGAGATGATTATGCAGTTCTATGCCACAGCCCACTTCTATCCTGATGGGAAGATCACCTGGATGACTGAAGGTCAAAGGTTTTCTTCTTCTGTTGAAGAATGGGCAGAACTTCTGAATGCTCCAGTGAAAAGAGAGGACGACATTGATGTCTATGGGATTCCCAAGAAGAACCATGATTCCATGAAGAACATGTACAAGGAGATCCCCGCAGCAGATTTGGAAGTGTGGAAGCTTGGCTCAGTGTACTATCTCCAGGCAGGTCTACCCACTACTAACACTATTCTGAGGCATACATTGATGCCAAAGTCTGGAGACCATCGCATGATCAGAGGCTATTCTATCAACATGCTGCACATACTTGATGAAAAGGCACCTTTCAAGGTGATGGACTTAATGGTAGAGACCATTAAGAGGACTGCAGCTGACCAAAAGAGGTCATGTGGATTTGCCCCGCAGATTCAGATGCTTATCAATGCCAAGTTTGGCACGGGCAAATTCCTGTTGGATAGGAAGCACTTACCACTGCAGCCAGAGCATGAAGATAACGTTGTTGTGATGGACGAGGAGGATCCAACTTCGGTTGAAGGTCAAGCCAAGATTGAAGCTGCTAGGAAAGCCAAAGCTGACAAAGAGGCAGCAACAGCAGCTAAACCAAAGAGCTTCGGAGAGCAGATTCTTGAAGCTACCCAAGGATTGAACAACGCCTGGCCAGCATTGAACAATCTCAGGAGAGCCTAGAGAGGATTGTTGACGAGAAGGTCCACGCTCTGGACGTGAAGCTGACTGAACTTCAGGTGACCGTCAACAAGCTTGAGGCAGACATGGAGGAAGCAAGGCAGGACAGGGCAGAGCTCATGCAGGATGACCTAGTCCAGGACTCTCATCGCCAGACTGCTCCGGTTCCCAGAGGATCCCGATCAGCTGCTATTCCTATGACTGACTCCAGGACTACCACTTCAGCACCTCCTACAGCTCCAGCAGTTACTCCAGCCACAGCTCCAGTATCCACTCCTCCAGCGCAGACATCAGCTGAAGTCTTCGCCGATGCCGTCATATCTACTCCGACATCTACCCAGACGGGAGCCGCCAGCAGAGCCCACAGTGACGTTTAGCTCTATGCTTTTTCAAACTTTTTGGTAACTTGTTGCCAAAGGGGGAGAAATTGTATAGATCATAGGGCTTCGAGAGAGAGAGTGCTCTTTCGTTCTTTTGCGGTTTCTTTGAGATACATTTGGTTCTTTTGGTTCTTGAAACTTTCAGTGTGCTTGGTACTACGTTTGATGCCACCTTAATGAGTGCTTGGTCATACTATGCTTTAATGTGTGCTTAATGCTTATCATATGCTATTCCTTTTTGTATGGCTATTTACTCATGTCTTGGTGATTGGGTGCATGTTATTCATTCTTATCATTTTGTGCGCTCCACCAAGATGTATGTGACATGGAAGAGTGACCCATAATCCTAATCGATTGTGCATTTGCATTCAAACGCAAATTTTAAATAATGCACAAATTTAGGGGGAGCTCTTGTTTATCACATACTTCTCAAAGCGACGATATTATTCATTGATTATATCCTTTGTCGAAGCTTTGATCTATATGTTGTCATCAATTACCAAAAAGGGGGAGACTGAAAGTGCAACTAATCCCCGGGTGGTTTTGGCAATTAATAACAACATATATATCATTGAACTAATAGTTACTTGAGAATCATTTTAGAGAAGTTCAGTGATGCGGGTATGGAAATGACTGAAGAAGTGGACCCCTCAAAATGCTAAGGCAAGCATTGGCAAAAGCTCAAGACTCCATTTTTGGTTTAGTGATCCAAGATCACATTGAGTCCATAGGAAAAGCCAATACTATTAAAAGGGGATGAGGTTGTGTTGATGATCTGGTTGCTCAAGTGCTTAGTGATATATCTCCTTCAACTATCAGCAAGTTTCACTACAATACACACTCATAAGTAATCTCGGACCAACCGATTTTCCAAACTCAGTCCCACCGAGATGAACCACCTCAGCCATAAGCCAAACCCTAGAAAAATCGGTCATTCCGAGTTTGAGTTCGGTCTCACCGAAACACGGGCTGCCAACCTTCTGTAACCGTTTGTCATCATATCGGAATAACCGAGTTGATGATTTCGGTCCCACCGAAACTGGCAAGTTCCTGTCTTTGACTCAAATCGGACTAACCGAGATGGTATTTTCGGTCCCACCGAAAACCCCAACGTTCACTATATTTGAACTTTCGGTCTGACCGAGTTTCCACTTCGGTCTCAGTGAGATTGCTTAATTATGTGTGTAACGGTTGGATTTTGTGTGGAGGCTATATATACCCTTCCACCCCCTCTTCATTCGTGAAGAGAGCCATCAGAAAGAACTACCACTCCTACCTTACACTTTCTGAGAAGAGAACTACCTACCCTTGTGTTGAGATCAAGTTGCTCCATTCCTACCATATGAAACTTGATTTCTAACCTTCCCAAGTTGCTTTCCACTCAACCCTTTCTTCCACCACAGCCATATCAGTGAGGAGAGTTGAGTGTTGGGGAGATTATCATTTGAAGCACAAGAGCAAGGAGTTCATCATCATCTACAACATCTATTACCTTTTGGAGGGTGGTGCCTCCTAGATTGGTTAGGTGTCGCTTGGGAGCCTCAGTTATCGAGATGTGGAGTTGAACCAAGAAGTTTGTAAGGGCAAGGAGATCGCCTACTTTGTGAAGATCTACCCCGAGTAAGGCTAGCCCTCCGTGGGCGTAGGCCATGATGGAATAGACAAGGTTGCTTCTTCGTGGACCCTTCGTGGGTGGAGCCCTCCGTGGACTCGCGCAGCCGTTACCCTCCGTGGGTTGAAGTCTCCATCAACGTGGATGTACGATAGCACTACCTATCGGAACCACGGGAAAAATCATTGCGTCTCCAAATTGTGTTTGATCTTCTCCACCTCTCTTTATTACATGTGCAATTTACTTTCCGCTGCTTATACTCTAGAATTGCATGTGTAGGGTGATGCTTGACTTGATCATAATTGTGAAACTGCCAAAAACTGTTCATGATCAAAAGGCAGAATTTTTATATTTACAAGTAGTCTAATCACCCCCCCTCTAGACATACTTTCGATCCTACACTTTTATATTTTCTCCGGCCGTGCTCATTTTTACGAGGCCCGAGAAAAATCACCTCTTGTTCAACCTTTGTCATAACCATTCCTTCTCTTTTATCTTCTCTCTATTTCTTTTCCCTTTTTCTTCTTTCCTGCTGTTTTTTTATTTATGCTTCTTGGTAATAAGCAGAGCCCAGCAGGCCTGAGGCCCAGCTGGCTGCCTAGCCAGGCCGGCCCACCTTTCCCCTAACCCTAACCCAACCGCAGCCCGATCTCTCCCCTCTCCTTTTTCCCTCAGCCGCCGTCGCGTCGATCCCCATCGAACCCAGCGCGCCCTGCCTCTTCTCTCGCTCCAGCATCATCGCTCCCCCGATCTCTCCCCCTCGTCAGGCCCGGCACCCCGCCACCTGGGTCCGTCCCTCGACCCTCGCCTCCTCGCCCGCATCGACAGGCCGCGGCCAGGAGCAGCCGCCGGCCTCCCCGTCGTCGCGCGAGCGGGCCCCTTCCTTCCCGCGCCCGTGTCCGACCCCCTCTGGTTCTCCTCCGGCCGCCCCGATCTCCCTCCGTCCGTGGCCTCCCGAGCGCCTCCGTCTCCAGCAGCACCGCGCCCCGCCAGGGCCTTCTCCTCCAAGCTCCAAGGCCGCCGCAGGGATCTCCTCCTACCCGCACCTATCCGTCGCCAGCAGCACGCCCGTCCTCCAGCCTTCGACCGAGTCCGCATCGCCAAGGCAGCGCCGCTGCATCTCCCCCGTCCACGCAAGAAGCCAGCGCGGGCCTCTTCTTCAGCCTCCGACGCGTTCCAGCGCCGGCCTGCGACCGTCCCTGCCCCGTCCTCCTTCGGCCGTTCTCGCCAGCAGCGTTCCCGCAGCTGCGGCGCCGCACCAGACGTCGCGAGGCCCTTTTTCCCTCGAGCCAGAAGCCCGAGCGCTCCTCCGTTCCAGCGGCCTCCGTCCTCCACAGCACCTCCTTTGCCTCTCCGTGCAGCCCTTTGTTTTGCTCCTGTGTTTTTGTTGTTGTTGTGTTGCTTGTGTTGTTGACCTTGACAGAGAACCGTGTGCGCCTACACGCCAAAGACCGCAACGACCCGAACATCTACGGAAAAACGACCAAGTTCCACTACTTCCCACGACGACCACGTGTACAACTACGATGCCGAGACCACTACCTTTTGACAAGTACCACGACGACCGAACGAGACGATGACAAGTACATCTACGAACGGGAACGTCTACACGACGACCGACTCGACAAGTACCACTACTTCCACTACCGTCGTCGAGACCAAGTACCACTACATAACGTGTACCCCGACGTCGCAAGTACCACCGACACGATGACGTGAACAACTACTTCCTCTTTAGAAACGTGAACGGCTACTTCCTCTCCGAACGTGTATCCCGACTCGCGAGAACGCCTTCTTCCTCTACGTCTCGAACCGCCCCGAAACGCACGCTTCAAAGGTATAACGAGACAACCCCGTGGATGAACCGTGCATGCTTGTTGTGTGTATGAAATGTTTCCCGTGTGTGCACCGTGTCCGTTTCGTCCGTTGTCATGTTCCTCGGTTGCCTCGTCACCGACTCGTGGGAACCCGGTGACGGGATCAGCCCACTTTCATCTCGTTGACCCGCTCACGCCTTCTTTCCTTTTGCACCGGTCTCTCAACGAGATACCGGAACCGATATGTTGCCGTGGCATCATTTTCGGAATTGTTGCCGTGGCACCTTTTCTTTCCACCACGGTGACAAATGCTCCTTGTCTCTTATGTCAACTTTTAATAAAAACTTGCATAAAACTTGTTCATGTCATCCGCATCATGTTAACAACCTTTGAATGCTTAATTGTTGTTGCTTTATAATTATTAAACATGCTCATGGGGATTTTCCGGACTTGTTGTTGTTATCTCCGGCCTCATTTAAAATGTCTTAATGGTGTAGTTTCTTTATGCTTCACCTCTTGCCATGTTAACAAACATTTAACCTTGTCTTGTAAATAAACAAGAGTCAATTAAATAATTATAATGTGGTGTTTCGTCAATATGCAACTCGTTGCATATTGAGCTCCACTTAACTTGTAGTATTTGTTTGTGCACTTGCCATGCCATGCATATTAAATCGGACATGCATCATACTTGTTTGTGCATCGTATGCCATGTTTATGCTTGCGTGTTTACCGTGTTGTTTCTTTCTTTCCGGTTGCTTCTCTTGATAGCTTCAGTTTCGTTCCGGAGTTGTGAGGTTTCTCTCGTCTGTGTTGCTCCGTCTACTTCATGGATCCGTTCTTCTCCCTTGTGGAATCCCAGGCAAGATGACCGAACCCGGATACCATTACTATCTTTGCCTATTGCTAGTAGTTCCGCTCTATAGTTTTGCCTCGATGCCCATGATCTTCTTGTCAGCCTCCTACTTGTAACCATTGCCATGTTTAACCACCCTACCTACGCAAACCGTTGCTTGGCTAAGTACGCTTCGCTCAGCCCTTCTTATAGCATTGCTAGTTGCAGGTGAAGATTGAAGATGCTTGCTTCATGTTGAAGTTTGGTTGGGTTATATCACACTATATAAATGCTTAAATGAAATCATCTATATACTGGCAAGGGTGGAAGGCTAAGCCTTTTGCTTGGTGATTTGTTCCACTCATGCCGTTAGGAACCGTATAAACCGGTGTTATGTTCCTTGATTATGCGTTCCTAACACGGTTGGGGTGTATGGGACCCCCTTGATAAACCGCTAAGTGCTAAGTCTTTTCCAGCAAGTCCCAACATTGGTACTATTTGCCTAATAACTAATAAAACTTGCATAAGGGTCTTGCAAACCCTCTTTTATTTTAATTCTACAACCCCGGGCCAGTGCTCCACATGAGTGTTGGTCCGAAACGGGGGTCCTGCAGGGCCACCTCGAGGAAACTCAAGGTCTGGTAAAAACCTGTAGCATCACCCATCCGGTCGTGTCCTGAGACTTAGATACGCGCGGCTACTATCAGGGTGTCGACACGCCGGGAGGATTTGCTGGATTAGCCTTACCTTAGTTCTGTTTAACTTGAGCACGGGATTCCGAGAATACTCGGGTCTTCCCACCTATGGAGTTGCGACTCCGCAGATCATGGGCTTGTAATGGGTCAAGTTGGAACACCCCTGCAGGGTTTGAACTTTCGAAAGCCGTGCCCACGGTTATGTGGCAGATGGGAGCTTGTTAATATCCGGTTGTAGATAACTTGACACAATGTTTCCAATACACTACCAGCGTGTGTACCGTGACTGTCAATTTCCGAATAGGGATTCGGGAGTTGAACACGGTGGGGTTATGTTTGACTGGCTTTAGTTAGGATCACTTCGTGATCATCTCTCGACCGAGGCACCTTCTCTTCTCGCTCTCTATTACGTAAGTTAGTGCTAGTTGCTGCGGCAGACTCTTGTTGTTCCTTCACCTCTCGTTCTTTCTTCAGCCTTATCCTCTCCCAAGGCTTAAATAGTCTTGTTACCCGGGAACGGGATTGCTGAGTCCTCTGTGGCTCACAGTTACTTCACCACACCAGTTGCAGGTTCAGCCGAGTTTGAAGCAGGAGTTGGATCAGTACTTCATCGGGAGCTCGATGAAGAGTTTGACCGTATGTTTGTGACGTTTCGATGTTCAGTAGTGGTTTCTACTAGGATTCGATCCTGACCTGTGGCTTTATGTTGTTTTGGTATCTTTCTTTGGTTCTTCACCCGTAGTCGGGTTGTGATGTTTTGAATGATGTTTTGCTTATGTATTGTATTGTGTGAAGTGGCGAGTGTAAGCCAACTATCTCCTTTTGCAATTTAATCCCTCTTTTACATGAGTCGTGCAAAGATACCAAACTTGAGATCATTCTAGGATGGGCTTATACCTTTAAGTCGTGCCTCGACACGTAGGAGGTATAGTCCCATCCTGGGCATTACAAGTTGGTATTCAGAGCCTTCTCCGACCTAGAAGCCCCCACTGTTTGATCGAATCGTTGACGGTTGAGTCTAGGCACACACTTGAAAAATATTTTGAGTCCTATATTATATCGGAGAGTAGGATTTCTTTGCTTCTCATCTCTTTTCACTCTGGTGAGGACTCCTGACGACTACTCTTGTCTCTCCTATCTTCAAAAATTGCACAATTTTTTTTTAGGATCCCGCGAGTATTCTGGGATTGTTTCGATGTTCTTGTGACAAGGATATTGTTCTCGATGCCTCCTGTTACCGAGGAGTTGAGCTTCGGGGTATCGTTGTAACAAGCATATCGCGGCAGTACTAAATACTTAAGACGGCCGACATCGAAAATCTCTCCTATACGGCCAGTGGCAAGATAACCCCGACATCACCCAGTACTGGGGAGGTAGTTCGAGAGTATTGCCATAGCTTGTTATAGTGGATGCTTTTCGAAGGTCTGAGGTACACAGTTTCCGAGAAAGACTGGTTATGTGCTGAAGGATGGATACACCTGGATGTAGGTTTAGAGTTGATTGCGCGGTGCTTCCCGTGTATCCCCAACACCTGATTGCATAACTGGAAACTTTCGGAAATCTATAGGTGGGTTCATCTAGTAGTTCTAGGCATTCTTCCAACGGATGCTCGATATGAAGTTTGGGGTTCTACATTAAGTGAATGTCACATCCCTAGCTAGCTCTTGCATTAGGATCTGACTAGAGTGTGCATCATGTTTACTTTCAAAGAAACTTGAAATGGGATTAACAGAAACCCCAGCACCCCTCCCCTAACAACTAGGGTTTACTAAAATATTTTCCAATGTACCCAAAATGCCCTTCAAAATGTTCATCATTTCTGCCTTGGTCTTAAACCTCTGCCAAAAATGGTGCACAATTTTCTAGGACAATCTAGGGTTTTGGATTAAATCATATGGTATTTGAATTTGGGCATTTAAATGCTACAAAATATTTTAAATGCTCAAATAATCATGACCTAAAATGTTTCCTACTGTTCATATTATATACAGTAGGTATGACAAGTGTCATGAGTTATAAAAATGTTTAGGCATTTTATTAATTAAACAAAGCTGCAAAAGAAATGAAACAGAAAAGAAAATAGGAAAACACTTACCTGGCGCCCACCCGGCCCACCTGCCGGCCCAGCCCAGCTGCCGCTCCAGCGAGCTGCTTGGCTCGGCCAGGCAGGCAGGCAGGTGCTCGACGGCGACCGCACGGCGCGCCACGCAGCTGCCCGCCGCCCTGCTTTGCCCCCTCGCCGTTCTGGAGGCATGGATCGAACGTCCACGTCCCCCTCGACCCCCCAGACACCTCCGCCTCCCCCCAGTTCCTCTCCTCCGCTCTCCCCGCGCCATGGCCGACGCTGCCGTGATCGCACCGTCGTAGAAGCCGCGTCCACCGTCGTCCCCGAGCTCCGTCGTGTTGTCCCTCGTCTCCGCCGTCCTCGACTGCTTCGACAGGCCGAGCCCCGAGCGCTCGCCCGCCCTGGAGACGCCCCCAACCTCTTCTTCCCCAACTCCGGCCGCGGAGATCCCCCTCACCGTGCTGCTCAGCTCCGACCACCCCCGAGCTCGCCTCGGTGCTTGCTGCAACCGCTGTGAGCCTAGCTACCTCCTCCCCCTCTCCGTTGGCTCTCTCTTGCCCTGTAACACACTGCACGTAGCTCGCCCGCACGCACCGCCGCCGTGCTCGTCGCCGGTGATGCTCCGGTGACCATTTGGTCACCGGCACCCGTCCAACGCACTCACCACAGCACGTAGATGCGAACGGTGCTACGCACGCATCGCCTAGGCACCTGCAGCCGCATCTCCACACACGCCCGACGCCGGTCGCCGCCGTCGAGCTCGTTGCCGTCGTCTCCGGCCACCCCAGGTCCGGCGACCACCACCATCCGATGCGGAAGAGCAAGAGCTCTCCAACGCACCCAACCGCAGCTCGAACGGTGCACCGTAGACGTTTTCCGAAGCACGCCGCCGCGTTTGGCCTCGCCGGCGGCTAAACGCCGGCGAGTTGGACCTGTTTTGACCACGGGTTTGACCCCCTGGGTCAATGACATGTGGGCCCTGCCCGCAAGTCAAACTTAGTTTAGGTGTTATTTTAATATTAATTAGTTAATTAGTTTAGTCACTGACACGTGGGCCCTGGCCCCACTGACAGCCAATTAGTTTTAATTAAACTCTAATTAACTCAGTTAATTAGCTGTGACACTGACATGAGCGACCCACTGGTCAGGTTTGACCTGGACTGGCCCTGTTGACTGGCTGACGTCAGCATGATGTCATGCTGACGCAGTAAAGGTTTTTCTGGGATTTTTAGATTTAAATTAATTCAGGAAATTCCAGAAAATACCCAAAACTTCTAAAAATCATATAAAATCAACCATAGCTCAGATGGAAAAGATTTATATATGAAAAATGATCAGAAAAATCCAACCTATCTAATGGCACTGGTTTCATGCATGTTTGAACAAGTTAACTTGCTGTATATATCAAAAACATGATAATGCATTTATTTAAATAATAGTTTGAACTTCAATTTGAATCCTTGATTCAAATAGGTTCAAACCCTTCTGGTTTTAGTTGCATTAGCCAACACACATGCATCTTGCCATGTCATAAACATGCATCATATTGTTGCATTTGTTTGTTAATGATTGTATCATCGGTATTTCCTGTGTTAGGTCCTGCTTCCGAGGATACTGCTGCGTATCCAGTTGAAGAGCAGTACCCGACAACTACCTTGTCAGGCAAGCAATCATTGATCATTCCGATACAAACCCAATCTTCTCGCTCCTGCTCCCTTTTACTGCATTAAGGCAACAACGCGTGAACTGCTACTTGCTGCGGTAGTTGAACCCTATTCCCTTGCATGACCTGTCATTGCCACAGTATATAGTTGAAACCCACTAGCATGTGTAGGAGTTGATTGAGCCATGTGATGTGTGATCCACCATGCTTTTGTTTATGTTGCCTGCTATGCTTAGAGTTGTGTCTGGTCTGATTCATCTGGGTGATCGATCAGAGTGAAACAATCTTGCGATAAAGGGAAGGAAGTGTGGAATACGCTTGGTAAAGGTATCGATGAAAGGCCATGTAGGAGTACGTGGTGGGTTGTTTCATTGGAACCGTACATAGGACCCGAGATCTGTATGTGTGGTTCAAGTTGCAGTTACTACCATGCATTGGGCCCGAAACCAATGGACCCTCTCGGCTTATTAATTACCCTTGATCTCTGTCCAGGAGTTGCAACTAGTTTCTGGTGTTTATAGCTTACTGGAGGTCGTGCACAACGCTGACCCTCGGGGTGGGTTGTGATGCGACAGGTACGTGGCACGGTGTACCGGTTGCCCGTTTGGTGACTCGGGAACCCTGTACACATCGTTTGGGGCCGTGAGCGACACCCCGGCCGGATCTCCCCACGGATGGAACCCAAATAGGCGATAAACCTGGACGAGAGACTTGAGTAGTTAGTCAGGTCGTGGCCGACACCCTCGCTGGGCTTCCGCTTGAAGGTTGCCGAGTACACGCCGAGTAAACGGCGATAAGTGGTGGAAGCGTGTGTGAAGAGGTACACCCCTGCAGGGTTATCAAACTATTCGAATAGCCGTTGTTCGTGGTACGAACTACTTGGTTACTCTTACAATTCATAGACAAGTTGATGGATACTACTAAAAGCCTCAAGATAAGCGTGAGTGCCGTGGATGGCCCTTCCGTAGGATGACGGAAGAGGATCCTCGGTAGTGTATTGATGTGGTGAGTAGTGGACTCGTGTTCGTAACAATAACTTGCAATCCGTTGAGAGTTGTAGTATAGGTTAGCCAAGGTCAAAGCTGGCATTCTGCTATAAACTCCACTATCCCCCTTGATAATATTGCATGTATAATAGGTTCTGTGGTAAGACTTGCTGAGTACCTTTGTACTCATGTTTGCTTAATAACTGTTGCAGAGGAGAACCCTGCCCCTGCTGATGGGTTCTACATAGACGTTGACGTCGACGAGTAGCTTGTCACCCAGACGGTGATCTGGAGCTTGTGAAGGCCCTTGTAGATAGTCAGGCTACACCAAGCCTGTTTTATTTTCTAAGTTGTCTGTACTCAGACATGTAGCTTCCGCTTGTGCTTGTATGACTATATGACTTGAGTGTTGGGTCATGTGACCCTACCTGTATGACTATGTTATGTATGGCTCTTGGAGCCTTTTAAATAAAGTACTTGAGTCATAGAGTTCTGTTGTGATGCAATGTTGTATTTGCACATATTGAGCATATTGCGTGTATGATTGAAATGCTTGGTATGTGTGGGATCCGACACCTAGTTGTTTTCCTTTGGTAGCCTATCTTACAGGGAAATGCCTCCTAGTGATTCCAATGAGCCTTGGTAGCTTGCTACTGCTCGGAACACGTAGGCTGGCCGGCATGTGTCCTTCTTCGTTCCTGTGTCTGTCCCTTAGGGGAAATGTCACGCGTTGTTCCTTTAAGTCCATGTAGCTTGCTACGACTTGGGTTCATACGTTGATGACCGACACGTTCGTTGCTGGGTCATGGATGCCTGTCTCTGTAGTTTAGTGCCACTTTTGGTTTATAACTAGCCATGTCGGCCCGGGTTCTCTGTCATACGGATGCTAGCGACACTTTCATATATGTGTGCCAAAATGCGCAAACGGTCCCGGGCCAGGTAAGGTGGCACCCGTGGAGTTACCGTGCGTGAGGCCGCAAAGTGATATGACGTGTTACAGCTAGATCGGTGTGGCTTAGGATCGGGGTCCTGACAGCGTTGGCATCAGAGCTGGACTGCCTGTAGGTTTCTCAAGCCAAACTGGTCGATGTTGAGTCTAGAAAAATTCTTAGTTATATGTAGGGGAATTGATTGTGGAAGGGAACGTAAGGCTCTTTTTACTCCTTTACCTTATGCCCTTCTGATCGGAGTCAGTCTATTCTTTCTACGGGGATTTAGGATTAGGCCTCTTATCCTTATTAGGTTCACGTGTTACTAATCCGTAGACTCTTAGGATTGTTGGTTTCAAGCCCCAGTTTAGTTTCTATCCCTTTGAGTATGATGATTATTGAACCGGAACCTTGATATGGAATTGTTGAGTGGCTATGCTATCATTTGTATGATGTCTCAAATCTTTGTTTGAGCATTTACAGTTGTTATGCTGCCCGATTTCTTCCAGAAACACTAATGCCTTTGCATTATTTCGTGTTTCAGATGTCTGGCCGCATTCCTCACCAAGTGGTTCGTTTGACTCGGTGCATTAATGTACCCGGTCACACGGCCATGCTAGTCCGTGTGATGACTGAGATCGGTTATCGCTGGTATCCTGAATACACCGTGGAGGAACAGTATTGGGATTTCAATCAAAGTCAGTATTTCTGCACAGTCCGGATATATCCCTCATATCCCGGAGCAAATGATCCCATCCATTGGTCTTATGGACTCGGGATTACCATCGAGATGGCAGTACAGGATGCCGCTTATTCGATGATGACCATTCTCCGTGCTAGGCATGCCCTGTTGCTGAACACTGAGTTCTGTTACATGCCAGCTTCACTCCCCGGAGAGGAAGGCTACTACACTGGTCTGTATACTGATGCTGCTCATGAAGAGCCACTGCTTCAGACTACTGTTCAGATGTTGGAGGATAGGGACCGTGAGGTCCGTGCCCTCCGAATGGAGCTGTATAACACCCGAGCCGCTCACTGGACTACTTTGACACGGCTTGCACCTGCTGTGCACGCCGGATATCTGGACATGCGGGATTTGTATCCTGTGCGGACTCGTCTGCCTGATCGCATGGATTGGCGTGACGTTGGGGGTATTACACCTCCACGTGGGCGTCGGTTACCACCAGCATCGGGACCGAGACCACACCCATGCCCCTATGGTCCACAGCCTTCGAGTGCTCGCGAGTTCCAAGATCCGTCTGTACCACTTCCAGGCTACGGTGGTAATCTTTACGAGGATTACTACGCGAATGTCTGAGCTAGTCCGTGGTAGTAGTAGTATTGTAGTAGTTGTATTTCCACAGTCCTGCGCGTCTTGCGGAATATGACTTAGTGTGTACTGAATTCCGGAGGTGTAGTTAAATAATGTATAGGAGCTTGGAATGCCTCTGATGGGATGTATCGTCTTTCACCGCAGTTGTACTTTAGCCTTGGCTTGTACTAAACTTTGTATGGTGTGTATGACCACTGGTGTATATATAGCAGTTCCTATATTACCATGTCGTACGGATGAACATCTCTGCATTCTGTGTCATCCATTACATTCTGCACTTCTATGTCAAATTTTTGCCATCCTTGTCTAAACCG
The DNA here is from genome assembly GCA_902687465.1 of Secale cereale. Classification (NCBI taxonomy): domain Eukaryota; kingdom Viridiplantae; phylum Streptophyta; class Magnoliopsida; order Poales; family Poaceae; genus Secale; species Secale cereale. The sequence continues at coordinate 498,827,209 of LR738712.1, forward strand.
TTGTTTTGTTTTCCTAGGATGGTCAACACTCGCAACACTCCTGCTGCTCAGGAGCAGGGTGAGGCTAGTGGGGCTAGAGATGGAAATCTGCCCCAGCCACCCTCTTTGGCGGAAGTTATGCTTGAAGCAGAACGGAACAAGAGAGAGACCAACCGTCTGCTGGAACGCATTGAGCAAAACACTGGGTTCTGTCAGAGGAATGACGTGGTGTCAATCCACGATTTTATCAAAATGTGTCCACCGAAGTTCCATCACTCCACTGAACCTCTGGATGCTGATGACTGGCTACGTAGTATCACCCACAAGCTACACTCTGCCCGCGTGGCCGAAGCTGACAAGGTTATCTACGCCGCCTACCATCTTGAGGGCCCTGCCAGTCTTTGGTGGGAAAACTTTGAAGCTATGCGTCCTGCTGGCCAAGTCACTACCTGGGCTGAGTTCAGTGAGGCATTCCGTGAACATCACATTCCGGAAGGTCTCATGGATCGCAAGCGGGAGGAATTCTGCAATTTCACCCAGGGCCGTTTGACTGTGGATGGCTACAGTCGTGAGTTTGGTAATCTGGCACGCTATGCACCTGAGGAAGTATCCACCGATGCCAAGAAACAGGCGAGGTTCCGTAAGGGACTCAGCCCTGAACTCCGTCGTGATCTACGTCTGCACGAGTGCACTTCCTTCCAGAAGTTGGTTAACAAGGCTATCAGTGCTGAGACAGGCCAGACCGACTTCGAGGCCACCCGCAAGCATACTCGAGACCTTGGTTCCTCATCCGGCTCTGGCTCTCACAAGCGCCGTGTGTGGGTTCCCAACACTGCTCTGCCACCCAAGTATACACCGAGGCCATCATATGAGGCGCCTCGTCCAACTCAACAGTTTGCACCTGCCAAGACCTATGGAGGTCCACCCTCCAACTTTGCTCCACGCCCCACCACTGTGACATGTTTCAAGTGTGGAGAACCGGGACACTACATGCGTGATTGTCCCCAGAATCAGCCAGGAAAACCCGTTGGCCGTGGCAAGCCAACCGGCAAGGTGAACTATGTCAAGCCAATCCCCACTGCACGTGGTCATGTCAACTATGTTTCTGCCGAAGAAGCCTATGAGGATCCTAACGTCGTCCTTGGTACGCTTCTCGTAAACTGCCATCCGGCATCTGTTCTTTTCGATACTGGAGCATCCCATTCGTTCATATCTGAGAGCTATGCTCGTTTGCACAACATGACTTTTTGTGACATGCCTACTTCCATGGTTATTCAAACTCCTGGTTCAAAGTGGCAAACCTCTAGGGTAAGCCATGGAAATGAAATCCTTGTCGATAGACTTGTTTTCCTTGCATCTTTAATCGCTCTCAAGTCCTCGGACATAAATATCATTTTGGGTATGGATTGGATGACCACCCATTACGCCAAAATTGATTGCTTTACTAGGACCGTTCAACTTACACATCCATCCGGCAAGATAGTCAATGTCTTGACTCGAATGGCTGAACGTCAGCTCTACTCTCTTAATGCCAGCCCTCTACCAGAACTCGAAGATATCCCGGTAGTCTGTGACTTCCCGGATGTTTTTCCAGAAGAACTGCCAGGAGTTCCACCTGACAGAGATGTCGAGTTCGTGATAGATCTTATTCCTGGAACTGTCCCAATCTCTAGGAGACCTTATAAGATGGCACCACTAGAATTAGCTGAGCTAAAGAAACAACTCGATGAGTCCTTGCAGAAAGGTTTCATCCGTCCTAGTTCTTCCCCTTGGGCTTGCCCCGTCCTCTTCGTCAAGAAGAAGGATGGAACGGAGCGGATGGTTGTAGATTACCGACCTGTCAATCTGGTCACCATAAAGAATAAGTATCCGCTTCCCAGGATCAACGAACTGTATGATCAGCTCGCTGGATCCTCAGTCTTCTCTAAGATGGATTTGAGGTTGGGCTACCATCAAATCAAAATCAAGAACGGGGACATTCCTAAAACGGCTTTCGTTACTCGTTATGGCCAATATGAGTACACCGTCATGTCCCTCGGATTAACCAATGCCCCAGCTACCTTTTCTCGGTTAATGAATTCTATATTCATGGAGTATTTGGATAAATTCGTCGTGGTATACCTCGATGATATACTCATTTTCTCCAAGAACAAGGAAGATCATGCCGAGCATTTAAGGCTGGTATTGACGAAACTTCGAGAGCACCGCCTTTATGCCAAATTCTCTAAATGTGAATTTTGGTTGCCAGAAGTAACCTATCTAGGTCATGTGATCTCTGGCAAGGGTATTGCTGTCAATCCCGAGCGAGTTCAAGCCGTCCTTGATTGGACTCCCCCTGAATCGGTCAAGCAAGTTAGGAGTTTTCTTGGCTTAGCGAGCTATTGCCGGCGTTTCGTCGAGAATTTCTCCAAGGTTGCTAAACCTCTAACCAAACTCCTCAAGAAAGATAAAAATTTTGAGTGGACCCCACAGTGCGAGTCCAGTTTTCAGGAACTGAAAAGACGCCTGACATCTGCACCTGTACTGGTACCACCAGACTTTTCCAAGGACTTTATAATCTATTGCGACGCCTCGCGACAAGGACTAGGTTGCATTCTCATGCAAGATCGTCAAGTGATTGCATACGCATCCCGACAGTTGCGTCCACATGAGGATAACTATCCTACTCATGATCTAGAGCTTGCAGCTGTAGTCCATGCACTCAAAACATGGCGACATTACCTTCTTGGCAATCGCTGTGAAATCTTCACTGATCACCAAAGTTTGAAGTATATCTTCACCCAACCGGATCTAAATCTCAGGCAAAGACGTTGGGTTGAGTTGCTCACCGACTATGACTTAGGAATCACTTACACTCCTGGAAAGGCCAATGTCATGGCTGATGCACTAAGTCGTAAGTCATATTGTAACAATTTAATGTTACAACAAAGTCAACCACTTCTCCACGAGGAATTTCGTAAGCTTAACCTTCACATTGTTCCTCGAGGATTCCTTTCCACCTTGGTGGCAAAACCTACCCTTTTGGATCAGGTCATCAAAGCACAGAAGGTTGATCCCGGAATTTCCCGTATTAAGAGGAACATCAAGAAAGGAGTTGCAGGATGTTTCTCAATTGATGATCAAGGAGTCGTATTCTTTAGCAACCGTTTAGTGGTTCCTAAAGTGCGAAACCTAAGACGTCTGATCCTCAAGGAGGCTCATGAATCCCCTCTCACGATTCATCCCGGTAGCACCAAAATGTATCAAGACCTACGTCAAAGATTCTGGTGGACTAGGATGAAGAGAGAAATCGCTCAATTCATTGCTAACTGCGACATTTGTTGTCGAGTTAAAGCAGAGCATCAACGGCCTGCTGGCACCCTTCAACCTTTAGCTATTCCTGAATGGAAATGGGATAAAATCGGTATGGACTTCATTACCGGATTTCCCAGGTCCAGGAAAGGGAATAATGCTATCTTCGTCGTTATCGACCGCCTCTCTAAAGTAGCTCATTTCTTGCCTGTTCGAGAGAGTATTACCGCTAGCCAGCTAGCAGACTTATATATCTCTCGAATAGTATCACTTCATGGTGTACCGTTGGAGATTAACTCAGACCGTGGAAGTCTTTTCACTTCTCGATTTTGGGAAAGTTTCCAGAATGCTATGGGAACTCATCTCTCTTTCAGTACTGCCTTCCATCCGCAATCAAGTGGTCAAGTGGAACGAGTCAATCAAATTCTAGAAGACATGCTTCGAGCCTCTGTCATTTCTTTCGGTATGGAATGGGAAAAGTGTCTTCCATTTGCCGAATTCGCTTATAACAATAGTTATCAAGCCAGCTTGGGTAAAGCTCCCTTCGAAGTTCTATATTGACGAAGGTGTCGAACACCTCTTAACTGGTCAGAGACCGGGGAAAGAAAATTCTTTGGCCCGGACATGATCTAGGAAGCAGAGGAACAAGTTCGCATCGTTCGTGAGAGATTGAAAACAGCCCAGTCTCGCCAAAAGAGCCAATATGATAGTCATCATAAGGCTGTGACTTTTGAAGTCGGCGATAAGGCTTACCTTCGGGTTACTCCTCTTAAGGGAACCCATCGCTTCGGTATCAAAGGCAAATTGGCCCCTCGTTATATCGGTCCTTTTCGCATTCTTGCCAAACGAGGAGAAGTTGCCTACCAATTGGAACTACCTCCGCACCTCTCCAGAGTTCATGATGTTTTCCACGTTTCTCAACTCAGGCGTTGCTTCTCGGATCCTATCCGCGGAGTGGACCACGAAACACTTGATCTCCAAGACAATCTCACATATCGACAATACCCCGTTCGTATTCTTGATCAAACCGAGCGCACCACTCGACGCCACAATATCAAGTTTCTCAAGGTTCAATGGTCACATCATTCTGAGAGTGAAGCTACTTGGGAAAGGGAGGATCGTCTTCGACTTGAGTACCCCACCCTCTTTCCGGAGGAACCCGAATCTCGGGACGCGATTCTTTTAAGTGGGGGTGAGTTGTCACATCCCTAGCTAGCTCTTGCATTAGGATCTGACTAGAGTGTGCATCATGTTTACTTTCAAAGAAACTTGAAATGGGATTAACAGAAACCCCAGCACCCCTCCCCTAACAACTAGGGTTTACTAAAATATTTTCCAATGTACCCAAAATGCCCTTCAAAATGTTCATCATTTCTGCCTTGGTCTTAAACCTCTGCCAAAAATGGTGCACAATTTTCTAGGACAATCTAGGGTTTTGGATTAAATCATATGGTATTTGAATTTGGGCATTTAAATGCTACAAAATATTTTAAATGCTCAAATAATCATGACCTAAAATGTTTCCTACTGTTCATATTATATACAGTAGGTATGACAAGTGTCATGAGTTATAAAAATGTTTAGGCATTTTCATTAATTAAACAAAGCTGCAAAAGAAATGAAACAGAAAAGAAAATAGGAAAAGAAAATAGGAAAACACTTACCTGGCGCCCACCCGGCCCACCTGCCGGCCCAGCCCAGCTGCCGCTCCAGCGAGCTGCTTGGCTCGGCCAGGCAGGCAGGCAGGTGCTCGACGGCGACCGCACGGCGCGCCACGCAGCTGCCCGCCGCCCTGCTTTGCCCCCTCGCCGTTCTGGAGGCATGGATCGAACGTCCACGTCCCCCTCGACCCCCCAGACACCTCCGCCTCCCCCAGTTCCTCTCCTCCGCTCTCCCCGCGCCATGGCCGACGCCGCCGTGATCGCACCGTCGTAGAAGCCGCGTCCACCGTCGTCCCCGAGCTCCGTCGTGTTGTCCCTCGTCTCCGCCGTCCTCGACTGCTTCGACAGGCCGAGCCCCGAGCGCTCGCCCGCCCTGGAGACGCCCCCAACCTCTTCTTCCCCAACTCCGGCCGCGGAGATCCCCCTCGCCGTGCTGCTCAGCTCCGACCACCCCCGAGCTCGCTTCGGTGCTTGCTGCAACCGCTGTGAGCCTAGCTACCTCCTCCCCCTCTCCGTTGGCTCTCTCTTGCCCTGTAACACACTGCACGTAGCTCGCCCGCACGCACCGCCGCCGTGCTCGTCGCCGGTGATGCTCCGGTGACCATTTGGTCACCGGCACCCGTCCAACGCACTCACCACAGCACGTAGATGCGAACGGTGCTACGCACGCATCGCCTAGGCACCTGCAGCCGCATCTCCACACACGCCCGACGCCGGTCGCCGCCGTCGAGCTCGTTGCCGTCGTCTCCGGCCACCCCAGGTCCGGCGACCACCACCATCCGATGCGGAAGAGCAAGAGCTCTCCAACGCACCCAACCGCAGCTCGAACGGTGCACCGTAGACGTTTTCCGAAGCACGCCGCCGCGTTTGGCCTCGCCGGCGGCTAAACGCCGGCGAGTTGGACCTGTTTTGACCACGGGTTTGACCCCCTGGGTCAATGACATGTGGGCCCTGCCCGCAAGTCAAACTTAGTTTAGGTGTTATTTTAATATTAATTAGTTAATTAGTTTAGTCACTGACACGTGGGCCCTGGCCCCACTGACAGCCAATTAGTTTTAATTAAACTCTAATTAACTCAGTTAATTAGCTGTGACACTGACATGAGGGACCCACTGGTCAGGTTTGACCTGGACTGGCCCTGTTGACTGGCTGACGTCAGCATGATGTCATGCTGACGCAGTAAAGGTTTTTCTGGGATTTTTAGATTTAAATTAATTCAGGAAATTCCAGAAAATACCCAAAACTTCTAAAAATCATATAAAATCAACCATAGCTCAGATGGAAAAGATTTATATATGAAAAATGATCAGAAAAATCCAATCTATCTAATGGCACTGGTTTCATGCATGTTTGAACAAGTTAACTTGCTGTATATATCAAAAACATGATAATGCACTTATTTAAATAATAGTTTGAACTTCAATTTGAATCCTTGATTCAAATAGGTTCAAACCCTTCTGGTTTTAGTTGCATTAGCCAACACACATGCATCTTGCCATGTCATAAACATGCATCATATTGTTGCATTTGTTTGTTAATGATTGTATCGTCGGTATTTCCTGTGTTAGGTCCTGCTTCCGAGGATACTGCTGCGTATCCAGTTGAAGAGCAGTACCCGACAACTACCTTGTCAGGCAAGCAATCATTGATCATTCCGATACAAACCCAATCTTCTCGCTCCTGCTCCGTTTTACTGCATTAAGGCAACAGCGCGTGAACTGCTACTTGCTGCGGTAGTTGAACCCTATTCCCTTGCATGACCTGTCATTGCCATAGTAAATAGTTGAAACCCACTAGCATGTGTAGGAGTTGATTGAGCCATGTGATGTGTGATCCACCATGCTTTTGTTTATGTTGCCTGCTATGCTTAGAGTTGTGTCTGGTCTGATTCATCTGGGTGATGGATCAGAGTGAAACAATCTTGCGATAAAGGGAAGGAAGTGTGGAATACGCTTGGTAAAGGTATCGATGAAAGGCCATGTAGGAGTACGTGGTGGGTTGTTTCATTGGAACCGTACATAGGACCCGAGATCTGTATGTGTGGTTCAAGTTGCAGTTACTACCATGCATTGGGCCAGAAACCAATGGACCCTCTCGGCTTATTAATTACCCTTGATCTCTGTCCAGGAGTTGCAACTAGTTTCTGGTGTTTATAGCTTACTGGAGGTCGTGCACAACGCTGACCCTCGGGGTGGGTTGTGATGCGACAGGTACGTGGCACGGTGTACCGGTTGCCCGTTTGGTGACTCGGGAACCCTGTACACATCGTTTGGGGCCGTGAGCGACACCCCGGCCGGATCTCCCCGCGGATGGAACCCAAATAGGCGATAAACCTGGACGAGAGACTTGAGTAGTTAGTCAGGTCGTGGCCGACACCCTCGCTGGGATTCCGCTTGAAGGTTGCCGAGTACACGCCGAGTAAACGGCGATAAGTGGTGGAAGCGTGTGTGAAGAGGTACACCCCTGCAGGGTTATCAAACTATTCGAATAGCCGTTGTTCGCGGTACGAACTACTTGGTTACTCTTACAGTTCATAGACAAGTTGATGGATACTACTAAAAGCCTCAAGATAAGCGTGAGTGCCGTGGATGGCCCTTCCGTAGGATGACGGAAGAGGATCCTCGGTAGTGTATTGATGTGGTGAGTAGTGGACTCGTGTTCGTAACAATAACTTGCAATCCGTTGAGAGTTGTAGTATAGGTTAGCCAAGGTCAAAGCTGGCATTCTGCTATAAACTCCACTATCCCCCTTGATAATATTGCATGTATAATAGGTTCTGTGGTAAGACTTGCTGAGTACCTTTGTACTCATGTTTGCTTAATAACTGTTGCAGAGGAGAACCCTGCCCCTGCTGATGGGTTCTACATAGACGTTGACGTCGACGAGTAGCTTGTCACCCAGACGGTGATCTGGAGCTTGTGAAGGGCCTTGTAGATAGTCAGGCTACACCAAGCCTGTTTTATTTTCTAAGTTGTCTGTACTCAGACATGTAGCTTCCGCTTGTGCTTGTATGACTGTATGACTTGAGTGTTGGGTCATGTGACCCTACCTGTATGACTATGTTATGTATGGCTCTTGGAGCCTTTTAAATAAAGTACTTGAGTCATAGAGTTCTGTTGTGATGCAATGTTGTATTTGCACATATTGAGCATATTGCGTGTATGATTGAAATGCTTGGTATGTGTGGGATCCGACACCTAGTTGTTTTCCTTTGGTAGCCTATCTTACAGGGAAATGCCTCCTAGTGATTCCAATGAGCCTTGGTAGCTTCCTACTGCTCGGAACACGTAGGCTGGCCGGCATGTGTCCTTCTTCGTTCCTGTGTCTGTCCCTTAGGGGAAATGTCATGTGTTGTTCCTTTAAGTCCATGTAGCTTGCTACGACTTGGGTTCATACGTTGATGACCAACACGTTCGTTGCTGGGTCATGGATGTCTGTCTCTGTAGTTTAGTGCCACTTTTGGTTTATAACTAGCCATGTCGGCTCGGGTTCTCTGTCATACGGATGCTAGCGACACTGTCATATACGTGTGCCAAAATGCGCAAACGGTCCCGGGCCAGGTAAGGTGGCACCCGTGGAGTTACCGTGCGTGAGGCCGCAAAGTGATATGACGTGTTATAGCTAGATCGGTGTGGCTTAGGATCGGGGTCCTGACAGCGAAGTGGTTTTATGGACTTGTTCTGATCGGGAGTTGCATCTTAAAGGGTCCTTGGCTATGCTGATCCGGGGACGACAAAACCCTTTTGTAACACGTTCCATGAGCTTTCAGCACGAATGTGTCGAACGAAGCTTCTATCTTGTATTTGTTCCATCTGCTCCTTGTTCCTTTTTATTTATCTTTTGTTCTTCAAGTGGCTTCTCGTCAAGCTGATGTACCTGCGGAATTCATTCGTTCAATCCTCTGTTCGAATGATATTGTGAAGATCATGCTGCAACATATCTATCCTTTGTTCTTGTTTTGATTCTGGTATTCGAGTTGCTTCGATGTCAAATGTTGATTCCATACCTCCTTATCGGTGTTCTCATATTTCTATGGGAGTGCTTGTCCTTCTTAATCATCAAGATCTTCATGTAAATTCTTTTCAACCGGTGTCCTTTTTGTTCATCTCATATTGCCTTTGTTTTCCCCACCCTCCCACCCTTCTTCTTTATGGAGCCAGAAATTCTCAGATGAAGTATCCATTTTATTCATGTGATGTTTCTTCATTCTTGTCCTCAATGTTCTTATCCGCTGCTTTATCGTGAAGATGCTCAAGAGCTTCAAGTTCATCATTCTTTTGTTCTCTAATTCTGCCGGTGGATGTAATTCAAGATTTCGGTGTTGATCTTATCCTTTTTCCTCTTTTCACAATGCTTTCTTATTCCGGTGCACCAATTAATCATTTTCCTCTTGTTATTCTTATCCGGAGTGCTGAAGATTCATAATTCCATTCTTAATCCGTTCAAGCTATTTTGAGGATTATCATCTTTCTAGCCATTTAATTCAACCGGTGCAATATCTCTTAAGCAATCTTTTCAACGGTGATTTCTTTTGAGTGGGCCCTAACCCACAGGTCTTTTTCCAGGATCTTACCTGACTCTTCTTTTTCCGGAGAATTCTTTTCAAGCGTGACGTAAGAATGATTTCCATCAGTCACATGCCTTCTCCAAGTTTACTTTTAAATTCTTTTTCATCATTGGTTCAACCTTTTAATTCTTCATTCCGGAGTGCTCAACAATTCTTCATGGCATTTCTCGTCTTCATTCTCAGCATTGGAGACCGGACAAGTGTTTCTCTTGAATCTTGGCCCGTTCTCTCAAGATTCTTTATGAATTCTTTTCTTTGTGATCCTCCGAAGGCCATCATTTCAGAATATTTCTTCGTTCTCAGTTTTCAACTTCGTCCTCCAAATATTCTTCATTGATGCCTCTTCGTTCGTCTCCATATTCTTACGGTGGTTCATTCAAGATTACCTTCCGTTGTTATCGTTTTAATTCATTTGTTCTTTTCATAATCCTACCGGTGGTTTGTCGAAGATTTACCCAAGCTTGTGCTAGATCTCTCTTTAATCCTTTCCAACGAGAATAAGTAGTTTGCCAAATCCATTGCTTATCGCCAATTTAAATTGGTGAAGGATATGCATGACATAATTCTTATTCTTATTCCTTCAAGGTGATTTAATTCTATTGTCTGGAGCTTGTTCATCATACCATATCTTTGGTTCTAAGTTGTTCATCTTGTCTTCCGGAGCTCCAAGTTATTTCAATTATATCATTTCAACCTCCATCTAATTCATCGCAGGCCTTGAATCTTATTATTTTCATCTTTCACTTCTCATGCATTCATTACCGGAGTTCTCATGGTGGTTCATCATCATTTAATTCATCCTTGAAGCCTTCATCAAGATTCTTGTTGGAGCTCAAGCATTCTTCATCATGCTTCCAATTGCAATCCTTTCTACCTTATCCTTTCAGATGGTGTTATGTCATTTTTGACAATTCCTTCATGTTTCATGATTCACGAGTTATCAAGAATGAGATATTTAAACCCATCATTGTCCTTGTTCAGGAGATCTTTCCAACCCTTCAATTTATTTGTTGGAGTAATCTTGGGTTATAATTCACCTAAAAGCTTTCCTTGAAATTGTTGCTAATTATGGTGCTTACAAATGACCCAAGTTCTTCATTTATCCTTCCGGTGGGATAAGTTTATCGTCTCCTTGTTGATCTCAATCCAATCAAATGTTTTCGTTAGTGGCTGGTTGTCACCTCATAATTTTGAGATGTTTTCCATAAGCCCACATCAAGCTTATTCTTTTCGTTGTTGATCAACTCCGTTCAACCCTTCTTCGTAAGGATGCTCTTTTAAATTCAATTTTGAGAGAGGTTGTCATTTCTTCTCCGTTCTTTTCTTTCATTGAACTATATTCTATTCTTTCATTCCGGAGGCATTGTGATATTGCTCTTTGACCATCATATCGTTTTCATCAAGAGCATATCATTTCTTTTGCTTATCCAGTTAATTGAACTCTTGTGTCCTCCATTCTAGTTCACTCATCTTACCAAGTTTTGCCTCACTTTTCAACCGGAGTGCTGTCTGAATCCTTCTTAACATTGTGCCATTCTTTTAATTGTTTCGGAGGCAGTATGTTGTTGTTTTCATCAAGTATCATCCCAACTTGGCAAGTTCTTGTCCAATTCCTTCCATTTTCAGACGGAGTGCTGTCCAAATTATTTCATTCTTATTCCTTCTCAATCTTGGTTAACCGGAGTGGTTTTGAAATTCTTTCGTCATCCGTGAGCTCTTGTTTCATGTCTTTCAACCTTCAAGGTTCACATAGTGCTCCTTGTTCCTCCTTTTACCGGAGTGCTTTCATCTTCGTTCACCTCCGTTGCATTCTTTCTTTCAAATTTGTTCAACCTCTTAAGGTTCTTTGGTTTCACTCGTCAGTCAAAGAAGCAACTTTATTTTACCTCTTCCTCTTCCGTTTTTACCCGGTGCCATCTCTAGGATCTCGGGTCGAGATCCTCTGTTAGTGTGGGAGAGTTGTGACGCCCGAAGATCGACGTCCCAGAAGATTCCAGAAGATTCCAGATGTTCCGGGTTGCCCGTGTGTTCTTTGTGCTTGTGTTATTTATTTTTTGCATTGCATCATGTCATCATGCCATCATGTCATTTTATTTATTTTTGCATATCAACCTAAATAAATCGTGTGGACCTTCGGTCCATTTAAATCGAGGGAAGGTGTCTTCTCTTTAAAACATATAAAAGCCTCCTAATATTTATGGAGCTATATTAACAAATATTCCATGGCTTCGGAATCACCGTAACACACTTGCATAATTTTCCCCATGTCTATTTCACTTCAAGTTCACCGTCAAACCTTGCCAATAATTCTTTTCCTATTTATCAAGGTTCCTCCAAAAATTCGAACATTTTTGGACACTTCAATATTCAAGTCTTAGTTCAAACTATTTGAATTAAATTCAAATATGTTTGAATTATTTTCCGATCTGGCCTTTTATATTTTCTCCGGTCGTGCTCATTTTTACGAGGCCCGAGAAAAATCACCTCTTGTTCAACCTTTGTCATAACCATTCCTTCTCTTTTATCTTCTCTCTATTTCTTTTCCCTTTTTCTTCTTTCCTGCTGTTTTTTTATTTATGCTTCTTGGTAATAAGCAGAGCCCAGCAGGCCTGAGGCCCAGCTGGCTGCCTAGCCAGGCCGGCCCACCTTTCCCCTAACCCTAACCCAACCGCAGCCCGATCTCTCCCCTCTCCTTTTTCCCTCAGCCGTCGTCGCGTCGATCCCCATCGAACCCAGCGTGCCCTGCCTCTTCTCTCGCTCCAGCATCATTGCTCCCCCGATCTCTCCCCCTCGTCAGGCCCGGCGCCCCGCCACCTGGGTCCGTCCCTCGACCCTCGCCTCCTCGCCCGCATCGACAGGCCGCGGTCAGGAGCAGCCGCCGGCCTCCCCGTCGTCGCGCGAGCGGGCCCCTTCCTTCCCGCGCTCGTGTCCGACCCCCTCTGGTTCTCCTCCGGCCGCCCCGATCTCCCTCCGTCCGTGGCCTCCCGAGCGCCTCCGTCTCCAGCAGCACCGCGCCCCGCCAGGGCCTTCTCCTCCAAGCTCCAAGGCCGCCGCGGGGATCTCCTCCGACCCGCACCTTTCCGTCGCCAGCAGCACGCCCGTTCTCCAGCCTTCGACCGAGTCCACATCGCCAAGGCAGCGCCGCTGCATCTCCCCCATCCGCGCAAGAAGCCAGCGCGGGCCTCTTCTTCAGCCTCCAACGCTTTCCAGCGCCGGCCTGCGACCGTCCCTGCCCCGTCCTCCTTCGGCCGTCCTCGCCAGCAGCGTTCCCGCAGCTGCGGCGCCGCACCAGACGTCGTGAGGCCCTTTTTCCCTCGAGCCAGAAGCGCGAGCGCTCCTCCGTTCCAGCGGCCTCCGTCCTCCACAGCACCTCCTTTGCCTCTCCGTGCAGCCCTTTGTTTTGCTCCTGTGTTTTTGTTGTTGTTGTGTTGCTTGTGTTGTTGACCTTGACAGAGAACCGTGTGCGCCTACACGCCAAAGACCGCAACGACCCGAACATCTACGGAAAAACGACCAAGTTCCACTACTTCCCACGACGACCACGTGTACAACTACGATGCCGAGACCACTACCTTTTGACAAGTACCACGACGACCGAACGAGACGATGACAAGTACATCTACGAACGGGAACGTCTACACGACGACCGACTCGACAAGTACCACTACTTCCACTACCGTCGTCGAGACCAAGTACCACTACATAACGTGTACCCCGACGTCGCAAGTACCACCAACACGATGACGTGAACAACTACTTCCTCTTCGGAAACGTGAACGGCTACTTCCTCTCCGAACGTGTACCCCGACTCGCGAGAACGCCTTCTTCCTCTACGTCTCGAACCGCCCCGAAACGCACGCTTCAAAGGTATAATGAGACAACCCCGTGGATGAACCGTGCATGCTTGTTGTGTGTATGAAATGTTTCCCGTGTGTGCACCGTGTCCGTTTCGTCCGTTGTCATGTTCCTCGGTTGCCTCGTCACCGATTCGTGGGAACCCGGTGACGGGATCAACCCACTTTCATCGCGTTGACCCGCTCACGCCTTCTTTCCTTTTGCACCAGTCTCTCAACGAGATACCGGAACCGATATGTTGCCGTGGCATCATTTTCGGAATTGTTGCCGTGGCACCTTTTCTTTCCACCACGGTGACAAATGCTCCTTGTCTCTTATGTCAACTTTTAATAAAAACTTGCATAAAACTTGTTCATGTCATCCGCATCATGTTAACAACCTTTGAATGCTTAATTGTTGTTGCTTTATAATTATTAAACATGCTCATGGGGATTTTCCGGACTTGTTGTTGTTATCTCCGACCTCATTTAAAATGTCTTAATGGTGTAGTTTCTTTATGCTTCACCTCTTGCCATGTTAACAAACATTTAACCTTGTCTTGTAAATAAACAAGAGTCAATTAAATAATTATAATGTGGTGTTTCGTCAATATGCAACTCGTTGCATATTGAGCTCCACTTAACTTGTAGTATTTGTTTGTGCACTTGCCATGCCATGCATATTAAACCGGACATGCGTCATACTTGTTTGTGCATCGTATGCCATGTTTATGCTTGCGTGTTTACCGTGTTGTTTCTTTCTTTCGGTTGCTTCTCTTGATAGCTTCGGTTTCGTTCCGGAGTTGTGAGGTTTCTCTCGTCTGTGTTGCTCCGTCTACTTCATGGATCCGTTCTTCTCCCTTGTGGAATCCCAGGCAAGATGACCGAACCCGGATACCATTACTATCTTTGCCTATTGCTAGTAGTTCCGCTCTATAGTTTTGCCTCGATGCCCATGATCTTCTTGTCAACCTCCTACTTGTAACCATTGCCATGTTTAACCACCCTACCTACGCAAACCGTTGCTTGGCTAAGTACGCTTCGCTCAGCCCTTCTTATAGCATTGCTAGTTGCAGGTGAAGATTGAAGATGCTTGCTTCATGTTGAAGTTTGGTTGGGTTATATCACACTATATAAATGCTTAAATGAAATCATCTATATACTGGCAAGGGTGGAAGGCTAAGCCTTTTGCTTGGTGATTTGTTCCACTCATGCCGTTAGGAACCGTATAAACCGGTGTTATGTTCCTTGATTATGCGTTCCTAACACGGTTGGGGTGTATGGGACCCCCTTGATAAATCGCTAAGTGCTAAGTCTTTTCCAGCAAGTCCCAACATTGGTACTATTTGCCTAATAACTAATAAAACTTGCATAAGGGTCTTGCAAACCCTCTTTTATTTTAATTCTACAACCCCGGGCCAGTGCTCCACATGAGTGTTGGTCCGAAACGGGGGTCCTGCAGGGCCACCTCGAGGAAACTCAAGGTCTGGTAAAAACCTGTAGCATCACCCATCCGGTCGTGTCCTGAGACTTAGATACGCGCGGCTACTATCAGGGTGTCGACACGCCGGGAGGATTTGCTGGATTAGCCTTACCTTAGTTCGGTTTAACTTGAGCACGGGATTCCGAGAATACTCGGGTCTTCCCACCTATGGAGTTGCGACTCCGCGGATCGTGGGCTTGTAATGGGTCAAGTTGGAACACCCCTGCAGGGTCTAAACTTTCGAAAGCCGTGCCCGCGGTTATGTGGCAGATGGGAGCTTGTTAATATCCGGTTGTAGATAACTTGACACAATGTTTCCAATACACTACCAGCGTGTGTACCGTGACTGTCAATTTCCGAATAGGGATTCGGGAGTTGAACACGGTGGGGTTATGTTTGACCGGCTTTAGTTAGGATCACTTCGTGATCATCTCTCGACCGAGGCACCTTCTCTTCTCGCTCTCTATTACGTAAGTTAGTGCTAGTTGCTGCGGCAGACTCTTGTTGTTCCTTCACCTCTCGTTCTTTCTTCAGCCTTATCCTCTCCCAAGGCTTAAATAGTCTTGTTACCCGGGAACGGGATTGCTGAGTCCTCTGTGGCTCACAGTTACTTCACCACACCAGTTGCAGGTTCAGCCGAGTTTGAAGCAGGAGTTGGATCAGTACTTCATCGGGAGCTCGATGAAGAGTTTGACCGTATGCTTGTGACGTTTCGATGTTCAGTAGTGGTTTCTACTAGGATTCGATCCTGACCTGTGGCTTTATGTTGTTTTGGTATCTTTCTTTGGTTCTTCACCCGTAGTCGGGTTGTGATGTTTTGAATGATGTTTTGCTTATGTATTGTATTGTGTGAAGTGGCGAGTGTAAGCCAACTATCTCCTTTTGCAATTTAATCCCTCTTTTACATGAGTCGTGCAAAGATACCAAACTTGAGATCATTCTAGGATGGGCTTATACCTTTAAGTCGTGCCTCGACACGTAGGAGGTATAGTCCCATCCTGGGCATTACAGCCCAGTCCCCAGCCATGCTCCACGTTACCAAGGGCTTAAAGATACATTAAGGCAGGCGTTACTGGTAACGCCTGCAATAAAGGGTAATTATGGGGTTTACTACAGCGAGTAAATATATGAACGTTGCCGTCTGAGAGGCGTTTAGTCTTTGGGGGTCGAGTGCTTGATCCAGTCGAGTGGAGTTGAGTCATCCTGGGTACTTGAGACAGTCGAGTGAAGTGTCACCTTGGACCGTCCTAGTCGACTGTCTCTTCCTTCGTGAGTCTTGTCTTTTGATCTCCTAGGATAGTGACCTTGGGAGGGGCCTTCAGGTCAGGCCTATGACCCTACCCTAGGTCTGTAACCTCGTCAACCCCCTCTTAATAGTACGGCTTTCCTATGACTCAATTCCATCGAAAAGAAACAAAAGGAAATGCCATCTTCGATAGACTCTGAGGGGCAGTTAATCATCTTGTGCCTAGACATGAGATATCTGAAATGCTCAATGCACACGATTAGTCCACAAATGCATTGTCATCAATCACCAAAACCACTTAGGGAGAAATATGCCCTTACAAGCTCTATGAGCAAACCTATAGCCTCTTCATCTAAACCACACTCGGCAGGACTAGGGGTGTTATCACTCCGGAGAGCCCCGAACCTAGGTACGTCTCGTGTCACACCCTTGCGCGTGCCAACCTCGTCTCTAGAACCCACCGATGCCCTTGTGTATGTACCCCTCTTAAGCCATCCTATGGCATCTGAAGTGAGATCACCACGACAGTTGGCGTCAAAGTACCCGCCGCAGGGGATGCTGAATCTGTGCAGCCGGGTCACCGAGATGACGGCGCGCGAGGGGCTCACCGGGACGGACCTCTTCACGACCTTCATCGCGCGCCGGGTGCTGCCGCTGCAGCGCCAGGTTCACATCATCACTCACCGGGACTTGACGTTGGCGCAGGTCGCCGACCGGGTCAGCAACATCTCTAAGGCCAGGTTGGCCGCCGATTGGCACTTCGGGAAGGCGCCCTACAACCGAGCGAACCCGGCGTTGGCGGTGAGTCCCTGGTCCGCATTTTTAGCAATGTCTGAGCTTCTCCTTCGGCCCAATGCGACAAGAGAGGCGCTGCTGCTCGTGATCAAACAAATGCATGACGGGACGAGGATGCAGGTCTTGGCAGGCGAGCCAGCCGGCTTGGATGGTGGCGAGTCCATCACCGACAATGTGGGGCCGACCGAAGCGCAGCTGGCCGGCGCTGAAGCCAACACGGTGCATCATGCGGGTAAGTCTCTGCATCCCGACCTCCAGCAAGACTGGCCGGACGATGATGAAGAGGACCTGACGGACGCTGGCGGTGCAGCGCCGTCGGCTGGAGGAGATGGCGGCGTAGATCCCCCGAGGCGGCCGAAGAAGATGGTCGGGTCTGGGTCGTCCCGCGGGCCGGCTCTTGCTACCTCTTGAGCTTGCGTTGGTTTTTCCCTTGAAGAGGAAAGGGTGATGCAGCAAAGTAGAGTAAGTATTTTCCACAGTTTTGGGAACCAAGGTATCAATCCAGTAGGAGATTACACACAAGTCGCCAGATACCTGCACAAACAAACAACATACTTGCACCCAATGCTATAAAGGGGTTGTCAATCCCTTCTTCGTTATTTGCAAAAGTGAGATCTGATAGAGATAGATGAACTAGTAAAGTAAATATTTTTTGGTTTTTGGTTTATAGATTGAAAGGTAAAAGATTATAAAATAGTAGATCCGAAACTTATAAGATGTAAAATAGACCCGGGGGCCATAGGTTTCACTAGAGGCTTCTCTCATGATAGCAAGTATTACGGTGGGTAAACAAATTACTGTCAAGCAATTGATAGAAGAGCGAATAATTATAACGATATCTATAGCAATGATCATGAATATAGGCATCACGTCCGTGACAAGTAGACCGACTCCTGGCTGCATCTACTACTATTACTCCACACATCAACCGAAACGATTCTGCATCTAGAGTATTAAGTTCATAAGAACGGAGTAACGCCTTAAGCAAGATGACATGATGTAGCGAAATTAACTCAAACAATATGATGGAAACCCCATCTTGTTATCCTCGATGGAAACTATACAATACGTGTCATGTCCCTTTCTGTCACTGGGATTGAGCACCGCAAGATTGAACCCAAAGCAAAGCACTTCTCCCATTGCAAGAAAAACCAATCTAGTTGGCCAAACCAAACCGATAGTTCGAAGAGAATTACTAAGATATAAGATCATGCATAAAAGAATCCAGAAGAAACTCAAATATTATTCATAGATAGTCTGATCATAAACCCACAATTCATCAGATCTTGACAAACACACCGCAAAAGAAGATTACACCGGATAGATCTCCAAGAACAACGAGGAGAACGTGGTATTGAAGATCAAAGAGAGAGAATAAGCCATCTAGCTAGTAGCTATGGACCCGTAGGTCTGTGGTAAACTACTCACACTTCATCAGAAGGGCAATAGGGTTGATGTAGATACCCTATGTGGTTGATTCCCCCTCCGGCAGAGTATCGGAAAAGGCCTCCAAATGGGATCTCGCGAGAACAGAAGGTTACGGCAGTGCAAAAGTGGTTTCGATGGATCTTCTGATGTTTCCGGCATATATGTGAATTTATAGGCGGAAGAAGTAGGTTAGGGGAGGCTCGAGGGGTCCATAAGGTAGGGGGCGTGCCCTACCCCCCAGGGCGCGCCCTCCACCCTTGTGGCCACCTCAAGGGTCCCCTGATATGTACTCCAAGTCCATATGGTGTCTTCTGGTCCAAGAAAAATCTCCGTAAAGTTTCATTGCGTTTTGACTCCGTTTGATATTCCTTTTGTGCGAAACTCAAAAACAAGGAAAACAGAAACTGACATTGGGCTCTGGGTTATAGGTTAGTCCCAAAAATCATATAAAATAGCATATAAATGCATATAAACATCCAAGACACATAATATTATAGCATGGAATAATAAAAAATTATAGATATGTTGGATATCAAGTATCCCCAAGCTTAATTCCTGCTCGTCCTCGAGTAGGTAAATGATAAAAACACAATTTTTGGTGTGGAATGCTACCCAACATATTTTCAATGTATTTCTTTTTTATTGTGGCATGAATATTCTGATCCATAAGACTCAGAATAAAAAATTATCAATATCAAAACAATAATACTTTAGTCATACTAAAAGCAATCTATAAAGCTTCAAATATAACACGGCTAAAGAACGTTATCCCTACAAATCATATAGTCCTTATGCTCCCTTTTCTTAACACAAAACACCCCTCATGCATGTTCGAGAGTGAGCCGAGTAGTTGCTTTCATACTCTATTTTTTCAAGCTTTTTTTTCAACTCTTCACGCAATATATGAGCGCGAGCTATGGACATAGCACTATTGGTGGAATAGAGGTGACAATAGACAAAAAGGTGGAAGAAAGTCTCACATCAACTAGGCAACTATGGAGATGTCCATCAATCGATATCAATGTGAGTGAGTAGGGATTGCCATGTAACGGATGCACTAGAGCTATAAGTGTATGAAAGCTCAAAAAGACAACTAGTGGGTGTGCATCAACTTGCTTGCTCATGAAGACTTATGGCATTTGAGGAAGCCCATCGTTGGAATATACAAGCCAAGTTCTATAATGAAAAATTCCCACTAGTGATACATGAAAGTGACAACATAGGAGACTCTCTATCATGAAGAACATGATGCTACTTTGAAGCACAAGTGTGGAAAAAGATAGTAACATTGTCCCTTCTCTCTTTTCTCTCATTTTTTGTGAGCTTCTTTGGCCTCTTTTGTTTATTTGGGCTTCATTGGCCTCTTTTATTTTTGATAACCTCACATGGGACCATGTCCTAATAATGATGATCTTCACACTTTTATTTACTTAGAACTCGATATTACAACTCGATGCTTAGAACAAAGATATGACTCTATATGAATGCCTTCGGCGGTGTACCGGGATGTGCAATGACCAAGAGTGACATGAATGAAAAATATGAGTGGTGGCTTTGCCACAAATACTATGTCAACTACATGATCATGCAAAGGAATATGACAATGATGAAGCGTGTCATAATAAACGGAACGGTGGAGTTACATGGCAATATATCTCGGGATGGTTATGAAAATGCCATACTAGTTAGGTATGGTGGCTGTTTTGAGGAAGGTTTAAGGAGGGTTTTATGCACTGGCGAAAGTTGCGCGATACTAGAGTGGCTAGCAAGGTGGAAGGGTGAGAGTGCGTATAATCCATGGACTCACATGAGTCATAAAGAAGTCATAAAGAACTCACATACTTATTGGGACAAATCTACTTAGCCCTCAAAGAAAAGCACTACGACGCATGCCCATAGGGGGAGGTTGGTAGGAGTTAACTATCGCGCGCCCCCGACCTTCCCACAAAGAGAAAACAATCAAGATACAGTGCACGCCAATTTGGTTACATAGGCCATACATGCATGCTTCGGGAATCACAAACCTTAACACAATTATTTCTTTAACCTCACAAACTACCTCTAGAATGACTCTAATATTACCATCTTAACATCTCAAAACAATTACAAGGAGTCAAACTTCACATAATATTTAATGCTCTATATATGAAAGTTTTTATTATACCTCCTTTGGATGTCTATCATATTAGGACTAGTTTCATAACCCAAGAAAATTACCATGCTGTTCTTTAAGACTCTCAAAATAATATAAGTGAAGCAAGAGAGTTCAATAATTTTCTACAAAATAAAACCACCACCGTGCTCTAAAAAGATATAAGTGAAGCACTAGAGCAAAATTTTCTAGCTCAAAAGATATAAGTGAAGCACACAGAGTATTCTAATAAATCACGATTGAAGTGTGTCCCTCTCAAAAGGTGTGTACAGCAAGAATGATTGTGGCGAACTAAAAACAAAGACTCGTATCCTACACGATGCTCCAAGCAAAACACATATCATGTGGTGAATAAAAATATAGCCTCAAGTAAAGTTACCGATAGATGAAGACGAAAGAGGGGATACCTTCCCGGGGCATCCCCAAGCTTAGGCTCTTGGCCTTCCTTGAATTCTACCTTGGGGTGCCTTGGGCATCCCCAAGCTTAGGCTTTGCCACTCTTTATTCCATAGTCCATCAAATCCTTACCCAAAACTTGAAAACTTCACAACACAAAACCCAACAGAAAATCTCGCGAGCTCCGTTAGTAAAACAAAGCAAATAACCATTCAAGGTGCTGTTGTGATCTTATTCTAATTTTATATTGGTGTAACATATAATGTATCCCCAACTTCTCCATGGTTCATACCCCCCTATACTAGCCATAGATGCATTAAAATAAGCAAACAACACATAAAAAATAGAATTTGTCAAAAACAGAACAGTCTGTAACAATCTGAAATCTGTGCATACTTCTGTAACTCTAAAAATTCTTAAAACATTGGACGACATGGGAAATTTGTATATCAATTTTGTGTAAAAATTTCAGAAGGTTTCGACGTCCAGTGAATTATTGAATTTTCTGCACTGGGCACAAAAGTTTCAGTTTTTCAGCAAAATCAAATCAACGATCACCGTAAACCATCACAAAGGTCTTACTTGGCTCAAACATTAATTAAAACACCAAAACACAACTACAGAAGTAATAATGTGTAAAACTTGCAAAACAGAACCAAAAAGTAAAAAGTAAAAATAAAATTGGGTTGCCTCCCAACAAGCGCTATTGTTTAACGCCCTTAGCTAGGCATAAAATGCAAAACAGATCTAGGTATTATCTCTACTCTTATAAAAAAAGCCAGTTGGTGATGATGATGTGTCTGCCTTCGGGTCATCTGCACCGTCGGATCCGAAATCGAAGGCTGGTAATGAAATGGGTTGTCTCGAGCCATTAACTTACACTGTTGCAAAAAACACCCTGCGCATCAGACATAATTTCGGGGAAGGCATCCGAAACACAAACCAATACTGTGGACGTTTCTCCTCCTCTCCGAAACAGAGTCTTCCAGAAACCCTTCCCAAATTCCTCATCGCCAGCCCCTCCATTCTCTTCCACGGCGATTGCCGGAGTTTAGTTGGGTGAGCATCTCGCCTCTTGTATAGTCGTTTGTTTTAGTTAAGGAGTCCCAATAAATCGGATTTCACTTTGAGCTTGCCCCTGTCTTCTAGATCTTGTCGTGCAGGCCGTCGAAGAGGGAGATATGGCGGATCCCGCTGGCGCTGGGAAATATGGTTGTGGCATCCAGGCCTGCGCTCGCGGGCAGTCCACCCGGTAGGAGGAGCAAGCCTCCGTTGCCAAGGACGTGGGCGCTTCAGGGCGCTCTACGCTGGCGCGGCAAGCCCAATACCGGTGATTATGTGTACGCTAGCATCATCTTCCGTCGGCCGCACCCCTTGTGTGCTCACGGACAGCAGCAGCGTCCGCTGCAGACGAGGACTATCTGGTGTTTATTCCGACGAGCACTGAAATCTCTGAACCCTACATGTTACCGTGACGAGGCTGCTTCGCCTCAATTCTTGGCTTCCAGGGAAACGACCTACTTGCGGCAGCTCAATCACACCGGCACAACATCCTTTGGTGCATACCAGTTTTCCTTGACGATGGTTGCCACGCCGATGTTGCCTTGTTCTGCCTCCACGCTTGGCTGCTGCAATTCATAAGTTCGCTAAGAGGTGCGTCCACATATATTTCATCCCCAATATTGCATATTTAATTTCTTGTTTGACCAACTTCGGGTCTGTGGTGGTTTAATTAGTCCTTTTTAGAGATTATATATGCTAATCAATAGCTTAACATTTTTATAATCACTGGGGACAATTACCTGATGAGAGAACGGTTACTTGAAGAGGCTTAGTCAGTTTGGTCTCAGAAGGAAATGCAAAAGTGGTTTCGCAAGAGAAGTGGAGATGATGGCCGGGTCTAGTATGGCAACCTTGTTCGCCGCCTTTGCCTGAAGGCGACGAGCGAATATTAGTCTACTTCTACACGTCGAACAACATCATGTATCTTTGCATATTTTGTACATATATTTGTATGATTTTTTCCCCTATGATCAGAATCTGGATCACAATACATCATAGGTACTCTTCTACAATTGTTGGTTATTGTTGTGCTGGGCTCCAATACATAAAGTACAACTCATTGCTACATAGGCTAGAATTAGGGAAATGCGATAAGTTGCATGTTGATAAGTTCTGGATGATAGAACAACAATCTGGATAGTACATTGAGGAGAAGCTTATATGTTTGGCCATGTCAAATCTCATGGATGAGTAATTATATCTTCAAGTTATTGCATTATCTGCATGGTGAGCTCCAAAATTTTGTGAACTAGCATTTCTGTTACAGGCTCAATTTTTTTCCCTTTTTCTGAATATAACGTAGACAGTGATGTATCATGTATGCAGTAGTGACTATCTTGATGTTATTTTAGTGAGCAGATAGATGAAGCGAAAACCGTAGAACTAATACTCTTGGCACATTTATTTTGACCAAACAACTAAAAAAGGGTATACTAAGCTTGACAAATGATTCCATGGCCCGAGGGATGCGTAAGGTATGTGTAATAACTAACTAAGTGGGATTGGCTGTCTGAGTTATATATAGAATATTTCTTCTCTTCATGGTGGCACTGTATACAAATTCATTTTTCTTGTGCATATTTAGCAAAGCATTCAGTTAAACACTTCTACTTAATTCTTGTTCGTCCTAGGATCCTTTATATGTGTGAGCGCAAGCTATAGTATGTATGTTATTTGGATATTTTAATTGCTGCCATTGATCTTCTCATTCAAGTCTGGTGTGCATAATACACTGGCACGAATTGAGCAATGTCGACTTCCCGGATGAACGGTAACAGAATAGCTTGTTTGCTTTGCACAATCCTTCAAAGGTTAGAAGCAGTTCGGTTACAGTAGTTCTAAGGCTGGACATGATAATGCGTACTCCCTCTGTAAACTAATATAAGAGCATTTAGATCACTAAAATAGTGTTCTAAATGCTCTTATATTAGTTTACGGAGGGATTATTTGAGATCGCCGGCTGTGTTCGTGATTTGGGAGATCTAGTGTGAGCGTAGCTACTGCATCTTTCACAATTCGAAGTTATCAGATGTGACGCTCGCTTGCGCACCCAAGACTTGCAATTGACGAAGCCAATGTTCGTAGGACACTGACACATGCCACATCATTTTGGAATGTTACAGCA
This sequence comes from Secale cereale, assembly GCA_902687465.1. NCBI lineage: Eukaryota > Viridiplantae > Streptophyta > Magnoliopsida > Poales > Poaceae > Secale > Secale cereale. The sequence continues at coordinate 498,851,227 of LR738712.1, forward strand.
TCAATTTATTTTTCCTATGGGCATGTTGCATCGTATAATGCTCACATACATGGAGATATGGCATACGGGTGTCATGGTGTGGTGGCCGATCAGAATATGTGAATATGTGCTAACAGGTTGAGCCCATTGGCTAGGGCCGAAGGATGAAGTATGTAGTCATCTCGAGTTGCCACATGCTTGTGGACGGATTTTATTCTTGCTGCATGTTGTCTGTCCCCTCGGTATAGGATAGAGCGAGCAATGAGAAAGGCGAGTAGGGAGAACAAGGAGTCCTCCTGTGAGGCAAAGACGGCGAAGAAATGTGTTAAGAATAATTAACCCATCATTAATTATGGGATAATCCCCACTCTTCCGCACTGGTAGTTCCAACCGATGGAGCGGTTGTTCTTCCTAAAGCGTTGCAACCTTTGGAGCCAACCTTTCAAGAACAGTCGCCTGTTCTTCCTAAAGCGTTGCAGCCTTTGGAGCCAACCTTTCAGGAACAGTCGCCTCCGTTGGAGCCACCCGTTGACATTGTATATTAACTCAGATCATCTATCAATAAAGACTTACTTGAATCAGATGCTTTGTCTCTCGCTTCTCTCGATTACTCTCAATACGTTATCAGCCACGCTAGCCTCTACCGAGAGCGGATCGACTGCGGCGATCTGCAATTGCCCCCGAAGATGGCTGGAGAAATTGGCTGCTGGAGTTCCGGCCACCACGGGATTCACACCCAGGATGAGATTTTCCTCGTACAAAAGGTACTATATGCATCGTTCTCATCAACACATGCGCGCGGATGCGAAATCCGGCTCAGGCATGGCCTTCGGCTTTCAGCCTCGGCGGTGAGATGGGTGGCGGCAGCCAATTGCTGCTCCACCTAGTCGCCCCTCCTCGCGGACGGCAGGTGGTGAATCTCGCCGCGGCCCTCGGCCCCGCCGCGGTGAATGACGACGCGCGCCGTCCAGCCCCGACCCGGCTCCATGAGGGATGGTGCGTGGCGCGCGGCTCATAACCCGTCCACTGTGCTCTCGATTGGAGAAATAGGCCACAGCAGAAGAACGGCGATGGATGCACTCACTGTAATGCCCAGGATGGAGTTATACCTCCTACGTGTCGAGGCACGACTTAAAGGCATAATTCCATCCTAGAATGATCTCAAGTTTGGTAATCTTTGCTCAACTCATGTAAAAGAGGGGATAGTAAACTTAAAATAGTTGGCTTACAATCGTCACGTCACAGAATTACAGTACAAGTCTCAAACATCATACATTAAGAGCACTACAACCCTCTAAGGGCAAAAGCCAAATGTCAAAGTACCAAACTCAGATAAATAAACCACAGGCGGATCGAATCCTAGTAAGAGACTCCACTACTGATCGTCCGGGTAACGCACGTAGTACCGACTACGCTCCTCGTCGTACTCCCAATCCAGCTCAGTGCCATCACCTGGATAGCTCACAGCTGGACCTGCATCTGGTGTGTGAAGTAACTGTGAGCCACAGAGGACTCAGCAATCCCGTTCCCGGGTAACAGAACTATTTAAGCCTTTAGGTGAGGGAAAGGCTGAAGAAAAGAACAAGTCTGCAGCAGCAACTAGCATCTAGATTACGCATGTGAGAGCGAGAAGAGAAGGCATCGGCAAGAAGTGATCACGAAGTGATCCTAGCTACAAGCTCACAATCATAACCCCTCCGTGTTCAACTCCCAAATCCCTATTCGGAAATTGACAGTCACGGAACACACGCTGGTAGTGTATTAGTATCATTGTGTCAAGTTTTCTACAACCGGAATTAACAAGCTCCCATCTGCCACATAACCGCGGGCACGGCTTTCGAAAGTTCAAACCCTGCAGGGGTGTTCCAACTTGACCCATTACAAGCCCACGATCCGCGGAGTCGCAACTCCAAAGTGGGAAGACCCGAGTATCCTCGGAATCCCGTGCTCAAGATATACCGAGCTAAGGTAAGGCTAATCCAGCAAATCCTCCCGGCGTGCCGACACCCTGATAGTAGCCGCGCGTATCTAGTCTCAGGCCACGACCGGATGGGCGATTCTACAGGACCCAATCCTCGAGTTTCCCCGTGGTGGTTCCCGCAGACTCCCCGTTTGGGACCAACACCATCGGCACTGGCCCCCCTGCTATGTTGAATTAAGAATCCTCGGGGACATGACCCCCTATGCAATTTAATTAATTATTTAAGTTGTTATTATGAGGCAAATAGTACCAAATGTTGGGACTTGCTGGAAAAGACTTAGCACTTAGCGGTTTATCGAGGGGGTCCCATACACCCCAACCGTGTTAGGAACGCATAAACAAGGAACATAATACCGGCTTATACGGATCCTAACGGCATGAGTGGAACAAATCACCAAGCGAAAGGCTTAGCCTTCCACCCTTGCCAATATATAGATGATTTCAATTAAAGCATTTATATAGTGTGATATAACCCAACCAAACTTCAACATGGAGCAAGCATCTTCACTTCACCTGCAACTAGCAACGCTATAAGAAGGGCTGAGCGAAGCGTACTTAGCCAAGCAACGGTTTGCATAGGTCGGGTGGTTAAACATTGCAATTGGTTACAAGTAGGAGGCTGACAAGAAGAACATGGGCATCGAGGCAAAACTATAGATCGAGACTACTAGCAAATGGCAAAGATAGTAATGTTATCGGGGTTCGGTCATCTTGCCTGAAGAGAAGTCGTTCGGATCGTAAGAAGGGTCCTCGTGCTCAACCTCGTTGGAAACCTCGTGCTCAACCTCGTACTCGTTCTCAGCTTCCGGCTCTAAACAAAAACAAACACACCAAGCACCAATCAACAAGATGCAATGCGCACTCGGAAACATGAATGCATGATGGATGCACTAAGGATGCACATGGAGCACGGAAAACACCACTCAAGCAAAACACCTCAAAACAAGATAACAATCTGATATTATTAATCTACACAGAAAATCACCCAAGTTTGATATAAGATTTGCTGAAATCGGAGTTACGGGCTAAAAGTTATGCCCGAAACAAGATTTGAGCGAAAGCTGAAAATTACAGCAACATAGCATCTTTGGAGCTCAAAATAATTAAGCTACAGCACCCAAAAAGCATGGCAAAGGACATGAACACAAACTAGACATATAGTACAGCAACTAGGTCCAAAGTGCACCCCCAACGGAGTCACGGATCAATAGCAATGATCTTGGACATATTGAACTTTGCAATAAAATTCTGGCAGCAGAATTTTATTGAAACTTTAGAGCAAAAGATAAACATGCTACAGCCACTCAAATGGTCATGTGAGGACATGGATGGAAAGACAACAATATATACTACAAGGAACAATCAAAAACCACCCCAAAACTAAACATGCTTTGTCCTAGAACATCACACGAACATGGCATCGGAACGTTACAGATTTCAGACTTAGTGAAAAATCACTAAGTCCCAAAACAGCAATATCATCATAGCATCAAAAAGAGCATGTTTAAGTCACCTCGAAACTAAACATGGCAAAGGGTAAGCACCTCATCAACATACACATGAAGGTGATCCCGAAACACACAAGCATGCTTCTTAGAGGTGAACACAACGATTGCAACGAGCTCATCAAGATGGCATTTCATAACAAGTGAAAACACAACATATGAACATGGCACTTTGCAACGATGATAACAAGGAAACAATAAATCTACCATGCAACCTATCACACACAACACGTAGTTCGTGGCAAGACGAACACGTGGACATGTCATTTGCATCGTTTGGACAAACGAGCTAAAAGTTATCACATGTCAAAGGTGGCATGAAAATAACACATAACAGCAGTTTATATCATGATGCACTCTTGCAACAGCAAAACAAGTGTCAAGATGACATCTAACATGCATGACAACAACAGGTAAAACGTAGAGGACATCTCCACGAACATCTGGACATGCTACACGCGCAAAACGGAGCAACAGACACAAAGTTAGAGCAGTTCAAAGTTAGCACTTCAGATAAACAGATCTCAGGGACTTAGGAGGATTTAGGGTCAACCTCTTTGGATCCAGATCTGATGAACAGGAGATGGGCCGGCGGCGGCAAAACTGGGCCCAGGGCGGCGGGAGAAGCCCAGCGGGGCGGAGGCGATTGGGCCCGCGGCGAAGCTGGTACGGGCCGGCGGCTCGCGGCCCGCGAAGGCAGAGGCTAGAGGCGCCCAGGCCGCGGTGGAGGCGGGCCCGCTCGGGCGGAGGCCGGGCGAGGCGACGAAGCGGAGGCGGCCCGCGGCGGGGAAAAGGGCGACTGGGCCCCGGGGCGAGCGAGCGCCTGGTGCGGGTGGTGGCCTGCGGCCCACTGCGGCGCTGGAGCCTCGGCTGGCGCGGGCCTGCGGAGGGAGCCCGGCGATCTGGTCCCCAACCCTTGGGCTGGCGGCGTACGGGCCGCGGGAGGCGCGGCTGGGGTGGCGACCTGGCCCCAGTGGCGACGGCCCGGCGCGGTCGTTCGCTGCGCTGAGGACGTACGGGCCCGGTCGATGCGGTCGCCCCGAGCGACGGAGCCGGCCGCCTGGCGCGTTGACTCGACGCCGCTGATCCGGATCTGGATCGGCCGCCTTGATCTGCGGCTGCTGCTTCGTTGACTAGCTGGATCCTCTCGGGATCTGGTGGAAAAGGAAAAAAAAAAGGAAGGGGAGAGAGGAGGAAGAAGAAGGGGATGCCCAAATAGACTAGGGGGTCTATATGTAGCAGTTTTTAGGGTTAGGAGGAGATTTGGGGGCGTTAGGAGCCCTCCGATCGTGATCCAACGGATCCGATCGCGGGGATAGAATAAAAAGGACTATGAGGAGATAACAGACTGCGGTAGGGGTGTTTCCGAGACACGAAGCGAAGGCACTTCGGGCCCACACGAACAACGGATGGAAAAGTCAACGGAGTCCAAACGAGACGAGATTTGAGAGGCGGGTTGCACACAACAAAACAACAACACACACAACAACCTCGCGGCACACCGGTAACGAAAAACGCCCAAAAAACAAAGTAGGCCTACGAGACGTCATGGACACGTGAGGGAGCTCCGGAGCACGAAACGGACAACGGGAAGGAACGCCACGAACCGGATGCAACCCACAACACAAATGCAAAGCAATGCACATGTCTACATGATATGAATGAATGCCACACACTCACACAACAAAACGACGAAAGCCCGAAAGACAAAGAACCCGAAATGGAAATAGATGAAGCCGGAGATATATTATATACCCAAAAGGGAAATTATTACATCCGGGGCATTACAAACTCTCCTCTACTACAAAAAGATCTCGTCCCGAGATCTAGGACTGGAAAAAGGAAGGGTACTCGGAATGAAGATGATCTTCTCGTTCCCAGGTAGCTTCTCGGTCGGTGTGATGTGACCACTTGACTTTCAGAAACTTGATGGACTTGTTGCGAGTCTTGCGTTCGGTTTCTTCGAGAATGGCAACTGGATGCTCTCGGTAGGAAAGGTCTTGTTGAAGATCAATCTCCTCAAACGGAATCATGCGCTCAGGTGCCTTGAAGCATTTGCGAAGTTGAGACACATGAAAGACATCATGAACATTTGCAAAGTTGGAAGGGAGCTCGAGCTGATAGGCTAGATCACCTCTTTTGCCAAGAATCTTGAAAGGCCCGACGTATCTAGGAGCAAGTTTTCCTTTGATACCGAATCTTTGGGTTCCTTTCATCAGAGAAACTCGGAGATAGACATGATCACCGATGTCGAAAGCCAAATCACGATGCTTTCCGTCATAGTAGCTCTTCTGACGCGACTGAGCGGCCTTGAGATTCTCACGTATGACTTTGCACATTTCTTCGGCTTCAGAGATCAAATCATTGCCAAGAAGTTGGCGTTCGCCTGTTTCAGACCAGTTGAGAGGGGTACGGCACTTTCTGCCATAGAGAATTTCAAACGGTGCTTTGCCTGCACTTGCTTGAAAGCTGTTGTTGTAAGAGAACTCGGCAAATGGAAGACAGTCTTCCCATTTCATGCCGAAGGAGATGACACAGGCTCTGAGCATATCTTCTAGGATCTGATTCACACGCTCGACTTGACCACTAGTCTGAGGGTGAAAGGCAGTGCTGAACCTGATCTTCGTGCCCATGGCGGACTGAAAGGAGTCCCAGAACCTTGAAGTGAACAAGCTGCCACGGTCTGAGGATATCACTTGAGGAATGCCATGTAGGGACACAATTCTGGAAGTGTACAACTCTGCAAGTTGAGCTGCATTGATTGATTCTTTGACTGGAAGAAAGTGAGCGACTTTGGTAAGCTTGTCAATCACCACAAAGATAGCATCATTGCCTCGCTTGGATTTAGGAAAGCCAGTGACGAAGTCCATTTCAATGTGGTCGAACTTCCACTCGGGAATAGGAAGAGGTTGGAGAAGACCGGCTGGACGTTGATGTTCTGCTTTCACTCTTCGGCATACATCACATTCGTTCACGAATTGGGCAATTTCCCTTTTCATGCGTGTCCACCAGTAAGATTGCTTGAGGTCTTGGTACATCTTGGATCTGCCAGGATGAATGGAAAGGAGAGAATCATGAGCTTCTTCCATTATGAGCTTCCTGAGATCACCTTTGGGAACAACGAGTCTGGCCTCGAAGAACAAGGTATCTCTCTCATCAACACGGAAGCACTTGTATTTTGGAGTGCCCTTTGCAATCCCATGTTTCACCTTCTTCACCATGGTATCACTGAGCTGGGCCTCACGGACTTGATCTTCCAAGGTAGGAGCAATCTGGAGATTTGCAAGAAAACCCTGCGGAACAACTTGAAGGTTGAGCTTCCTGAATGCTTCACAAAGCTCAGGCTGGTACGGCTTGATAAGAAGGCTGTTGCAATATGCCTTTCTGCTCAAAGCATCTGCAATCACATTCGCCTTGCCTGGAGTGTATTCGATGCTGGGGTTGTACTCTTGGATCATCTCAACCCAACGAGTCTGGCGGAGGTTCAGATGCGGCTGTGTGAAGATGTACTTCAAACTCTTGTGATCAGTGAAGATGTCGACCTTTCTGCCCAACAACAGATGTCTCCACGTAATCAGAGCATGTACCACAGCTGCTAGCTCGAGATCATGTGTGGGATAGTTCTTCTCACTTGGCTTGAGCTGCCGAGAAGTATATGCCACAACTCTCTTATCTTGCATAAGCACACCACCAAGACCTTGAAGAGAAGCGTCACAGAACACTTCATATGGCTTGGTTTCATCCGGAGGAGTCAGAACTGGAGCAGAGACAAGCTTCTCTTTGAGGGTTTTGAAAGCCACTTCACACTCGGGAGACCAAAAGTATTTGACATTCTTCTGAAGCAGGTTGGAAAGAGGCTTGGCAATCTTGGAGAAGTTCTCCACAAACCTTCTGCAATAGCTGGCAAGACCCAGAAAACTGCGGAGCTGCTTGACGTTCTGAGGAGCTTCCCAGTTGACAATTGCTTCAACTTTCTCGGGATTAACCGCAATACCGTCAGCTGAGATAATGTGGCCCAGGTACAAAACCTTATCGAGCCAAAACTCGCACTTTGAGAACTTGGCATAGAATTTATGCTCTCAGAGTTGATCAAGAACCAGACGCAAGTGCTTTTCGTGATCTTCTTCATTCTTGGAAAACACCAGAATATCATCCAGATACACAAGCACAAACTCGCCAGTATAGGGGTTGAAGATGTAATGCATCATCCTTGAAAAGGTAGGAGGAGCATTGGCGAGACCGAAGGACATGACGGTATACTCATATGAACCGTAGCTCGTTCTGAAGGCCGTCTTGGGAATGTCTTCCTCGCGAATGCGAATTTGATGGTAGCCCATTCGGAGGTCAAGCTTAGAGAATACTTTAGCTCCTTTGAGCTGCTCAAAGAGTTCATTGATGTTGGGGAGCGGATACTTGTTCTTAATCGTCTTCTTGTTCAATGGCCGGTAGTCAACACAGAGACGCTCCGTGCCATCTTTCTTCTTGACAAATAAGACACCACAGCCCCACGGAGATGTACTCGGTCTGATGAGACCCATACTCTCCTGCTTATCAAGCTGCTTCTTCAATTCCTTCAATTCATCCGGAGAGAGCTTGTATGGACGCCGGCAAGCAGGTTCGGTGCCCGGCTCGAGTTCAATGACAAACTCGACCTGACGGTGTGGAGGCATGCCTGGAAGATCTTCTGGAAAGACGTCTTGATATTCGTTCACCACTGGAATTTGCTCTATGGCATTAATTTCACCCTTATCATTAAGAGAGAAAAGCCGAATAGTATTATCCCTGGAGGCGAAGATAATCACATCTTCATCAGAATGAGTCAATTTGACTTCCTTTTGAGCACAATCAATGTGAGCATCGTGCTGAGAAAGCCAATCCATTCCGAGAATGAGGTCAATATCAGAATGACCAAGAATCACCGGTTTAGCCAGAAAATGATAATCTCCCATGCGAATAGAAACATCCGGAGCATAAACACTAGAAGTCATAATCTTGCCCGGAGAAACAACTTGCAACTTCTGAGGCAAATTTGAAGTGACAATATCGTGCTTGGATGCAAATGGTTGAGACATGAAAGAGCATGAAGCACCCGAATCAAATAACACTTTAGCTGGAAAAGAGTTCACTGGAAGGTTACCCAAAATGACATCAGAAGAAGCCTCCGCTTGTGCTGCATTCATCAGATTAACCCTTGCTGCCTTTGGATCATGCTTGACCATAGCGGTACCGACAGGAGGAGGAGGCGGAAGGCGCCTTGGGTTGTTGCACTTGTTGGAATAATGACCCTTCTGGCCACACTTGTAGAAAGTCACCTCAGAGAGCGGACGGGTAGGAGGAGCATTTAGTCTTGGAGCTTGGAACTGCTGCTTGGACTACTTGTTGGAGTTGGGTGGGTGGGAGAAACCACGACCACTAGAGTTCTTGTTGTTGGAGTTGTTGAAGTTGTTGGAGTTGTTGTATGGAGCTCGAATCACTGGAGGAGGAGGAAGCCATAATTTCTGTTGTTTCGCAGCCAACTGAGACGATGAGGAAGAGTGAATAGCATCTCGAATTCTCTTCTTAGAAGCCTCCATCTTAAGCTGAGCTGCTTCTTGTTTCAAAGCCATGTTATAGAACTTATCGAATTCGTCTGGCTCGAACAAAGTGAGAGCAAGCTGAAGTTCATCTTTGAGACCTCCATGGAACTGATAGATTTTGCTCTTTGCATCAGGAATGTCTTGCTTTGCATAGCGAGCGAGGTTTTGGAACTTGACATTATACTGATAGACTGTCATGGAGCCCTGCTTGAGGTTGCGGAATTGCTCACGCATACCCTCGATGACACTTGTAGGAATGTGATGCGAGCGGAAATCCTTGCAGAAATTCTCCCAAGAGATCACTTGACCCGGCCTTGAGTCTTTGTACTGCTGCCACCAGTCAGCTGCTTGATCTTTCAGTTGGAAGGCTGCAAACTTCACATAGTCATCTTCTTTCACGTTACTGCACTCAAAATGCTTCTTTATGTCGGTCAACCAATCCTCAGCATCGAGAGGGTCGACACAGTAACTGAAAGCTTTAGGATTGTTAGCCAGGAACTGGTTGAGAGTAGCATGGTGCTGCTGGAAGAAGTTGCCTTGGTTCATTGGAACACCCTGATTAGCTTGATTAGCTTGCATAGCTTGCATTTGCTGCATCATCTGCATCATCAACTGAGTGTTCTGAGCAGTAGTCTGCATAATTGCTCTCCAAGCCTCAGGCGGAGGAGGAGGGGAAGGAGGATGCTCTGGGACCTCTTCCACCTCTGGGTTGGCATTCGGAACCTTTTTCGGAGCCATCCTGTAAGAGATGACCATGAATCAGCAATTGATTGACAAAAGGAATAAGCTGAATCAATGGAATGAATTGCAACAAGTCTTCACAATAATCATTCGAACAATAAGAACGAATGAAATCATCCGAACAAGAGGAACGAATGATATTCTCAGTTAATTGATAACATCAGTCTTCACGAGAAGCCACATAGGGATCAAAAGGATAAAATAATAAAACAACAAGGTACGGAAAAGAACAAACACAAGAGAGGAGTTTCGTTCTAACATCTTTGTGCTGAAAGCATATGAACGCGTTACGAAAAGGTTTTGCAATCCCCGGATCAGCATAGCCAAGGACCCTTTAAGATGCAACTCCTGATAGTAACCTCGGTCATATAACTCCTTCACTCAATGTCGAACCCCGAACTCACTAACCTGCATTCGTTGGAAGAATGCCTACGATCTACTGGATAAAACCCACCTATAGTTTTCCGAAAGATTCCAGTTATGCAATCAGGTGTTGGGGATACACGGGAAGCACCGCGCAATCAACTCTAACCTACATCCAGGTGTATCCATCCTTCAACACATAACCAGTCTTTCTCGGAAACTGTGTACCTCGGACCTTCGAAAAGCATCCACTATAACAAGCTATGGCAATACTCCCGAGCTACCTCCCCAGTACTGGGTGATGTCGGGGTTATCTTGCCACTGGCCGTATAGGGGAGATTTTCGATGTCGGCCGTCTTAAGTATTTAGTACTGCCGCGATATGCTTGTTACAATGATACCCCGAAGCTCAACTCCTCGATAACAGGAGGCATCGAGAACAATATCCTTGTCACAAGAACATCGAAACAATCCCAGAATACTCGCGGGATTCCTAAAAAAAATTGTGCAAAATTTTGAAGATAGGAGAGACAAGAGTAGACGTCAGGAGTCCTCACCAGAGAGAAAGGGGATGGGAAGCAAAGAAATCCTACTCTCCGATATAATATAGGACTCAAAAAGTTTTCAGTGTGTGCCTAGACTCAACCGTCAACGGTTCGATCAAACAGTGGGGGCTCCTAGGTCGGAGAAGGCTCTGAATACCAACTTGTAATGCCCAGGATGGAGTTATACCTCCTACGTGTCGAGGCACGACTTAAAGGCATAATTCCATCCTAGAATGATCTCAAGTTTGGTAATCTTTGCTCAACTCATGTAAAAGAGGGGATAGTAAACTTAAAATAGTTGGCTTACAATCGCCACGTCACAGAATTACAGTACAAGTCTCAAACATCATACATTAAGAGCACTACAACCCTCTAAGGGCAAAAGCCAAATGTCAAAGTACCAAACTCAGATAAATAAACCACAGGCGGATCGAATCCTAGTAAGAGACTCCACTACTGATCGTCCGGGTAACGCACGTAGTACCGACTACGCTCCTCGTCGTACTCCCAATCCAGCTCAGTGCCATCACCTGGATAGCTCACAGCTGGACCTGCATCTGGTGTGTGAAGTAACTGTGAGCCACAGAGGACTCAGCAATCCCGTTCCCGGGTAACAGAACTATTTAAGCCTTTAGGTGAGGGAAAGGCTGAAGAAAAGAACAAGTCTGCAGCAGCAACTAGCATCTAGATTACGCATGTGAGAGCGAGAAGAGAAGGCATCGGCGAGAAGTGATCACGAAGTGATCCTAGCTACAAGCTCACAATCATAACCCCTCCGTGTTCAACTCCCGAATCCCTATTCGGAAATTGACAGTCACGGAACACACGCTGGTAGTGTATTAGTATCATTGTGTCAAGTTTTCTACAACCGGAATTAACAAGCTCCCATCTGCCACATAACCGCGGGCACGGCTTTCGAAAGTTCAAACCCTGCAGGGGTGTTCCAACTTGACCCATTACAAGCCCACGATCCGCGGAGTCGCAACTCCAAAGTGGGAAGACCCGAGTATCCTCGGAATCCCGTGCTCAAGATATACCGAGCTAAGGTAAGGCTAATCCAGCAAATCCTCCCGGCGTGCCGACACCCTGATAGTAGCCGCGCGTATCTAGTCTCAGGCCACGACCGGATGGGCGATTCTACAGGACCCAATCCTCGAGTTTCCCCGTGGTGGTTCCCGCAGACTCCCCGTTTGGGACCAACACCATCGGCACTGGCCCCCCCTGCTATGTTGAATTAAGAATCCTCGGGGACATGACCCCCTATGCAATTTAATTAATTATTTAAGTTGTTATTATGAGGCAAATAGTACCAAATGTTGGGACTTGCTGGAAAAGACTTAGCACTTAGCGGTTTATCGAGGGGGTCCCATACACCCCAACCGTGTTAGGAACGCATAAACAAGGAACATAATACCGGCTTATACGGATCCTAACGGCATGAGTGGAACAAATCACCAAGCGAAAGGCTTAGCCTTCCACCCTTGCCAATATATAGATGATTTCAATTAAAGCATTTATATAGTGTGATATAACCCAACCAAACTTCAACATGGAGCAAGCATCTTCACTTCACCTGCAACTAGCAACGCTATAAGAAGGGCTGAGCGAAGCGTACTTAGCCAAGCAACGGTTTGCATAGGTCGGGTGGTTAAACATGGCAATTGGTTACAAGTAGGAGGCTGACAAGAAGAACATGGGCATCGAGGCAAAACTATAGATCGAGACTACTAGCAAAAGGCAAAGATAGTAATGTTATCGGGGTTCGGTCATCTTGCCTGAAGAGAAGTCGTTCGGATCGTAAGAAGGGTCCTCGTGCTCAACCTCGTTGGAAACCTCGTGCTCAACCTCGTACTCGTTCTCAGCTTCCGGCTCTAAACAAAAACAAACACACCAAGCACCAATCAACAAGATGCAATGCGCACTCGGAAACATGAATGCATGATGGATGCACTAAGGATGCACATGGAGCACGGAAAACACCACTCAAGCAAAACACCTCAAAACAAGATAACAATCTTATATTATTAATCTACACAGAAAATCACCCAAGTTTGATATAAGATTTGCTGAAATCGGAGTTACGGGCTAAAAGTTATGCCCGAAACAAGATTTGAGCGAAAGCTGAAAATTACAGCAACATAGCATCTTTGGAGCTCAAAATAATTAAGCTACAACACCCAAAAAGCATGGCAAAGGACATGAACACAAACTAGACATATAGTACAGCAACTAGGTCCAAAGTGCACCCCCAACGGAGTCACGGATCAATAGCAATGATCTTGGACATATTGAACTTTGCAATAAAATTCTGGCAGCAGAATTTTATTGAAACTTTAGAGCAAAAGATAAACATGCTACAGCCACTCAAATGGTCATGTGAGGACATGGATGGAAAGACAACAATATATACTACAAGGAACAATCAAAAACCACCCCAAAACTAAACATGCTTTGTCCTAGAACATCACACGAACATGGCATCGGAACGTTACAGATTTCAGACTTAGTGAAAAATCACTAAGTCCCAAAACAGCAATATCATCATAGCATCAAAAAGAGCATGTTTAAGTCACCTCGAAACTAAACATGGCAAAGGGTAAGCACCTCATCAACATACACATGAAGGTGATCCCGAAACACACAAGCATGCTTCTTAGAGGTGAACACAACGATTGCAACGAGCTCATCAAGATGGCATTTCATAACAAGTGAAAACACAACATATGAACATGGCACTTTGCAATGATGATAACAAGGAAACAATAAATCTACCATGCAACCTATCACACACAACACGTAGTTCGTGGCAAGACGAACACGTGGACATGTCATTTGCATCGTTTGGACAAACGAGCTAAAAGTTATCACATGTCAAAGGTGGCATGAAAATAACACATAACAGCAGTTTATATCATGATGCACTCTTGCAACAGCAAAACAAGTGTCAAGATGACATCTAACATGCATGACAACAACAGGTAAAACGTAGAGGACATCTCCACGAACATGTGGACATGCTACACGCGCAAAACGGAGCAACAGACACAAAGTTAGAGCAGTTCAAAGTTAGCACTTCAGATAAACAGATCTCAGGGACTTAGGAGGATTTAGGGTCAACCTCTTTGGATCCAGATCTGATGAACAGGAGATGGGCCGGCGGCGGCGAAACTGGGCCCAGGGCGGCGGGAGAAGCCCAGCGGGGCGGAGGCGATTGGGCCCGCGGCGAAGCTGGTACGGGCCGGCGGCTCGCGGCCCGCGGAGGCAGAGGCTGGAGGCGCCCAGGCCGCGGTGGAGGCGGGCCCGCTCGGGCGGAGGCCGGGCGAGGCGACGAAGCGGAGGCGGCCCGCGGCGGGGAAAAGGGCGACTGGGCCCCGGGGCGAGCGGGCGCCTGGTGCGGGCGGTGGCCTGCGGCCCACTGCGGCGCTGGAGCCTCGGCTGGCGCGGGCCTGCGGAGGGAGCCCGGCGATCTGGTCCCCAACCCTTGGGCTGGCGGCGTACGGGCCGCGGGAGGCGCGGCTGGGGTGGCGACCTGGCCCCAGTGGCGACGGCCCGGCGCGGTCGTTCGCTGCGCTGAGGACGTACGGGCCCGGTCGATGCGGTCGCCCCGAGCGACGGAGCCGGCCGCCTGGCGCGTTGACTCGACGCCGCTGATCCGGATCTGGATCGGCCGCCTTGATCTGCGGCTGCTGCTTCGTTGACTAGCTGGATCCTCTCGGGATCTGGTGGAAAAGGAAAAAAAAGGAAGGGGAGAGAGGAGGAAGAAGAAGGGGATGCCCAAATAGACTAGGGGGTCTATATGTAGCAGTTTTTAGGGTTAGGAGGAGATTTGGGGGCGTTAGGAGCCCTCCGATCGTGATCCAACGGATCCGATCGCGGGGATACAATAAAAAGGACTAGGAGGAGATAACAGACTGCGGTAGGGGTGTTTCCGGGACACGAAGCGAAGGCACTTCGGGCCCACACGAACAACGGATGGAAAAGTCAACGGAGTCCAAACGAGACGAGATTTGAGAGGCGGGTTGCACACAACAAAACAACAACACACACAACAACCTCGCGGCACACCGGTAACGAAAAACGCCCGAACAACAAAGTAGGCCTACGGGACGTCACGGACACGTGAGGGAGCTCCGGAGCACGAAACGGACAACGGGAAGGAACGCCACGAACCGGATGCAACCCACAACACAAATGCAAAGCAATGCACATGTCTACATGATATGAATGAATGCCACACACTCACACAACAAAACGACGAAAGCCCGAAAGACAAAGAACCCGAAATGGAAATAGATGAAGCCGGAGATATATTATATACCCAAAAGGGGAAGTATTACATCCGGGGCATTACACTCACGCATCGCAAAGAATCGCCGGTGACGCCGTCGAGCCTCTGCCCGTCGATGCGGCTCCAAGGTCATGGTCCACGGCCGGCTCTCCGCAACGACGCCCTCAGGCACGCGCGGGACGTCCTCCTCGTTGCAGCCCTGCTCCGGGAGATTGGGACAGGAGGCAACGGCACGCCGTCGGCGCTGCGACGCTCCCTACGGCATGCGCGTGGTGCACGGCGCCCCTCGGCCCCAGAGGCCGACGCGGCGAGCCAGGATCCGGTGTTCGGCTCCTGCGCCTCCACACCCATCCGTGGCTCCCACGCCTGCATCCGCCGTCATTGACACCGCGCCTCCGAAGGAGACGAGCGCCCCGGATGCACCTCGCGTGCTGGCGCTCGCCTTCGTGTCCTCGCCGTCTTCAACTTCGGCTCCGGCGCGAACGGCCCCTCCAACCATGCGGTTGTCGATGTCGACGCCGTCGCGCCGCGCCTGTCGATCACGACGCCTGCCACTTCTCCGCCTTTGCCCCGCCTCGTCCTGCCGCCCGGCCTCTGGGCCGCTCACCGGTCTCTGCGCCGCGTCCCGCCTCCACGGCCGAGCCCGGCCATGCGCCGCGTCCCGCCTCCGTGGCTGAGCCAGGCCATGCGTCGTGCCCCGCGTGGCGTGGCCGGCTCCGCCCACCCACGCCCGCTCTAGGATGTGGCCGCGCCCCGCCTGTGGCGCCTGCCCCGCGCACTCCACTCATCCCGGCGTCCCTCGCGCAGCCCAGCCGGCGAGCCAAGCCGGTGGTACACAAGCTGTGTGGCTATGGCGCTCTTCACGGGAGAAAATCCCAATCACGGGAACTACTCCTGTGAAAGAGATAGAATCTTATCTCTTCGCAAGTTTTGCACTCTAGCCCTTGCGGCTTTACTTATTTTTTGAATAGGCCAAAACTTGTATGAATTGTGATTTTGCGGTTAATTCTAGCAGTGATTTTATTCCTGTTAAAGACCGTTAAATCTGGTACATATATTTCTGTACTGTTTTTCTGTTGAGTACCGATGTATTCCAGATCCTAAATTGATGTAATATATTTTCACGTTTGCGACGTGTTGAGATTAATTACGTCTATTTGCAATTGAGATTTTAGATCTCTTGCAAAGTATATTCAGTACCTTATAGTACTGTTTCTCCATTGAGTACGAGGTATTCCGGAATATTTCTATGATGTATCTATTTCCATGTTCACCACATGTCGAGATTTATACATCTATTTGCAATTGAGATTTTTAATTTCTTGCAAATACATATGCAAAATTCAAGGTGTCATCCTTAGCAATTTGAGATTCACACTAATGATTTCGAGCCACCTCTCTTGAAATCTATTAATTTTGCAACATTAAGATATATTTATATTACACAATCTCTAATATAAATAAATTACTGGTTTTTCACCGGAGATGATATGTTCTATGTGTTTACCACATTGTCATTCTTCATGAACATGTCACAGCGATCGAGATTGATTTCTCCCGCGCAATAAACTTGTAAATTTTTGACAATAACATCTCCCTCATTATATTTGGAAAACACAAGGTAATGAGTTGGTTCTAATGCCCATGAGCAAACTATCTCTATTACTGTGAGATCTGTATGATCTTCAATGTGTTATGATCCCACAATTGAGGTTGAGCATTTTCAAGTTATACACTTGAGTCAAATTTTTGCATTTTTATTACAAAACCATGAAGATGTTTAATTTACTTCTTGTAAATTAATTATCTCTGGCTTGCCCCTATAAGTAATCGATGGCTAACAATTTGAGGCTATTGTCCTCAATGCCCACAACTTACTTAAGCGGGTTATGGACATCAAGATCAGTCTTGCATCCCATGGGGTAGTATGTGCAATCCAAGCCACACCACCAGGACGCAAAGGACCTCAAGGGTAATGGTTTGAAACTCACTTCAAACCCTCAACCTGACACCATCAAGCTGTCACGAGACCCTATGGGCATGGGGAGCATGGTGGTTGAATATGCATCAACCGACATGTTTAGAGACTACATTTAGTCCCTCAATCTCCTTGGTGATCAATTTGCTTATGTCCATTTCTGATGTTCTAATATGAACATGATTATTGTTGTCATCATATATTGTATATCACAATATATTGTATCGGCACTTTGGTACAGATTCATTTGTATGTATTCTATATATCTGACAGTGATTTTCTTGAGAATATTCATGTCTATATATAGATTTCTACGGGGGTCAATCTGATGAAAGATGATTTGTGCCATGTGGACATATGCACCACAAACTCTATACTCAGGGAAGTGAAATGTTTCCACTCTCATTGAGAGAAATAAGATATTTTAAAATCGCTAGATGCGATGAGGTATTTGTTGGCTCAACTCGAGTCATATATACTGTCCCTGTGGGTACTCGAGTAACGTCAGGATGCTTTATCGCTTTCGGGTTTAACTCGTACCCTACTAAACTATAGAGGTATCCGTCAAAGTAGTTTCCATTGTGAAACTTATGATGACAACAAAGAGGAATATCTTCTCTTTACCACATGCAACAGATATGGCAAGCACATTCTCTTTGTATCATCATGATTGTACTACACATACTACAAAACCCGTAGCACATGTTGCGTACGAGATAGTTTTCCAGAGTGTCTTTTGCATGACAAATTTGGCATTCCAGTTTTTGGTCATCATTGACATTGGGTTGAAACCGAAACTATCAGCAATTCCAATGGTTTATGATTATTATGATGCTAAATTCTAACAACATTTGGATTTTATGTGCACTACAAGTGACACAGGGAAGCTAATTTTAAGGCCCGCACACCTTAAAGTCTATGCTGAACCACTCAGACTCCTTGAATGCATCAAGTTGAGGTAAGTGGCTCTTCCCATCCATTGACTAGACTATTCAGGTATTCCATGATTCTAAAAGACATATCTACATGATGGTCTTAAGTGTGTGCTTTATTCACACGAAACCATTGGCTTTATCCTGACATTGATTTCAAGTAAATCAGATGGACATCATTGCATAATTCTCCTTGAGTGCCTCCTCTATGGCTCTCGGATTGAAGTTTAGCAATTTGTCTTAATGTCTAGTCTCAAAATGGTTTGGTAGAATCCCATCCAAAGAATTGAGCTCATTGCATGATCTTTACTTTGAATTGCAACTTACCAATACGTTGGAGTCATGTAGTCTTACACACTCATGACCAAACTGCATATATTATTCCCCTCTATCTTTGATACGTGGAAATCTACCAAGTATTTCCCATCTGTAGTACTTCGGTTGCATACCGATATCACCACCCGGCATACATCATTGGCCCCTCAACATATAGTTGGGATCTATGTGAGGAATAACTGTATTACCGTCAATACCTCAAGCCCCTCACATGGGGAGTTATTCAAGGCCTGTATGCTGATTCAACGAGGAACATTTCCAGGCATTAGGGGGAGATTTCAAGTACCATAAAGAATGCCAGGAAATTAGTGGAATGTTCAACACATTTCTACCTCAAATCCACGCACTCAAAGATCTGAACCATGCGTTCAAAAGATTTGCAACACATTGCAAATAACCTGCCAGATTCATTTACTGACTATAAAGGTGTCACACAATCCTACAATCCTGCAAAAGTATGCCTGAAAGAGTGGAGGTACCAGCAAAATCCACTCCACTCCCCGTTCAAAGCAACAGGGGGAGATGTATGGCAGAAATACATTAGGATTCAGCTTCTCGCAAGCAAGGATATCAAGGCCTATGAATCAGTAAATGCATGTCAACTTCATGTTGACAGACACCTAATGGGTAGTATACACCCAGTGGACGGGAAACCTCCACCAACCCAGGTCATAGTGCACACAATGACCGGGACATCGGAATATCCGGCTCAATCGCATTGGGAAATCGCGAGAAGTCACTATGGGTAACGATATTTTCATCAACAATATATTGATATATAGATTCTGGAGAATTATATAACCGGAAGTCTACAATTGTCGACATACATTTCTCAACTAGATTGCAAACACCTTTCAAATGATTCAGATCCAAAGACCATGGCCATGGCAAAGTGTGAAGAACACTCGGACTGAACTCAAGCAAAGGGTGTAATCTAGGTAGAAATGATCTTGCTCAATAATAGGAAGGTATTCATAAACAATACCTACACCGGTTTTCTTCTGGAAACAGAATTGAGAACAACGAGGTGGTGAAACAAAGAGCAAGTACTGTAGCACAAGGGTTCACGCAGATACCCAACTATTCTTCGGAGGTGGAATCTCATTCCGATAAATTATATCATTGGCAGTTCAAAATCATCTATCTCTGCAGTTGATAGATGTAGTGATCACATATCCATGTGGACCACTAGATTCACACATATATGATTGATTTCCGATGAAATCTCAAATCTGAATCGAAATACAAAATGCAACATACATTGTGTAAAAATCAGTAAGTCGCCATATGACTTATTGTTGTCGGTACATATGGTACAACCGACGTAGTGAGTTCCTTATTCACAAGGATTACTCCTACAATGATGATTATCCATGTTTGTGTGTCTGCAATGACGACACATGTAATCATCTAATGACGGAGTTTAAATGAAGGATTTGGCTAAACCAAAACACCGCTCATTGCTACAACTTGAGCACCTTCATTCATGCATTATGGTATACTATGTTGTCTATATCCATGATATATTGGAGAAATTCATTGTGGACAAATCTTATCCATCCATAACTCTCATGGTAGTTCATTTTCTAGACGTAGAGAAAGATCTATTACCAAGAGATGATGGAAATTAGATATTGGGACTCAACGTTCCATAATGCCATTGGATCCACCAAACACAATTGGTTGGTACTCAAGAATATCTTTCGATATCTCCAAGGCATGAAACATCTTGTCCTGGTTTTTCAGTTTCGGAGAAATCTGAACACCAATATCATTGGATACATCGATCAGATCCCCACTATCAGATCATAGACAAGTTTAGTGTTCCTACTTTGTGTAGTAGCCCTCTCATAAAGAGTCTTCAAATAAGATCTCATGGCTACATTCACCAACCATTATCTCAACGATAATGTTTCTTGTGTTACCCGGATGCAAACAGGTTACATAATAAGCAATATCACTATATTGCATATCTTGCAAGTCAAATCATGCGACTGATTTGTTTAGCGGGTCTCTACCAACTTCTATGTTTTGGTATGTGACGGCTTCTAATTTTTGCAAGAATCAAGGGGAGTATCTTCCTGAATTGTTCTTGTTCAATGCATCATATTATACTCTTTTTCCTTCATGAGTTTACTTTACAGGTTCTCATAAAGGTTTTTAATGAGGTAATATCAACATGAGATCATATGTCATACTTTCTGTTTTTCCCACTGGGGTTTTTGGGAAAGTATATATGACATATTTATTGTGCTCTAAACTCTATGAGTTTTCTCATATTGAGTTAAAAGAGACAATGACCATTATATGTTGTACCATTTTCTCCTTATTTTTCCCATTGGGTTTGAAGGAGTTTTAGCAACATATCAAACACTATACTCCTCATATTTTTCCCACAGGGTTTTTAGAGGAGACTTAATCAAGATGATGGATTCTTATGCAGTCAAGCGGTGATTAGGGGGAGTGTTAAGAATAATTAACCCATCATTAATTATGGGATAATCCCCACTCTTCCGCACTGGTAGTTCCAACCGATGGAGCGGTTGTTCTTCCTAAAGCGTTGCAGCCTTTGGAGCCAACCTTTCAGGAACAGTCGCCTCCGTTGGAGCCACCCGTTGACATTGTATATTAACTCAGATCATCTATCAATAAAGACTTACTTGAATCAGATGCTTTGTCTCTCGCTTCTCTCGATTACTCTCAATAAAATGTTTGGCTTTTGATGTGATTTATTGATTGAAAATCATATGTTAGATTGTGCAAAGATGGAGAAGAAAATGTTTGGCTTTCGATGGGGTTTATCGATTGAAAATCATATGTTAGATTGTGCTCGATGCGCACCTATCAAAAATATAACATCGCTTCAATCAATTTCTAGGTACATCTTTCATTGTCCGTAGCAGCATATGGGTTCTGACTCTAACATACACGAGCATACACTCAACCCTATGAGAGCATGCAGGTACACCATATCTCTATGAGCACCTCTGGGATGACTGCGCCGACATAGCATCTTAAGATTTGACGAAGTCATCACAGTCGTCTCGCAGTCAATGGGAACGTCTCCTCCCCCTGAACGAACATCGTCAAAAGTCTGAAATAAATCCAAGAATAATACAAGCACAAATTGTCAAGTCTAGGACTTGAACCCTGATGAGCCAGGGATGCCACTGTCCTCCTAACCATTCGATTGTTGGTTGGTTCGCATGGGATTTGACTCTTATCCTTAGCAACTTATTGGCTGACTATGTCTCATTATATTTTTATTTTATTGTCCATAGCAGGGTTTTTAAACTTGAATCCATCACCTAATCTTGTATGAACCCGTAGCGTAGCACGGGCATCTTACTAGTAGTAATAATGATAAGGCACATCTTGAAAACTCATCTCATATTCCCTTTGTTCAGCGGCGAGTTTTCTCTGAGGCAAGCAAAACTAATCAAAAGGGCTGAATTTAATGGGGTAAGAATCCCCAAGATCGACCTCGGGAGGAATTGTTTTTTCCTTCGGTCCTTCGTATTGTATGACCAATTCATAATTATAAGCACTATTTTGGCAAAAAGTCATGAGCTTATTTCCAAGGGAGAATCCCAATCCATTGTTTTGGATAGAAAAATCATCATTAAGTTCAGAAATCCTATCAACCAAAACTTCGGTAGGGACCTTTTTCTCAAAATTTCTTTATAAGCAACCCGATCAATAGATCACAAACGCATAATGTCCTCTTGATTAAAAATAATACTTTCTATGGGAGGACGACCACCATCTACTTTATAATGTGCAAAATTTTCACTAGCTTCTTTCATAATAAATCTGAACTCATGTGCTAGAAATATAGTAGTGGCGCGTTTGACAGAAGAATGCTCAATATTAGAAAATTCTAGGAAAATCCTTTGGATGCACGGATGCATATGAATAAATTGCCTTTCAAGTTCAACTATAAGCAGAGAGATAGCATCCACGAGGCTATTGGTTTTATGAAGAATAGATCCTCCTAGAGTAGGGAGTGATCCGGCGCAAGTGAAAAATATATTGAATAACCCCTTTTCCAAGAATGTTGTCGCTGCCTATGCAGAGTTTTTTAGTATACAAGATGGTAGGTTCTTTATGATTATTAGAAAAATCATCAAGGTTTCCCCCCATCGTTTCTATCATCTTTACCAACTACAACTTCCTCAAATTCAGACATGGTGGAAAACCAATCTAGCAAACGAAGAAAACTAACAAAAGAAGGGCAAAGAAAAGGCAAATCTTTTCAAAAATCGTTTTAAAAGTGGGGAAGAGGAAAACGAGAGGCGAATGGCAAAAAAATGTAAATGCACGAGATGAGAGTTTAATGAAGGGTACTTGGTGTGTCTTGACTTGACGTAGAACTCAACGGCACCAAAGATTGGCGAGTTAAAGAAGACAAATCTTGACTTGACTTGGCGTAGATCTCCTCGGCAACGATGCCAGAAATTCTTCATGCTACCTCTTGAGCTTGCGTTGGTTTTTTCCTTGAAGAGGAAAAGGTCATGAAGCAAAGTAGAGTAAGTGTTTCCCTCAGTTTTGAGAACCAAGCTATCAATCTAGTAGGGGATTACACACAAATCGCCAGATACTTGCACAAACAAATAACAAACTTGCACCCAACGCTATAAAGGGGTTGTCAATCCCTTCTAGGTTATTTGCAAAAGTGAGATATGATAGAGATAGATGAACTAGTAAAGTAAATATTTTGGGGTTATTGGTTTATAGATTGAAAAGTAAAAGATTGCAAAATAGTAGATCTGAAACTTATAAGATGTAAAATAGATCCGGGGGCCATATGTTTCACTAGAGGATTCTCTCATGATAGCAAGTATTACGGTGGGTAAACAAATTACTGTCAAGCAATTGACAGAAGAGCGAATAATTATAACGACATCTATGGCAATGATCATGAATATAGGCATCACGTCTGTGACAAGTAGACCAACTCCTGCCTGCATCTACTACTATTACTCCACATTTCGACTGAAACGATTCTGCATATAGAGTATTAAGTTCATAAGAACAGAGTAACGCCTTAAGAAAGATGACATGATGTGGGGGAACTAACTCAAGCAATATGGTGAAAACCCCGTCTTGTTATCCTCGATGGCAACAATACAATACGTGTCATGTCCCTTTCTGTCACTGGGATTGAGCACCGCAAGGTTGAACCCAAAGCAAAGCACTTCTCCCATTGCAAGAAAAACCAATATAGTTGGCCAAACCAAACCGATAGTTCGAAGAGAATTACTAAGATATAAGATCATGCATAAAAGAATTCATAAGAAACTCAAATATTATTTCATAGATAATCTGATCATAAACCCACAATTCATCGGATCTTGACAAACACACCACAAAAGAAGATTACATCGGATAGATGTCCAAGAACAACGAGGAGAACATGGTATTGAAGATCAAAGAGAGAGAAGAAGCCATCTAGCTACTAGCTATGGACCCGTAGGTCTGTGGTAAACTACTCACAATGGCAATAGGGTTGATGTAGATGGCCTCCGTTGTTGATTACCCCTCCGGGAGAGTACCGAAAAAGGCCTCCAGATGGGACCTCGTGAGAACAGAAGGTTACAACGGCGGAAAAGTGGTTTCGATGGATCTTGTGATGTTTCTGGAATATATGTGAATTTATAGGCGAAAGAAGTAGGTCAGGGGAGGCTCGGGGGGGCCACAATGTAAGGGGCGCGCCCTCCACCCTTGTGGCCGCCTCGAGGGTCCCCTGGCGTGTACTCCTAGTCTATCTGGCGTCTTCTGGTCCAAGAAAAATCTCCGTAAAGTTTCATTCCGTTTGGACTCCGTTTGATATTCCTTTTCCGCGAAACTCAAAAACAAGGAAAAAACAGAAACTGGCACTCGGCTCTAGGTTAATAGGTTAGTCCCAAAAATCATATAAATGCATATAAAACATCCAAGACAGATAATATAATAGCATGGAACAATCAATAATTATAGATAAGTTGGAGACGTATCAGCTGTAGCACGTTGGCCGCACGGGAAGGAGACGGTGGCGTTGAAGCCGGCCCCGAAGAGTGCGGCAGAGGCGCCACCGGCGTGCGGCAAAACCGCTGCCAAGAAGGCGCGCCGGGCCGTGCCGCCGAGATAGACCACCCCGACGGTGATCGGGTGTGTACGACTTGCTAGATTTTGTCTGTCACTTGATTGCGTTCTTCTTAGGATTCTTCGAGATGCTATGCTTCGCACAACATACCGTTCCGCTGAAGGGCTCACGCGCGGCCGCAGTCCTCAAGCTCACCTGATCGCCGTAAGAAGAACGCAACCAAGTGACAAACAGAACCTAGCAAGTCGTAGTCACCCGATCACTGTCGGGATGGTCCGTCTCGGCGACACGACCGGGATGGCCCGACGCGCCTTCTTGGTGGCGGTTTTGCCGCGCGCTGGTGGCGCTTCTACCGTGCACTTCACGGTCGGCTTCAACACCACCATCTCCTTCTCGTGTGGCTGGCGTGCCACCACCGGCTTAAGGGAAGACCCGGACCCGGTCGTCTTCTTCGGTCGCCTCGGGGGATGTACGCCGCCATCTCCTCCCGTCGACGGCATTGCACCGCAGCGTCCGTCGGGTCCTCTTCATCGTCGTCCGACCAGTCTCACGAGGGGAGGGGGGTCGGGATGCAGAGAATTACCTGCATGACGCGCCTCGTCGGCTTCAGCGCTGGCCGGCCCCACATTGTCGGCGATGGACTCAATGCCATCCGAGCCGGCTAGCTCACCCGCCAAGACCTGTGTCATCGTCCGGTCACGCAATTGTTCGACCGCGAGTAGCAGCGCTTATCTCATCGCGTCGGAACGAAGGAGAAGCTCAGACATTGCGAAAAATGGGGAGCAGGGACTCACCGCCGATGCCGGGTTCGCTCGGTTGTAGGGCGCCTTCTGAAGTGCCAATCGATGACCAACCCGACAATGGAGATGATGTTGACCCGGTCGGCGACCTGCACCAACGTCAAGTCCCGGGCCGACATCCGGGTGGGATCCTGCTGGTCGCCCATCTTAGTGATGATGTGAACCCGGCGCTGTAGCAGCAGCACCCGGCATGCGATGAAGGCCGTGACGAGGTCCGTCCCGGTGAGCCCCTCGCGCGATGTCATCTCGGTGACCCGGCTGCACAGGTTCAGCATCCCTTGCGTCGGGTTCTTGGGCAGGTGGCCCCAGTTCATCTTGGCGAGCGGTTGCTCATTGACGAAGGGTGGCAGGTTGACGCGGTCCGTGCCGATGTTGCGCACATAGAAGAAAGAATACTGCCACTTCTTGGCAGAATCCTCCAAGGGCATCTTGGGAAATGGCATGTTCGACCGACCGGAGATGACTGCGGCCCCGCAGTCGGACATGGTCCCGACCGTCGACCCCTATTGCTTAAGGAAGAAGAGGCGGGCCCAGAGCTCTGTGGCCGGCTCCACGCCCAGATAGCCTTCACAGAGTGTGGCGAAGCCGGCGAGCTGCAGCACGGCGTTGGAACCAAGATGGTGCGGCTGCAGCCCAAAGAAGTTGAGGAATGACCGGAAGAAGGTGCTAGCAGGAAGGCCGAAACCGCACTTGAAGTGGGTGTAGAACACCACGCGCTCGCCCCCCTGCGGTCGCGGCTCCGTCTCCCCTCTAGCCGCACGTATCCTCCTCGCTTATCTCTGACCCCTCCCAAAATCCCTATGGCCGCAACATCGGCAAAGTGGCTTTGGGAGCGTGAGGAAAGGTGACGAGAAGAAGGCCGAAGTGTTCGTCGGGCGCTGCGGGTGGCGTCGGGGTGCTGCATCAAGGGCGTACTCGATGGTGGAGAAGAACTTGAAGAGGAAGAAAAGGGAGTGCGAGGGGAGCGTGCAAGGGCTTTTCCGCTGCACCCCTCCCTCCGTTTTATAACCATGCCAGAACGTGGGGAAGTGGGATCGTTTGCGCCCACGGTTCCACTTCCCCGCATCACGTGGGCATGTTTTCCCCCACGACTTAACAGCCCCCACGACTTAACAGCAGGGGGAAGCGCAACCACCCACGACGGCCACAATAAATCCCCACGCGTGGGCCGAGGGCGCGGCGTGGCGAGGCCCAGCCCGCTGTTGCGTCCCATCATATGCGTGTCCTAGCAGGGCCTCGCCGACCGCCGTTCACCATGTGGAGGCGCCTCGGGCCACAGAAGGCGCATCCCTTCCCTTCCAAGACCCGGTGATCATTTCGGTTTCCCGCCCCAGTTGGGATGCCGCGATCCGGCTTTTGGAAGCCGACACACAGTGGGTGTTGCCGGGACCAGGCATGCTCAATCAACACAACCGTCTCCTCAAGGGGATAACTATGAAGGCCCCCCTACTTGGAGCCGGCGAGGCTTCACAGCTTCAGGGACTACTATCGGGGGGATGCCCCCCGGGCAGGCAACGGAACTAGGATCCCTTCAAAAAACATCAGTGCTCGCAAAGCCCCTCAATCCGGCTCGCTCCTGGCCAGCTCCCCAACGTGAGCCGGTCGGGTGTCGCGACTCGGCCAGCCGTCTAGCGCATGCCAGCCGGCCCCCAGAAGTCAACACCCAGCGGCAAGATGGCATGGCTACAATGTGCTTCCCTTTATGCCAGGCCCGGCGGGCGCGACAACGGCGAATCCCACGCCCCCGCCCGGTGCGGGCGGTGCCTCCGCGACACAACCCTGTAGATGTATGGCGCCCGTCGCCCGCTCACGTCTGGCATGGCGTGCCACTATACCCAGCAGCCGGCCGTACCTACACCCGGCGGCCCTGGTATGGTTCACACCTGGCAGACCGAGCAGCCCCAATGCCGGCTCCCAGACGCTGACTCCAGGGCCCCGCGCCCTTGTAATTTTACCATTGTAACCCCGGGGGCAGCCTATAATACCCCCTGGTACGCCTCCATGCAGATGGTTGATCGATCTTTAGCACACACACACATATTAAGGAGGCAGCGCATGAACTGGCGTGTTTCTTCCTCCCGAGAACAACTCTAGGAGCAAACCTGTAACCTCTTCTAAACCACACTCGACAGGACTAGGGGTGTTATCTCTCCGGAGATCCCCAAACGTGGGTACGCCTCGTGTCACACACTTGCGCGTGCCAACCTCGCCTCTAGAACCCACCGGTGCCCTTGTGTATGTCCCCCTCTTTAGCCATCCTATGGTATCTACCGTGAGATCACCACGACACATGTTTTAGTATGTTTGTTTATTCATGTCAGTTCGTATGTTCATATTAAATATCCAGAACATATTATATTTATGAATGGAAGGGTGTAATGCCCAGGATGGGACTATACCTCCTACGTGTCGAGGCGCGACTTAAAGGTATAAGCCCATTCTGGAATGATCTCAAGTTTGGTATCTTTGCACGACTCATGTAAAAATAGGAATGAAATTGCAAAAGGATAGTTGGCTTACACTCGCCACGTCACACAATACATTACATAAGCAAAACATCATCCAAATAACATCACAACCCGACTACGGGCGAAGATCCAACAGAAAGATACCAAAAACATAAAGCCACAGGTCTGAATCGCCCCTAGTAGAAACCACTACTGATCGTCGAAACACGTCACAAGCATACGACCACTCTCTTCATCGAGCTCCCAGTGAAGTACTGATCCAACTCCTGCATCATTCTCAACTAAACCTGCATCTCGTGTTGTAGTATCTGTGAGCCACGAGGACTCAGCAATCCCATAACCATGGGTATCAAGACTAGCAAAGCTTTATGGGTAGGAGGAGGTAAAGTGGTGAGGTTGCAGCAGCGACTAAGCATAATATGGTGGCTAGCTTACGAGTACAAGAATAAGATGAGCATCTACGCAAACAGTCGCAAACTAGTAATGATCGCTAAAGATCCTGAACTACCTACGAGTCAAACATAACCCCACCGTGTCCTCTTCTCAAAGTGAAAAGAGACAGTCACGGTTAATCACACAGTTGTGTGTTTTACTTCGGATCCTCTGTCAAGTTTTCTACAACCGGACAATAACAAATTCCAATCTGCCACATAACCGCGGGCACGGCTTTCGAAAGATCATAACCCTGCAGGGGTGTCCCAACTTATCCCATCACAAGCTCTCACGATCAGCTGAAGTGATAAATATAATATCATCACCCCTTATCTTAGGGAAATCCGATCAGACTCGGCATCCCGGTGCACAAGACATTTCGACAATGGTAAAACAAGTCCAGCAAGACCTCCCGGCGTGCCGACACCCTGATAGTAGCCGCGCGTATCTCATCTCAGGCCATAACCGGATAGGTGATCCTACGAGTAAAACCAGCCCTCGGGTTTCCCCAAGGTGGCCCCGCAGTCTCCCCGTTCGGGACCAACACCATCAACACTGGCCCCCCTGCTATGTAGAAAAGAATCCCGAGGGCGCGACCCCCTATGCAAATTTAATTAATTAATTAAGTTGTTATTATGAGGCAAATTAAAACCAATGTTGGGCCTTGCTGGAGGAGTTTTATTCAAAGACGAACTGTCAAGGGGTCCCCATATACCCATCGTGTAAGGAACGCAAAATCAAGGAACATAATGCCGGTTTATCGGCGCCTAAGATGGCATGAGTGGAAAAAAACACCGAGCAAAAGGCCATGCCTTCCACCCATGCCCAGTATATAGGTGTGTTAATAATAATAATAATAGATATTGTGATATTCCAACAACAAGTTCCCACCTGGAACGATCTTCATCTTCATCTGCAACTAACAACGCTATAAGAGGGGCTGAGCAAGCGGGTAACATAGCCAAACAATAGTTTTGCTAGGAAGGTTTCAAAGGTTAGAGGTTTCATGGCAACAAGGAGAGGCTGACATAAAAGATGGGTAGCGCGACATATAACGATAGCATCGAGACAACTAAGCATGGCAATGGTAGTAAAGGTATCCAAGGGTATGATCATCTTGCCTGGGATTCCGCAAGGAAGAAGAACGGATCCAAGAAGTAGTCGAACGGATCCTCACGACTCCGGAACGGAACCGAAGCTAACAAGAGAAGCAACCGGAAAGAAGCAAACAACACGGTAAACACACAAGCATAAACATGGCATACGATGCACATCCAAGTATGATGCATGACAGTTCTATATAGGATGCACTACAAGTCTATACATGAAGCACAACATGACAAGGTAGGAAGCACAGAAAAACAACACAAGTCTATATGATGCAATACATGGCAAGGTATGATGCATGACAAGTCTATACAGGAAGCAATACATGGCAAGGTAGGAAGCACAGAAAAACAACACAAGCAACATGTCAATATGCTCAACCGAGTAGGATGCAAGACAAGTCTATATAGGATGCTAAACATGGCAATGCAGGAAGCAAGTGTAAACTAGCTATCTAGGCATTTTAAATGAGGCCGGAAATAACAACAACAATTCCGGAAAAATCCCCATATGCATGTTTAGCAATTTTAAGCAAACAACAATTCACACATTTTAATGTTGTTAACATGATGCGGATGACATGATCAAGTTTATGCAATTTTTATTAAAAGTGAACATGAAGAGATAAGGAGTATTTGTCGCCACGACGGAAAGAAAAGAGGGTCGTGGCGCCGAAAACGGATACGATGCCACGAGAACGTTCCGATGATCGGACACTCGTCGAGATGCCGGTGCAAAAGCAAGGTAGCGGGAGTGAGCCAAACAAGAAGAAAGGTGGGGTGATCCCGTCATCGGGTTCCCACGGGTCGGCGACGAGGCAACCGAGGAGCATGACAAAAGACGAATCGGGCACGGTGCACACAAGGGAAACATCTCATACAACCACAAGCAGTCCATGGGTCATCGTCTCGGGGTTATACCTTCGGAACGTTCGTTTCGGGGCGGTTCGAGGTCGTAGAGGAAGTAGTGGTACTCGTGAGTCGTGGTACACGTTCATAGAGGGAAGTAGTCGTTCCGTTTCGGAGAGGTACTTGGCGAATCCCTCGTTTCCGAGGCGACGGTAGTCGTACACATTGGCGTTTTTGTTCACGGTTCAAACTCATTTGAATCTAATTCAAATGGCTTGAATTAGGACAAGGTTTAGGAAGTGTCCAAAAATGTTGAGGTTTTTGGAGGAACCTCGATAAATGGGAAAAGAATTATAGAGAAGGTTTTAATGGTGAAACTTGAAGTAGAAAAGGCATGGGGAATATATGCAAGTGTGTTTGGGTTAATTCCAAACAAATGGAATATTTATTTATAATAGCTCCATAAATATTAGGAGGATATGTTATAAAGAGAAGTCATCCTTTCCTCGATTTAAATGGACCGAAGGTCCACACAATTTATTTAGTTGAGATGCAGAAATAAAGTCATGATGGCATGATGACATGATGCAATGCAAAAATAAATAACACATGCACAAAAGAAACACACGGGAGAACCCGGAACATCTGGAATCTTCTGGGACGTCAGTCTTCGGGCGTCACAAAGGGGTACCATATAAACCCAAGTAAACCTAGTTGACTCACACAACTCATACACGGAACTTGTTAAGACGCCTACCAGAAGGTTGCCACAGCGGACCGCGACGACTGTTTATGTATTTCTTGCATTAAGCGAGTCCCTATAAAGTCTCACTGGAGGCTTTGAGGTAATTGGGCCGGCCCGTTCGCACACGCCAAACTGAAAGTCTCGCTGAAGGCTCTGAGGTAATTGGGCCGGTCTGTTCACACAAGCAAAAGTGAAAAGACAAGGAAAGGGAGAACCAGGGACTGATAATGGCGGCAACTGATGTCTACTACGCAACTTTATTCTCGTAGACTCGTGTTGGGCCTCCAAGCGCAGAGTTTTGTAGGACGGTAGCAATTTTCCCTCAAGTGGATGACCTAAGGTTTATCAATCCATGGGAGGTTGTAATGCCCATGATACGAATATATCTCCTACATGTTGAGGCACAACTTAGAGACATAAGCGCATCCTGGAATGATCGCAAGCGTGGTATCTTTGCACAACTCATGTAAAAGTTCAGGGGTGAAAGAGTAAAATAGCTGGCTTACACTCGCCACGTCACATAATGAATACAATAACATACATTCATCTGAATAACACAGGGTCCGACTACGGACGAAATCCAAACGAGAAAAGATACCACAAACACAAGTCTGAATCACTCCTAGTAGGAACCACTACTGATCGTCGGGATACATAACATAGAAACGACCACGCTCTTCGTCGAACTCCCAGTGAAGTTCTGACCCATCTCCTACAACGTTCTCAGCTGTACTTGCATCTGGTGTGTGTTGTAATCTGTGAGTCACAAGGACTCAACAATCCCATTCCCGGGTATCAAAACTAACAAAGCCTTTAGGTGTGGAGAGGTAATAAAGTGTTTGCAGCAAGCACTAAGCAACTAGCTTACATGTTCAGAGCGAGAGGAGAATATGTGCCAACGGTCGCCAAGTTGATCAAGAAGTGATCCTGGCTACTCACGCTCAAGCATAACCCCACCGTGTTCACTTCCCAAAGCCCTTCGGAAAGAGACCATCACGGTTACTCACATAGATAGTGTATTCTTAAGGATAAGGTGTCAAGTTTTCTACAACCGGATATTAACAAATTCCCATCTGCCACATAACCGCGGGCACGGCTTACAAAAGTTCAAACCCTGCAGGGGTGTCCCAACTTAGCCCATCACAAGCTCACGATCTGCGGAGTCGCAACTCCAAATTGGGAAGACCCGAGTATTCTCGGAATCCCGTGCTCAAGATATTTCGACAAAGGTAAAACTAATCCAGCAAGACCTCCTGGTGTGCTGACACCCTGATAGTAGCCGTTCGTATCTCGTCTCAGGCCACGACCGGATAGGTCAGCCTACAGGTATATACCAGCCCTCGGGTTTCCCCAAGGTAGCCCCGCAGTCTGCCCAGTTTGGACCAACACTCATAAGGAGCACTGGCCTGAGTTGTTGATTAAGAACTCGGGTTTATAACTCCCTATGCAAGTTTTAGTTGTTAGGCAAATGTAGTACCAATGTTGGGCCTTGCTGGAAAAGCTTTACGTAGTGCGAATTATCAAGGGGGGCCCATAAACCCCAACCGTGTTAGGAACACAGAATCAAGGAACATAACACCGGTTTATCGGGTCCTAAGGTGGCATGAGTGGAACAAAACACCAAGCAGAAGGCCAAGCCTTCCACCCATTACCAATATATATTGTGTTATCCCAATAACAAGTCCAAACGTGGAGCAATCTTCGAAACTTCACCTGCAACTAATCAACGCTATAAGAGGGGCTGAGCAAAAGTGTACTTAGCCAATCAACGGTTTGCTAGGAAGGCGGTTAGAGTGTTTTATGGCAACAAAGGAGGCTGACAAAACATGAATAGGCATCGAGGCATAGCTAAATAGCGAGACAACTAGCATAGGCGAAGATAGAGGTGATATCAGGGAATGGTCATCTTGCCTGTTGAGTCCACGGAGGGATCGTAACCTTGCTCCTCAAACTCAGTCTCGATAGGCACCTCGAACTCCGAATCGTCACCGGGCTCTAACCAACACAACAATACAAACACCGGAACAACAATCAATCACCATGCAATGCTCACACACATGATGCAAGATATGATGCATATGTGCATGGACATGATATGATGCATCTCAAAGGAATATGATGAGTGCACATGTGGCATGGCAGCATGCAAGAACACAAAACATGAAAGGGGAATCAACATGCAAAGAGTGCAAGAACAACCCTATTCACAAATGAAGTTATTTAGTTGAACTAACCAAGCACCCGACACGTTTTAAAAGGTTGCTTAACATGGCAAGGGGTGCAACTAAGAACAACAACAACATCATGCAAGCATTTTAAATGGGCTGGAAGGAACAAACAACAATTCCGGAAACTCCCATGTGCATATAAATGAATTTAGAACAGATCTGATGTAACCATATTTTAGAGTTGTTAAACATGTAAAGTAACATCACCATCTTAAACTACACATTTTTCCACCCCAAAAACATATAAAGTTTGTCAAATTTGGAGTTACGGTTATTTAGTTATGATTTAAACAAGTTTGAACATGTTATTAAACAAAAATATATTCAAACATCATTTTACATGTTTTAAACATGTCAACAAACTGCATATAAATAATCTACACTAAAAGGTGAACAGTTTTCATATATAACACATTTTGAACATATGCATATTTTCAAAGATATCAAATATGCAAAAGAAATGCACAAACTGAAATTTAAATCAAAACAGAAAAGAAAAATAAAACTACAATGACTCAGCCTAGGCTAGCCACGGTCGCTGACCAGTGGGACCAGGGGTCTGCTGAGATGGCGGTTCGGTGTGGAGATGGGTGTGTCTGCACAGAGTCGCTGCCAGGTGGGGCCTGGATGTCAGCGACTCAGAGAAATGCAAAAAGGGGCCTATTCCACTGGCCCTGCGGGCATCGAACCCGCGTCTGCGAGTTTACTGAACGAGCGGCGAGCCACTGGGCTAGGGTGTGTGTGTCTGACAGAGAAGAGGTGCAGCGCCTGAAATATATTCAGAGCAGAGATTAAACCACCGCACTTCGGCGAAGCAGAGGTGACGACGAGGGTGCTGCGGCTGCTCCGGCGACCAACAAGGACGGTGGAGGTACGCGATGGGTCCGTGGAAGGATCCCGCACACGTGACATGCGGTCGCTGCACCTAACACGCATCACAGCGACGCCGGCGACCTCGAACAGAAACGGCGGCGACGAACTGTGGCGAGGCCTAAACAGGCCCTATCGGAGCGGCGGAAGCAACTAGCCGAACCTACACAACATGGCAAGGACGATGGACGCAAGCAACGGCGCTAAGGGGGTCGGAGCACTCGTCGGCGACGAGCTCGGGCGCACGGTGAACTAGCAGCTAGAGCGAGAGATCGAGGGGGAAAATGCACGGGGAGGACCAGAGGCTCACCATGAACACAATGATGTGCTCGGATTGCCGGGAGGAGGTTGGAGTCGACGGCGAGGATGATCGAACACCCACGGTGGCCGGAGTTGAAGACGAGGAAGAAGAAGTCGCAGGAGAGGTGTTCGGCTCCATGTAGTGGACGTCGTGGACGTAGTCGATGTCGAGGAAGAAGACTGACAAGGTTTGCGAGGCAGAGGAGGACGGGGAGCACACCGGCGACGAGGCCGTGCTCTCAGATTCGTTCGGGACGGTGGTGGCGCGGCGGATCTGGTGGCCTAGAGCTCACCTGGCGGCGGGGAGAGGAAGAGGGGAACCCTAGGCGCCTAATGGACAAGGAGAGAGAGGTTAAAAGGGGCTAGGGTGACGGAGACGCACGACGGCGTGCACGGCTCGCGGTCCCCATGGCGCGAATGCGAGGAGAACGAAAAGGTGGGTGTGGGTGCGGCCGCGGTCGCTGACGCGCGTGCCGACCCAGCCACGTGTAGGCGACGTAGAGGAGGGCGCGTGGATGCGTGGGTGAAAGAGGGAGCGAGGGACGCTGCGGGCTGGCTGGCGCGGGCTGCTTTGCTGGCTAGCTGGGCCAGCCTGGTGGGTGAGGCCCAGGCTGCTGTGTGGGCTGCGGCTGGTGCTGCACTACTGCTACTGCTGCTTTTCTTTTGCCATTTCTTCAGGCAGAAAGGAAAACAGAAAAGCATAGAGGGCTAGGGAAGGAGATAAAATGAGATACAAATATCTCCATGCTCCTGGAATTATGCTCTATTTTATAAAAATGACTTGGACATTTTTAGAGGTAGAAAAATAAAACAAGTTTGAATATGATTCAAACTTCTGTCATTTTTGAACCTGACCAAAACATTTTAGAATAGAGTGAGGTTTTGCAAAGTGACTTAGGGCAAGGTGCCATAGAAGTTGGAAGAAGATTAACATTAAAGGAAGAGGGAGAAAGGCACTTGCAAAATTTAAAGAAAGAGGGAAAGAGAGAGGGGGAAGGTGAATAGAAAGGGGCTTAGGGATTGGGCATGACCTTGCATCAAACCACCTTAGCATCAGCAAGAAGAACTCACTTGACATAACAAGCAGAGGAAAACACAATGACAATATGAAATGCCATATGATGATCATGATGCAATGATGGTGATGAAGCAAATGCATGAATGCATAATAAAAGAAAACATGACAATGCAATGAGATGACAAGGCATAATTGGAAAAGAACCCCCAAGGAAAGGATAAGGACTAAATGGTAAAAGTATATATTGCCATATAAGGAGTTTTACATTTGGGGTGTTACAGAGGTGTATGATGAAGATGATCTCTCTCAAACAACCCTGTAACCAAATAATAAAAAGTCTCTTGTGTCCCCAGCACACCCAATACAATGGCAAATTATATACGTGCACTAGTTCGGCGAAGAAATGGTGATAAAAGTGTAATATGGATAGTAGATATTGATCTTTGTAATAGGAACAATAAAAAACGACACTGTAGCAAGTGATAAAACAGAGCACAAATGGTATCGTAATGCTTGAAAATGAGGTCTAGGGTCCGTACTTTCGCTAGTGCAATCTCTCAACAATGCTAATATAATTGGATCATATAACCGTCCCTCAAAGTGCGATGAAGAATCACTCCAAAGTTCCTATATAGCGGAGAACATAAGTAGGAATTGTTTGTAGCTATTATTTCCGATCGATGTATCCAAGAGTTCGTACTAAAATAACACAAGTTATTCTTTCCGATCGATCTATTAAGAGTTCGTACTAAAATAACACAAGTTATTCTTTCCGATCGATCTATCAAGATTTCGTACTAAAATAACACCAAAGCAAATTCATATTCATAATACTCAATCCAACACAAAGAACTTCAAAGAGTGCCCCAAGATTTCTACCGGAGAAATAAAGACAAGAACGTGCATCAACCCCTATGCATAGATTACCCCAATGTCACCGCGAGAATCCGCAAGTTGATTGTCAAAACATATATCAAGTGAATCAATATGATACCCCATTGTCACCACGAGTATTCAATTGCAAGACATATATCAAGTGTTCTCAAATCCATAAAAGTATTCAATCTGATAACAACAAAATCTCAAAGGGAAAAAATCAATTCATCACAACAAGATAGTGAAGGGAAAACACCATATGATCTGACTATATTAACAAAGCCCGCGATACATCAAGATTGTGCATATCAAGAACACGAGAGAGCGAGAGACTGATTAAACACATAGCTACTGGTACGAATCCTCAGCCCCGAGGGTGGACTACTCCCTCCTCATCAGGGTGGCTGCCGCGATGATGAAGATGGCCACAGGTGACGATTTCCCCATCTGACGGAGTGTCGGAAAGGGCTCTAGATTGGATCTCGTGGACTACAGAGCCTTGCTGCGGCGGAACTTCTGATCTATGTTAACCCCGAAGGGTTTCAAAATATTTGGGAGTTTATGGGGCGAAGAAGGGGTGCGGGAGGCCGTCCAGGCGCGCCCTGGTGGGTTGTGCCCCCCTCGGGGCACCCCCCAGGTGCTGCTCTGGCCCATCGGGAGTCTTCTGGTCCATAAAAATTCACAAAAAGTTTCGCGGTGTATGGACCCCGTTTGATATTGATTTCCTGCGATGTAAAAAAACAAGCAAAAAACAACAACTGACACTGGGTCAATAGGTTAGTCCCAAAAAATGATGTAAAGTTGCTTTAAAATAATTGTAAAACATCCAAGAATGATAATATAACAACATGGAACAATCAAAAAAATATAGATATGTTGGAGACATATCAGCAACCAGGGACGATACCTGGCCGCAAGGGATATCAAGCGACGCCGCCAGTCGACCACGTTCCGCTTGTGGTTAGAGCATATCTAGCCGTTCGGTGCCCCCAGGGGCTGAAATCGGTGTGGTGGCGATCGGGTTCCCAACCGCCGCCCCAAGCTGGCCCCAGCTATCGCTTTTTGAAGCAAAGTTCGGCCAAAATGACACGAATTTGGAGGAAATTTAGGCATTTTCATTGATATTTGTACAAACTGAACTAAAAACACAATTTAATAACTAAGCTAAAAACTAGTACTACTACGCCGTCGCCGCCGCCTTGAGCCTTCCACATGCCGAGGAGCTTGTAGAATTTGGTGTAGTCACCGCCGCCGTCGTTGTTGTCATCGTCCTGCATGCCACCGTCGTACTTGCCGTAGCCCTTCCCTGGGTCGCCATGGCCGACGGGGTGGGACGGTCTGGGCGCCTCCTCGTTGTCGTCGTCAAGGATGACGACACCACCCTCCACGCGGCCGCGGTGCCGAACGGCGATCTCCTCGAGGGCATGGCGCTGGTGCTCCATCTCCTCTCGGGCGTAGTGGTCTCGCGCCCATTTGAGGGCGGTCTCCTTGTCGGCAGCCGTGTCGAGGTGCTCCTTCTTGACGACGACTGGCGGTGTCGCCGGCTCCGGCTCCCTCTTCGGCCTGACCAGGCGAAGATGGCCGCGGGAAGGGGGGAAGGTTGGTGGCGGCACTCGTTTATGGCGAGGGTGCCGCTACGCCGGAGCGGCGTATCCTGGGGCTCGGTCTTCACGGCGGCGAGCGGCGTCCGTGCGATGGAGGAGTGGTAGCCGGAGAACGAAGACGACGTGTTGGCCATGCGCCTCGGCTGCCACGAGGACGCCAGATACTCCATCCGCGGTGAGTTTGCCGTCCTCGATGTGCGCGAGGACGGCCTCGAGGTTGCATCCGGGGACGCCCCATCATTGCCGTCGCCCCTCGAAGTTGTGGCGGCCGCGGCATGCTGGAGCGCTATTCGTGGAGGCGAGTTGTTTCTTGTGGCGGCGCTAGAAGTACGACGTCCACGGGTTGTGGCTGTCGGGGGCGTATCTCGGCTGCTACCCCACATTCTCCGGCAACGACGACCGGATCCACGCGATCTTGACACGCTGTTCAGTGCGAGAGGGCGGCGGTGGCACCGAGACTCCACCATCGCTGAGCTTCCACGAGCCCGGCACCCGCATGTCGGGGGGCGCCAGGTACTCCACCTCGTAGAGGAGGCGATCTTCCGCCTCGTGCGGGTGGCGGCGGCCGGAGCTGTTGCCCGCCGCACCGTCGCCGGGGAAGCACTCGGCTAGGCTTGCTGGCTTGAGATAGGGGAGATATGGGGGTGAGATGGGGCGCCAGCGGCGAAGAAGGAGAGAGAGGAGTCGACAACGAGAGGGCAAGGCTGTGGCGAGGGAGTGTGCGGCCACTCGCGAGAGAGGGGTGGCTTTTATAGTGGCGGGTGGGCGGCGAGCGGGCGGCATCCCTGTGGACGTGTGGCGGAGGGGGCTGGATGCGCGTCGGCGCGCCTTCACTGCGCCGCCCATGAGGAATCAATGGAAGGCTGACCGGCGGCAGCCTTCACATTGATTCACATGGGAAACCGAGGAGATGAGGACGACGAAAGCTCCCAGTCGCTGACTCTGCGGGTCCACAAGATTTCGCGCCAAATTCGTTTCCCCCGGCGCCCCGGGTTTAGCCTGGATCCGCTGGCGCCAATTTCGGCCTTAACCGGCGAAAATTGGGCTCCTCGGGGCACAACGAGGCCGATTTTTCCGAGCCGACGACAAAAAAGGGGCCCGGGGCTTGTTGGGGGCGAGTGGAGATGCTCTTAGTACTAGGGGTGCGACCTCCTTTATCCCATTTGAGTCGGTTCTTTTTTTTTCATTTCTTTCTTATAGATTTTTTATTTTCTTTCTCTTTTGTTTGGCTTTCTTTTGGGAAAAGCTATTGCTCAACTAGCGGATGTTTGTACACGCGTCGATCTCCTCTGTGACCTTTTGACTCTGAAGCAATCTTTATTCTAGTACAATTTTTGCAACTTGCCCATGGTTTGAATTGGCTTGACCAAAACAAACGGTCTGTTGTAGACCGAGCACTCACAACCAGCAGCGAAGCTGAGCGCCCCTGCCCGTAGGTTATCACCGTCGAGCGCCCCTGCCCGTAGGTCGTCGCCACCGAGCACCCCTGCTGGTAGGTCGTCATCGTCGAGCATCGCCACTTGTAGGAGCCGCCATGTAGTTCGTCCTCGTCGAGCGACACCGCCTATAGGTCCTCGTCGCGAACGCATCCGTGCTGGATCTCTGTCGCTGAACGGCCGCCAAACGGCCCCCGTCGACCGAATCAACAGATCCGGCGGGATCCGCCACGCCGGCGTGGAGCACCATCAACCTCATCACCGTCGTGTCACACTCCAAATTTCTGCAATAATAACGTGGTTGCGGAACCGCGGCGTCAAAAGAGTGCGTCATGCTGCCGAAGATGTTGTTGCAATTTTTGTAGCAAAGGCCTTGTTACAGACAACTTAGACGCAACGGAAGATGTGTTTTTAATTTTTGCAAC
Source organism: Secale cereale (assembly GCA_902687465.1). NCBI lineage: Eukaryota > Viridiplantae > Streptophyta > Magnoliopsida > Poales > Poaceae > Secale > Secale cereale. The sequence goes on from LR738712.1 coordinate 498,890,692, forward strand.
AAGGATCTTGTTGCAGAAAATTAGAGAACAAGAGGTTTTGCAACAGGGGACATGTTGCAGAAAATTAGAGAAAACGAGGTTTCACAACAAAGCTCTAGTTGTAGGAAATTAGAGATGACAAGATTCTGCAACAAAACTCTTGTTGCAGGAAATTAGAGAAGAGAAGGTTTCGCAACAAGAGTATTGTTACAGGAAATTAGAGAAAAGAAATTGATGACTCGCGTCAGACAATCGAACGGCTCGCGAGGCGTAGCACGCCCATTTCTTAATTCTCCTTTTTATTTCTTTTATTTTGATTCTTTTTGCTTTTTCTTCTCCGTTTTCCATTCATTTTTGTTTTTTTTTTGGTTTTCCAATATTTTTTCCTGTTGTTTTATTTCCAGTCTTCAATTTTCTTTGCTTATTATTCTATCTTTTTGTATACGTCGATATTTTTCAGATACATGTAAATTTCTTCATTTTTTTTCTTATGTTTGTTTTTGTTTTTCACTCTACATTTTCGTATATGTCAAAAAAAAAAGTGATCAACATTTTTTGAGTACACGTCCGACATTCTCCAAACGCTTATTCAATATTTTAAAAATACTTTAGACATTTTAATACTTATTTAAACAACTAAATATATTCAAATACTTGTTCAACATTTTTTTAATACTATTCAACATTTTCAAAGACTTGTTCAACAATTTTAATACTTGTTCAACAATTTTTAATACTCGTTCAACATTTGTCAAACACTAGTTCAACATTTATTATTCTTATTCAACATTTTTAAATACTTGGTCAACATATTTTAGTCCTTATTAATTTTTCAAATACCCATTGAACATTTTTCAAATGTGTTTTTGAAGTGTGTTTTTTGTATATATATAATATTTTAAAGTATAAAGAAAAGTACAAAAAGAAAGCAAAAAAACAAGAACAGAAAACAAAACAAAACTGTGGCCTCCTGCGCGGTTGGGCCGGCCCATCTACACCCCC
>LR738712.1:498891756-499014433 GCA_902687465.1 Secale cereale
CCCCCCCCCACCCCGGCGGGCGCGAGGCTTGGCGTGTGCTTGCTTAAAATGAGAGGATCGCAGTGAATGCACCGAGACTGGGTGGTCTTGGTCCGTATGATGGTTTCATCGGCTCAGACCCAAACTGAAAGAACAAGCAGAGCCCAATACATATGGGATGCCTTGCGAAGGTCACTCCCGCTCACTTATCATAACATAAGAGTTTTATCTTTTTTCGTAGATATATTTTCGTTTTATCTTTTGAACCACGCGTCCAAATAACGAATCATTTACCTCACTGAATTTTTCACGTTGAGATTTTCAAAATAGATCCCATGTTAATAGATTTCGACAAACTTTTTATTCATGAAAAAATCGGAGACGAAAAAAAGAAACTGAAAGAAACAAAAACCAAAAAACCAGAAAGGTATACCAGAAAAACTGAATCGACAAAACAGACAAACCCGAACAACCGTTGTGCTTTTCAAGAAAGCATAGTTGTGCATTCCTGCTGTGCTCAGTTGTGCTTCTTGTTGTGCTCCTCATGAAAGCACGACTACGATTCCCGCTTCTCGTGGAAGAAGCATTGCTTTCACAAGAAAAGTCTGACAAAAACCTAGGAAAAATCAAGTAAAAGCCAAAAGCCAAAAGAAATAAAAATCTGAAAAAGCGTGAAGAAGAAAAAACGAACGGCGCGTGGCGGCAACTGATGGCTATTTTTTTTAAAATAATACATTTTATTTAGTAAATTTCATAACTAGTACGTGGCTAGGCGAATTTTCAAAAATATGACCCAATCGGCCAGCAGCAGGCCGACTAGGCCTTGTTGGCCTGCTGCTGGCTGATTAGGACCTTATCGGCCTGCTGCTGGCCGATTAGGACCTTATCGGCCTGCTGCTAGCCGATAGGCCTGTCGGCCACAAGCTCCCCAGCAGTCGGCCTTGCTGCTTGGCCGACAGGACCTTATTGGCCTGCTGCTGGCCGATAAGACCTTATTGGCCTGCTGCTGGCCGATAAGACCGCCAGCAGCAGGCCAATAAGGTCCTGTCGGCCAAGCAGCAACCCTGTCGGCCAAGCAGCTAGGCCGACTGCTGGGGAGCTTGTGGCCGACAGGCCTATCGGCTAGCAGCAGGCCGATAAGGTCCTAATCGGCCAGCAGCAGGCCGATAAGGTCCTAATCGGCCAGCAGCAGGCCGATAAGGTCCTAATCGGCCAGCAGCAGGCCGATAAGGTCCTAGTCGGCCTGCTGCTGGCCGATTGGGTCCGAAAATATTTGTCATCAAAATGAAAACAAAAAGATGTTTCTAGAACTAAAATACATCTAGATACACACCCTTTTATTCATTTTGATGACAAGTATTTCCGGACGGCAGGCCTAGGAAAGTGACATCTGCAGGAGCCCTCCAAAGGTCACCCTCTGCTCCCTTGGAAATTGGGTGAATCATATTTGGCGCGGGCAGGCGAAAATTTGATGCAATAATGCCCACGCGAGGCTAGTTGGGCCAGCCCAGTATGCGGTTTGATTCGCTGCTACTTTTTTTTTTTGGTTTTCTTGTTGTTGTTTATTGTACGTTTATTTTTCTGTTTTCTGTGTTTGTTTTTATATTACTAAATTTTATTTATATTCTCGGTTATTCTTGTGCATTTTTCTGTTCTTCTGTTTGTGGGTTTTTGCCCCTATTTTTTGGCTTTCTGTTTTAGTTATTTTTTCTTTTCGTTTTATTTCTTATATGTTTACATTTTTTTCGTTTGTATTTTCTTCCATTTTTGATTTTCAATGAAAAAACTAGTTTGAATAAATGTTTTTTGAATATATGGAAATATTTTTTCAAATGGTTACCTTTTCTCAATATACGCTGAACTTTTTTTAATATAGGGTGAATATTTCTTAAACACAGCAAACAATTTTTTACCAATTTTTTCTCAAATAGAAACTGATTTGTTTTCGAATATAAGGTGATTTGTTTTATATAGGTGAACTTCTTTAGATACACGTTGAACATTTTTAAACGCAAATTGAACTTTCCAAATAAACAAACATCACATATATATATATATATATATATATATATATATATATATATATATATATATATATATATATATATATATATATATATATATATATATATATATAATTTTTAGTATTTTTTTTAAAACATAAATATATTTTCTTGAGTTTTTGTGCACTCAACTAATATATATTTTCACCCGAAAATTAAATGAAAAAGGCAGGTACTTCCGCCGTTTTAAAATATTTGTCTTTCTAGAGATTTCAACAAGTGACTACATACGGAGCAAGGTGAGTGAATCTATACTCTAAAATATGTCTATATACATCGGTATGTTGTGTCCATTTGAAATGTCTAGAAAGACAAATATTTAGGAATGGAGGGAGTACAATTCGGGCCGATTTAAGTCAGCATGTATATTTCCGAGGTCCGTGTGCGTCATTCGGAGGACTCTTAAAATTGGAGCCGGTTCGTCTCGGTCTGTTGCAAATTTATTGTCAGAGATTGTGATACATGTTTGGTAGTCTAGAATTTATAATCTTTCTTTTATGTTATTGCTAAGAGAGGTGTTTTGCTCTCTAAGTCTTCTACTTAATATATACTCAAGCTCTCTCTCTTTCAACATGGTACCAGCCTAACCGATTCAAATCCTAGCCGCCATCCACCGCTTCCGTCCTGCGCGCCCTCAAGGGGCGCTCAGCCGCCATGACCGCTGTCGGGGGGCCGCGCCGCGTGTAACTAGGATTCCTCCGTCGGTCGTGTTGACCAGCTGTCTTAGAGAGTCTTTTTTCCGATCTCTTGATCCGGATTTTTCTCTCTTGCCGGTCATCTTGATCGTGTTTCTTTTTGGTTTCGGATCTACGATCGGTTTGCGTCGCCCGTCGTCGTCGTCGACCACATGCGTCTCCACTCCAACACCGGTGCGACCGGCCGGCTTCTTCACCGATCAGGTGGTCTCACGCGACAGGCGGTGATGAGGTTATAGACCTAGGGTAGGGTCACAGGCCTGACCGAGGTACCCCACCCAAGGTCACTACCCCAGAAGATCAAAAGAAAAAACCTATGATGACAAAGTCAGTCGACCGAGACGGCCCAAGAGGACGTCCCACTCGACTGGACAGCACCTACAAGACGACTCAACCCCGCTCGACCAATCCAAGGCATTCGACCCCCGAAGGTCAAAGGTCCCTTAGGACAATAACGGTCTGGTATTTACTCGCCATAGTGAATGCCTTAATTACCCTTTACTGTAGGCGTTATCAGTAACGCATGCCTTAATGTACATTGAACCCTTGGTAACGTGGAGCATGGCTGGGGTCCTGGCACACTATATAAGCCACCCCTCCTCTTGTACAAGGGTTCGCATCCCTGTAACTCACGTATACACATATCAGTCGACCGCCTCCGGGCACCGAGACGTAGGGCTGTTACTTCTTCCGAGAAGGGCCTGAACTCGTAAAACACCTCGTGTACAACCTCACCATAGCTAGGGCCTTGCCTCCCCATTCGTACCCCCTACTCGTACTGTCAGGCTTGGAACCACGACAGTTAGCGCCCACCGTGGGGCAAGGCGTCTTAGCGACATCTGGTGAGGTTGCAATTTCTTTTCCAACCTCCTTCATCATGGTGTTAGGCGGTGGTTTAGCGTTGGGCCGCGAGATCCGGCTCGGCGCATTCGTTTTCATCGCCGACGACTCCGCATGGCTCCAGGAGGCCCCTATTGACGTCGAGGCTCTGCCCGCCCGCGGGGCTGCGCACTTCCGCGCCAGCGCCTGCGGCGTCCTCCTTCGGCAGCCGTCGACGCAGTATTCATCGATCCCTACATCGTCCCCCATCCACGCCGGATGCCGTCGCAAGCGATCCGGTCGCTCACGGCTCCAGCGGTGGGTGAAACACGCGGTGGCACGTCAGACGGCCACCCCTCAAGTCGCGGCCATCGAGCCCGACGGTTACCTCTACGGGCCGATCGATCCGTCGATCGAGCTCGTAGATTCCGTTTCCGAGTGCGGGAGCAGCGATCCCGCAGCGGAAGTCCTCATGGTCGACTCACGCCGCAGCCCGCCGGGTTTTCCTCGCGGTGGAGACGGCGGCAGTGACGGCGGCCGTTCACACGACAATGACGGCTACATTCCTCAACCCCTCACTGCCGAGCAGAGGGCTGAACTTTGTTGCCGCAACGAAGACGCACTCTTCACTCCCATCGTGGGAGATTTTCCAGAGGCTTTGGCCCTGGAAGCCACGCGCTTGGCCACCGTGGCCGAGCGCGTGCGCTTGGAAAATATCCAGCGCGCACTCGACGAACAGGCCCGCCGACTGGTCCCCGAGTCCAATGGACGACCGCGGCAATCGCACCCGCACGAGACTCAGGTGTTCCGCACACCAGTCCAGAACCTCGAAGCCGCGGCTCGCATCGCGTAGTCGATTCAACCTTCTCAGTCAAAGGCTGGGAGAGGCTTTCAGCAGATCCAAGCTTTGCTTCGAACGACTGAAGAGCAAAACGCGGCTGTTTCTCAGTCGCGCAACAGGATCCTCAACAGATCGGTCGCTGCAGACACCGTTTGGTCAGCCCACAGTCCAAGATCGCCCGAAGGCGTGAGGAACGTGGCCCGCGGCAAGACCGACATCTGGGTCGGAATGACGAGCAACATGACCGTCGACCCGGTCATCATGACCGCGGTCGAGTGCCTACGCCTCCTCCGGGAAGCGGATCTTACTCGCCCCGGTGGCACGAGGGCAGGCGCCTGCGCGACGACGAGCGGAGGGTTCCCCCAGATCCCCGGAGGCCAGGTTTCGACGCAAGGTCTATCCTTGTGCAGGGACGAGTCGACCGGAACAGGGCGTTCAGAGAAGAGCAAGGCAGAGATCAACCGAGTGGGAGCCGAGCACCTGTCTCTGGACCCGAGTGTTTCTGCAACGCTATCAGAGCCGCAGAGATCCCCCGAACTTCAGGTTAGCGGCGTGTGACGCCCGAAGACCGACGTCCCAGAAGATTCCAGATGTTCCGGGGTTTCGCCGTGTGTTTCATTTGTGCTTGTTTTTTTTTGCATTGCATCATGTCATCATGCCATCATGACTTTAATTCTGCAACTCAACCAAATAAGTCGTGTGGACCTTCGGTCCAATTAAATCGAGGGAAGGATGACTTCTCTTTATAACATATATATATCCTCCTAATATTTATGGAGCTATTATAAATAAATATTCCATTTGTTTGGAATTAACTCAAACACACTTGCAATTATTCTCCGGGCCTCTTTTGCTTCAAGTTTCACCGTCGAAACCTTCTCTATAATTCTTTTCCCATTTATCGAGGTTCCTCCAAAAACCTCAACATTTTTGGACACTTCTGAAACCTAGTCCTAGTTCAAACTATTTGAATTTAATTCAAATGAGTTCGAATTTATCTCTTGCATTCTTGCCTCTCCTATTTTTCGTGGACCGTGGACATTTTTGCGAGTCCGGGAAAAATAACCTCATGCCCTAATCCTATTCCTAACACCTCATTTCTTTTCTTTTCTTCTTGTTGTTTTCTGTTTTATTTGGGAACAGCAGTAGGGAGGCAGATAGGACTCAGCCTTCTAGGCCGAGCCACCCCTAACCCCTGCTCTGGACCTGCAGCCAGGCCGGCCCATTTTCCCCGAGGCCCAGCCGCAGCCTGTTTCCCTCTAACCCTAGCGATCCAGGGTCCTCGACCCCGAGCCTCTCTCTCGTTCTCCCTCCGCCGCCGCACGCCCCATCACTCGATCCCTATCTCTCCCTCGCTCGACCCCGCAGCCCAACGCCACCTCTCGCTCCCCCGCTCGTTCTGCCCCCTTGAGCATCCCGTTCCCCTCGTCCCTCACCCTCTCGTCACCTCCCACCCGCATCGCCAGAGAGAGGGCAGCGCCCCGCCGCCCTTGGACAGCATCGGCGAGCCTTCGCCCGGATCCGGCTCCGCCCCGCCGCTGTCGCGCTTCCCCGCCGCCGGACGGACGTGCCGGAGCTCGCGGGCTCCCCCGCGCGGAGCCGCGCCATCCCTCGACCTGCGGCCTCCTCCCCGGCACCGCGTCCGAACCGCCTCAGCCTCGCCGAGCCCGTGGACATCAGTGTCGAGCTGCTCCTCCCGTCCCCGCGTCTTCAACCGTCGCCGCTGCGCCATGGCACCGTCTTGCTCCGCCCCTGCGGCCTCCTCCGGCCATGCCAGCGCGCGCCTCCTCTCCATGGCCTCTGCGTCGCCCCGAACTTGCCGTGGCGTGACCGAGACCACCATGTATTGTTGCTGTTGTTTTTTTGCCAAGTGCCAGGATGTCCATGTACCTCTACTGCCACCTACAACTCGCCAAGACAGAACATGGCGAACACCAAGTACCCTTTCATTTTGTCAAGATCGACAAGTTTGAAGACCCAAGTACCACGACGCATGAAGAACCATGAACGAACACGTCAAGTACCACTACGCCCGGAGCACTCGGAACCCTCAAGTTCATCTACGGAAGGGGTACGACGACCGTCGCCCATGAACCGTGTACCACTACCGTCGCCTCGAAGACGTCCGATGCCGCGACAAGTACCTCTTCGGAAACGTGAACGGCTACGAACGTGTACCACGTCCCGCGAGTACCACTACTTCCTCTACGATCTTGAACCGCCCCGAAACGAACGCTTCGAAGGTATAACCCCGAGAAGATGACCCGTGGACGAATGCTTGTGGTTGTATGAGATGTTTCCCTTGTGTGCACCGTGCCCGATTCGTCTTTTGTCATGCTCCTCGGTTGCCTCGTCGCCAACCCGTGGGAACCCGGTGACGGGATCACCCCACCTTTCATCTTGTTCGACTCGCTCACGCCACCTTTCTTTTGCACCGGTCTCTCAACGAGCTACCGGTACCGATACGTTGCGTGGCACCATTTCGGATTCGTCGCCGTGGCCCCTTTCTTCCACCACGGTGACAAATACTTCATATCTCTTCATGTTAACATTTTACTAAAATTGCATAAACTTGTTCATGTCATCCGCATCATGTTAACAACATTAAAATGTGTGAATTGTAGTTTGCTTCAAATTGCTAAACATGCATATGGGGATTTTTCCGGAATTGTTGTTGTAGTTTCCGGCCTCATTTAAACATGTTGCTTGTGTTGTTTTTCTGTGCTTCCTACCTTGCCATGTATTGCTTCCTGTATAGACTTGTCATGCATCATACCTTGCCATGTATTGGATCATATAGACTTGTGTTATTTTTCTGTGCTTCCTACCTTGCCATGTTTTGCTTCCTGTATAGACTTGTAGTGCATCCTATATAGAACTGTCTTGCATCATACTTGGTTGAGCATATTGTTGTGTCTCGTGTTGTGTGTTTATCGTATTGCTTGCTTCTTCTCGTTAGTGCTTGTTCCGTTGCGACCGTGAGGATTCGTTCGACTTCTCGTGGATCTTCTTCAAGGCTTCTCCTTCGTCCTCTTCCTGGACCCGTTCTTCTTCCTTGCGGAATCTCAGGCAAGATGATCATACCCATGGATACCTTTACTATCATTGCCATGCTTAGTCGTCTCGATGCTATCGTTACATGTCGCGCTACCCATCTTTTTATGTCAGCCTCTCCTTGTTGCCATGAAACATCTAACCTTTTGACACCTTCCTAGCAAAACCACTGTTTGGCAATGTTACCCGCTTGCTCAGCCCCTCTTATAACGTTGTTAGTTGCAGGTGAAGATGAAGATCGTTCCAGGAGGGAACTTGTTGTTGGAATATCACAATATCTATTATTATTATTAACACACCTATATACTGGGCATGGATGGAAGGCTTAGCCTTTTGCTCGGTGTTTTGTTCCACTCATGCCACCTTAGGCGCCGATAAACCGGCATTATGTTCCTTGATTTTGCGTTCCTTACACGATGGGTATATGGGGACCCCTTGACACTTCGTCTTTGAATAAAACTCCTCCAGCAAGGCCCAACATTGGTTTTAATTTGCCTCATAATAACAACTTAATTAATTAATTAAATTTGCATAGGGGGTCGCGCCCTCGGGATTCTTTTCTACATAGCAGGGGGGGCCAGTGCTGATGGTGTTGGTCCCAAACGGGGAGCCTGCAGGGCCACCTTGGGGAAACCCAAGGACTGGTTTTTCCTGTAGCTTCACCTATCCGAACGTGGCCTGAGACGAGATACGCGCGGCTACTATCAGGGTGTCGGCACGCCGGGAGGTCTTGCTGGACTTGTTTTACCATTGTTGAAATGTCTTGTGCACCGGGATGCCGAGCCTGATCGGATTTCCCTAAGATAAGGGGTGATGATATTATATTTATCACTTCAGCTGATCGTGAGAGCTTGTGATGGGCTAAGTTGGGACACCCCTGTAGGGTTATGATCTTTTGAAAGCGGTGCCCGCGGTTATGTGGCAGATTGGAATTTGTTAATGTCCGGTTGTAGAAAACTTGACAGAGGATCCGAAGTAAAACACACAACTGTGTGAGTAACCGTGACTGTCTCTTTTCACTTTGAGAAGCGAACATGGTGGGGTTATGTTTGACTCGTAGGTAGTTCAGGATCTTCAGCGATCACTACTAGTTTGCGACCGTTTGCGTAGATGCTCATCTTATTCTTGTACTCGTAAGTTAGCCACCATATTATGCTTAGCCGCTGCTGCAACCTCATCACTTTCCCTCTTCCTACCCATAAAGCTTTGCTAGTCTTGATACCCATGGTTATGGGATTGCTGAGTGTAATGCCCAGGATGGGACTATACCTCCTACGTGTCGAGGCACAACTTAAAGGTATAAGCCCATTCTGGAATGATCTCAAGTTTGGTATCTTTGCACGACTCATGTAAAAGAGGGATTAAATTGCAAAAGGAGATAGTTGGCTTACACTCGCTACTTCACACAATACATTACATAAGCAAAACATCATTCAAAACATCACATCCCATCTAAGGGTAAGATCTAAAAGAAAGATAACAAAACATAAAGCCACAGGTCTAGATCGAATCCTAGTAGAAACCACTACTGATCGTCGAAACGTCACAAGCATACAGCCACTCTCTTCATCGAACTCCCGGTGAAGTACTTGAATCAACTCCTGCATCGTTCTCGGCTGAACCTGCATCTGGTGTTGTAGAAACTGTGAGCCACGAGGACTCAGCAATCCCATAACCATGGGTATCAAGACTAACAAAGCTTTGTGGGTAGGAGGAGGTAAAGTGGTGAGGTTGCAGCAGCGGCTAAGCATAATATGGTGGCTAACTTACGAGCACTAGAATAACATGAGCATCTACGCACACGGTCACAAAAGTAGTGATCGCTAAAGATCCTAAACTACATACGAGTCAAACATAACCCCACCGTGTTCTCTTCTCAAAGTGAAAAGAGACAGTCACGGTTACTCACACAGTTGTGTGTTTTACTTCGGATCCTCTGTCAAGTTTTCTACAACCGGACATTAACAAATTCCAATCTGCCACATAACCGCGGGCACGGCTTTCGAAAGATCATAACCCTGCAGGGGTGTCCCAACTTCGCCCATCACAAGCTCTCACGATTAGCTGAAGTGATAAATATAATATCATCACTCCTTATCTTAGGGAAATCCGATCAGGCTCGGCATCTTGGTGCACAAGACATTTCGACAATGGTAAAACAAGTCCAGCAAGACCTCCCGGTGTGTCGACACCCTGATAGTAGCCGCGCGTATCTCGTCTCACGCCACATCCGGATAGGTGATCCTACGAGTAAAACCAAACCTCGAGTTTCCCCGTGGTGGCCCCGCAGTCTCCCCATTCGGGACCACTACCATCAGCACTGGCCCTCCCTACTATGTAGAATTAAGAACCCGGGGACGCGACCCCCTATGCAATTTTAATTAATTAATTAAGTTGTTATTATGAGGTAAATTAAAACCAATGTTGGGCCTTGCTGGAAGAGTTTTATTCAAAGACGAACTGTCAAGGGGTCCCCATCCACCCATCGTGTAAGGAACGCAAAATCAAGGAACATAATGCCGGTTTATCGGCGCCTAAGGTGGCATGAGTGGAACAAAACACCGAGCAAAAGGCCAAGCCTTCCACCCAAGCCCAGTATATAGGTGTGTTAATAATATTAATAATAGATATTATGATATTCCAACAACAAGTTCCCACCTGGAACGAACTTCATCTTCACCTGCAACTAACAACGCTATAAGAGGGGCTGAGCACGCGGGTAACATAGCCAAACAGTGGTTTTGCTAGGAAGGTTTCAAAAGTTAGAGGTTTCATGGCAACAAGGAGAGGCTGACATAAAATATGGGTAGCGCGACATGTAACGATAGCATCGAGACAACTAAGCATGGCAATGGTAGTAAAGTTATCCAAGGGTATGATCATCTTGCCTGGGATTCCGCAAGGGAGAAGAACGGATCCATGAAGTAGACGGAGCAACATAGTCGAGCGAATTCTCACAACTCCGGAACGAACCGAAGCTAACAAGAGAAGCAACCGGAAAGAAGCAAACAACACGGTAAACACACAAGCATAAACATGGCATACGATGCACATCCAAGTATGATGCATGTCCGGTTAATATGCATGGCAATGGCAAAGTGCACAAACAAGTACTACAAGTTAAGTGGAGCTCAATATGCAACGAGTTGCATATTGACGAAACACCACATTTTAATTATTTAATTGACTCTCATTTGTTTACAAGACAAGATTAAATGTTCGTTAACATGGCAAGAGGTGAAGCATAATAAAACTACACTATCTAGGCAATTTAAATGAGGCCGGAAAATCCCCATGAGCATGTTTAGTAATTTTAAGCAAACAACAATTAAACATTATAACATATTAATGTTGTTATCATGATGCGGATGACATGATCAAATTTATGCAATTTATTAAAAGTTGACATGAAGAGATAAGAAGATGATAAGGAGTATTTGTCACCGTGGTGGAAAGAAAGGGTGCCACGACAACGATCCGAAAATGATGCAACGCAACATCTCGGTTCCGGTAACTCGTTGAGAGTCCAGTGCAAAAGAAAATGTGGCGTGAGGGAGTCGAACAAGATGGAAGGTGGGGTGATCCCGTCACCGGGTTCCCACGGGTAGGCGACGAGGCAACCGAGGAGCATGACAAAAGGATGACAACAAGATGGAAGGTGGGGTGATCCCGTCACCGGGTTCCCCAGCAGTCGGCCTTGCTGCTTGGCCGACAGGACCTTATTGGCCTGCTGCTGGCCGATAAGACCTTATTGGCCTGCAGCTGGCCGATAAGACCGCCAGCAGCAGGCCAATAAGGTCCTGTCGGCCAAGCAGCAACCCTGTCGGCCAAGCAGCAAGGCCGTCTGCTGGGGAGCTTGTGGCCGACAGGCCTATCGGCTAGCAGCAGGCCGATAAGGTCCTAATCGGCCAGCAGCAGGCCGATAAGGTCCTAATCGGCCAGCAGCAGGCCGATAAGGTCCTAATCGGCCAGCAGCAGGCCGATAAGGTCCTAATCGGCCAGCAGCAGGCCAACAAGGCCTAGTCGGCCTGCTGCTGGCCGATTGGGTCATATTTTTGAAAATTCGCCTAGCCACGTACTAGTTATGAAATTTACTAAATAAAATGTATTATTTAAAAAAAATTAGCCAACTGATGCACCACTTGACACGTACTCCGTCCGTCCGAAAATATTTGTCATCAAAATGAAAACAAAAAGATGTTTCTAGAACTAAAATACATCTAGATACACACCCTTTTATTCATTTTGATGACAAGTATTTCCGGACGGCAGGCCTAGGAAAGTGACATCTGCAGGAGCCCTCCAAAGGTAACCCTCTGCTCCCTTGGAAATTGGGTGAATCATATTTGGCGCGGGCAGGCGAAAATTTGATGCAATAATGCCCACGCGAGGCTAGTTGGGCCAGCCCAGTATGCGGTTTGATTCGCTGCTACTTTTTTTTTTGGTTTTCTTGTTGTTGTTTATTGTACGTTTATTTTTCTGTTTTCTGTGTTTGTTTTTATATTACTAAATTTTATTTATATTCTCGGTTATTCTTGTGCATTTTTCTGTTCTTCTGTTTGTGGGTTTTTGCCCCTATTTTTTGGCTTTCTGTTTTAGTTATTTTTTCTTTTCGTTTTATTTCTTATATGTTTACATTTTTTTCGTTTGTATTTTCTTCCATTTTTGATTTTCAATGAAAAAACTAGTTTGAATAAATGTTTTTTGAATATATGGAAATATTTTTTCAAATGGTTACCTTTTCTCAATATACGCTGAACTTTTTTTAATATAGGGTGAATATTTCTTAAACACAGCAAACAATTTTTTTACCAATTTTTTCTCAAATAGAAACTGATTTGTTTTCGAATATAAGGTGATTTGTTTTATATAGGTGAACTTCTTTAGATACACGTTGAACATTTTTAAACGCAAATTGAACTTTCCAAATAAACAAACATCACATATATATATATATATATATATATATATATATATATATATATATATATATATATATATATATATATATATATATATATATATATATATATATATATATATTATTTTTAGTATTTTTTTTAAAACATAAATATATTTTCTTGAGTTTTTGTGCACTCAACTAATATATATTTTCACCCGAAAATTAAATGAAAAAGGCAGGTACTTCCGCCGTTTCAAAATATTTGTCTTTCTAGAGATTTCAACAAGTGACTACATACGGAGCAAGGTGAGTGAATCTATACTCTAAAATATGTCTATATACATCGGTATGTTGTGTCCATTTGAAATGTCTAGAAAGACAAATATTTAGGAATGGAGGGAGTACAATTCGGGACGATTTAAGTCAGCATGTATATTTCCGAGGTCCGTGTGCGTCATATCGGAGGACTCTTAAAATTGGAGCCGGTTCGTCTCGGTCTGTTGCAAATTTATTGTCAGAGATTGTGATACATGTTTGGTAGTCTAGAATTTATAATCTTTCTTTTATGTTATTGCTAAGAGAGGTGTTTTGCTCTCTAAGTCTTCTACTTAATATATACTCAAGCTCTCTCTCTTTCAACATGGTACCAGCCTAACCGATTCAAATCCTAGCCGCCATCCACCGCTTCCGTCCTGCGCGCCCTCAAGGGGCGCTCAGCCGCCATGACGGCTGCCGGGGGGCCGCGCCGCGTGTAACTAAGATTCCTCCGTCGGTCGTGTTGACCGGCTGTCTTAGAGAGTCTTTTTTCCGATATCTTGATCCGGATTTTTCTCTCTTGCCGGTCATCTTGATCGTGTTTCTTTTTGGTTTCGGATCTACGATCGGTTTGCGTCGCCCGTCGTCGTCGTCGACCACATGCGTCTCCACTCCAACACCGGTGGGACCGGCCGGCTTCTTCACCGATCAGGTGGTCTCGCGCGACAGGCGGTGATGAGGTTATAGACCTAGGGTAGGGTCACAGGCCTGACCGAGGTACCCCACCCAAGGTCACTACCCCAGAAGATCAAAAGACAAAACCTATGATGACAAAGTCAGTCGACCGAGACGGCCCAAGAGGACGTCCCACTCGACTGGACAGCACCTACAAGACGACTCAACCCCGCTCGACCAATCCAAGGCATTCGACCCCCGAAGGTCAAAGGTCCCTTAGGACAATAACGGTCTGGTATTTACTCGCCATAGTGAATGCCTTAATTACCCTTTACTGTAGGCGTTATCAGTAACGCATGCCTTAATGTACATTGAACCCTTGGTAACGTGGAGCATGGCTGGGGTCCTGGCACACTATATAAGCCACCCCTCCTCTTGTACAAGGGTTCGCATCCCTGTAACTCACGTATACACATATCAGTCGACCGCCTCCGGGCACCGAGACGTAGGGCTGTTACTTCTTCCGAGAAGGGCCTGAACTCGTAAAACACCTCGTGTACAACCTCACCATAGCTAGGGCCTTGCCTCCCCATTCGTACCCCCTACTCGTACTGTCAGGCTTGGAACCACGACAGTTAGCGCCCACCGTGGGGCAAGGCGTCTTAGCGACATCTGGTGAGGTTGCAATTTCTTCTCCGACCTCCTTCATCATGGTGTTAGGCGGTGGTTTAGCGTTGGGCCGCGAGATCCGGCTCGGCGCATTCGTTTTCATCGCCGACGACTCCGCATGGCTCCAGGAGGCCCCTCTTGACGTCGAGGCTCTGCCCGCCCGCGGGGCTGCGCACTTCCGCGCCAGCGCCTGCGGCGTCCTCCTTCGGCAGCCGTCGACGCAGTATTCATCGATCCCTACATCGTCCCCCATCCCCGCCGGATGTCGTCGCAAGCGATCCGGTCGCTCACGGCTCCAGCGGTGGGTGAAACACGCGGTGGCACGTCAGACGGCCACCCCTCAAGTCGCGGCCATCGAGCCCGACGGTTACCTCTACGGGCCGATCGATCCGTCGATCGAGCTCGTAGATTCCGTTTCCGAGTGCGGGAGCAGCGATCCCGCAGTGGAAGTCCTCATGGTCGACTCACGCCGCAGCCCGCCGGGTTTTCCTCGCGGTGGAGACGACGGCAGTGACGGCGGCCGTTCACACGACAATGACGGCTACATTCCTCAACCCCTCACTGCCGAGCAGAGGGCTGAACTTTGTTGCCGCAACGAAGACGCACTCTTCACTCCCATCGTGGGAGATTTTCCAGAGTCTTTGGCCCTGGAAGCCACGCGCTTGGCCACCGTGGCCGAGCGCGTGCGCTTGGAAAATATCCAGCGCGCACTCGACGAACAGGCCCGCCGACTGGTCCCCGAGTCCAATGGACGACCGCGGCAATCGCACCCGCGCGAGACTCAGGTGTTCCGCACACCAGTCCAGAACCTCGAAGCCGCGGCTCGCATCGCGTAGTCGATTCAACCTTCTCAGTCAAAGGCTGGGAGAGGCTTTCAGCAGATCCAAGCTTTGCTTCGAACGACTGAAGAGCAAAACGCGGCTGTTTCTCAGTCGCGCAACAGGATCCACAACAGATCGGTCGCTGCAGACACCGTTTGGTCAGCCCACAGTCCAAGATCGCCCGAAGGCGTGAGGAACGTGGCCCGCGGCAAGACCGGCATCTGGGTCGGAATGACGAGCAACATGACCGTCGACCCGGTCATCATGACCGCGGTCGAGTGCCTACGCCTCCTCCGGGAAGCGGATCTTACTCGCCCCGGTGGCACGAGGGCAGGCGCCTGCGCGACGACGAGCGGAGGGTTCCCCCAGATCCCCGGAGGCCAGGTTTCGACGCAAGGTCTACCCTTGTGCAGGGACGAGTCGACCGGAACAGGGCGTTCAGAGAAGAGCAAGGCAGAGATCAACCGAGTGGGAGCCGAGCACCTGTCTCTGGAACCGAGTGTTTCTGCAACGCTATCAGAGCCGCAGAGATCCCCCGAACTTCAGGTTAGCGGCGTGTGACGCCCGAAGACCGACGTCCCAGAAGATTCCAGATGTTCCGGGGTTTCGCCGTGTGTTTCATTTGTGCTTGTTTTTTTTGCATTGCATCATGTCATCATGCCATCATGACTTTAATTCTGCAACTCAACCAAATAAGTCGTGTGGACCTTCGGTCCATTTAAATCGAGGGAAGGATGACTTCTCTTTATAACATATATATATCCTCCTAATATTTATGGAGCTATTATAAATAAATATTCCATTTGTTTGGAATTAACTCAAACACACTTGCAATTATTCTCCGGGCCTCTTTTGCTTCAAGTTTCACCGTCGAAACCTTCTCTATAATTCTTTTTCCATTTATCGAGGTTCCTCCAAAAACCTCAACATTTTTGGACACTTCTGAAACCTAGTCCTAGTTCAAACTATTTGAATTTAATTCAAATGAGTTCGAATTTATCTCTTGCATTCTTGCCTCTCCTATTTTTCGTGGACCGTGGACATTTTTGCGAGTCCGGGAAAAATAACCTCATGCCCTAATCCTATTCCTAACACCTCATTTCTTTTCTTTTCTTCTTGTTGTTTTCTGTTTTATTTGGGAACAGCAGTAGGGAGGCAGATAGGACTCAGCCTTCTAGGCCCAGCCACCCCTAACCCCTGCTCTGGACCTGCAGCCAGGCCAGCCCATTTTCCCCGAGGCCCAGCCGCAGCCTGTTTCCCTCTAAACCTAGCGATCCAGGGTCCTCGACCCCGAGCCTCTCTCTCGTTCTCCCTCCGCCGCCGCACGCCCCATCACTCGATCCCTATCTCTCCCTCGCTCGACCCCGCAGCCCAACGCCACCTCTCGCTCCCCCGCTCGTTCTGCCCCCTTGAGCATCCCGTTCCCCTCGTCCCTCACCCTCTCGTCACCTCCCACCCGCATCGCCAGAGAGAGGGCAGCGCCCCGCCGCCCTTGGACAGCATCGGCGAGCCTTCGCCCGGATCCGGCTCTGCCCCGCCGCTGCCGCGCTTCCCCGCCGCCGGATGGACGTGCCGGAGCTCGCGGGCTCCCCCGCGCGGAGCCGCGCCATCCCTCGACCTGCGGCCTCCTCCCCGGCACCGCGTCCGAACCGCCTCGGCCTCGCCGAGCCCGTGGACATCAGTGTCGAGCTGCTCCTCCCGTCCCCGCGTCTTCAACCGTCGCCGCTGCGCCATGGCACCGTCTTGCTCCGCCCCTGCGGCCTCCTCCGGCCATGCCAGCGCGCGCCTCCTCTCCATGGCCTCTGCGTCGCCCCGAACTTGCCGTGGCGTGACCGAGACCACCATGTATTGTTGCTGTTGTTTTTTTGCCAAGTGCCAGGATGTCCATGTACCTCTACTGCCACCTACAACTCGCCAAGACAGAACATGGCGAACACCAAGTACCCTTTCATTTTGTCAAGACCGACAAGTTTGAAGACCCAAGTACCACGACGCATGAAGAACCATGAACGAACACGTCAAGTACCACTACGCCCGGAGCACTCGGAACCCTCAAGTTCATCTACGGAAGGGGTACGACGACCGTCGCCGATGAACCGTGTACCACTACCGTCGCCCCGAAGACGTCTGATGCCGCGACAAGTACCTCTTCGGAAACGTGAACGGCTACGAACGTGTACCACGTCCCGCGAGTACCACTACTTCCTCTACGATCTCAAACCGCCCCGAAACGAACGCTTTGAAGGTATAACCCCGAGAAGATGACCCGTGGACGAATGCTTGTGGTTGTATGAGATGTTTCCCTTGTGTGCACCGTGCCCGATTCGTCTTTTGTCATGCTCCTCGGTTGCCTCGTCGCCAACCCGTGGGAACCCGGTGACGGGATCACCCCACCTTTCATCTTGTTCGACTCGCTCACGCCACCTTTCTTTTGCACCGGTCTCTCAACGAGCTACCGGTACCGATACGTTGCGTGGCACCATTTCGGATTCGTCGCCGTGGCCCCTTTCTTCCACCACGGTGACAAATACTTCATATCTCTTCATGTTAACATTTTACTAAAATTGCATAAACTTGTTCATGTCATCCGCATCATGTTAACAACATTAAAATGTGTGAATTGTTGTTTGCTTCAAATTGCTAAACATGCATATGGGGATTTTTCCGGAATTGTTGTTGTAGTTTCCGGCCTCATTTAAACATGTTGCTTGTGTTGTTTTTCTGTGCTTCCTACCTTGCCATGTATTGCTTCCTGTATAGACTTGTCATGCATCATACCTTGCCATGTATTGGATCATATAGACTTGTGTTATTTTTCTGTGCTTCCTACCTTGCCATGTTTTGCTTCCTGTATAGACTTGTAGTGCATCCTATATAGAACTGTCTTGCATCATACTTGGTTGAGCATATTGTTGTGTCTCGTGTTGTGTGTTTATCGTATTGCTTGCTTCTTCTCGTTAGTGCTTGTTCCGTTGCGACCGTGAGGATTCGTTCGACTTCTCGTGGATCTTCTTCAAGGCTTCTCCTTCGTCCTTTTCCTGGAGCCGTTCTTCTTCCTTGCGGAATCTCAGGCAAGATGATCATACCCTTGGATACCTTTACTACCATTGCCATGCTTAGTCGTCTCGATGCTATCGTTACATGTCGCGCTACCCATCTTTTTATGTCAGCCTCTCGTTGTTGCCATGAAACATCTAACCTTTTGACACCTTCCTAGCAAAACCACTGTTTGGCAATGTTACCCGCTTGCTCAGCCCCTCTTATAACGTTGTTAGTTGCAGGTGAAGATGAAGATCGTTCCAGGAGGGAACTTGTTGTTGGAATATCACAATATCTATTATTATTATTAACACACCTATATACTGGGCATGGGTGGAAGGCTTGGCCTTTTGCTCGGTGTTTTGTTCCACTCATGCCACCTTAGGCGCCGATAAACCGGCATTATGTTCCTTGATTTTGCATTCCTTACACGATGGGTATATGGGGACCCCTTGACACTTCGTCTTTGAATAAAACTCCTCCAGCAAGGCCCAACATTGGTTTTAATTTGCCTCATAATAACAACTTAATTAATTAATTAAATTTGCATAGGGGGTCGCGCCCTCGGGATTCTTTTCTACATAGCAGGGGGGGCCAGTGCTGATGGTGTTGGTCCCAAACGGGGAGCCTGCAGGGCCACCTTGGGGAAACCCAAGGACTGGTTTTTCCTGTAGCTTCACCTATCCGAACGTGGCCTGAGACGAGATACGCGCGGCTACTATCAGGGTGTCGGCACGCCGGGAGGTCTTGCTGGACTTGTTTTACCATTGTTGAAATGTCTTGTGCACCGGGATGCCGAGCCTGATCGGATTTCCCTAAGATAAGGGGTGATGATATTATATTTATCACTTCAGCTGATCGTGAGAGCTTGTGATGGGCTAAGTTGGGACACCCCTGCAGGGTTATGATCTTTTGAAAGCGGTGCCCGCGGTTATGTGGCAGATTGGAATTTGTTAATGTCCGGTTGTAGAAAACTTGACAGAGGATCCGAAGTAAAACACACAACTGTGTGAGTAACCGTGACTGTCTCTTTTCACTTTGAGAAGCGAACATGGTGGGGTTATGTTTGACTCGTAGGTAGTTCAGGATCTTCAGCGATCACTACTAGGTTGCGACCGTTTGCGTAGATGCTCATCTTATTCTTGTACTCGTAAGTTAGCCACCATATTATGCTTAGCCGCTGCTACAACCTCATCACTTTCCCTCTTCCTACCCATAAAGCTTTGCTAGTCTTGATACCCATGGTTATGGGATTGCTGAGTGTAATGCCCAGGATGGGACTATACCTCCTACGTGTCGAGGCACAACTTAAAGGTATAAGCCCATTCTGGAATGATCTCAAGTTTGGTATCTTTGCACGACTCATGTAAAAGAGGGATTAAATTGCAAAAGGAGATAGTTGGCTTACACTCGCCACTTCACACAATACATTACATAAGCAAAACATCATTCAAAACATCACATCCCATCTAAGGGTAAGATCTAAAAGAAAGATACCAAAACATAAAGCCACAGGTCTAGATCGAATCCTAGTAGAAACCACTACTGATCGTCGAAACGTCACAAGCATACAGCCACTCTCTTCATCGAACTCCCGGTGAAGTACTTGAATCAACTCCTGCATCGTTCTCGGCTGAACCTGCATCTGGTGTTGTAGAAACTGTGAGCCACGAGGACTCAGCAATCCCATAACCATGGGTATCAAGACTAACAAAGCTTTGTGGGTAGGAGGAGGTAAAGTGGTGAGGTTGCAGCAGCGGCTAAGCATAATATGGTGGCTAACTTACGAGTACTAGAATAACATGAGCATCTACGCACACGGTCACAAAAGTAGTGATCGCTAAAGATCCTAAACTACATACGAGTCAAACATAACCCCACCGTGTTCTCTTCTCAAAGTGAAAAGAGACAGTCACGGTTACTCACACAGTTGTGTGTTTTACTTCGGATCCTCTGTCAAGTTTTCTACAACCGGACATTAACAAATTCCAATCTGCCACATAACCGCGGGCACGGCTTTCGAAAGATCATAACCCTGCAGGGGTGTCCCAACTTCGCCCATCACAAGCTCTCACGATTAGCTGAAGTGATAAATATAATATCATCACTCCTTATCTTAGGGAAATCCGATCAGGCTCGGCATCCTGGTGCACAAGACATTTCGACAATGGTAAAACAAGTCCAGCAAGACCTCCCGGTGTGTCGACACCCTGATAGTAGCCGCGCGTATCTCGTCTCACGCCACATCCGGATAGGTGATCCTACGAGTAAAACCAAACCTCGAGTTTCCCCGTGGTGGCCCCGCAGTCTCCCCATTCGGGACCACTACCATCAGCACTGGCCCTCCCTACTATGTAGAATTAAGAACCCGGGGACGCGCCCCCCTATGCAATTTTAATTAATTAATTAAGTTGTTATTATGAGGTAAATTAAAACCAATGTTGGGCCTTGCTGGAAGAGTTTTATTCAAAGACGAACTGTCAAGGGGTCCCCATCCACCCATCGTGTAAGGAACGCAAAATCAAGGAACATAATGCCGGTTTATCGGCGCCTAAGGTGGCATGAGTGGAACAAAACACCGAGCAAAAGGCCAAGCCTTCCACCCAAGCCCAGTATATAGGTGTGTTAATAATATTAATAATAGATATTGTGATATTCCAACAACAAGTTCCCACCTGGAACGAACTTCATCTTCACCTGCAACTAACAACGCTATAAGAGGGGCTGAGCACGCGGGTAACATAGCCAAACAGTGGTTTTGCTAGGAAGGTTTCAAAAGTTAGAGGTTTCATGGCAACAAGGAGAGGCTGACATAAAATATGGGTAGCGCGACATGTAACGATAGCATCGAGACAACTAAGCATGGCAATGGTAGTAAAGTTATCCAAGGGTATGATCATCTTGCCTGGGATTCCGCAAGGGAGAAGAACGGATCCATGAAGTAGACGGAGCAACATAGTCGAGCGAATTCTCACAACTCCGGAACGAACCGAAGCTAACAAGAGAAGCAACCGGAAAGAAGCAAACAACACGGTAAACACACAAGCATAAACATGGCATACGATGCACATCCATGTATGATGCATGTCCGGTTAATATGCATGGCAATGGCAAAGTGCACAAACAAGTACTACAAGTTAAGTGGAGCTCAATATGCAACGAGTTGCATATTGACGAAACACCACATTTTAATTATTTAATTGACTCTCGTTTGTTTACAAGACAAGATTAAATGTTCGTTAACATGGCAACAGGTGAAGCATAATAAAACTACACTATCTAGGCAATTTAAATGAGGCCGGAAAATCCCCATGAGCATGTTTAGTAATTTTAAGCAAACAACAATTAAACATTATAACATATTAATGTTGTTATCATGATGCGGATGACATGATCAAATTTATGCAATTTATTAAAAGTTGACATGAAGAGATAAGAAGATGATAAGGAGTATTTGTCACCGTGGTGGAAAGAAAGGGTGCCACGACAACGATCCGAAAATGATGCAATGCAACATCTCGGTTCCGGTAACTCGTTGAGAGTCCAGTGCAAAAGAAAATGTGGCGTGAGGGAGTCGAACAAGATGGAAGGTGGGGTGATCCCGTCACCGGGTTCCCACGGGTCGGCGACGAGGCAACCGAGGAGCATGACAAAAGGATGACAACAAGATGGAAGGTGGGGTGATCCCGTCACCGGGTTCCCCAGCAGTCGGCCTTGCTGCTTGGCCGACAGGACCTTATTGGCCTGCTGCTGGCCGATAAGACCTTATTGGCCTGCTGCTGGCCGATAAGACCGCCAGCAGCAGGCCAATAAGGTCCTGTCGGCCAAGCAGCAACCCTGTCGGCCAAGCAGCAAGGCCGACTGCTGGGGAGCTTGTGGCCGACAGGCCTATCGGCTAGCAGCAGGTCGATAAGGTCCTAATCGGCCAGCAGCAGGCCGATAAGGTCCTAATCGGCCAGCAGCAGGCCGATAAGGTCCTAATCGGCCAGCAGGAGGCCAACAAGGCCTAGTCGGCCTGCTGCTGGCCGATTGGGTCATATTTTTGAAAATTCGCCTAGCCACGTACTAGTTATGAAATTTACTAAATAAAATGTATTATTTTAAAAAAAATAGCCAACTGATGCACCACTTGACACGTACTCCGTCCGTCCGAAAATATTTGTCATCAAAATGAAAACAAAAAGATGTTTCTAGAACTAAAATACATCTAGATACACACCCTTTTATTCATTTTGATGACAAGTATTTCCGGACGGCAGGCCTAGGAAAGTGACATCTGCAGGAGCCCTCCAAAGGTCACCCTCTGCTCCCTTGGAAATTGGGTGAATCATATTTGGCGCGGGCAGGCGAAAATTTGATGCAATAATGCCCACGCGAGGCTAGTTGGGCCAGCCCAGTATGCGGTTTGATTCGCTGCTACTTTTTTTTTTGGTTTTCTTGTTGTTGTTTATTGTACGTTTATTTTTCTGTTTTCTGTGTTTGTTTTTATATTACTAAATTTTATTTATATTCTCGGTTATTCTTGTGCATTTTTCTGTTCTTCTGTTTGTGGGTTTTTGCCCCTATTTTTTGGCTTTCTGTTTTAGTTATTTTTTCTTTTCGTTTTATTTCTTATATGTTTACATTTTTTTCGTTTGTATTTTCTTCCATTTTTGATTTTCAATGAAAAAACTAGTTTGAATAAATGTTTTTTGAATATATGGAAATATTTTTTCAAATGGTTACCTTTTCTCAATATACGCTGAACTTTTTTTAATATAGGGTGAATATTTCTTAAACACAGCAAACAATTTTTTTACCAATTTTTTCTCAAATAGAAACTGATTTGTTTTCGAATATAAGGTGATTTGTTTTATATAGGTGAACTTCTTTAGATACACGTTGAACATTTTTAAACGCAAATTGAACTTTCCAAATAAACAAACATCACATATATATATATATATATATATATATATATATATATATATATATATATATATATATATATATATATATATATATATATATATATATATATATATATATATTATTTTTAGTATTTTTTTTAAAACATAAATATATTTTCTTGAGTTTTTGTGCACTCAACTAATATATATTTTCACCCGAAAATTAAATGAAAAAGGCAGGTACTTCCGCCGTTTCAAAATATTTGTCTTTCTAGAGATTTCAACAAGTGACTACATACGGAGCAAGGTGAGTGAATCTATACTCTAAAATATGTCTATATACATCGGTATGTTGTGTCCATTTGAAATGTCTAGAAAGACAAATATTTAGGAATGGAGGGAGTACAATTCGGGACGATTTAAGTCAGCATGTATATTTCCGAGGTCCGTGTGCGTCATATCGGAGGACTCTTAAAATTGGAGCCGGTTCGTCTCGGTCTGTTGCAAATTTATTGTCAGAGATTGTGATACATGTTTGGTAGTCTAGAATTTATAATCTTTCTTTTATGTTATTGCTAAGAGAGGTGTTTTGCTCTCTAAGTCTTCTACTTAATATATACTCAAGCTCTCTCTCTTTCAACATGGTACCAGCCTAACCGATTCAAATCCTAGCCGCCATCCACCGCTTCCGTCCTGCGCGCCCTCAAGGGGCGCTCAGCCGCCATGACGGCTGCCGGGGGGCCGCGCCGCGTGTAACTAGGATTCCTCCGTCGGTCGTGTTGACCGGCTGTCTTAGAGAGTCTTTTTTCCGATCTCTTGATCCGGATTTTTCTCTCTTGCCGGTCATCTTGATCGTGTTTCTTTTTGGTTTCGGATCTACGATCGGTTTACGTCGCCCGTCGTCGTCGTCGACCACATGCGTCTCCACTCCAACACCGGTGGGACCGGCCGGCTTCTTCACCGATCAGGTGGTCTCGCGCGACAGGCGGTGATGAGGTTATAGACCTAGGGTAGGGTCACAGGCCTGACCGAGGTACCCCACCCAAGGTCACTACCCCAGAAGATCAAAAGACAAAACCTATGATGACAAAGTCAGTCGACCGAGACGGCCCAAGAGGACGTCCCACTCGACTGGACAACACCTACAAGACGACTCAACCCCGCTCGACCAATCCAAGGCATTCGACCCCCGAAGGTCAAAGGTCCCTTAGGACAATAACGGTCTGGTATTTACTCGCCATAGTGAATGCCTTAATTACCCTTTACTGTAGGCGTTATCAGTAACACATGCCTTAATGTACATTGAACCCTTGGTAACGTGGAGCATGGCTGGGGTCCTGGCACACTATATAAGCCACCCCTCCTCTTGTACAAGGGTTCGCATCCCTGTAACTCACGTATACACATATCAGTCGACCGCCTCCGGGCACCGAGACGTAGGGCTGTTACTTCTTCCGAGAAGGGCCTGAACTCGTAAAACACCTCGTGTACAACCTCACCATAGCTAGGGCCTTGCCTCCCCATTCGTACCCCCTACTCGTACTGTCAGGCTTGGAACCACGACAGTTAGCGCCCACCGTGGGGCAAGGCGTCTTAGCGACATCTGGTGAGGTTGCAATTTCTTCTCCGACCTCCTTCATCATGGTGTTAGGCGGTGGTTTAGAGTTGGGCCGCGAGATCCGGCTCGGCGCATTCGTTTTCATCGCCGACGACTCCGCATGGCTCCAGGAGGCCCCTCTTGACGTCGAGGCTCTGCCCGCCCGCGGGGCTGCGCACTTCCGCGCCAGCGCCTGCGGCGTCCTCCTTCGGCAGCCGTCGACGCAGTATTCATCGATCCCTACATCGTCCCCCATCCCCGCCGGATGCCGTCGCAAGCGATCCGGTCGCTCACGGCTCCAGCGGTGGGTGAAACACGCGGTGGCACGTCAGACGGCCACCCTTCAAGTCGCGGCCATCGAGCCCGACGGTTACCTCTATGGGCCGATCGATCCGTCGATCGAGCTCGTAGATTCCATTTCCGAGTGCGGGAGCAGCGATCCCGCAGCGGAAGTCCTCATGGTCGACTCACGCCGCAGCCCGCCGGGTTTTCCTCGCGGTGGAGACGGCGGCAGTGACGGCGGCCGTTCACACGATAATGACGGCTACATTCCTCAACCCCTCACTGCCGAGCAGAGGGCTGAACTTTGTTGCCGCAACGAAGACGCACTCTTCACTCCCATCGTGGGAGATTTTCCAGAGGCTTTGGCCCTGGAAGCCACGCGCTTGGCCACCGTGGCCGAGCGCGTGCGCTTGGAAAATATCCAGCGCGCACTCGACGAACAGGCCCGCCGACTGGTCCCCGAGTCCAATGGACGACCGCGGCAATCGCACCCGCGCGAGACTCAGGTGTTCCGCACACCAGTCCAGAACCTCGAAGCCGCGGCTCGCATCGCGTAGTCGATTCAACCTTCTCAGTCAAAGGCTGGGAGAGGCCTTCAGCAGATCCAAGCTTTGCTTCGAACGGCTGAAGAGCAAAACGCGGCTGTTTCTCAGTCGCGCAACAGGATCCACAACAGATCGGTCGCTGTAGACACCGTTTGGTCAGCCCACAGTCCAAGATCGCCCGAAGGCGTGAGGAACGTGGCCCGCGGCAAGACCGGCATCTGGGTCGGAATGACGAGCAACATGACCGTCGACCCGGTCATCATGACCGCGGTCGAGTGCCTACGCCTCCTCCGGGAAGCGGATCTTACTCGCCCCGGTGGCACGAGGGCAGGCGCCTGCGCGACGACGAGCGGAAGGTTCCCCCAGATCCCCGGAGGCCAGGTTTCGACGCAAGGTCTATCCTTGTGCAGGGACGAGTCGACCGGAACAGGGCGTTCAGAGAAGAGCAAGGCAGAGATCAACCGAGTGGGAGCCGAGCACCTGTCTCTGGACCCGAGTGTTTCTGCAACGCTATCAGAGCCGCAGAGATCCCCCGAACTTCAGGTTAGCGGCGTGTGACGCCCGAAGACCGACGTCCCAGAAGATTCCAGATGTTCCGGGGTTTCGCCGTGTGTTTCATTTGTGCTTGTTTTTTTTGCATTGCATCATGTCATCATGCCATCATGACTTTAATTCTGCAACTCAACCAAATAAATCGTGTGGACCTTCGGTCCATTTAAATCGAGGGAAGGATGACTTCTCTTTATAACATATATATATCCTCCTAATATTTATGGAGCTATTATAAATAAATATTCCATTTGTTTGGAATTAACTCAAACACACTTGCAATTATTCTCCGGGCCTTTTTTGCTTCAAGTTTCACCGTCGAAACCTTCTCTATAATTCTTTTCCCATTTATCGAGGTTCCTCCAAAAACCTCAACATTTTTGGACACTTCTGAAACCTAGTCCTAGTTCAAACTATTTGAATTTAATTCAAATGAGTTCGAATTTATCTCTTGCATTCTTGCCTCTCCTATTTTTCGTGGACCGTGGACATTTTTGCGAGTCCGGGAAAAATAACCTCATGCCCTAATCCTATTCCTAACACCTCATTTCTTTTCTTTTCTTCTTGTTGTTTTCTGTTTTATTTGGGAACAGCAGTAGGGAGGCAGAGAGGACTCAGCCTTCTAGGCCCAGCCACCCCTAACCCCTGCTCTGGACCTGCAGCCAGGCCGGCCCATTTTCCCCGAGGCCCAGCCGCAGCCTGTTTCCCTCTAACCCTAGCGATCCAGAGTCCTCGACCCCGAGCCTCTCTCTCGTTCTCCCTCCGCCGCCGCACGCCCCATCACTCGATCCCTATCTCTCCCTCGCTCGACCCCGCAGCCCAACGCCACCTCTCGCTCCCCCGCTCGTTCTGCCCCCTTGAGCATCCCGTTCCCCTTGTCCCTCACCCTCTCGTCACCTCCCACCCGCATCGCCAGAGAGAGGGCAGCGCCCCGCCGCCCTTGGACAGCATCGGCGAGCCTTCGCCCGGATCCGGCTCCGCCCCGCCGCTGTCGCGCTTCCCCGCCGCCGGACGGACGTGCCGGAGCTCGCGGGCTCCCCCGCGCGGAGCCGCGCCATCCCTCGACCTGCGGCCTCCTCCCCGGCACCGCGTCCGAACCGCCTCGGCCTCGCCGAGCCCGTGGACATCAGTGTCGAGCTGCTCCTCCCGTCCCCGCGTCTTCAACCGTCGCCGCTGCGCCATGGCACCGTCTTGCTCCGCCCCTGCGGCCTCCTCCGGCCATGCCAGCGCGCGCCTCCTCTCCATGGCCTCTGCGTCGCCCCGAACTTGCCGTGGCGTGACCGAGACCACCATGTATTGTTGCTGTTGTTTTTTTTGCCAAGTGCCAGGATGTCCATGTACCTCTACTGCCACCTACAACTCGCCAAGACAGAACATGGCGAACACCAAGTACCCTTTCATTTTGTCAAGACCGACAAGTTTGAAGACCCAAGTACCACGACGCATGAAGAACCATGAACGAACACGTCAAGTACCACTACGCCCGGAGCACTCGGAACCCTCAAGTTCATCTACGGAAGGGGTACGACGACCGTCGCCGATGAACCGTGTACCACTACCGTCGCCCCGAAGACGTCCGATGCCGCGACAAGTACCTCTTCGGAAACGTGAACGGCTACGAACGTGTACCACGTCCCGCGAGTACCACTACTTCCTCTACGATCTCGAACCGCCCCGAAACGAACGCTTCGAAGGTATAACCCCGAGAAGATGACCCGTGGACGAATGCTTGTGGTTGTATGAGATGTTTCCCTTGTGTGCACCGTGCCCGATTCGTCTTTTGTCATGCTCATCGGTTGCCTCGTCGCCAACCCGTGGGAACCAGGTAACGGGATCACCCCACCTTTCATCTTGTTCGACTCGCTCACGCCACCTTTCTTTTGCACCGGTCTCTCAACGAGCTACCGGTACCGATACGTTGCGTGGCACCATTTCGGATTCGTCGCCGTGGCCCCTTTCTTCCACCACGGTGACAAATACTTCATATCTCTTCATGTTAACATTTTACTAAAATTGCATAAACTTGTTCATGTCATCCGCATCATGTTAACAACATTAAAATGTGTGAATTGTTGTTTGCTTCAAATTGCTAAACATGCATATGGGGATTTTTCCGGAATTGTTGTTGTAGTTTCCGGCCTCATTTAAACATGTTGCTTGTGTTGTTTTTCTGTGCTTCCTACCTTGCCATGTATTGCTTCCTGTATAGACTTGTCATGCATCATACCTTGCCATGTATTGGATCATATAGACTTGTGTTATTTTTCTGTGCTTCCTACCTTGCCATGTTTTGCTTCCTGTATAGACTTGTAGTGCATCCTATATAGAACTGTCTTGCATCATACTTGGTTGAGCATATTGTTGTGTCTCGTGTTGTGTGTTTATCGTATTGCTTGCTTCTTCTCGTTAGTGCTTGTTCCGTTGCGACCGTGAGGATTCGTTCGACTTCTCGTGGATCTTCTTCAAGGCTTCTCCTTCGTCCTCTTCCTGGACCCGTTCTTCTTCCTTGCGGAATCTCAGGCAAGATGATCATACCCTTGGATACCTTTACTACCATTGCCATGCTTAGTCGTCTCGATGCTATCGTTACATGTCGCGCTACCCATCTTTTTATGTCAGCCTCTCGTTGTTGCCATGAAACATCTAACCTTTTGACACCTTCCTAGCAAAACCACTGTTTGGCAATGTTACCCGCTTGCTCAGCCCCTCTTATAACGTTGTTAGTTGCAGGTGAAGATGAAGATCGTTCCAGGAGGGAACTTGTTGTTGGAATATCACAATATCTATTATTATTATTAACACACCTATATACTGGGCATGGGTGGAAGGCTTGGCCTTTTGCTCGGTGTTTTGTTCCACTCATGCCACCTTAGGCGCCGATAAACCGGCATTATGTTCCTTGATTTTGCGTTCCTTACACGATGGGTATATGGGGACCCCTTGACACTTCGTCTTTGAATAAAACTCCTCCAGCAAGGCCCAACATTGGTTTTAATTTGCCTCATAATAACAACTTAATTAATTAATTAAATTTGCATAGGGGGTCGCGCCCTCAGGATTCTTTTCTACATAGCAGGGGGGGCCAGTGCTGATGGTGTTGGTCCCAAACGGGGAGCCTGCAGGGCCACCTTGGGGAAACCCAAGGACTGGTTTTTCCTGTAGCTTCACCTATCCGAACGTGGCCTGAGACGAGATACGCGCGGCTACTATCAGGGTGTCGGCACGCCGGGAGGTCTTGCTGGACTTGTTTTACCATTGTTGAAATGTCTTGTGCACCGGGATGCCGAGCCTGATCGGATTTCCCTAAGATAAGGGGTGATGATATTATATTTATCACTTCAGCTGATCGTGAGAGCTTGTGATGGGCTAAGTTGGGACACCCCAACAGGGTTATGATCTTTTGAAAGCGGTGCCCGCGGTTATGTGGAAGATTGGAATTTGTTAATGTCCGGTTGTAGAAAACTTGACAGAGGATCCGAAGTAAAACACACAAATGTGTGAGTAACCGTGACTGTCTCTTTTCACTTTGAGAAGCGAACATGGTGGGGTTATGTTTGACTCGTAGGTAGTTCAAGATCTTCAGCGATCACTACTAGTTTGCGACCGTTTGCGTAGATGCTCATCTTATTCTTGTACTCGTAAGTTAGCCACCATATTATGCTTAGCCGCTGCTGCAACCTCATCACTTTCCCTCTTCCTACCCATAAAGCTTTGCTAGTCTTGATACCCATGGTTATGGGATTGCTGAGTGTAATGCCCAGGATGGGACTATACCTCCTACGTGTCGAGGCACAACTTAAAGGTATAAGCCCATTCTGGAATGATCTCAAGTTTGGTATCTTTGCACGACTCATGTAAAAGAGGGATTAAATTGCAAAAGGAGATAGTTGGCTTACACTCGCCACTTCACACAATACATTACATAAGCAAAACATCATTCAAAACATCACATCCCATCTAAGGGTAAGATCTAAAAGAAAGATACCAAAACATAAAGCCACAGGTCTAGATCGAATCCTAGTAGAAACCACTACTGATCGTCGAAACGTCACAAGCATACAGCCACTCTCTTCATCGAACTCCCGGTGAAGTACTTGAATCAACTCCTGCATCGTTCTCGGCTGAACCTGCATCTGGTGTTGTAGAAACTGTGAGCCACGAGGACTCAGCAATCCCATAACCATGGGTATCAAGACTAACAAAGCTTTGTGGGTAGGAGGAGGTAAATTGGTGAGGTTGCAGCAGCGGCTAAGCATAATATGGTGGCTAACTTACGAGTACTAGAATAACATGAGCATCTACGCACACGGTCACAAAAGTAGTGATCGCTAAAGATCCTAAACTACATACGAGTCAAACATAACCCCACCGTGTTCTCTTCTCAAAGTGAAAAGAGACAGTCACGGTTACTCACACAGTTGTGTGTTTTACTTCGGATCCTCTGTCAAGTTTTCTACAACCGGACATTAACAAATTCCAATCTGCCACATAACCGCGGGCACGGCTTTCGAAAGATCATAACCCTGCAGGGGTGTCCCAACTTCGCCCATCACAAGCTCTCACGATTAGCTGAAGTGATAAATATAATATCATCACTCCTTATCTTAGGGAAATCCGATCAGGCTCGGCATCTTGGTGCACAAGACATTTCGACAATGGTAAAACAAGTCCAGCAAGACCTCCCGGTGTGTCGACACCCTGATAGTAGCCGCGCGTATCTCGTCTCACGCCACATCCGGATAGGTGATCCTACGAGTAAAACCAAACCTCGAGTTTCCCCGTGGTGGCCCCGCAGTCTCCCCATTCGGGACCACTACCATCAGCACTGGCCCTCCCTACTATGTAGAATTAAGAACCCGGGGACGCGACCCCCTATGCAATTTTAATTAATTAATTAAGTTGTTATTATGAGGTAAATTAAAACCAATGTTGGGCCTTGCTGGAAGAGTTTTATTCAAAGACGAACTGTCAAGGGGTCCCCATCCACCCATCGTGTAAGCAACGCAAAATCAAGGAACATAATGCCGGTTTATCGGCGCCTAAGGTGGCATGAGTGGAACAAAACACCGAGCAAAAGGCCAAGCCTTCCACCCAAGCCCAGTATATAGGTGTGTTAATAATATTAATAATAGATATTATGATATTCCAACAACAAGTTCCCACCTGGAACAAACTTCATCTTCACCTGCAACTAACAACGCTATAAGAGGGGCTGAGCACGCGGGTAACATAGCCAAACAGTGGTTTTGCTAGGAAAGGTTTCAAAAGTTAGAGGTTTCATGGCAACAAGGAGAGGCTGACATAAAATATGGGTAGCGTGACATGTAACGATAGCATCGAGACAACTAAGCATGGCAATGGTAGTAAAGTTATCCAAGGGTATGATCATCTTGCCTGGGATTCCGCAAGGGAGAAGAACGGATCCATGAAGTAGACGGAGCAACATAGTCGAGCGAATTCTCACAACTCCGGAACGAACCGAAGCTAACAAGAGAAGCAACCGGAAAGAAGCAAACAACACGGTAAACACACAAGCATAAACATGGCATACGATGCACATCCAAGTATGATGCATGTCCGGTTAATAAGCATGGCAATGGCAAAGTGCACAAACAAGTACTACAAGTTAAGTGGAGCTCAATATGCAACGAGTTGCATATTGACGAAACACCACATTTTAATTATTTAATTGACTCTCGTTTGTTTACAAGACAAGATTAAATGTTCGTTAACATGGCAACAGGTGAAGCATAATAAAACTACACTATCTAGGCAATTTAAATGAGGCCGGAAAATCCCCATGAGCATGTTTAGTAATTTTAAGCAAACAACAATTAAACATTATAACATATTAATGTTGTTATCATGATGCGGATGACATGATCAAGTTTATGCAATTTATTAAAAGTTGACATGAAGAGATAAGAAGATGATAAGGAGTATTTGTCACCGTGGTGGAAAGAAAGGGTGCCACGACAACGATCCGAAAATGATGCAACGCAACATCTCGGTTCCGGTAACTCGTTGAGAGTCCAGTGCAAAAGAAAATGTGGCGTGAGGGAGTCGAACAAGATGGAAGGTGGGGTGATCCCGTCACCGGGTTCCCACGGGTCGGCGACGAGGCAACCGAGGAGCATGACAAAAGGATGATACGGGCACGGAGCACACAAGGGAAACATTTCATACAACACATGCAAACGTTCTCGGGTCATCGTCTCGGGGTTATACCTTCGGAACACTCGTTTCGGGGCAGTTCAAGATCGTCGAGGGACGTAGTGGAAGTAGTGGAAGTAGTCGTTCCTTTATCGTGTCGTGGTACTTGTCGCGGCATCGGACATCTTCGGGGCGACGGTAGTGGTACACGGTTCGTAGGCGTTCGGGTATCCGTAGATGTACTTGTTTCGAAGATGAACTTGACGTCGAGGGTCTTCGAGGTCGACGGTAGTGGTACTTGGCGCGTCGTCGTGGAGCCGTTTGTCGTAGTCGGACTTGGCGATAGTAGTGGAACACATTGATGTTTCCGTTTCTGAAGAGGTACTTGTCGCGTCGTCGTAGAGGAAGTAGACGTTCCGTTAACGTGTCGTGGTACTTGACGTATCGCCGTGTAGTTGTTCCCGTTCGTAGTCGTTCACGTCTCCGAAGAGGTACTTGGTGTTGCCGGCGACGGTAGTCGAACTTGAAGGTCATCGGCATCGGTAGCGGAACACGTTGATGTAGTGGTACTCGCAGGTCATCGTGGTACACGTTTTGTAGATGTTCATGCCGTCATGTCGTGGTACTTGGCGATTCCGAAGACCGCGGTCGTCGGGGTACTTGCGTCTTGGCGACTCCGGAGACGCGGTAGAGGAACTTGACGAAGTTTCTGCTGGACCAAAACAAAAGCACGAAGCCGACGGAAAAAGCACAGCAGCAGCAAGGAGGCGAGACAAGTGGCCGACTTCGGCCTTAGCGATGAGGCTGCTCGAGGGCTCGGCCCTGCAGCCTTGGCGCTGCACTGAGGATGGCCGCGGCGAGCTGGAGGGAGACGGCGACCGGGACCTGCTGGAGGTGCTCGAGGAGGAGGTCGGGGAGCAGTGGCGCTGGGGCATCGGGGTGCTCGAGGGCTCCTACAGCCTCTGGCCGGCGGCGGCTTCGTGGAGGAGGGAGCGGGGCGCCAGGCGCGGGGTAGGAGGAGGGAGACCGCGGCGGCTGGCGCGAGGCGCTGGTGGAGGGGGCAGAGGCGCGGCGGCCTGGGCACTGCGGCCTTGGCTCGATCCGGCGCGGAGGGGACCGTTCGGGGGCGAGGTGAGGAGGAGGCGTCGGCCTTGGCACGCCGGACGGCGCGGCTGCTGGCCGCCGGGCTGCTCGAGGCCGGGCTGCCGGCGCTGGAGGCGAGGGCTCCATGGCGGGGCAGCGCTCTGGTTGAGGGAGGAAGTGGCAGAGGGAGATCGAGGGAATGGAGTGCCGGGTCGAGCGAGCGCTGAGAGACGGGGATCGGGGAAGAGAGAGCGAGGGGACGGGAGGAGGCGGTGGACGAAGGGACTGAGAGGAGAGGCCGGGACGAGCGACGTAGTGGGCTAGGGTTTGCTGCGCTGCGGGCCTAGCAGGCCGGCTGGGGGGAGAGGGAAGGCTGGGCCTTGAGGCCAGAAGGAATTGGGCCGGGGCGGTTGGCTGATGGGCCAGCTGCTGGAGGACCTCAAGCTGGGCTGCTCTCCTACGCCAATTAAAAAAAACAGAGAAGCAAAAATATTTATTTGGAAGATCCAAATAAATAGGAAATGAAGTAACAACTGACATGTGGCTACTTTGATATATCAAAGCTCCACAACTATAGGAAGAATATCTGGACAGGATGGAGGATTTAAAAGATTAAAAAAAAGAGGGAATTAAGATGCAAGTTTGTTATGGTGAGTTCCATAATAATGGAATAATTTAATATAGCTCTCTAAATATTGAGAGGCTTTGTATAGGTTATAAAGAGAATTCACCCTGTGAATATCCCTCGATTTAAATGGACCGAAGGTCCACACAATTTATTTAAGTTAAGATGCAAAAGAAATATGACATGATGGCATGATGACATGATGCAATGCAAAAATAAATAACACAAGCACAAATGAAACACACGGAAGAATCCGGAACATCTGGAATCTTCTGGAATCTTCTGGGACGTCGGTCTTCGGGCGTCACACTGAGTCCTCGTGGCTCACAGATACTACAACACCATATGCAGGTTCAGCCGAGAATGATGCAGGAGCTGGTTCAAGTACTTCACTGGGAGTTCGATGAAGAGCGTAGCCGTATGCTTGTGACGTTTCGACGATCAGTAGTGGTTTCTACTAGGGGCGATTCGGACCTATGGCTTTATGTTTTGGTATCTTTCTTTTGGATCTTCGCCCGTAGTCGGGTTGTTATGTTTTGAATGATGTTTTGCTTATGTAATGTATTGTGTGAAGTGGCGAGTGTAAGCCAACTATCTCCTTTGCAATTTCATCCCTATTATTACATGAGTCATGCAAAGATACCGAACTTGAGATCATTCCAGAATGGGCTTATACCTTTAAGTCGTGCCTCGACACGTAGGAGGTATAGTCCCATCCTGGGCAATACAAGTTAGTATTCAGAGCCTTCTCCGACCTAGGAGCCCCCACTGATTGATCGAATCGTTGACGGTTGAGTCTAGGCACACACTTGAAAACGTTTTGAGTCTTATATATATATCAGAGAGTAGGATTTCTTTTGCTCCTCATCTCTTTTCACTCTGGTGAGGACTCCTGACGATTACTTTTATCTCTTCTACTCTCAAAATTTCACCAAATTTTTTTTAGGATCACGCGAGTATTGTTTGGATTGTTCCGATGTCTTTATGACGAGAACATTGTTCTCGATGCCTCCTGTCATTTAGGGGTTGTGGCAGTGTCCCGGGGAGTTGAGCTCCGAGGTGTTGTCGTCACAAATATATCGCATCAGTTCTGGAATACTTAAGACGTCCGACATCGAAAACTCTCCTATGCGGTTAGTGGCAAGATAACCCCGACATCACCCAGTACTAGGGAGGTAGTTCGGGAGTATTGCCATAGCTTGTATAGCAGATGCGTTTCGAAGGTCCGAGGTAAACGGTTTCCGAAAATAACTGGTTATGTGTTGAAGGATGGATACAGCTGGATGTAGGATTAGAGTTGAGTGCGCGATGTTTCCCCTGTATCCCCAACACCCGATTGCTGGAAACTTTCAGAAATTAATAGGTGGGTTCATCTAGTAGCTCGTAGGCATTCTTCCAACGAATGCATGATATGGAGTTCGGGGTTCAACATCTAGTGAAGAAGTTTTATGGGCGTTTGTTCCGATCGGGAGTTGCATCTTAAAGGGTCCTTGGCTATGCTGATCCGGGGATTGCAAAACCCTTTTGTAACATGTTCCATAAGATTTCAGCACGAATATGTCGAACGAAGCTTCTATCTTGTATTTGTTCTATCTGCTCCTTGTTGTTTTTATTTACCTTTTGTTCTCCAAGTGGCTTCTCGACAAGCTGATGTAGCTACGGAATTCATTCGTTCAATTCTCCATTCGAATGATATTGTGAAGATTATGTTGCAACATATCTATCCTTTGTTTTTGTTTTGATTCTAGTATTCGAGTTGCTTCGATGTCAAATGTTGATTCCATACCTTTCCTAAGCGGTTTTCTCATATTTCTATGGGAGTGCTAGTCCTTCTTGATCATCAAGATTGTCATGTTAAATTCTTCTCAACCGGCGTGCTTCTCTTCAAGTTAACCCGATTCTTTCAATATGTGCAAGATCAACTCCCACTCTTTTCTTATTGGTGTCTATTTCATTCATCCCAAGTTGTCTTTGTTTTCCCCACCCTCCCACCCCTTTTCTTATCAGAGCCAGAAATTCTAAAATGAAATATCCATTTTATTAATGTGATGTTTCTTCATTCTTGTCGTTCAATGTTCTTATCCGGTGATTATCGTGAAGATGCTCGAGAGCTTCAAGTTCATCATTCTCCGTTCTCGTTTCTTCTCCGGTGGAATAAATTCAAGCCTTGGTCATGATCTTATCTCTTCCTTTTTATTTAACATGTTTTTCCCATGTTGAAATTTCTTACCCGAAGTCTCTCTTGTTTATTCAACTCTCTCTAATTCATATCCGGAGTGTTGAAGATATATCAGAAGATTCGCATGTCCATTCTCAATTTGTTCAAGCTATTTTGAGATTGTTATCTCATTCAAGCCATTTAATTCAACCGGTGCAATATCTCTTCAGCAATCTTTTTCAACGGCGACTTCTTTAGTGGGCCCTAACCCACAGGTCTTTTTCCATGATCTTACCTGACTCTTCTAATTTTTTTTCTGGAGTTATTCTAAAAATTCTTTTCAAAGCGTGACATAAGAATGATTCCCATCAGTCACATGCCTTCTCCAAGATCACTTTCAAATTCTTTTTCATCATTGGTTCAACCTTTTAATTTTTCATTTCGGGAGACCTATACAATTCATGGTGATGTATCTCATCGTCTTCTCAGATTTTGAAGACCCGAAGAAGAGTTTCTCTTAAATCTTGGCCCGTTTTCTCAAGATTCGTGGTTCTAGCTTCATGCCATCCTCATTATTGTTCCGTTTGTGATGAATTCTTTTTATACCCATCCGAAGATTTCATGAATTCTTTTCCATTGTGATCCTCCGAAGGCCATCATTTCAGAAGATTCTTCGTTCTCAGTTTTCAACTTGTCCTCCAAATATTCTTCATTGATGTCTCTTTGTTCGTCTCCATATTCTTATGGTGGTTCGTTCAAGATTACCCTTTCGTTGTTATCGTAATAATTAATTTGTTCTTTTCATAATCCTACCGGTGAGTCGTTCAAGATTATTCTCAAGTTTGGCTATATCTCTCTCCAATCCTTTTCAAGAAGAATAAGTAGTAGGCCGAATCCGTTGCTTGTCATCAATTTAATTTGATGAAGGATAAGCATACAGTAAATCTTATTCTTTTTTTCCTCGAAGTGATTAATCTCTGTTTTCCGGAGCTTGTTCATCATATCATATTCTCGGTTCTAAGTTCTTCATCTTGTTTTCCGGAGCTCCAAGTTATTCAATTATATCATTTCAAAGCTCCATCTAATTCATCGCAGGCCTTGAATCTTATTCTTTTCATCTTTCACTTCTCATGCTTTCATTACCGGAGTTCTCATGGTGGTTCATCAAGACTTAATTCATCCTCGAAGTCTTCATCAAGATTCTTGTTGGAGCTCAAGCAGTTTTCATCATGCATTCCGAATTGCAATCCTTTCTACCTTATCTTTCAGATGGTGTTATGTCATTCTTCACAATTCCTTCATGAATTTTGATTCCTGAGTTATCAAGAATGAGATATTTAAAACCATTATTTCTTTATCTTAGGAGATCCTTTCAACCCCTCATTTTTATCTCTTGGAGTAATCTTGGGTTGTATTTCACCTAAAAGCTTTCCCTAAAGATTGTTGCTATCGCGGAGCTTATAAATGATCCAAGTTCTTCATTTATCATTCCGGTGAAATAAGTTTTTCGTCTCCTTGTTGATCTCAATCCAATCAAATGTTTTCGTAAGTGGCTGGTTGTCACCTCATAATTCTGAGATGTTTTCCATAAGTCCACAACGAGCTTATTCTTTTCGTTGTTGATTTTCCAACAACTCCGTTCAACCCTTCTTCGTAAGGATGCTTTCAAAGTCATTTATAGTCGAAGATGTTCTTCTTCTTCGATCTCTTCACTCCATTATTCGTTCCGGAGGCTTTGTGATATTGCTCTCTTCGAACCTTCATCATGTCATATCAAGATCATGTTCTTTTCTTTTCTAGTCCATTTAACAGGAGTGTCGTGACCTCCATTCTAATTCTCTCATCTTATCAAGTTTTGCCTATCTTTTAACCGGAGTGCTGTCTGAAATCTTTCTTACACTCGTGCCATTCTTTCAATTGTTCCGGAGGCAGTGTGTTGTTGATTTCATCAAGTATCTCCTCATCTCCTCAAGTTCATGTTCAATTCCTTCCATTTACAGTCGAAATGCTGTCCAAATTCTTTCGTTCTTATTCCTTCTCTAGCTTTATTCAACCGGAGTGGTTTAAATTCTTCCATGATCCGTGAGCTCTTGTTTCATGCCTTTCAACCTACAAGGTTCTCGTAATGTTCCTTGTTCCTCTTTAATAACGGAGTGTTTTCATCTTCGTTCATCTCCGTTGTATTCTTATTTCAATTTGGT
This sequence comes from Secale cereale, assembly GCA_902687465.1. Classification (NCBI taxonomy): domain Eukaryota; kingdom Viridiplantae; phylum Streptophyta; class Magnoliopsida; order Poales; family Poaceae; genus Secale; species Secale cereale. Next base: position 498,929,652 of record LR738712.1, read on the forward strand.
CAACCTCTCAGGTTCGTGGTTTCACTCGTTTGTCGAAGAAGCAACTTTGTTTTACCTCTTCCTCTTTCGTTTTTACCGGTGCCATCTCTAGGATCTCGGGTCGAGATCCTCTGTTAGTGTGGGAGAGTTGTGACGCCCGAAGACCGACATCCCATAAGATTCCAGATGTTCCGGGGTTTCGCCGTGTGTTTCATTTGTGCTTGCTTTTTTTGCATTGCATCATGTCATCATGCCATCATGACTTTAATTCTGCAACTCAACCAAATAAGTCGTGTGGACCTTCGGTCCATTTAAATCGAGGGAAAGATGACTTCTCTTTATAACATATATATATCCTCCTAATATTTATGGAGCTATTATAAATAAATATTCCATTTGTTTGGAATTAACCCAAACACACTTGCAATTATTCTCCAGGCCTCTTTTGCTTCAAGTTTCACCGTCGAAACCTTCTCTATAATTCTTTTCCCATTTATCGAGGTTCCTCCAAAAACCTCAACATTTTTGGACACTTCTGAAACCTAGTCCTAGTTCAAACTATTTGAATTTAATTCAAATGAGTTCGAATTTATCTCTTGCATTCTCGCCTCTCCTATTTTTCGTGGACCGTGGACATTTTTGCGAGTCCGGGAAAAATAACCTCTTGCCCTAATCCTATTCCTAACACCTCATTTCTTTTCTTTTCTTCTTGTTGTTTTCTGTTTTATTTGGGAACAGCAGTAGGGAGGCAGAGAGGACTCAGCCTTCTAGGCCCAGCCACCCCTAACCCCTGCTCTGGACCTGCAGCCAGGCCGACCCATTTTCCCCGAGGCCCAGCCGCAGCTTGTTTCCCTCTAACCCTAGCAATCCAGGGTCCTCGACCCCGAGCCTCTCTCTCGTTCTCCCTCCGCCGCCGCACGCCCCATCACTCGATCCCTATCTCTCCCTCGCTCGACCCCGCAGCCCAACGCCACCTCTCGCTCCCCCGCTCGTTCTGCCCCCTTGAGCATCCCGTTCCCCTCGTCCCTCTGTGACGCCCGAGACCGACGTCCCAGAAGATTCCAGAAGATTCCAGATGTTCCGGGTCGCCCGTGTGTTTTATTTTGCTTGTGTTATTTATTTTTGCATTGCATCATGCCATCATGCCATCATGTCATTTTTATTTTGCATCTCAACCTAAATAAACCGTGTGGACCTTCGGTCCATTAAAATCGAGGGAAGGTGACTTCTCTTTATAACATATAAAAGCCTCTCAATATTTAGGGAGCTATATTAAAAATATTCCTTTGTTTGGGATCACCGTAACACACTTGAATATTTTCTTCATGCCTTTTTCACCTCGAGTTTCTCCATCTAAACCTCCCCTATGTTCTTTTCTCAATTTTCGAGGCTCCTCTAAAATCTAGACTCCTTTTAAACTCCTTTAAGACAAACTATTTATTTTAGTTTGCACTTCCCTTTTGTTGGAACTATTTTTGTGAGGTTGGAATTATTCCGTAAAGCCTTACAAAAATGCCCATCTTTTTTTTATTCTTTCTTTGCCTCTTTTCTTTTTATTTTGGCTCTCCTTATTTGTTTTATTCTGCTAAGTATTAAAAAGAGGAGCAGCCAGGCCAATAGGCCCATCTCCTTCCTCCCTCCTTGGCCCAAGGCCATTCTGGGCCTCAGCCCCTCCAGCCGGCCTTGGCCCAACAGCTCCCCCGAACCCTAATCCCTTCGCTCGTCCTTCCCTGCCCGCCGCCGCTATCCCTCGACCCCGCATCGTCTTTCTCCCGCTGAGCGCCCGATCTCCCTCTCCCTTCTCTCTCTCGACCGACAGGTCCCGTTTCCCTCACTCTCTTTCTTCCCCGACCCGATTTCCCCGTGCTCCCCTTCCTTCGTTCCCTCGAGCGCCTTCCTCTCGCTCTCCCGAGCCCGAGCGGCCTCCCTTCCAGCGCCCTGCGCCCGTGCCCTCCTCCTCGCCATGGACGCCGGCCTCCACCTCGTCCTCCCGAGCGCTCGGGCCAGGCTCCAGCCAGGAGCTCGCCGCCCCGCGCGACGCCCTGCGCCGTGGTCGCCCTCCCGAGCTTCCTCTGCAAGCGCGCGGCCAGGCCGGTGCCCCTCTTCCTTCCCGAGCACCCCTCTTGGCCAGGCCCCAGGCCTCACCCCTCTGGCCGATTCCCAGCGCCGGGTCGGTCCTCAGCGCCCTTCGCTCCTCTGCTCCGAGCTCCACCCCGCGCCGGCGCGCCAGGAGCGCCTCCCCGTCCGCCGTCCAGGCCTCGTCCAGATCCCGTGCGGTGCTCCGTCCTCGCCCCGTTTCCCAAGCGCGCCAGCAGCGGCCGCCTCGCCCCAAGCACGAGCCCCTACAGCCACCTCGCCCCGAGCCGCAAGACCTTGCTGTTTTTTTCTTCTTCTTTTTGTTATGAAGGCCGCAGCCGCTAAAACCGGGGACGCCAAGATCTTCGAACAAGGGACCCCGAGACGTCAAGTACCTCTTGGATTCGTCAAGTCCGGCGACAAGTGTTCCGGTACCGTCGCAAGTATTGAGACCGGCGAGTCCGAAGACACCAAGTACCACGACATCGACGCCCTCGAGAACGACTACATGAACGAGTACAAGGCGACCCGACCGAGTACCCCTTCGGATGCGTCAAGTTCAACTACACGTGTACCCCGACGTCGCCGTGTACCACTACCGTCGCCGAGACCCTCAAGTACCTCTACGAACGAACGACTACTCGGATCAAGTACCACTACCGTCGCCCCGAAGATGCCCGACGTCGCAAGTACCACGACACGTGAACGTCTACCGTCGCCGGAGACCCATGAACAACTACTTCCTCTTCGGCCGTGTACCACTACTTCCTCTACGAGTTGCGAGAACGACTACCTCCACTACTTCCCTCTACGGAACGGCTACTTCCTCTCCGAACGTGAACGCCTTCTTCCTCTACGTCTCGAACCGCCCCGAAACGCACGCTTCAAAGGTATAACCCGAGACGACCCCGTGGATGACCCGTGTGATGCTTGTTGTGTTGTATGCAATGTTTCCCGTGTGTGCACCGTGCCCGTTTCACCTTTTGTCTTGTTCCTCGGTTGCCTCGTCACCGACTCGTGGGAACCCGGCAACGGGATCGCCCCACCTTTTCATCTCGTTTGTCCCGCTCACACCATCTTTCTTTTGCCCGGTCTCGCAACGAGTTACCGGAACCGATATGTTGCCGTGGCATCATTTTCGGATCGTTGCCGTGGCACCCTTTCTTACACCCCGGTGACAAATGCTTCATATCTTGTTAATTGTCAACCTTTTAATAAAACTTGCATAAACTTGATCATGTCATCCGCATCATGTTAACAACACTAAAATGTTTAATTGTTGTTGCTTTATAATTATTAAACATGCTCATGAGGATTTTTCCGGATATGTTGTTGTTCTTTTCCGGCCTCATTTAAAATGTCTGAATAGTGTAGTTTTATTATGCTACACCTCTTGCCATGTTAAAAACAATTAATCTTGTCTTGTAATTAAATGAGAGTCAACTAAATAATTAAATGTGGTGTTTCGTCAATATGCAACTCGTTGCATATTGATCTCCACTTAACTTGTAGTATTTGTTTGTGCACTAGCCATGCCATGCTTATTTAAACCGGACATGCATCATGCTTGCTTGTGCATCGTATGCCATGTTGATGCTTGTGTGTTTACCGTGTTGTTTCTTTCTTTCCGGTTACTTCTCTTGTTAGCTTCGGTTTCGTTCCGGAGTTGTGAGGATCCGCTCATCTGTTGCTCCGTCTTCTTCATGGATCCGTTCTTCTCCCTTGTGGAATCCCAGGCAAGATGATCATACCCTTGGATACCTTTACTACCATTGCCATGCTTAGTTGTCTCGATGCTATCGTTACATGTCGCGCTACCCATCTTTTATGTCAGCCCTCTCCTTGTTGCCATGAAACCTCTAACCTTGACACCTTCCTAGCAAAACCACTGTTTGGCTATGTTACCCGCTTGCTCAGCCTCGCTTGCTCAGTCCCTCTTATAGCATTGTTAGTTGCAGGTGAAGATGAAGTTCGTTCCAGGAGGGAACTTGTTGTTGGATATATCACAATATCTATAATAAATATTTAACACACCTTATATACTGGGCATGGGTGGAAGGCTTGGCCTTTTGCTCGGTGTTTTGTTCCACTCATGCCACCTTAGGCGCCGATAAACCGGCATTATGTTCCTTGATTTTGCGTTCCTAACACGATGGGTGTAATGGGGACCCCTTGACAGTTCGACTTTGAATAAAACTCCTCCAGCAAGGCCCAACATTGGTTTTAATTTGCCTCATAATAACAACTTAATTAATTAATTAAATTTGCATAGGGAGTTAGCGCTACCCGAGGATTCTTAATTCTACATAACAGGGGGGGCCAGTGCTGATGGTGTTGGTCCCAAACTAGAGCCACTTGCGGATACCACCCAGTTCGCTGGGGTCTTCGGTATCTGTACGTACTGCTCATCCGGACGTGGCCTGAGACGAGATACGCGCGGCTACTATCAGGGTGTCGGCACGCCGGGAGGTCTTGCTGGACTTGTTTTACCAGTGTCGAAATGACTTGTGCTACCGGGATGCCGAGCCTGATCGGTTTTCCCTAAGATAAGGAGTGGTGATATTATATTTATCACTTCAGCTAATCGTGAGAGCTTGTGATGGGCTAAGTTGGAACACCCCTGCAGGGTTATGAACTTTCGAAAGCCGTGCCCGCGGTTATGTGGCAGATTGGAATTTGTTAATGTCCGGTTGTAGAAAACTTGACAGAGGATCCGAAGTAAAACACACAACTGTGTGAGTAACCGTGACTGTCTCTTTTCACTTTGAGAAGAGAACACGGTGGGGTTATGTTTGACCGTATGTAGTTAGGATCTTTAGCGATCACCTCTTTTGCGACCGCTTGCGTAGCTTCTCATCTTATTCTGGTACTCGTAAGTTAGCCACCATATTGCTTAGCCGCTGCTGCAACCTCACCACTTTACCTCTTCCTACCCATAAAGCTTTGCTAGTCTTGATACCCATGGTTATGGGATTGCTGAGTCCTCGTGGCTCACAGATACTACAACACCAGATGCAGGTTCAGCTGAGTTTGAAGCAGGAGCTGGTTCAGTTCTTCACCAGGAGCTCGATGAAGAGTTTGTCCGTGTGCTTGTGTCGTTTCGACGATCAGTAGTGGTTTCTACTAGGATTCGATCCTGACCTGTGGCTTTATGTTGTTTTGGTATCTTTCTTTTGGATCTTCACCCGTAGTCGGGTTGTGATGTTCTGAATGATGTTATGCTTATGTAATGTATTGTGTGAAGTGGCGAGTGTAAGCCAACTATCTCCTTTTGCAATTTAATCCCTCTTTTACATGAGTCGTGCAAAGATACCAAACTTGAGATCATTCTAGGATGGGCTTATACCTTTAAGTCGTGCCTCGACACGTAGGAGGTATAGTCCCATCCTGGGCATTACAAGTTGGTATCAGAGCCTTCTCCGACCTAGAAGCCCCCACTGATTGATCGAATCGTTGACGGTTGAGTCTAGGCACACACTGAAAACTTTTTGAGTCCTATATTATATCGGAGAGTAGGATTTCTTTGCTTCTCATCCCTTTTCTCTCTGGTGAGGACTCCTGACGATTACTCTTGTCTCTTCTACTTTCAAAAATTGCACCAATTTTTTTTTAGGATCCCGCGAGTATTCTGGGATTGTTTCGATGTTCTTGTGACAAGGATATGGTTCTCGATGCCTCCTGTTACCGGGGAGTTGAGCTTCGGGGTATCATTGACACAAGCATATCGCGGCAGTACTAAATACTTAAGACGGCCGACATCGAAAATCTCTCCTATACGGCCAGTGGCAAGATAACCCCGACATCACCCAGTACTGGGGAGGTAGTTCGAGAGTATTGCCATAGCTTGTTATAGTGGATGCTTTTCGAAGGTCCGAGGTAAACAGTTTCCGAGAAAGACTGGTTATGTGTTGAAGGATGGATACACCTGGATGTAGGTTTAGAGTTGATTGCGCGGTGCTTCCCGTGTATCCCCAACACCTGATTGCATAACTGGAAACTTTCGGAAATCTATAGGTGGGTTTATCCAGTAGTTCTAGGCATTCTTCCAACGGATGCTCGATATGAAGTTTGGGGTTCTACATTGAGTGAAGTGGTTTTATGGACTTGTTCTGATCGGGAGTTGCATCTTAAAGGGTCCTTGGCTATGCTGATCCGGGGATTGCAAAACCCTTTTGTAACATGTTCCATGAGCTTTCAGCACGAAGATGTCGAACGAAGCTTCTATCTTGTATTTGTCCTATCTGTTCCTTGTTCCTTTTTATTTTTCATTTTGTTCTCCAAGTGCCTTCTCGTCAAGTTGATGTACCTGCAGAATTCATTCGTTCAATTCTCTGTTCGGATGATGTTGTGAAGATTAGGCTGTTGCATATCTATCCTTTGTTTCGTTTGGATTCTGGTATTCGAGTTGCTTCGATGTCAAATGTTGATTCCATACCTTTCTTAATCGGTATTCTCATATTTCTATGGGAGTGCTACTTCTTCTTGACCATCAAGTTATTCATGTTAATATTTTTCAACCGGTGTGCTTTCTCTTCAAGTTATTCCATACGGACGCGCTGAGAAATCTGACGATTTGTCTGTTTCATTCATCCCAAGTTGTCTTTGTTTTCCCCACCCTCCCACCCTTCTTCTTCTCGGAGCAAGAAAGTCTCAAATGAAATATCCATTTTATTCATGTGATGTTTCTTCATTCTTTTCCTTCAATGTTCTTATCCGGTGATTTCTCAAGAAGATGCTCAAGAGCTTCAAGTTCATCTTTTTTTTGTTCTCAATTTTGCCGGTGGATTTAATTCAAGATTTCGGTGTTGATCTTATCCTTTTCCTCTTTTTCACAATGCTTTCTTATTCCGGAGCACCAACTAATCATTCTCATCTTGCTATTCATATTCGGAGTGCTCAAGACTCATAATTCCATTCTTATTCATTTCAAGCTATTTTGAGCTTTGTCTCCTTATTCAAGCCATTTAATTCAACCGGTGCTATATCTCTTAAGCAATCTTTTTCAACGGTGATTTCTTTAGTGGGCCCTAACCCACAGGCCTTTTCCCAGGATCTTACCTGACTCTTCTATTTTGTCTGGAGTTATACTCAAATTCTTTTTAAAGTGTGACGTAAGAATGATTTCCATCAGTCACATGCCTTCTCCAAGCTTGTTTTCAATTATTTCCATCTTTAGCTCCACCTTCCTCTTGTCATTCGTCCGGAGTATCTCGATATTCTTCATGGCTTTTCTCGTATTCTTTCTCAGTATTTGGAGACCGGAGAAGAGTTTCTCTTAAATCTTGGCCCGCTCTCTTGATGAGTTGTGATTCTAGCTTCTTGCCATCCTCATTATTGTTTCGATTATGAGGAATTCTTTTTATACCCTTCCGAAGCTTTTCATGCATTATTTTCCATTGTGATCCTCCGAAGGCCATCATTTCAGAAGATTCTTCGTTCTCAGTTTTCAACTTCGCCCTCCAAATATTCTTCTTTGATGTCTCTTCGTTCGTCTCCACATTCTTACGGTGGTTCATTCAAGTTTACTCTTCGTTGTTATCGTTTTAATTCATTTGTTCTTTTCATAATTCTACCGGTGCTTTGTTGAAGAGTTATCCAAGCTTGTGCTAGATCCCTCTTTAATTCCTTCCTTCGGAGTTCGTTCATCATATCATATCCTTGGTCCTAAGTTCTTCATCTTGTTTTTTCCGGAGCTTCAAGTTATTTCAATAATATCATTTCAAAGGTCCATCTAATTCATCGCAGGCCTTGAATCTTATTCTTTTCATCTTTCACTTCTCATGCTTTGATTACCGGAGTTTTCATGGTGGTTCATCATCATTTAATTCATCCTCGAAGTCTTCATCAAGATTCTTGTTGGAGCTCAAGCATTTTCACCATGCATTCCAATTGCAATACTTTCTACCTTATCTTTGCAGATGGTGTTATGTCATTCTTGTCAATTCATTCATGTTTCATGATTCACGAGTTATCGGGAATGAGATATTTAAACCCATCATTTTCTTTGTTCAAGAGATCTTTCCAACCCCTCCTTTTATCTCTTGGAGTTATCTTGGGTTGTATTTCACCTAAAAGCTTTCCCTAAGGATTGTTGCTATTATGGTGCTATAAATGACCCAAGTTCTTCAATTATCATTCCGGTGAGATAAGTTTTCATCTCCTTGTTGATCTCAATCAAATCAATTGTTTAAGTTAGTGGCCGGCTGTCACCTCTTAATTTTGAGATGTTTTCCATAAGCCCACAACGAGCTTATTCGTTTCGTTGTTGATTTTTTCAATCAACTCCGTTCAACCCTTCTTCGTAAGGATGCTCTTTCAAATTCAATTTTGAGAGAAGTTGTCTTTTTCTTCTCCGTTCAATTCTGTCTTTCATTTATATGCTATTCTTTCAGTCTGGAGGCTTTGTGATGTTGCTCTCTCCAAACCATCATCTCGTTTTTATCGAGATCTTATTTTCCCTTGCTTATCATTTAACCGGGGTGTTGTATTCTCCATTCTAATTCTCTAATCTTATCAAGTTTTGACTATCTTTTAACCGGAGTGCTGTCTGAATCTTTCTTACCCCTTGTGCCATTCTTTTAATTGTTTCAGAGGCAGTGTGTTGTTGTTTTCAACAAGTATCATTCCATCTTCTCAAGTTCTTGTTAATTCCTTCCATTTTCAGACGGAGTGCTGTCCAAATTCTGTCATTCTTATTCCTTGGCTATACCATTGCGGTTTCAAATTCTTTTGTCATCCGTGAGCTCTTGCTTCATGTCTTTCAACCTACAAGGTTCTCATTATGCTCCTTGTTACTCTTTTCTAACGGAGTTTTCATATTCGTTCATCTCCGTTGTACTCTTCTTTCATCTTGTTCAACCTCTCAAGGTTCTTTGGTTTCACTCGTCTGTCAAAGAAGCAACTTTGTTTTACCTCTTCCTCTTCCATTTTACCCGGTGATATCTCTAGGATCTCGGGTCGAGATCCTCTGTTAGTGTGGGAGAGTTGTGACGCCCGAGACCGACGTCCCAGAAGATTCCAGAAGATTCCAGATGTTCCGGGTCGCCCGTGTGTTTTATTTTGCTTGTGTTATTTATTTTTGCATTGCATCATGCCATCATGCCATCATGTCATTTTTATTTTGCATCTCAACCTAAATAAACCGTGTGGACCTTCGGTCCATTAAAATCGAGGGAAGGTGACTTCTCTTTATAACATATAAAAGCCTCTCAATATTTAGGGAGCTATATTAAAAATATTCCTTTGTTTGGGATCACCGTAACACACTTGCATATTTTCTTCATGCCTTTTTCACCTCGAGTTTCTCCATCTAAACCTCCCCTATGTTCTTTTCTCAATTTTCGAGGCTCCTCTAAAATCTAGACTCCTTTTAAACTCCTTTAAGACAAACTATTTATTTTAGTTTGCACTTCCCTTTTGTTGGAACTATTTTTGTGAGGTTGGAATTATTCCGTAAAGCCTTACAAAAATGCCCATCTTTTTTTTATTCTTTCTTTGCCTCTTTTCTTTTTATTTTGGCTCTCCTTATTTGTTTTATTCTGCTAAGTATTAAAAAGAGGAGCAGCCAGGCCAATAGGCCCATCTCCTTCCTCCCTCCTTGGCCCAAGGCCATTCTGGGCCTCAGCCCCTCCAGCCGGCCTTGGCCCAACAGCTCCCCCGAACCCTAATCCCTTCGCTCGTCCTTCCCTGCCCGCCGCCGCTATCCCTCGATCCCGCATCGTCTTTCTCCCGCTGAGCGCCCGATCTCCCTCTCCCTTCTCTCTCTCGACCGACAGGTCCCGTTTCCCTCACTCTCTTTCTTCCCCGACCCGATTTCCCCGTGCTCCCCTTCCTTCGTTCCCTCGAGCGCCTTCCTCTCGCTCTCCCGAGCCCGAGCGGCCTCCCTTCCAGCGCCCTGCGCCCGTGCCCTCCTCCTCGCCATGGACGCCGGCCTCCACCTCGTCCTCCCGAGCGCTCGGGCCAGGCTCCAGCCAGGAGCTCGCCGCCCCGCGCGACGCCCTGCGCCGTGGTCGCCCTCCCGAGCTTCCTCTGCAAGCGCGCGGCCAGGCCGGTGCCCCTCTTCCTTCCCGAGCACCCCTCTTGGCCAGGCCCCAGGCCTCACCCCTCTGGCCGATTCCCAGCGCCGGGTCGGTCCTCAGCGCCCTTCGCTCCTCTGCTCCGAGCTCCACCCCGCGCCGGCGCGCCAGGAGCGCCTCCCCGTCCGCCGTCCAGGCCTCATCCAGATCCCGTGCGGTGCTCCGTCCTCGCCCCGTTTCCCAAGCGCGCCAGCAGCGGCCGCCTCGCCCCAAGCACGAGCCCCTACAGCCACCTCGCCCCGAGCCGCAAGACCTTGCTGTTTTTTTCTTCTTCTTTTTGTTATGAAGGCCGCAGCCGCTAAAACCGGGGACGCCAAGATCTTCGAACAAGGGACCCCGAGACGTCAAGTACCTCTTGGATTCGTCAAGTCCGGCGACAAGTGTTCCGGTACCGTCGCAAGTATTGAGACCGGCGAGTCCGAAGACACCAAGTACCACGACATCGACGCCCTCGAGAACGACTACATGAACGAGTACAAGGCGACCCGACCGAGTACCCCTTCGGATGCGTCAAGTTCAACTACACGTGTACCCCGACGTCGCCGTGTACCACTACCGTCGCCGAGACCCTCAAGTACCTCTACGAATGAACGACTACTCGGATCAAGTACCACTACCGTCGCCCCGAAGATGCCCGACGTCGCAAGTACCACGACACGTGAACGTCTACCGTCGCCGGAGACCCGTGAACAACTACTTCCTCTTCGGCCGTGTACCACTACTTCCTCTACGAGTTGCGAGAACGACTACCTCCACTACTTCCCTCTACGGAACGGCTACTTCCTCTCCGAACGTGAACGCCTTCTTCCTCTACGTCTCGAACCGCCCCGAAACGCACGCTTCAAAGGTATAACCCGAGACGACCCCGTGGATGACCCGTGTGATGCTTGTTGTGTTGTATGCAATGTTTCCCGTGTGTGCACCGTGCCCGTTTCACCTTTTGTCTTGTTCCTCGGTTGCCTCGTCACCGACTCGTGGGAACCCGGCAACGAGATCGCCCCACCTTTTCATCTCGTTTGTCCCGCTCACACCATCTTTCTTTTGCCCGGTCTCGCAACGAGTTACCGGAACCGATATGTTGCCGTGGCATCATTTTCGGATCGTTGCCGTGGCACCCTTTCTTACACCCCGGTGACAAATGCTTCATATCTTGTTAATTGTCAACCTTTTAATAAAACTTGCATAAACTTGATCATGTCATCCGCATCATGTTAACAACACTAAAATGTTTAATTGTTGTTGCTTTATAATTATTAAACATGCTCATGAGGATTTTTCCGGATATGTTGTTGTTCTTTTCCGGCCTCATTTAAAATGTCTGAATAGTGTAGTTTTATTATGCTACACCTCTTGCCATGTTAAAAACAATTAATCTTGTCTTGTAATTAAATGAGAGTCAACTAAATAATTAAATGTGGTGTTTCGTCAATATGCAACTCGTTGCATATTGATCTCCACTTAACTTGTAGTATTTGTTTGTGCACTAGCCATGCCATGCTTATTTAAACCGGACATGCATCATGCTTGCTTGTGCATCGTATGCCATGTTGATGCTTGTGTGTTTACCGTGTTGTTTCTTTCTTTCCGGTTACTTCTCTTGTTAGCTTCGGTTTCGTTCCGGAGTTGTGAGGATCCGCTCATCTGTTGCTCCGTCTTCTTCATGGATCCGTTCTTCTCCCTTGTGGAATCCCAGGCAAGATGATCATACCCTTGGATACCTTTACTACCATTGCCATGCTTAGTTGTCTCGATGCTATCGTTACATGTCGCGCTACCCATCTTTTATGTCAGCCCTCTCCTTGTTGCCATGAAACCTCTAACCTTGACACCTTCCTAGCAAAACCACTGTTTGGCTATGTTACCCGCTTGCTCAGCCTCGCTTGCTCAGTCCCTCTTATAGCGTTGTTAGTTGCAGGTGAAGATGAAGTTCGTTCCAGGAGGGAACTTGTTGTTGGATATATCACAATATCTATAATAAATATTTAACACACCTTATATACTGGGCATGGGTGGAAGGCTTGGCCTTTTGCTCGGTGTTTTGTTCCACTCATGCCACCTTAGGCGCCGATAAACCGGCATTATGTTCCTTGATTTTGCGTTCCTAACACGATGGGTGTAATGGGGACCCCTTGACAGTTCGACTTTGAATAAAACTCCTCCAGCAAGGCCCAACATTGGTTTTAATTTGCCTCATAATAACAACTTAATTAATTAATTAAATTTGCATAGGGAGTTAGCGCTACCCGAGGATTCTTAATTCTACATAACAGGGGGGGCCAGTGCTGATGGTGTTGGTCCCAAACTAGAGCCACTTGCGGATACCACCCAGTTCGCTGGGGTCTTCGGTATCTGTACGTACTGCTCATCCGGACGTGGCCTGAGACGAGATACGCGCGGCTACTATCAGGGTGTCGGCACGCCGGGAGGTCTTGCTGGACTTGTTTTACCAGTGTCGAAATGACTTGTGCTACCGGGATGCCGAGCCTGATCGGTTTTCCCTAAGATAAGGAGTGGTGATATTATATTTATCACTTCAGCTAATCGTGAGAGCTTGTGATGGGCTAAGTTGGAACACCCCTGCAGGGTTATGAACTTTCGAAAGCCGTGCCCGCGGTTATGTGGCAGATTGGAATTTGTTAATGTCCGGTTGTAGAAAACTTGACAGAGGATCCGAAGTAAAACACACAACTGTGTGAGTAACCGTGACTGTCTCTTTTCACTTTGAGAAGAGAACACGGTGGGGTTATGTTTGACCGTATGTAGTTAGGATCTTTAGCGATCACCTCTTTTGCGACCGCTTGCGTAGCTTCTCATCTTATTCTGGTACTCGTAAGTTAGCCACCATATTGCTTAGCCGCTGCTGCAACCTCACCACTTTACCTCTTCCTACCCATAAAGCTTTGCTAGTCTTGATACCCATGGTTATGGGATTGCTGAGTCCTCGTGGCTCACAGATACTACAACACCAGATGCAGGTTCAGCTGAGTTTGAAGCAGGAGCTGGTTCAGTTCTTCACCAGGAGCTCGATGAAGAGTTTGTCCGTGTGCTTGTGTCGTTTCGACGATCAGTAGTGGTTTCTACTAGGATTCGATCCTGACCTGTGGCTTTATGTTGTTTTGGTATCTTTCTTTTGGATCTTCACCCGTAGTCGGGTTGTGATGTTCTGAATGATGTTATGCTTATGTAATGTATTGTGTGAAGTGGCGAGTGTAAGCCAACTATCTCCTTTTGCAATTTAATCCCTCTTTTACATGAGTCGTGCAAAGATACCAAACTTGAGATCATTCTAGGATGGGCTTATACCTTTAAGTCATGCCTCGACACGTAGGAGGTATAGTCCCATCCTGGGCATTACACCCTCACCCTCTCGTCACCTCCCACCCGCATCGCCACAGAGAGGGCAGCGCCCCGCCGCCCTTGGACAGCGTCGGCGAGCCTTCGCCCGGATCCGGCTCCGCCCCGCCGCTGTCGTGCTTCCCCGCCGCCGGACGGACGCGCCGGAGCTCGCGGGCTCCCCCGCGCGGAGCTGCGCCGTCCCTCGACCTGCGGCCTCCTCCCCGACACCGCGTCCGAACCGCCTCGGCCTCGCCGAGCCCGTGGACATCGGCATCGAGCTGCTCCTCCCGTCCCCGCGTCTTCAACCGTCGCCGCTGCGCCATGGCAGCGTCCCGCTCCGCCCTTGCGGCCTCCTCCGGCCATGCGAGCGCGCGCCTCCTCGCCATGGCCTCTGCGTCGCCCCGAACTTGCCGTGGCGTGACCGAGACCACCATGTATTGTTGCTGTTGTTTTTTCGCCAAGTGCCAGGATGTCTATGTACCTCTACTGCCACCTACAACTCGCCAAGACAGAACATGGCGAACACCAAGTACCCTTTCATTTTGTCAAGACCGACAAGTTTGAAGACCCAAGTACCACGACGCATGAAGAACCATGAACGAACACGTCAAGTACCACTACGCCCGGATCACTCGGAACCCTCAAGTTCATCTACGGAAGGAGTACGACGACCGTCGCCGAAGAACCGTGTACCACTACCGTCGCCCCGAAGACGTCCGATGCCGCGACAAGTACCTCTTCAGAAACGTGAACGGCTACGAACGTGTACCACGTCCCACGAGTACCACTACTTCCTCTACGATCTCGAACCGCCCCGAAACGAACGCTTCGAAGGTATAACCCCGAGACGATGACCCATAGTCGAATGCTTGTGGTTGTATGAGATGTTTCCCTTGTGTGCACCGTGCCCGATTCATCTTTTGTCACGCTCCTCGGTTGCCTCGTCGCCAACCCGTGGGAACCCGGTGACGGGATCACCTCACCTTTCATCTTGTTCGAGTCGCTCATGCCACCTTTCTTTTGCACCGGTCTCTCAACGAGCTACCGGTATCGATATGCTGCGTGGCACCATTTCGGATTCGTCGCCGTGGCCCCTTTCTTCCACCACGGTGACAAATACTTCATATCTCTTCATGTTAACATTTTACTAAAATTGCATAAACTTGTTCATGTCATCCGCATCATGTTAACAACATTAAAATGTGTGAATTGTTGTTTGCTTCAAATTGCTAAACATGCATATGGGGATTTTTCCGGAATTGTTGTTGTAGTTTTCGGCCTCATTTAAACATGTTGCTTGTGTTGTTTTTCTGTGCTTCCTACCTTGCCATGTATTGCTTCCTGTATAGACTTGTCATGCATCATACCTTGCCATGTATTGCATCATATTGACTTGTGTTATTTTTCTGTGCTTCCTACCTTGCCATGTTTTGCTTCTTGTATAGACTTGTAGTGCATCCTATATAGAACTGTCTTGCATCATACTTGGTTGAGCATATTGTTGTGTCTCGTGTTGTGTGTTTACCGTATTGCTTGCTTCTTCTCGTTAGTGCTTGTTCCGTTGCGACCGTGAGGATTCGTTCGACTTCTCGTGGATCTTCTTCTAGGCTTCTCCTTCGTCCTCTTCCTGGACCCGTTCTTCTTCCTTGCGGAATCTCAGGCAAGATGATCATACCCTTGGATACCTTTACTACCATTGCCATGCTTAGTCATCTCGATGCTATCGTTACATGTCGCGCTACCCATCTTTTATGTCAGCCTCTCCTTGTTGCCATGAAACCTCTAATCTTTTGACACCTTACTAGCAAAACCACCGTTTGGCAATGTTACCCGCTTGCTCAGCCCCTCTTATAGCGTTGTTAGTTGCAGGTGAAGATGAAGATCGTTCCAGGAGGGAACTTGTTGTTGGAATATCACAATATCTATTATTATTATTAACACACCTATATATTGCGCATGGGTGGAAGGCTTGCCCTTTTGCTCGGTGTTTTGTTCCACTCATGCCACCTTAGGCGCCGATAAACCCGCATTATGTTCCTTGATTTTGCGTTCCTTACACGATGGGTATATGGGGACCCCTTGACACTTCGTCTTTGAATAAAACTCCTCCAGCAAGGCCCAACATTGGTTTTAATTTGCCTCATAATAACAACTTAATTAATTAATTAAATTTGCATAGGGGGTCGCGCCCTCGGGATTCTTTTATACATAGCAGGGGGGCCGGTGCTGATGGTGTTGGTCCCAAACGGTGAGCCTGCAGGGCCACCTTGGGGAAACCCGAGGGCTGGTTTTACCTGTAGCTTCACCCATCCGGACATGGCCTGAGACGAGATATGCGCGGCTACTATCAGGGTGTCGGCACGCCGGGAGGTCTTGCTGGACTTGTTTTACCATTGTCGAAATGTCTTGTGCACCGGGATGCCGAGCCTGATTGGATTTCCCTAAGATAAGGGGTGATGATATTATATTTATCACTTCAGCTGATCGTGAGAGCTTGTGATGGTCTAAGTTGGGACACCCCTGCAGGGTTATGATCTTTCGAAAGCCGTGCCCGCGGTTATGTGGCAGATTGGAATTTGTTAATGTCCGGTTGTAGAAAACTTGACAGAGGATCCGAAGTAAAACACACAACTGTGTGAGTAACCGTGACTGTCTCTTTTCACTTTGAGAAGAGAACACGGTGGGGTTATGTTTGACTCGTAGGTAGTTCAGGATCTTTAGCGATCACTACTAGTTTGCGACCGTTTGCGTAGATGCTCATCTTATTCTTGTACTCGTAAGTTAGCCACCATATTATGCTTAGCCGCTGCTGCAACCTCATCACTTTACCTCTTCCTACCCATAAAGCTTTGCTAGTCTTGATACCCATGGTTATGGGATTGCTGAGTCCTCGTGGCTCACAGATACTACAACACCAGATGCAGGTTCAGCCGAGAATGATGCAGGAGCTGGTTCAAGTACTTCACTGGGAGTTCGATGAAGAGCGTAGTCGTATGCTTGTGACGTTTCGACGATCAGTAGTGGTTTCTACTAGGGGCGATTCAGACCTGTGGCTTTATGTTTTGGTATCTTTCTTTTGGATCTTCGCCCGTAGTCGGGTTGTGATGTTTTGAATGATGTTTTGCTTATGTAATGTATTGTGTGAAGTGGCGAGTGTAAGCCAACTATCTTCTTTGCAATTTCATCCCTATTTTTACATGAGTCGTGCAAAGATACCGAACTTGAGATCATTCCAGAATGGGCTTATACCTTTAAGTCGTGCCTCGACACGTAGGAGGTATAGTCCCATCCTGGGCATTACACGGTGGGAGTAAGCAAGTTCACCGGCAAGTCAAAACCAGACACCTAGCTAGAAGACTACCGAGTGGCTGTACAGATCGGAGGCGGCAACGACGATGTGGCCATGAAGCACCTTCCTCTGATGCTGGGCGGTACGGCTCGGGCCTGGCTCAATCTGTTGGCCCCCGGGAGTATTTACAGTTGTGAAGAGCTGGCGCGAGTGTTCATTCGGACCTTCGAAGGCACCTGCAAGCGGCCTGCTGGACTCGCAGAGCTTCAGCACTTCACGCAGAAGTCGAATGAAACTTTGAGGGATTACATCCAGCGATGGACCACCTTGCATCACACGGTGGAAAATGTGTCCGAGCACCAGGCAGTTTGCGCCTTCAAGGAAGGCGTGCGTAACCGAGAGCTGAATCTGAAGTTTGGTCGAACATGCGATATGTCCCTGCCACGGATGATGGAGACTGCCAGTCGTTACGCCAACGGCGAAGAGGCCGATCGGCTCCGCAGCGGCAAGAAACCAGTCGGACAGGATGACCAGAATTCCAATCGGAAGAACAAGCGCAAGGCCGACCCAACTGCTCAGGGCGAAGCTGCGGTGGTCAATCAAGGAAAGGGCAAAGGAAAGCCGAAGGGGTCCTGGGCCCCCAAGAAAGTGAAGGATCAAGCTGGGAATGATGTACTCGACCAGCCATGTCCCATCCACACGAAGAAAGATGAAGAGGGAAACTTGGTATACCCCAAGCACACCACTCGACAGTGTCGGCTCCTGATCCAGAACTTCCAGAAAGATCAGTCGACTGAGAAGGGAAAGGAATCAGAAGATTCCGAAGACAAGGAAGGGGATGGAGGATACCCCCAGATCAACTCCACTTTGGTGATCTTCGCAGACGTCAAGAGCAAAAGTCGACTGAAAGTCATTAATAGAGAAGTAAACATGGTTGTCCCGGCGACCCCCATGTTTTTGAAATGGTCCAAGACCCCCATCACATTCGATCAGTCTAATCACCCTGCTCACATTGCCACCCCCGGGCGGCAGGCACTGGTGGTCGACCCAGTGGTCGAGGGCACACGTCTGACCAGAGTCCTGATGGATGGAGGCAGTGGCTTGAATATCTTGTATGCAGCAACCCTCCTAGATATGGGCATTCCAATGTCCAAGCTGAGCGAAAATAACATGAGGTTCCATGGGGTCATCCCCGGGAAGAAGGCCGACTCACTTGGTCAAATCACACTCGACGTGGTCTTTGGTGAGTCGAAGAATTATCGCAAAGAGAAGCTGACGTTCGAAGTGGTGGACTTCAACAGCGCTTATCATGCCATCCTGGGTAGGCCCTCCTACGTCAGGTTCATGGCTCGACCGTGTTACGTTTACCTCAAGCTGAAGATGCCGGGACCCAACGACATTATAACCGTCACTGGGAACCGTCAGAAAGCGGAAGAGTGCTTCCAGAAAGGCTCGAAGATCGCTGACGAGCAGATGGCAGCAGTAGAGATGGAGGAGTACCAAAAGAGCGTGGATCCGAGTGATCTGCTGAGGGCAAAGAAGCCGGCTTCCGAGTCAGCTTTCCAGTCGGCCGGGGACACGAAACCCGTGCATATCCACCCCACCGACCCCAATGCAGCACCGACCCACATTTCCACTACACTCGACAGCAAATAGGAAGAAGCGTTCATCCATTTCCTCCGTGAGAACTGGGACATCTTCGCATGGAAACCATCAGACATGTCGGGTGTGCCCAGGGGACTGGCTGAG
Organism: Secale cereale; assembly: GCA_902687465.1. NCBI lineage: Eukaryota > Viridiplantae > Streptophyta > Magnoliopsida > Poales > Poaceae > Secale > Secale cereale. Next base: position 498,948,156 of record LR738712.1, read on the forward strand.
CACCATTTGCGAGTCAACCCAAAGGTGAAGCATGTGAAGGAACATCTCCGTCGGTCCGCTGCGGAGAAGCGAAAGGCAATTGGCGAGGAAGTGGCTCGGCTCCTGGCGGCTGAGTTTTTCCGCGAGATTTACCACTCCGAGTGGCTCGCCAATGTCGTCATGGTCCCCAAGAAGGACAAGTCTCTTCGCATGTGCATCGATTTCAAGCACATCAATCGGGCCTGCCCGAAGGATCATTTTCCTCTCCCCCGCATCGATCAGATAGTCGACTCGACTGCGGGAAGTGAACGTTTGTCCTTTCTGGACGCATATTCCGGGTACCATCAGATCCATCTGTTTGGACCCGATGAAATCAAGACAGCTTTCATCACCCCCTTCGGGTGTTTCTGTTATGTCACCATGCCTTTCGGTCTCAAAAATGCCAGCGCTACCTTCATGCGCATGATCCAGAAGTGCTTAATAAAGCAAATCAGTCGGAACGTCGAGGCATACATGGATGACATTGTGGTCAAGTCACGGAAAGGTTCCAACCTGCTGACCGACCTCGCTGAGACATTCGCAAACTTAAGAAGCTATGATATCAAGCTCAATCCGTCAAAGTGTACATTTGGAGTTCCTGGCGGCAAGTTGCTCGGTTTTATCGTTTTCGAACGGGGAATCGACACCAATCCAGAGAAGGTTAGCACCATCCTCCGAATGAAACGCCCCGAGCGTATACACGACGTCCAGACGCTTACTGGTTGCTTGGCCGCATTGAGTCGATTCATTTCTCGTCTCGGTGAGAAGGCACTGCCTCTCTACCGACTCATGAAGAAATCAGACAAGTTCGAGTGGAATTTCGAAGCCGAAGCAGCGTTTGAAGAGCTCAAAGCCCTGCTGTCCACCCAGCCGATGCTTGCTGCCCCAGTCAGCAGAGAGCCTCTTCTACTATACATTGCAGCCACTGGACAAATTGTCAGCACCGTACTCACGGTCGAGCGGGAAGAAGAGGGCAAGGCATCCAAGGTCCAGCGCCCAGTCTATTACATATCCGAAGTTTTGACTTCCTCCAAGCAAAGGTACCCGCATTGCCAAAAGCTCGTGTACGGGATTTACTTGACTGGAAAAAAGGTTACCCATTACTTTTCGGACCATACAATCTCAGTCGTCAGCGACGCCCCACTGTCAGAGATCCTGAACAACCGAGACGCAACCGGTCGAGTGGCAAAATGGGCGGTTGAACTTCCGTTAGATATCAGGTTTGAAGCGAAGAAAGCCATCAAGTCTCAGGCTATAGCAGATTTCGTCGCCGAATGGATAGAACAAGAGTTGCCGACCCAAGTTCAGTCGGACCACTGGACTATGTTCTTCAATGGATCCAAGATGCTGAACGGATCCGGCGCAGGTGTGGTCCTGGTTTCTCCCACGGGCGACAAGCTCAGTTACGTCCTTCAGATCCACTTTGACTCGTCGAACAACGAAGCTGAGTACGAAGCACTTTTGTACGGGTTGCGCATGGCCATCTCACTCGGCGTCTGTCGCCTGATGGTTTATGGCGACTCTGACTTAGTGGTGAACCAAGTGATGAAGAAATGGGACGTCAGGAGCCCAGCAATGACCAGTTATTGCAGTGCAGTGCGGAAGCTTGAAAAGAAGTTTGAAGGTTTAGAGCTCCATCACGTGCCTAGAGCCAAGAATCAGCTGGCCGATGACCTCGCAATAATTGGGTCGACTCGGAAGCCTATTCCCAAGAATGTGTTCCTGGAACATCTGCACACCCCTTCTGTCAAAGTAGACCCCTTCACGGAAGAGCCCCCGCAGCCAGTCAGTGCGTCAGATATGACTGAAGTCGAAGTACCTGCGGTGGTCGACCTGATCATGGAGGTCCTAGTGATTACACCTAACTGGACTATGCCATATATCATATCTGCTCAGGCAAGAACTCTCGAAGATGAGGAGGAAGCGTGCCAGATCGTCCGCCGATCCAAGGCGTTCATTGTCATTCAGGGTCAACTCTACAGAGAAAGCGTCACCGGAGTCGCTCAGCGCTGCATCACTCCAAAGGAAGGTCGATTGATCCTGGATGAGATTCACTCGGGAACTTGTGGCCACCACGCTTCCTCTCGGACTACAGTGGCCAAAGCATACCGAACCGGGTTTTACTGGCCCCGCGCCAACGAACTGGCCATGGATATTGTGGACAAGTGCGCAAGTTGCCAGTTCTACTCCAACATGTCCCACAAGCCGGCGTCTGCCTTGAAGACCATTCCACTAGTGTGGCCCTTCGCCATTTGGGGCTTGGACATGGTCGGCCCCTTCAGAACGGGCAGAAGCGGATTCACCCACCTACTCATGGCAGTCGACAAGTTCACCAAATGGATTGAGGCCAAGCCCATCAAGAACCTCGAGTCGACCACTGCCATCAGCTTCATCAGGGAATTGATATTCAGATATGGAGTTCCCCACAACATCATCACAGACAACGGCTCCAACTTTGACTCGGATGAATTCAAAGCTTTCTGTGCTTCTCAAGGAACTCGAGTCGACTACGCCTCCGTGGCACATCCGCAGTCGAACGGACAGGCAGAAAGAGCAAATGGTTTGATTCTCCAAGGCCTAAAGCCACGGCTCATGCGTGATGTTAAGCATGCCGCTGGGGCTTGGGTAACCGAACTACCATATGTCCTGTGTGGTTTGAGGACAACTCCCAACCGATCGACTGGCCGTACCCCTTTCTTCATGGTCTATGGAGCCGAAGCTGTGTTGCCGAGCGACTTGGTGCACAATGCCCCCAGAGTGGAACTCTTCTCCGAAGCCGAGGCTAAGCAGGCTCATCAGGATGTAGTCGACCTTTTGGAAGAGGAACGAGAGATGGCTTTGATCCGGTCGACCATCTATCAGCAAGACCTGCGTCGATTCCATGCTCGCAACGTCCGAAGCCGAGCATTTCAGGAAGGAGACCTGGTCCTTCGAGTGCATCAGAAACGACCACACAAGCTCACCCCGTCCTGGGAAGGCCCGTTCATCATCACCAAGGTGCTACACAACGGAGCGTACCACCTCTACAATGTCGCCAAGAAAAAAGACAAACGTCGTTCGTGGAACGCGGACCTGCTCCACCGCTTCTAGAGTTGAGACACTCGACAGTCGAGTTGTAATAAAGATTTTCCGATTTGTTTCAAAGACAAGTTTGCAGCGGTCCTTTAATGATCGATGTTTTCTGAAAACGCTGGTCTCCAAAATCCCCCAGTGGGTGCTTAGCCGCGAACCCGTTTCGCCTAAGTTTCAAAAAAATTACTCCGAGTGAAGAGCAACCCTCTCACTCGGGGGCTTAGCCGCGAACCCGATTCGCCTAAGTTACAAACGCTCACTCCGAGTGAAGAGCAACCCTCTCACTCGGGGGCTTACCTGCGGTCCTCTGAGCCACGTCATAAGTATAATGTGGCTCTGTCTTCCGAGCTCGGCCACAAATACAATGTAGCTTGGAATCGCCTAAGTTACAAACATCCACCCCGAGTGAAGAGCAATCCTCTCACTCGGGGGCTTAGCTGCGACCCCGTGACTCGCCTAAGTTATAAACGCTAACTCCGAGTGAAGACCAACCCTCTCACTCGGAGGCTTAGCTGCGGTCCTTCGAGCTGCGTCATAAGTATAATGTGGCTCTGTCTTCCGAGCTCCGCCACAAATACAACGTAGCTTGGAATCACCTAAGTTACAAACATCCACCCCGAGTGAAGAGCAATCCTCTCACTCGGGGGCTTAGCTGCGACCCCGTGACTCGCCTAAGTTATAAACGCTCACTCCGAGTGAAGATCAACCCTCTCACTCGGAGGCTTAGCTGCGGTCCTCCGAGCTGCATCATAAGTATAATGTGGCTCTGCCTTCCGAGCTCCGCCACAAATACAACGTAGCTTGGAATCGCCTAAGTTACAAACACCCACTCCGAGTGAAGAGCAACCCTCTCACTCGGGGGCTTAGCTGCGGTCCTCCGAGCTGTGTCATAAGTATAATGTGGCTCTGCCTTCCGCTCTCCTCCACAAATACAACGTAGCTTGGAATCGCCTAAGTTACAAACACCCACTCCGAGTGAAGAGCAACCCTCTCACTCAGGGGCTTAGTTGCGGTCCTCCGACCTGCGTCATAAGTATAATGTGGCTCTGTCTTCCGAGCTCCGCCACAAATACAGCGTAGCTTGGAATCGCCTAAGTTACAAACATCCACTCCGAGTGAAGAGCAATCCTCTCACTCGGAGGCTTAGCTGCGGCCCCGTGGCTCGCCTAAGTTATAAACGCTCACTCCGAGTGAAGAGCAACCCTCTCACTCGGAGGCTTAGATGCGGTCCTCCGAGCTGCGTCATAACTATAATGTGGCTCTCTCTTCTGAGCTCCGCCACAAATACAACGTAGCTTGGAATCGCCTAAGTTACAAACATCCACTCTGAGTGAAGAGCAATCCTCTCACTCGGGGGCTTAGCTGCGACCCCGTGGCTCGCCTAAGTTATAAACGCTCACTCCGAGTGAAGAGCAACCCTCTCTCTCGGAGGCTTAGCTGCAGTCCTCCGAGCTGCGTCATAAGTATAATGTGGCTCTGCCTTCCGAGCTCCGCCACAAATACAACGTAGCTTGGAATCACCTAAGTTACAAACATCCACTCCGAGTGAAGAACAACCCTCTCACTCAGAGGCTTAGCTGCGGTCCTCCGAGCTTCGCCACAAGTACAACATCGCCATCAAGACGTCGACTCAAAGATTCAAGCGATCAAAAAAGAGTCACAAGCCAAGGAATCGAATCCAGATAAAAGTCCCGCAAGATTCGGGCAAGAGTACCTGGGCTACGGGCCCACCGGAGTTTAACAATTACAAGATCACTCGGCATTCCGAGGCAAATTGGATTAAAGTATCAAAGTTCACTCATTCCTCAGGAGGAGGCGGACTCGCAGGTGCAACGAACTGGTTCAGGTCGATCCCATCGGCATGCGGGTGGCGGCTTCCAAGAAAGTCTCCATGAACGACTGGAATTGGAGCTCCTTCGTATTGGCAACCTTGAGCGCCGCGAGCCTTCTCTCCTTCACCTCCTTGCAGTGCACGCGGACCAAGGACAGCGCCACGTCGGCTCCACCCCGGGCGGACGACTTCTTCCACTCCTGCACTCGGCTGGGGATCTCATTGAGTCGAGTCATCAGAGACTCGAGGTCGTTCTCCTGCACGACTCCCCTCTAGAGCGCGGTGTCGATCCGGGCCATCACTGCTTTCAGCCGTCCCAGATAGTCCGTGGCAGCAGTAAGACGGGACTCCAGCCTCAAGATGTTCATGGCAACCTTGTCCTTGACGATGGAATTGGCTGGGTCCAGGCCGGGCTCGACCCGCCCAGTCTCCTCCTTGAAGTTGCAGCAGAATTCTGCACCACAGAAAACAAGTCGAGTCAGCAAACGAAACATGGGTCAACCGATCCAACTTAGCCTGGGCCAAAGGGACATACCTTCGAGCAAGAGGTACCACTTCTTGGTAAGGTCGCCTAGATAAGCCTCAAGATCAATCCTATTCTGGAAGAGGGCCTCGTACTTGTCGTTCAGGGTGCTCTTGGCATTCTTCAGTTGAGCCACCTCTTGGTTAGCTGCGTCGAGCGAGCCCCTCAGCCTGGTGATCTCCGCCTCGAGCGCGCCTACGGAGGCCAGCTTCTGCGCCGCCAGTTCTGCCTTCTCTTGAGCCGCCTGCTGCGCCGCCGCCAAGTCGAGATCCTTCTGCTCCAAGGCCGCTTTCAGTTGACCTACCAAAGACATCACTGGACAGATGAACATGAGGAAACACAATGCATATTTATCAAAAGTCAGTCGACAAATGGTCAGCGTCAGTTACCGGCCGCATCATCCCGCGTCTTCTTTAGGTGGTCCCGAGCCAGCTGCAAGTCGAGATTGAGCTGGATCTGCTTCTTCTCAAGGTCTGCAAATTTGGCCCCAAACTCGCAAGATTTCTGCATCAACACAACAAAACAAGATTCTAAGACTACAGTCGAGTCAAACACTCAACCGCAGTCTCGGGGACTACACCCAGTGGGTGCACTGAGCGTGCCCCCACTGGTTCTCACTCGGCCAAGATCAATCTGGCTCGAGCTAAAAAAACAAGGAAGAAAGGTTCTATCGTCAGACCATGGCCGACTGCCAGCACTCGACCACGGTCTCGGGGACTACACCCAGTGGGTGCACTGAGCGTGCCCCCATCGGTTCTCACTCGACCAAGATCAGTCTCGCTCGAATTCAAGGGAAGTTGAAAGCAAACACATCAAGACTCACACCCAGTGGGTGGGACATCATCTTACGAACAAAGCAGCAGATTTTTTCAAAACCAAAGACTAGTCCAGCACAGCAAGCCAAACCAGTGGAGAAAACAAACTTGGACGTTGGCCCGAAGAGTAGAACTAGCGTTGTAAGCAGCCATGCTGGCCTCGTACGCCGCCTTCATCTTCTCCATCATCAACCCCGCTTGGCGAACAACTTCTTGAGCTTCACCCACGGGATCCTCCGGGAGGCGATATGAGGAGAAGAGGACGGACGCCAGAGCAGGCGCTGGGTCGACGGCCGGAGCGGGCGCTGGGTCGACGGCTGGAGCAGGCGCTGGGTCGATAGTTGGGACAAGCGCTGGGTCGACGGCCCCTCCAGCTGACGAAGCAGGGCGTTCAGTCGACGCGGGGACGGTGAAGGAGACCGTGGCCCGCACTGCACCTTCCTGTTGCTGGGCCTCCGGGCCAGAAGGCGCTTTCCGGCCCTTCTTCCCTGCGCATCGTTGAGCCCCTCCCAAGCGCTCCTCCTCCTCATCATCCTCGTCTGGGAGCTCTATGACGTGGAGCGACACTTCAAAACAAACAATAGTGAAGTTCAGTCGACCGTCATCCCTAGCCAACGAAAAGTAAGACACGATCTACAACTCGCACCTGCGCGGGATGTTGCGGCATCTGCGGTCTCCTCGTCATCCCGACCCTTGTCAATGTCCATCGAGGTCGTGGAGGCAGCAGCACTGAAGAACCCACTCGAAGATGAGTCGAAAAAGACATGGTCGACCTCCGAAAGGCAGAAATGAACAAAACTGAATGGTACTTACGTGGAGGCGATGGGAACATCCACCTTAATCTTGGGCAGAGCCTTCCGGGGCTTGGCGGTGATAACCTTGGGATGCTTGGGCGCCTTCTCAGATGGGTCGGGAGTGGCCATGCGAGCGCGCTTGGGCGTTTGGGAGCTAGAGGGACCTGTCCGAGGGCGCACAGCCCCAGGGTCGTGCTTCCCCTTGGACCGCTTCTCATCACGGGGAGGTGACTCGACCTCCTCCCCGCTGTTGTAGTCCTCGCTCTCCTCTTCGGTCTCCTCCTCCGACTTCCACTCGGAGGCGTCGCCCACGCCCTCCTCGCCCTCCTGGACCAGATCCCCGTGGGCAGCGAGTACATCTCAGTATAAATCTGCAGAAAAGGAAGATTAGTCAAATATCAGTCGGACTCGTCAAGACAATTACAAGCCAACAGCAGGAACTCCACTCGGGAACCGAAGACAAACCTTGTAAGGTAGATGGTCCGCGTCGAATGGGAGGACCCTCCCGGACCCCCTGGGGTTGTCTTTGTTTCCCGTGACGCACTTCAGGCACTGCACCACGTACTTCACGTCGGCCGCCTCCGGGTGGACTCGTGACGAGTCGTCGGTGCCGGAGTACAACCACATCGGGTGGTCTCGAGCCTGGAGTGGCTGCATCCTCCGCGTGAGGTACACCTCTACCAGATCCAACCCTGTTACTCCCTCGCGGACCAACTGGACGACCCGCTCCACCAACATGTTCACTTCGGCCCTCTCGGCTTTACCCACGATCATTGAAGGAGGCTGGCTGGCTCGACCAAGAGAGAAAGGAGGGAGACCAGTCGACTGACCCGAGGTCGGACTGTCCTTGCAGTAGAACCAAGTCGACTGCCAGCCCCGAATCGACTCCGGAAGGATCATAGGGGGAAAATCACTCCTATTCCTAAGTTGGATGCCGAGCCCGCCGCACGCCTGAAGGACGTGCGTCTTATCGTCACTCGAGTTCGCCTTCTTGACGGTTTGCGAGCGGCAAGTAAAGATGTGCTTGAACAAACCCCAGTGCGGCCGGCAGCCGAGGAAGTTCTCGCACATGGAGATGAACGCGGCAAGGAAAGCGATAGAGTTGGGCGTGAAGCAATGCAGCTGGGCGCCGAAGAAAATCAAGAAATCACGAAAAAAGGGTGCAGAGGCATGGAGAAACCTCGGTCGACGTGGGTCGCGTGAAGGACGCACTCGCCCTCCCTCGGCCGGGGCTCGAGCACGCCCTCCGACACCTGCCACGAGCCGTGGGCGACCAGTCCCTCCTCCAACTCCTCCAGATCCTCCGCCGTGACGGTGGACCGGATCCAATCCCCCTGGATCCAACCAGGTGGGAGCCCGGACCTCGACGACGATCTGCTACGACCGGACCGCCTCCCCTTCCCCGTCGCCGCCTTCTTTGATCGCTCCATCGCCGCGATTTTGTCCCTGCCCATGGCGCACGAGCCGGCGGTTGCTGTGGTGAAAGGCGAGAAAGAGCAGAGGCACGACGGAGAGGCAGAGGCGAAAGAGCAAAGGACGGGCGCACAATACCCTCGCTTCGGGCTCGGCGCACACTTATAGCGCCCCGGTCGAGTGGCTGACCGGTGGCCCGAGTGATCTTATCAAATCCCGCAACCGGTGCAGACGCGATACGTGGCGAAAAAGGTGGCGCGAGGATCGAGGCATCTCGAGCATATCCGTCCGATTGCTGCGGCACGTTCCGCCCCGCGCGCTTCCCCAAATGTCGAAAACCCGTGGAATCTGGCGACCAAAGAGCAACCAACCCCGCCGACAACTGCGCACGCCAACGGCACCCGACGCCTAGCGTGAAGTTCAGTCGACGAAAGACGCAACCAGCGCACTCGACGGTTCCAGAATCGATCAAGGCGACCAAGACAAGATTGGGGAGGACAACCTAGTCCGCGAGCTCAGAAAAAACTACCCCAGGGGCGTCGAGCCAGAACAGGGGTTCCTCAGCACTCTCTCCTGCTCAAGCCTCAATCCATTCGAGGGCTACTGACGAGGTTACAGACCTAGGGTAGGGTCACAGGCCTGACCGAGGTACCCCACCCAAGGTCACTACCCCAGAAGATCAAAAGACAAAACCTATGATGACAAAGTCAGTCGACCGAGACGGCCCAAAAGGACGTCCCACTCGACTGGACAACACCTACAAGACGACTCAACCCCGCTCGACCAATCCAAGGCACTCGACCCCCGAAGGTCAAAGGTCCCTTAGGACAATAACGGTCTGGTATTTGCTCGCCATAGTGAATGCCTTAATTACTCTTTACTGTAGGCGTTATCAGTAACGCCTGCCTTAATGTACATTGAACCCTTGGTAACGTGGAGCATGGCTGGGGTCCTGGCACACTATATAAGCCACCCCCCTCCTCTTGCACAAGGGTTCGCATCCCTGTAACTCACGTATACACATATCAGTCGACCGCCTCTGCGCACCGAGACGTAGGGCTGTTACTTCCTCCGAGAAGGGCCTGAACTTGTAAAACACCTCGTGTACAACCTCACCATAGCTAGGGCCTTGCCTCCCCATTCGTACCCCCTACTCGTACTGTCAGGCTTGGAACCACGACGGACGGCCCCTCAGCCGCCGTCCGCGCGTCTACCCGCCCGTCGCCCTCCGTCGACCGTCGCCGCCCTACTCCAACCGGGACTCCTGCATCACCATCCTGCCTCCATCGCGCCTGTACGGCCGCCCTGCCGCCTGCCACGCCGACTCCGTCGTCGGCTGCCGGCTACGTCGGGCTCGCCGACCGGCCTCACCCGCCGGCTGCGTCGGGCCAACCACGTCATTCGCTGGCTGCTCGGGCTAGCTACGCTCGACCGCACATCGTCCCACGCTGACCGTCGTCGTTGGCTTCTTCTCGAACTCCGCCGCCACCCCGCCTCCATCGAGAAGCATCCCCGACCACGTGCGCGATCGGATTGGTCCCCCGCATGCCACCGTGATCTGCGTCATCTACGCCATGTGACCGATTTGGCCCATTGGTTGCGCGTACCTCCGCAGGTACCGTGAAGACCGTCTAGAGTACAGTGTGCCCCAATACCGATAAAGCATCGAGTTGCCACTGCATTGGCCTTCGGGCCATAGCGCCACCGCCCCGTTGTTCTCCTCGCGGCTGCAGCGACCCGTGTGCTGCCGTTGCGTCGCCTCTTCAGGTCGTAGTGTCACGGCCCGCGGTCTACTGCCGCCTCAAGGTCGTCCTATGCAGGTCGTCCTATGTCTGCCCATCGGCTGCTATTCTCTCCAGTCTGACCGTCCGTGATGTTCCTCTTGTTCGCAACGCTACCGTTATGACCGCGGGGGAGGGGATTTAGAGATATATTTGTCAGGACCCCGATCCTAAGTCACACAGGTCTAGCCTGTAACACACCATATCACTTTGCGGCCTCACGCACGGTATTCCACGGGTGCCACCTTACCTGGCCCGGGACCGTTTGCGCATTTTGGCACACGTATATGATAGTGTCGCTAGCATCCATATGATAGAGAACCCGGGCCGACATGACCAGTTATAAACCAAAAGTGGCACTAAATTACAGAGACAGGCATACATGACCCAGCAACGAACGTGTCGGTCATCAACGTATGAACCCAAGTCGTAGCAAGCTACAAGGACTTAAGAATCAACGCGTGACATTTCCCCTAAGGGACAGACACAGGAACGAAGAAGGACACATGCCGGCCAGCCTAAGTGTTCCGGAGCAGTAGCAAGCTACCAAGGCTCAGTGGAAGCACTAGGAGACATTTCCCTGTAAGATAGGCTACCAAAGGTAAACAACTAGGTGTCGGATCCCACACATAGCAATACACATTACACGTACGCATAACATGCAAGTATGTGTTGTACAACATGGCATCACAACATAACTCAACAACTCACATAGATAGAGGCCCAGAAGAGCCATCATAGCATTATTACAATCAGAGGTCACATGACCCAACATACAGAGCATACAGGCAACGGAAGCATTACATGTCTGAGTACAGACATCTACAAAAGGAAAAGACTAAGAAGCCTAACTATCTACAAGACCCTTCCAAGGGCACAAGATCGTAGCTGAGGTAACAAGCTAAACGTCGAAGTCCACGCGGAACCACTAGCGAGACTGAAGTCTCTCTGCAAAAACATAAATTAAGCAAACGTGAGTACAAAGGTACTCAGCAAGACTTACATCAGAACTAGCTACATATGCATCGGTATCAACAAAGGGATGGTGGAGTTTGACTGCAGCAAGCCAGCTTTGACTCGGTGGCTATCCTGAACTACGACTGCAAGTAACTCTTTTGAGGTGGCGCACACGAGTCCACATATTCACCAATCAATACACCACTATGGATCCGCTCCCGTCTCCCTACGAGAAGGCCATCCATAGCACTCACACTTATCTTGCGCGTTTTAGAGTATCCACTTTCACTTGTCTATGAACTGTAATAGGCAACCCAGAAGTCCATTTCCGCGGACACGGCTATTCGAATAGATCATATATAACCCTGCAGGGGTGTACTTCTTCACACACGCTCTCACCACTTACCGCCGTTTACACGACATGTACTCGGCAACCTTCAAGCGGAGGCCCAGCGAGGGTGTCGGCCACGACCTGACTAACCACACAAGTCTCTCGTCCAGGTTTATCGCCTATTTGGGTTCCATCCGTGGGGAGATCCGGCCGGGGTGTCGCTCACGGCCCCAAACGATGTGTACAGGGTTCCCGCATCACCAAACAGGCAATCGGTACACCGTGCCACGTACCTGCCGCGTCACAGCCCACCCCGAGGGTCAGCGCTGCGCACGACCTCCAGTAAACTACACCAAGGTTCAAATTCAAACTCCATATGTGATTTTTTAAATGTCATTTATTCAAATTGTCCTAAACAGCAGCCATAAGTTGTTCTAACATGCATGAAAATGCCATAAACAGATTCCTTGGATTTTTCTGATCAATTTTCATATATAAATTATTTTCATCTGAGCTATAGATTATTTTCTATGATTTTTAGAAGTTTTGGCTATTTTCTGAAATAAATAAATCATTTCTGATTTATTTAAAAACCCAGAAAACAGATACTGCATCAGCATGACGTCACTCTGGCGTCAGCAGGTCAGCGGCTGGTCTAAGTCAAACCTGACGTGTGGGGTCCACACGTCAGTGACTCAACTGTTAAACAGGTTTAATTAAACTTAACAAAAGTTTAAACTAAACTAAATAGGCACTGGGGCCCACAAGTCAGTGTCTCGGTGGATAATTAAAACTGGTTTAGTAACTAAACTAATTTTGTAGGGCCCTGGGTCCACCTGTCATCGACCCAGGGGGGGGGGGTCATTAGCACTAATTAAAAAATGACCCGCCGGAGTAACTCGCCGGCGACCACGATCCGCGGCGGTGTCTCGCCGGAGTGGTTCGGAATTCGCGTACAGGGGATGGTTTTGGGCGCGCTCAGTCCCGTTGGAAAGCTGGCACTCGGCCGCATCCAACGGTGCGAGCCGTTCGTCCTGGGGTGGCCGGAATCGTCGCCGGCGTCGAGCGAGGCGGCGGCCGGAGCTCGGGTATCGACGGGGTAGGTGTTGCGGGGCTCAGGGAAGCGAGCGAAGTGGTGCTACGGGCTCCTGGGGGCTCGGTGAGTACGGTGACGCGCTCAGAAACGGGCGGAGGCGGCTGTGGCCACGACGGCGACGTGCGGTGGCGGCGGCGGGTGCGGCTGAGCTCGGCGCGGTCGCTGTGGTGCACAAGAAGGCAAACGGAGAGGAGGGGGAAGGACGGAGGCTCACAGGGAATCCGTAGGGAAGGCCGGCGTGCTCGGGGGCGTCCTCGACGGCGCGAATCGCCGGCGGCGATCACCGGATGCAGAGGAGGGGAACGACGGCGTTGAAGGCGTTGGGGTGCTCCTGGCGTCGCATGAGATGAAGGAGAGGAAGAGGGGGAGCACGGCGGAGCTCGAGGGCTCAACGGAGGGGCGAGAGGTGGACGGTGGCCGTGGTGGTGCTCGTCGGCGGCGACGGCTACGTTTCGGTCGCCGCGTGAGAGAGAGACAGAGGAGGGAGGAGAGAGTAGCGAGTGAGGAAGGGAGGTCGAGGGGGTTCCAGGGGCGCGTGGCATTCGTCCAGGCATCGGGGAGGGAAGCAGGCAGGGAGGAGGTGGAGGCTGCGGGCGTGCGCCGTCGCCACGCACCTGCCTGTCCTCCTGGCCGGGGTTGAAGACGCCCTTGCCCCTGGTGGGCTGGGCCGGCCAGATGGGCCACACAGGTAAGGCCAGGTACTTTCTCTCTCTCTAATTTTCAGTTTCTGTTTTCTATTTTCTTCTTTTGTTTTGATTTAGTTTAGCCACTGTTTTGAAATTTAAACAATTTCAAACAATGCCAAAAACTCCTCTGAAGAATTTTATGTTGCTAGATGGACTTTTCCAAAAGCACATAAACATTTGAAAGTTATTTGAAAATATATTCTATATATTATGAATATACTTCCAAATTGAAATATAATAATAATTCAATTTCCATGCCCAAAATATTCCACAGAAATGTCCAATATTTTTGGTTTGCTGCAAAAGCCTTGCCAAAAATATCCAACAATTATTAGGAACATTTTGGAAACATTGAATGCAATTTTTGACTAGACCTATTTGGAAATTGAAGTGCTAGGGTTTTGAACAATCCCCATTTCAAGTTAAATGGAAATTAAACATGATGCACACATGAGGCTAGCCTAGAGCATGACCAAAGCTAGGGATGTGATAACTCACCCCTACTAAACAAGAATCTCGTCCCGAGATTCAGGACGTGAGATAAGAAATCAGAGGGGACACTAGCTAACACAATCTTCTTGATCCAGTTTTCCTCCTCGAAATTGTTGATTCGTAGCATCATGTTGATCCTGACATCCTTGATTACTAGATCTTTGTCCAACACAGTGATAACAGAAGAAACTCTGCAATAGTTGATCTGGTGAAAGATCGGGCAACTCAAGATCAACTCGTGCAGTGAGACGTTGAAACATCTCTTGAGCTGAGACACGGAGTACACCTCCAGGGGGATGGAATGAAACAAACGATGAAGGTTCACCTAGTGGCCATAATTCCACACCTAAGAAGATGGTGACGAGATCATCGGACGGGGCACCTTAGAGAAGGTGACTCGTAGAGTTATTCCCTTAAGTGGCAAAAAGAATTACTTTTGATATAGAGATCATTGAAATTCCCTATACCAGCCTAGGGCGGACCATAGTCGATCATTGACGGAGTCCGAAAGAATGACATTCTCGGGTGAGAATTGATGATGTGGACTATCTTGTTAGAGACAACACAAGGGATGATCTGGATATCATCGGAGATGGATGGGACCCATGGTAAGACCACTTTTGAAGATAATCCTGAACAGCAGTGATTGAGAATGGTAACCCATGGAGAATTGGCACATTGGCGGTGCAAGTTGGGAACAAAATGCAAATGCTGGGAATGATTCTGGTAACTGGGAAGAATCCCAACAGTAGAGAGTAATTCTACTCTTTAGGGGTTATAGCATAACCAAGAGCACTGGGAGCAATCCCGGTTGGTGTCGAGGATAACACCTAGTGCTTGTGCGTGCTCTCAAGAACTTGAGCATTCCCATATTCATCAAGGTTTGACCAATATCCGTGTCAAGGATCCTGGCAACACCACATACTACCATGATGAATAATGATGGATGATGCAGATGCAAAGGAAGATAACAACTTCTCGGATTTCACCTTGGCGAGGCCAAGGGGACGAAATCTGGATGATCAACCGAGAGTCATTTAGCACTCCGCTTCTAATGTTCTCCTTGATGTGTTAGCGTATACCATTCATAGATATGTTTGGTATCTTGAACATCAAGTAAAGGTCGGACTTCGGAAGCACAAGAATCCATAAGGAACAACTAGGGAGTAAGTCCTACGAAGTCTTTATGGGGAGGTGGCCAACTTCTTCAAACAAGATACTACAACAATAGGTCTTCCGGTTGGGTGTGTTGGCCACGACATCCACTTTACCGGTTATCGAGAGACCAATATTATAGCTCTTGGAAAATGCTCCAACCATCATATCTGCCTGAGATTCAGTTCTGGTTGGTGTCAGGATATTCCAGACTCATCGAGTCTAGAAGGAATGAATGTTTGCAACACAATTCGACGAGACGGCGTTGCGAGATTCTCAGGAATGAACTACGATAGCAGCTCCAAAACATGAGCTGGTTCTGCTACAAAACCTGTGAACACGTTGTCCCAGACAAACGTGACAACATAGTAGTCTTATAATAAAATACTATCGAGTTCAGAGTGGGAATCATCATTGGAGATAACGAAGTCTTGTGCATGTCCGTCCGGGCCCTTCGGAAATAGCATTTGAACTTCTTTTCTTTGAACAAATCAATCAGTGGCTTGATGTGCTAGGGATACATACAGAATGAAGATGATCAGTCTATCAGACCATAGAATACTTCGCACGTATGCATGACTGACTTGAGATGACTCCAGAGGAGGTAGAAACATGCTTTCCCGAATTCACGACGGCAACTTGCATCAAATGCTCATGAATTAGAGGAAGTCACTTCTTTCTTCCGTACATATGCTTCACGAACGGGTCATGAGGATAATGCTTATAAAAATTTCCAATACTAACTGGATGTTCAACATAGATCATGGAGAAGATAACAATATTGCTGATGGGATCAACAACAATGCATCCAGGTTTCCATGGAGATGGAATTCCATAATTATGTGAACAAGTGATAGTATTGGTCAGACCATTAGATGTAATGGTGTGTGCTCGAGGGATCAACCACGAGTAAGACAACGTTACAAATATCGTTGGTTCTGATTTGATTCGAGGATAGCCCACACTCAAATCAAAGTTTTGGACGAGATAATAATCCACAAATGATCACGGGGATCAATTGGAGAAGATATCATCTATCTTCAATACACACACAAGATATCCCTTTGGAGTGAGCTATGTGGGTTAAGCTTTTATCTTCCAACTCTCCAAGTTGTTGTTTAGCTTAACCAACTAGTTCGGGGTATCCAACACAGATTCTTGGAGAAGTGGTGGTTTATAAGAAACCAACTTGATCACGAACTCAACATAGCGGTCAGGTGACAACCTGGTAATACTTCCGAGAAGATATTCGGAAAATCACGAACCACCTCTATGTTACTAAGCTCGGGAACAATCTTGCTCTTCAAGGCAAGACGATATGATCAAATGAGCAAGGACTTAACAAAATCCTAACTCATCAATCAAAGAGTGCACCAGGAAAGTGGACTAGGTAGCACAATCAATCTTAGAATGGTAATTAGTAACTAACACACTAAGAATGAAATTGTTGTCCTTTAACCGCCAAGCAACGAGATTGCCAGGGGTATTAATTTCACACATCACAATTCACTTGTCAGCATTCCGGTTATAATAACACGGAGACCGAGGAATGAACGATAATGGCGAGAAGTATCACCTTATCAAAAGTTCATAGGAGGTGGTGCAATTCTCATGACATTCTTGACATAAAGATGGTAATACTCCAGAATAGAAAAGTTTAGAAGCTGGATTAGCGTTCTTTATCTGCGAAATACAACTTCTTTGACCCAATCCTGGATATGGATAAGGTGCTGGAGTTTGTTTCTCCTAGTCATTCCGAGATAGAATGAATTGATGGATCACAAGAGTAAAAGGCATCGATAAACACGAATGCACAACTACTCCTGACTATCAACTGATAGTCGAAGGTCATAAAACAACTGAAAAGGGACAACTCAAAGGGAACATATATCCTTCTGAGTTGTGGATGCATAGGTTAGTATGTCGAACGAGTTCCACATATTTCTCCCGGATAACCCATGCAGAAAGTAGAATTGGCAGAGTCACAATATGAATGGAGTACTACTCAAGAGCACTCGGGTTGTGATCTTTTGGTTCAGAAGAACTTCTGCCAAGGATGGTTCATGGTATTTGGAAGAACGATAACCACGGACCTCGAGGACTATCACAAGGTTACTAATATCCTAAAGGAACGAGCAAATGCTATCAACATGAAGTAAGTAGGGTGAAGCTCGGGTTCAAGAACCCAGGAATAGAATACCTACCAACTAAATAGCATCATGGGATGCTTTCGAGAATGATGGCCAAGATCATCACACTGGAATATAAAACATTGCTGAATTACTGGGTGATCTTCTAAGATACTTAGGGTCATACTAATAAGTCCAACATATATGTCGAGGTAACAAAGTACCACAACTCACCGTCTAGTGTGGTTAATCTGGCCTAAAAGGACATCGGAAATAGGGAGGAAGGTTTGCAAATGCATCAGACTATTTAGAAACCTGGGATGATTCGGACAGCATAACGACTGTAATTGCTCGAAAATACTTTGAGATCCAAGCAAAAGAGTAACATATCCACTTAACATCATAATGTCAAGGTTCTGAGACCAACAGTTGGACAAACAGAAGTAGTAGAACTGAGCTGAGGGTTGAATCCACAATAACGTGATCCTAATAGACATAAGAGAAAGCCTAGTTCTTAATCCCCGTAGAAAGAAGAAGGTTACTCAGATCAGAAGGTCATAAGGTAAAGGAGTAAAAAGAGCCTTACGTTCCCTTCCACAAACAATTCCCTTACATAACTAAAGAGTTTCTAGACACGACTTCGACCAGTTTGGCTTGCTAATCCTACAGGCAGTCAGGCTCTGATACCAAAGCTGTCAGGACCCCGATCCTAAGTCACACAGGTCTAGCCTGTAACACACCATATCACTTTGCGGCCTCACGCACGGTATTCCACGGGTGCCACCTTACCTGGCCCGGGACCGTTTGCGCATTTTGGCACACGTATATGATAGTGTCGCTAGCATCCATATGACAGAGAACCCGGGCCGACATGACCAGTTATAAACCAAAAGTGGCACTAAATTACAGAGACAGGCATACATGACCCAGCAACGAACGTGTCGGTCATCAACGTATGAACCCAAGTCGTAGCAAGCTACAAGGACTTAAGGATCAACGCGTGACATTTCCCCTAAGGGACAGACACAGGAACGAAGAAGGACACATGCCGGACAGCCTAAGTGTTCCGGAGCAGTAGCAAGCTACCAAGGCTCAGTGGAAGCACTAGGAGACATTTCCCTGTAAGATAGGCTACCAAAGGTAAACAACTAGGTGTCGGATCCCACACATAGCAATACACATTACACGTACGCATAACATGCAAGTATGTGATGTACAACATGGCATCACAACATAACTCAACAACTCACATAGATAGAGGCCCAGAAGAGCCATCATAGCATTATTACAATCAGAGGTCACATGACCCAACATACAGAGCATACAGGCAACGGAAGCATTACATGTCTGAGTACAGACATCTACAAAAGGAAAAGACTAAGAAGCCTAACTATCTACAAGACCCTTCCAAGGGCACAAGATCGTAGCTGAGGTAACAAGCTAAACGTCGAAGTCCACGCGGAACCACTAGCGAGACTGAAGTCTCTCTGCAAAAACATAAATTAAGCAAACGTGAGTACAAAGGTACTCAGCAAGACTTACATCAGAACTAGCTACATATGCATCGGTATCAACAAAGGGGTGGTGGAGTTTGACTGCAGCAAGCCAGCTTTGACTCGGTGGCTATCCTGAACTACGACTGCAAGTAACTCTTTTGAGGTGGCGCACACGAGTCCACATATTCACCAATCAATACACCACTATGGATCCGCTCCCGTCTCCCTACGAGAAGGCCATCCATAGCACTCACGCTTATCTTGCGCGTTTTAGAGTATCCACTTTCACTTGTCTATGAACTGTAATAGGCAACACAGAAGTCCATTTCCGCGGACACGGCTATTCGAATAGATCATATATAACCCTTCAGGGGTGTACTTCTTCACACACGCTCTCACCACTTACCGCCGTTTACACGACATGTACTCGACAACCTTCAAGCGGAGGCCCAGCGAGGGTGTCGGCCACGACCTGACTAACCACACAAGTCTCTCGTCCAGGTTTATCGCCTATTTGGGTTCCATCCGTGGGGAGATCCGGCCGGGGTGTCGCTCACGGCCCCAAACGATGTGTACAGGGTTCCCGCATCACCAAACGGGCAATCGGTACACCGTGCCACGTACCTGCCGCGTCACAGCCCACCCCGAGGGTCAGCGCTGCGCCCGACCTCCAGTAAACTACAAACACCAGAAACTAGTTGCAACTCCTGGACAGAGATCATGTTGGTTAATAAGTCGAGAGGGTCCATTGGTTTCGGGCCCAATGCATGGTAGTAACTGGTCATGGATCAACCAACACAGAACTCAATTAAGCAAACGTGAGTACAAAGGTACTCAGCAAGACTTACATCAGAACTAGCTACATATGCATCGGTTTCAACAAAGGGGTGGTGGAGTTTGACTGCAGCAAGCCAGCTTTGACTCGGTGGCTATCCTGAACTACGACTGCAAGTAACTCTTTTGAGGTGGCGCACACGAGTCCACATATTCACCAATCAATACACCACTATGGATCCGCTCCCGTCTCCCTACGAGAAGGCCATCCATAGCACTCACGCTTATCTTGCGCGTTTTAGAGTATCCACTTTCACTTGTCTATGAACTGTAATAGGCAACCCAGAAGTCCATTTCCGCGGACACGGCTATTCGAATAGATCATATATAACCCTGCAGGGGTGTACTTCTTCACACACGCTCTCACCACTTACCGCCGTTTACACGACATGTACTCGGCAACCTTCAAGCGGAGGCCCAGCGAGGGTGTCGGCCACGACCTGACTAACCACACAAGTCTCTCGTCCAGGTTTATCGCCTATTTGGGTTCCATCCGTGGGGAGATCCGGCCGGGGTGTCGCTCACGGCCCCAAACGATGTGTACAGTGTTCCCGCATCACCAAACGGGCAATCGGTACACCGTGCCACGTACCTGCCGCGTCACAGCCCACCCCGAGGGTCAGCGCTGCGCACGACCTCCAGTAAACTACAAACACCAGAAACTAGTTGCAACTCCTGGACAGAGATCATGTTGGCTAATAAGTTGAGAGGGTCCATTGGTTTCGGGCCCAATGCATGGTAGTAACTGGTCATGGATCAACCAACACAGAACTCAGTTCCTGAGGACGGCTGCAATGAGACAACCCACCATGTACTCCTACATGGCCTCTCATCGCTACCTTTACCAAATCGTGTTCACACACTTAGCTCTTAACAGTAGGACATGTTCACCACATTCCAATTCATCCCCGATGAATCAGACCTGACACAACTCTAAGCAATAGCAGGCATAACCAGAAAGCATGAATGAGTAGGCACAACATGGCTCAAACAACTCCTACTCATACTACTGGGTTTCAACTATTTACTGTGGCAATGACGGGTCATGCAGTGGAAAGGGGTTCAACTACCGCAGCAGGTAACAGTTGAAGCGTTGTTGTCCTAATGCAGTAAAAGAGAGCAAGAGCGAGAGAGTGGGATTGTATCGGAATGCTCAATGGGGTTTTGCTTGCCTGGCACTTCTGAAGATAACATTGAGTCTTCATCGGTGTCATCGAACTCATCGTCGGAACGTCGTCTACTGAGAGGGGACAAAACCGACAAACAGAGAAAGAACACAATCAATGCAATGCGACAATATGATGCATGATCATGACATGGCAATATGCTGTTTATTGAGCTAATGCAACTAGCAACACAATTAAATGAAGTTGGTTTGAACCAAGGTTCAAATTCAAACTCCATATGTGATTATATTTAAATGTCATTTATTCAAATTGTCCTAAACAGCAGCCATAAGTTGTTCTAACATGCATGAAAATGCCATAAACAGATTCCTTGGATTTTTCTGATCAATTTTCATATATAAATTATTTTCATCTGAGCTATAGATTATTTTCTATGATTTTTAGAAGTTTTGGCTATTTTCTGAAATAAATAAATCATTTCTGATTTATTTAAAAACCCAGAAAACAGATACTTCATCAGCATGACGTCACTCTGGCGTCAGCAGGTCAGCGGCTGGTCTAAGTCAAACCTAACGTGTGGGGTCCACACGTCAGTGACTCAACTGTTAAACAGGTTTAATTAAACTTAACAGAAGTTTAAACTAAACTAAATAGGCACTGGGGCCCACAAGTCAGTGTCTCGGTGGATAATTAAAACTGGTTTAGTAACTAAACTAATTTTGTAGGGCCCTGGGTCCACCTGTCATCGACCCGGGGGGGGGGGTCATTAGCACTAATTAAAAAATGACCCGCCAGAGTAACTCGCCGGCGACCACGATCCGCGGCGGTGTCTCGCCGGAGTGGTTCGGAATTCGCGTACAGGGGATGGTTTTGGGCGCGCTTAGTCCCGTTGGAAAGCTGGCACTCGGCCGCATCCAACGGTGCGAGCCGTTCGTCCTGGGGTGGCCGGAATCGTCGCCGGCGTCGAGCGAGGCGGCGGCCGGAGCTCGGGTATCGACGGGGTAGGTGTTGCGGGGCTCAGGGAAGCGAGCGAAGTGGTGCTACGGGCTCCTGGGGGCTCGGTGAGCACGGTGACGCGCTCAGAACGGGCGGAGGCGGCTGTGGCCACGACGGCGACGTGCGGTGGCGGCGGCGGGTGCGGCTGAGCTCGGCGCGGTCGCTGTGGTGCACAAGAAGGCAAACGGAGAGGAGGGGGAAGGACGGAGGCTCACAGGGAATCATAGGGAAGGCCGGCGTGCTCGGGGGCGTCCTCGACGGCGCGAATCGCCGGCGGCGATCACCGGATGCAGAGGAGGGGAACGACGGCGTTGAAGGCGCTGGGGTGCTCCTGGCGTCGCATGAGATGAAGGAGAGGAAGAGGGGAAGCACGGCGGAGCTCGAGGGCTCAACGGAGGGGCGAGAGGTGGACGGTGGCCGTGGTGGTGCTGGTCGGCGGCGGCGGCTACGTTTCGGTCGCCGCGTGAGAGAGAGACAGAGGAGGGAGGAGAGAGTAGCGAGTGAGGAAGGGAGGTCGAGGGGGTTCCAGGGGCGCGTGGCATTCGTCCAGGCATCGGGGAGGGAAGCAGGCAGGGAGGAGGTGGAGGCCGCGGGCGTGCGCCGTCGCCACGCACCTGCCTGTCCTCCTGGCCGGGGTTGAAGACGCCCTTGCCCCTGGTGGGCTGGGCCGGCCAGATGGGCCACACAGGTAAGGCCAGGTACTTTCTCTCTCTCTAATTTTCTGTTTCTGTTTTCTATTTTCTTCTTTTGTTTTGATTTAGTTTAGCCACTGTTTTGAAATTTAAACAATTTCAAACAATGCCAAAAACTCCTCTGAAGAATTTTATGTTGCTAGATGGACTTTTCCAAAAGCACATAAACATTTCAAAGTTATTTGAAAATATATTCTATATATTATGAATATACTTCCAAATTCAAATACAATAATAATTTAATTTCCATGCCCAAAATATTCCACAAAAATGTCCAATATTTTTGGTTTGCTGCAAAAGCCTTGCCAAAAATATCCAACAATTATTAGGAACATTTTGGAAACATTGAATGCAATTTTTGACTGGACCTATTTGGAAATTGAAGTGCTAGGGTTTTGAACAATCCCCATTTCAAGTTAAATGGAAATTAAACATGATGCACACATGAGGCTAGCCTAGAGCATGACCAAAGCTAGGGATGTGACAATATTTGGGATACATTTTTTTAAAAAAAGGAGGAGGACCTCCGGCCTCAGCATCTAGACGATGCATACGGCTTTATTAATCATTCTCACAAGACCTTACAAAGTCATACAACAATAGGTCTAAAGCCACCCTCTAAGCAACAACTGTCGCTACACCTATCCAATTGATGAAGGGGCGCTGATAGCCTGGGCCTAATACCAAACAGACATCGCAGCCAGACCTGAGATCTAAGACCTGAGGTCCCAACCAGGACGCCTGCCGGGTATGGGCACCCACCAGTCCGGCGTGCTCCTGCTTGATGGCTTCTCGCCCCTCGTTGGTTACCCTAAGTGGAAGGTTTGAGATGTAGTGTAGCGGAAGTTTTCCCTTGGCAATACCAAGGATCGATTTCCCTGAGACTCCCAGTTTCAACAAGAAGGTGTCAACTGCTAACGGCGCCAGATATTAGCAATCAACGTGGACCTGCACACAGATACAAATAACTTTGCTCCCAACGAGTACAGAGAGGTTGTCAATCCCTCCGGTCTTGTAGTTTACAAAGGATCAAACGCAAGTGATAGTAGTGATAGATATAATTGCAATAGTAAATAAAAAGCGGAAAGTAAATAGCGGATGTGATCAATGATGGTAATATGGACCGGAGTCTCATGATGTTCACTAGTGATGTCTCTCTCCCAAAAGACGATAAAACAGCTATGTGAGGTAAACGAATTACAGCTGGGCAATTGACAGGACCATGTGCGCAAACCAATGCTGACTAAGTTGCAAGAAAGGTAGAGGTTCAAAGCATGGGCGGTACGCCGAGGTAAGTAGACCGAAATCCATCTGCATCTACTACTAATCATCCACCTTGAGATATCTATCCAGAACATCTTGCTGGTATTAAGTTGCGAGTCCCACCCATAGTGTAAACTCAAAGCAACAGACAACTGCATTAAAAGAACTTTGCGTAAAGTAAACAATCCTTGCACCCGCGGGCACAAGCACCGTTGTTTTCCCCCTTGTGGCAACAGCACATCCCCTAGACTCATGTTTCTGTCACTCAAGCTAGTCATCGAGGGGCGTGAACCCACAATCAAGCATAACGTTCCCTCTTGGAGTCACTACCTACTACTTGGCCAAAGCAATAAATAACAACGGAGAACATGCAAGAATTACTTATGAACATAAATATAAAAGAGGTAGATCAAATATATTACTCAAACACAATCTGAACATAATCTCATAATCCATCGGATCCCAGCAAACTCATCATAGCAACATCATAAGGATTACATATGTGCCTCGATCATGTAGGGCAGCTCACGAGGACTAATTAGTGAAGCACAAGAATGGGAGGAGAACATCACATAGCTACTGATCATGGACCCATGGTCCAAGGGAGACTACTCACAACTCATCCGGGAGGCGTCCATGGTGGTGGAGAAGCTCCCGGTGGTGATCCTCCCCTCCGGCAGGGTGCCGGGAAGAGTTCTCCTGGTGCTCCCGATCTTGGAAGCGGCGGCGGCGGCGGAACAGAGATGAGATCGCGAAAAAGAGTTCTCATCTCGAGGGTTTCGGGAGACGGTATAAATATATGCCAAAGGGGGGGCATCAGACGAGGCTCGGGGGGCCCAGGCGCCCCCCCGGCGCGGCCCAGGGGGGGCGCGCCACCAGGGCGCCTGGAGCCCTGGTGGCCCCCCTCCGGCTGTGCTTCGGGTGCCTGGTAGCTTCTGGAATGCTGATTTTTTATATATTTTTTCCGGTATTTTTCTGGCAGTTCTCGTAATGGGAAAACCTGAAATACAAAAACAGCCGAAAACAGAAACTGGCACTGGGGTGCACTGAGTTAATAGGTTAGTCCAAATATGATCAAAAGTGTATGGAAGTGTGTAAATATCATAGCAATATCACCCAAAAGAGGCATGGAGCAAGCAGAAATTATAGATACGTTTTGGACGTATCAACATCCCCAAGCTTAATTCCTGCTCGTCCTCGAGTAGGTAAATGATAACAAGAATAATTTCTGTGGTGACATGCTATTAACCATATAGGACTTTTTCATAGTCACATGACAAAAGCTTACTGAGACAATGAATCTATAGTAATTAAGTTGCCTCATGAGAAAATCACAAAGAACTTGAAAGTTTTACAATATGATAGTGAAACATCAAATAGATTTGTAATGAACATGGTGTGCAAATATGATAAAGTGATATCTCGCTTGCCCCCTTTAGTGAAGCAAAACATAAATTTAGGGGCACCTCCAAGGTTTAAGTGATGACTAGATACAATGATTTTAGAATAAACGATATCATAATCATGCAAAAGACAATGCTACTTTGGGACAATGCACATTACACTCAGAATGACAATCATGCTCTCAGTAGTTAGTGCTTTAAAAGAAGGTGGAGACTCTCGAACCGTGGCTTTTGTTGGCAAGGTTGAAAACCCGTAGTCGGAAACAAAGACAAAACATGTACCAGAGCTCTTGGTTTTAAAACAGAGGTAATAATTTTTTTTAGATCATGCATGTTTCGTCAACGAATGCTAGCGGACAACTCAATCACTTCTTGAGATGGACAAGTTTCGAGGAACGGCTCCCGAATGAGGACGATCACATCCTCTTAATCTCCTTTGTTTATCACTGCCAAAGTTTTCTGATTTCTCATGAACAAAGCGTGAAGGAGGGTTTGTTTGTTCTGTTAATTTTGAGCCAGGCGCACTCAATGCCAGTTCCTTCTCGTATTATGGGTTTGCACATTATACATGCAATCCCGGGGTGAAGCTTGTCCAACTAAAAAAGATTATGAATTAACTACTACTTCCTCATGGACTTACAACAGAGGCACAAAATAGGAATGCATTTTTCTTTGAATAATTTCGAGATGGTACATGCAAGTCTCCGTTAGGAATGGCAGGTAAATACCATGTAGGAAGGTATGGTGGACTCATGTGGCATAACTGGTTTAAAAGAAGGTGGATGCACAAGCAGTCAGTCCGCTTAGTACAAGTGGAGGTTAGCAAAAGACTGGGAGCGACCAACTAAGAGAGCAATGACGGTCATAATCATGCAGAGCGACAAAGCAACGTTGAATCAGGCATGGACGTTATATCGCTACTCAGAAACAAAAGATCATCAAGGCTTGACAGACTTTCTTTACAGTCTTAAATATGCGTGAGCATACGCCAAGTCAATCAAAGTAAACTCTTTGAAGGAAGATATTACTAAACCATACCACATCATAGGCAAACAAATCATGTTGGTATTCCAATAACACATTGGGAACCCCCTGGCTATTTGAGACTAACCATAAGAAAACATGAACTACTAAGCACCATTATGCACGTAGCATCTTTATCATAGACATACCAACCAATGCAACAGAAGCAAACTCTCTTAATAAGATAAGCATGATAAATAAAGAGAGTTCAAGCAACCAACTAAACAAAAGCTCTTTAAAAAGATAAGCATGAAAGTTAAGAGCTAAGCATGATAGTAGCTATTAAAAGACAAAGAACACACACAGCAAGGATAGACATGAAAATTCTATGTTATGTTCTAGGTAGAAGTGGAGCGTGTTTCTCTCCCACATAAAGAAATCTGAGTTCCGACTCGTTATGAAAAGCTAAGGAAAACTAAAAAGGAAAACTAAAAGCAAGACGCTCCAAGCATAGCACATAACACATGAAGTGATTAAAATATAGTGGAACGAAAGACGAACTGATAATGTTGATGGAGAAGGGGATGCACGGGGGCATCCCCAAGCTTAGACGCTTGAGTCTCCTTGAATATTTCTTGGGGGTGCATGGGGGCATCCCCAAGCTTGAGCGTTTGACACTCCTGAATCTTTTTATCATCTTCCCTCGCACACTTGAAAACTCCCTTCATACATAACTCATCATAATCTGATTAGCGAGGTTAGTACCCATAATAAAATAATTGTTCCTTGCTGGAAATAAAGATATTCTTGAAGGTCTACTGTTTCTCAAGA
The DNA here is from genome assembly GCA_902687465.1 of Secale cereale. Classification (NCBI taxonomy): domain Eukaryota; kingdom Viridiplantae; phylum Streptophyta; class Magnoliopsida; order Poales; family Poaceae; genus Secale; species Secale cereale. Next base: position 498,974,854 of record LR738712.1, read on the forward strand.
TTGCCAAAAGGTTTTTGCAAAGAAAAAGCAAGCTCTAGGTTTGCAAAATGAAGGAAAGGCAAAACAGGACAGAATCTGTGAAAAACAGAACAGCAGGTAGTAAATGATTTTTCCGGGGCACTTCTGCAACTCTAATAAAAAAACTCAAAACAGACGCACGAAAGACAATTGTATAGAGCACACTGTCGAAAAAATTCAGACCAAAAAGATGATCTTGTGATTTTATACGAATTTTTTTATCCAAGGACAGAATCTGTTTCCTGGACAGCACGTCACAACTTTTGAACTTTCTTGCAATCAGAGGCTATACTTGGCACAAAATTGAAAAGCAAAGATACAATGATGATGCTACTGTAGTAACAACATCAAGACACAACAAAAAGCAAAATAAAATTTTATTCATGTGGGCTGCCTCCCAAAAGCGCTTTCTTTTATGCCTTTAAGCTAGGCATAATGCATAGAGGAATCAATAACCATCATAATGATCGGAGTTATAAATTGCTTCAGATGGTTCCTCAATAAGTTCACTCTTGTTCCTTCTAGGAAAGGGGTACACACCTTTTGCCTTCCCGCGTAAGCGGATTTGTCCCTTACCTATATCGATGAAGCCTTTTACTGCTCGGAGGAAGTCCCTTCCAAGCACAATGTTTCCTTGGTTTGGCTCCATGATGAAGAAATCAATCATTGCAATCCCTTTAAGGAATTTAACTGCCACGTCTTTTATTCTTCCCTGGATTTTAGAAATATCTCCATTAGTGTGTTCATGATAAGATGGTAATCTATCCATGTTAAATTTTAAAGAATCATGAACAATTCTTGGCATAGTAGAAACCATATATCCAATATCACAATAAGCAAGGAAGTCTTGATTAGAGATGCTAATCCTAACAAAAGGCTCCAAATCATTGTCTATTTCCAAAATGTCTTTCTTATTGGGTTTGGGTTTCTCTACCTTCATCAAGTCTAGAGCATCCATTCTCTTTTCAATAGTAGCAAGTCTATCTATGACGGTATCAAAGTTATGATCATAAACAAAGTAACTAGATAGACCATGTATAATTTCAAGAGCTCTAGCTTCATCACACTCTAGGAAATCTCCCTCAGCTATAATATCAAGAGAGTGTTTACACCATTTAAAAAGACCATGGTAAAAATTTCTAAGCACAATTTTTATAGGTATCCAAGGCATAATTCTTCTATGTGCATCAGAAATTCTGTCCCATGCCTTCTTCATATTTTCTCCATCCATTTGATGGAAATCTAGGACTTCAGATTCCCTCAAAGCACCAAATCCTAACATGCTTGACTAAACAGAAAGGACTACTAGCAGAAAGGCAAAAAAAAAATTGTAATTTTTGATAGAAGACACTAAAGCAAAAACTGAAAGGTAAACTAACAAGACTAAAAGCAAAGGTAAAAGATAGCGTGCAACTCCCCTATCCTGAAGAGTGGAGTCCCCGGCAACGGCGCCAGAAATACTTTGCTTGATGGCTTCTCGCCCCTCGTTGGTTACCCCAAGTGGAAGGTTTGAGATGCAGTGTAGCGGAAGTTTTCCCTTGGCAATACCAAGGATCGATTTCCCTGAGACTCCCAGTTTCAACAAGAAGGTGTCAACTGCTAACGGCGCCAGATATTAGCAATCAACGTGGATCTGCACACAGATACAAATAACTTTGCTCCCAACGAGTACAGAGAGGTTGTCAATCCCTCCGGCCTTGTAGTTTACAAAGGATCAAACGCAAGTGATAGTAGTGATAGATATAATTGCAATAGTAAATAAAAAGCGGAAAGTAAATAGCGGATGTGATCAATGATGGTAATATGGACCGGAGTCTCATGATGTTCACTAGTGATGTCTCTCTCCCAAAAGACGATAAAACAGCTATGTGAGGTAAACGAATTACAGCTGGGCAATTGACAGGACCATGTGCGCAAACCAATGCTGACTAAGTTGCAAGAAAGGTAGAGGTTCAAAGCATGGGCGGTACGTCGAGGTAAGTAGACCGAAATCCATCTGCATCTACTACTAATCATCCACCTTGAGATATCTATCCAGAACATCTTGCTGGTATTAAGTTGCGAGTCCCACCCATAGTGTAAACTCAAAGCAACAGACAACTGCATTAAAAGAACTTTGCGTAAAGTAAACAATCCTTGCACCCGCGGGCACAAGCACCGTTGTTTTCCCCCTTGTGGCAACAGCACATCCCCTAGACTCATGTTTCTGTCACTCAAGCTAGTCATCGAGGGGCATGAACCCACAATCAAGCATAACGTTCCCTCTTGGAGTCACTACCTACTACTTGGCCAAAGCAATAAATAACAACGGAGAACATGCAAGAATTACTTATGAACATAAATATAAAAGAGGTAGATCAAATATATTACTCAAACACAATCTGAACATAATCTCATAATCCATCGGATCCCAGCAAACTCATCATAGCAACAACATAAGGATTACATATGTGCCTCGATCATGTAGGGCAGCTCACTAGGACTAATTAATGAAGCACAAGAACGGGAGGAGAACATCACATAGCTACTAGTCATGGACCCATGGTCCAAGGGAGACTACTCACAACTCATCCGGGAGGCGTCCATGGTGGTGGAGAAGCTCCCGGTGGTGATCCTCCCCTCCGGCAGGGTGCCGGGAAGAGTTCTCCTGGTGCTCCCGATCTTCGAAGCGGCGGCGGCGGCGGAACAGAGATGAGATCGCGAAAAAGAGTTCCCGTCTTGAGGGTTTCGGGAGACGGTATAAATATATGCCAACGGGGGGCATCAGACGAGGATCGGGGGGCCCAGGCGCCCCCTCGGCGCGGCCCAGGGGGGCGCCACCAGGGCGCCTGGAGCCCTGGTGGCCCCCCTCCGGCTGTGCTTCGGGTGCCTGGTAGCTTCTGGAACGCTGATTTTTTATATAATTTTTCCGGTATTTTTCTGGCAGTTCTCGTAATGGGAAAACCTGAAATACAAAAACAGCCGAAAACAGAAACTGGCACTGGGGTGCACTGAGTTAATAGGTCAGTCCAAATATGAATAAAAGTGTATGGAAGTGTATAAATATCATAGCAATATCACCCAAAAGAGGCATGGAGCAAGCAGAAATTATAGATACGTTTTGGACATATCAGCTCCTCAACCAGGACGCTGATACGTCCATTTTGCATCATGCTTATAAGTTGATATTTATTGCATTATGGGCTGTTCATACATATTTTGTCACAATACTTATGCCTTTTCTCTCTTATTTTACAAAGTTTACATGAAGAGGGAGAATGCCGGCAGCTGGAATTCTGGGCTGGAAAAGGAGCAAACTCTGGAAACCTATTCTGCACAACTCCAAAAGCCCTGAAACTCCACAGAACATCGTTTCGGAAAATATAAAAAATATCTGGCGAAAGAAACCCAAGAGAGGGGCCACCGGCTGGCCTCGAGGGTGGGGTGCGCGACCCCCTTCCTAGGGCGCGCCCCCTGCCTCGTGGGCCAGCCGGCAGGCCCCCGGTGCCCATCTTCTCCTATAATGAAGTATTTTGACCTGAAAAAAAATCAGGAGGAGGCTTTCAGGACCAGACGCCGCCGTCTCGAGGCGAAACCGAGGCGGAAACCAATCTAGGGCTCCGGCAGAGCTGTTCTGCCGGGGATACTTCCCTCCGGGAGGGAGAAATCGTCACCGCCGTCATCACCAATAACTCTCCCATCTTGGGGAGGGCTATCTTCATCAACATCTTCACCATCACCATCTCCTCTCAAACCCTAGTTCATCTCTTGTATCCAATCTTTGTACCCAAACCTCAGATCGGTACCTGTGGGTTGCTAGTAGTGTTGATTACTCCTTGTAGTTGATGCTAGTTGGTTTATTGGGTGGAAGATCATATGTTCAGATCCATTATGCATATTAATACCCCTCTGATCATGAACCATATTATGTCTTTTGAGTAGTTACTTTGGTTCCTGAGGACATGGGAGAAGTCTTGCTATTAATAGTCATGTGAATTTGGTCTTCGTTCGATATTTTGATGAGATGTATGTTGTCTCTCCTCTAGTGGTGTCATGTGAACGTCGACTACATGACACTTCACCATTATTTGGGCCTAGAGGAAGGCATTGGGAAGTCATAAGTAGATGATGGGTTGCTAGAGTGACAGAAGCTTAAACCATAGTTTATGCGTTGCTTCGTAAGGGGCTGATTTGGATCCATATGTTTCAGGCTATGGTTAGGTTTACCTTAATACTTCTTTTGTAGTTGCGGATGCTTGCATTAGAGGTTAATCATAAGTGGGAGGCTTGTCCAAGTAAGGGCAGTACCCAAGCACCAGTCCACCCACATACCAAATTATCAAAGTACTGAACGTGAATCAGATGATCGTGATGAAAACTAGCTTGACGATAATTCCCATGTGTCCACGGGAGCGCTTTTCTTTATATAAGAGTTTGTCCAGGCTTTACCTTTGCTACAAAAAGGATTGGTCCACCTTGCTGCACCTTATTTACTTTTACCTTTTCTCACTTGCTACCAATTACCTTATCACAAAACTATTTGTTACCTATAATTTCAGTGCTTACAGAAAATACCTTACTGAAAACTGCCTATCATTTCCTTCTGCTCCTCGTTGGGTTTGACACTCTTAATTATCGAAAGGAATACGATAGACCCCCTACACTTTTGGGTCATCAAGACTCTTTTCTGGCGCCGTTGCCGGGGAGTGAAGCGGCTTTGGTAAGTGGAATTTGTTAAGGAAAAATTTATATAGTGTGTTGAAATTTATTGTCACTTGTTACTATGGCTCAAAATCCTTTGAGGGGCTTGTTCGGGGTATCTTCGCCCCAAGCAGAAGAGCAAAGAGTTGCTTCTCAACCTACCGCACCTATTGAAAATGTTTGCTTTGAGATTCCTTCGGGTATGATAGAGAAACTTCTTGAAAATCCCTTTATAGGAGACGGAACACTGCATCCCGACTTACACATAATCTATGTGGATGAAGTTTGTGGATTGTTTAAGCTTGCAGGTATGCCCGAGGATGTTACCAAGAAGAAGGTCTTCCCTTTATCTTTCAAGGGAGATGCATTGACATGATTTAGGCTATGCGATGACATGGGATCATGGAACTATAATCGTGTGAAGTTGGAATTTCATCAGAAGTTCTACCCTATGCACCAGGTTCATCGTGATCGTAATTATATTTATAATTTCTAGCCTCGCGAAGGAGAAAGCATCGCTCAAGCTTGGGGGAGGCTTAAGCCAATGTTATATTCATGCCCCAATCATGAGCTCTCAAGAGAAATGATTATTCAAAATTTATATGCTCGACTTTCTCATAATAATCGCTCCATGCTCAATACTTCTTGTTCTAGCTCTTATATGATGAAGACTATTGACTTCAAATGGGATTTATGGGAAAGAATTAAGCGCAACTCTGAAGATTGGGATCTCGACGAAAGGTAAGGAGTCAGGTATGACCCCTAAGTTTGATTGTGTTAAAGCTTTTATGGATACCGATGTTTTCCATGAGTTTAGCACTAAGTATGGACTTGACTCTGAGATAGTAGCTTCTTTCTGTGAATCCTTTGCTACTCATGTTGATCTCCCCAAGGAGAAGTGGTTTAAATACCATCCCCTTGTTGAAGTAAAAGTTGCTGAACCTATTAAAGTTGAAGAAAAGACTATCACTTATAATGTTGATCCTGTTATTCCTACCGCTTATATTGAGAAACCACCTTTCCCTGTTAGGATAAAGGATCATGCTCAAGCTTCAACTGTAGTTCGTAAGAGTAATACTAGAACACCTACACCCTCTGATTAAATTAAAGTTGAACCTAGTGTTGATATGGTTAAGGATATTTTGGTAGAATATTTAGATGGACATGTTATTTACCTCCAAGAAGAGTCTGCTAGGATAGCCAAACCCAATGCTAGGAATAAACATAAACCTATTGTAGGCTTGCTTGTTATCTCTGTCAAGATAGGAGATCATTGCTATCATGGTTTATGCGATGTAGGTGCTAGTGCGAGTATTATCCCTCTTGATTTATATAACGAAATTATGCATGATATTGCACCTGCTGAGTTAGAAGGGATTGATGTTACTATTAAGCTCGCTAATAGAGATACTATTTCACCAGTTGGGATTGTTAGAGATATTGAAGTCTTGTGTGGGAAGGTTAAATACCCTGATGATTTTCTTGTTCTTAGTTCCCCACAAGATGCATTCTGCCCCATTATATTTGGTAGACCCTTCTTGAATACCGTTAACGCCAAGATAGACTGCGTGAAATATATTTTTACTGTTGGATTAGGGGATATGTCTCCTGATTTTAACTTTTCTAAATTCCGTAGACAACCCCTTGAAAAGGCACCACCCAGTAAAGATGAAATTATTGGTCTTGCTTCTATTGCCGTGCCACCTAATGATCCTTTAGAACAATACTTGCTAGACCATGAAAATGATATGCATATGAATGAGAGAAGGGAAATAGACGAAATATTCTTTAAACAGGGACCCGTATTGAAAAACAACTTGCCTGTTGAAATCCTAGGGAATCCTCCTCCACCCAAGGGTGATCCCGTGTTTGAACTTAAACCTTTACCTCATAATATTAACTATGTTTATCTTGATGAAAAAAAGATATATCCTGTTATTATTAGTGCTAACCTTTCAGAGCAGGAAGAAGAAAAATTATTGAAAACTCTGAAGAAGCATCGTGCTGCTATAGGATATACTCTGGATGATCTTAAGGGCATTAGTCCCACTATAAGCCAACACAAGATAAAATTGGAAGAAAATGCTAAACCAGTTATTGATCATCAACGATGGTTAAATCCTAAGATGAAAGAAGTGGTAAGGAAGGAAATACTAAAGCTTCTAGAGGCAGGTATTATCTATCCAGTTGCTGATAGCCAGTGGGTAAGTCCTGTCCGTTGTGTTCCTAAGAAAGCAGGTATGACTGTCGTCCCTAATGATAAAGATGAATTGATTCCGCAAAGAATAGTTACGGGTTATAGGATGGTAATTGATTTTCGTAAGTTAAACAAAGCTACTAAGAAAGATCATTACCCCTTGCCATTTATTGATCAAATGCTAGAAAGGTTATCCAAACATACTCATTTCTGCTTTCTAGATGGTTATTCTGGTTTCTCTCAAATACCTGTGTCGAAAGGGGATCAAGAAAAGACCACTTTTACTTGTCCTTTCGGTACCTTTGCTTATAGACGTATGCCTTTTGGTTTATGTAATGCACCTGCTAGCTTTCAAAGATGCATGATGGCTATATTCTCTGATTTTTGTGAAAAGTGTTGGAAATATGCCCTAGAGGCAATAATAAAAGAGTTATTATTATATTTCCTTGTTCATGATAATCGTTTATTATCCATGCTATAATTGTATTGAATGGAAACTCATATACATGTGTGGATGAATAGACAAACTTTGTGTCCCTAGTAAGCCTCTACAGGACTAGCTCGTTGATCAAAGATGACCCCGGTTTCCAGGTCATAGACATGAGTTGTCATTTGATAACGGGATCACATCATTAGGAGAATGATGTGATGGACGAGACCCAAACGTTAAACATAGCTTTTGATCGTATCAGTTATCGCTATAGTTTTCTGCATGTCAAGTATAAGTTCCTATGACCATGAGATCATGTAACTCACTCACACCGTAGGAGTGCTTTGTGTGTGCCAAACGTCGCAACGTAACTGGGTGACTATAAAGGTACTCTACAGGTATCTCTGAAGGTGTCTGTTGAGTTGACATGGATCGAGACTGGGATTTGTCACTCCGTGTGACGGAGAGGTATCTCCGGGCCCACTCGGTAATACGTCATCTCAATGAGCTCAAAGTGACTAAGTAGTTGGTCACGGGATTATGTATTACGGTAACGAGTAAAGAGACTTGCCGGTAACGAGATTGAACTAGGTATAGAGATACCGACGATCGAATCTCGGGCAAGTAACATACCGACGAGACAAAGGGAACTGTATACGGGATTGCCTGAATCCTTGACATCGTGGTTCATCCGATGAGATCATCGAGAAACATGTGGGAACCAATATGGGTATCCAGATCCCGCTATTGGTTATTGACCTGGGAGTGTCTCGGTCATGTCTACATGGTTTCCGAACCCGCAGGGTCTACACACTTAAGGTTCGGTGACGCTAGGGTTGTTAGTGAGAACAGTGCATGGTTACCGAAGGTTGTTCGGAGTCCCGGATGAGATCCCGGACGTGACGAGGGCCTCCGGAATAGTCCGGAGACGAAGATTGATATGTAGGATGAAATGTTTCGGAGTCCGGAAGTGTTCCGGGGAGCATCGGGAAATCGGCGGATTACCGAAAAGGGTTTCGGGGGTCCCGGAAGTGGTTCTGGGCCTAATGGGCCACAAGGGGGGACACCACAGCCCTCATAGGGCTGTGCGCCCCCCCCTGGGCCCTCTCCTCATGCGGCTAAGGGGGCTGGACCCCCTAGGGCAGCCGCACCCCTTGGAGTGGGGGGCAAGGCACCTAGGGGGGGAAACCCTAGGGCCAGGCGCAGCCCTTGGCCGCCGCCCCCCCTCTGCCCTGGCCGCCGGCCCCCCTAGGGGAAACCCTAGGGCGCCCCCTCTCCTCCTTCCCCCTATATATAGAGAGGTAGAGGGAGGGCAGCCAACACACGTTTGTGCCTCGGTGCTGCCCTCCCTCTCCCATAACATCTTCTTCTCCCGCGGTGCTTAGGCGAAGCCCTGCTGGAATCCTTCTCCACCATCACCACCACGCCGTCGTGCTGCCGGTCTCTCCATCAACCTCTCCTCCACCCCTTGCTGGATCAAGAAGGAGGAGACGTCCCCGAGCCGTACGTGTGAAGAACGCGGAGGCACCGTTGCTTCGGTGTTAGGATCTTCGGCGATCTGAATCGCGGCGAGTACGACTCCATCAACCGCGTTCTTAACGCTTCCGCTTAGCGATCTACAAGGGTATGTGGATCCTACTCTCCCCTCGTAGTTGCATCTCCTAGATTGATCTTGGTGAACGTAGAGAAAATTTTTTGTTTTCCATGCAACGTTCCCCAACAGTGGCATCATGAGCTAGGATCTTGCGTAGATGCTTTCTCGAGTAGAACACAAAAGGGTTTGTGGCGTTGATGTTTAAATTGCTGCCCTCCTTAGTCTTTCTTGATTCAGCGGTATTATGGGATGAAGCGGCCCGGACCAACTTTACATGTCCACGTACATGAGACCGGTTCCATCGACAGACATGTGACTTTTGTTGCATAAGATGGCTGGCCGGTGTCTGTCTCTCCTATCTTAGTTGAATCGGAATAGAACAAGGCGGTCCTTGTAGAAGGTTAAATAGCAACTTGAATATCACCGTTGTGGTTTTGCGTAGGTAAGAAGCGTTCTTGCTAGATACCCATAGCAGCCACGTAAAACATGCAACAACAAATTAGAGGACGTCTAACTTGTTTTTGCAGGGTATGCATGTGTTATGATATGGCCAATGACATGATGAATTATATTTGATGTATGAGATGATCATGTTGTAATAGTTAATATCGACTTGCATGTCGATGCATACGGCAACCGGCAGGAGCCATAGGGTTGTCTTTAATTTTTGTATGACCTGCGTGTCAATCATTAAGCGCTTTGTAATGCTTTACTTTATCGCTAAACGGTAGCAATAGTAGTAAGAGCATGGTGGGCGCCGACAACCCCGATGGCGACACGATGATGGAGATCATGATGATGGAGATCATGGTGTGGCGCCGGTGACGATGGAGATCATGCCGGTGCTTTGAAGATGGAGATCAAAAGCACGAGTTGATGGCCATATCATGTCACTTATGATTTGCATGTGATGTTAATCCTTTTATGCATCTTATTTTGCTTAGGACGACGGTAGCATTATAAGATGATCCTTCACTAAAATTTCAAGATGAAATTGTGTTCCCCCCGAGTGTGCGCCGTTGCGAAGGTTCGTCGTTTCGAAGCACCACGTGATGATCGGGTGTGATAGACTCTACGTTCGCATACAACGGGTGCAAGCCAGTTTTGCACATGCAGAACACTCGGGTTAGACTTGACGAGCCTAGCATGTACAGACATGGCCTCGGAACACGGAGGACCGAAAGGTCGAGCATGAGTCATATAGTAGATATGATCAACATGTTGATGTTCACCATTGACACCACCTCATCTCACGTGATGATCGGACTTGGGTTGGTGAATTTGGATCATGTCACGCTCGAATGACCGGAGGGATGTCAATTTGAGTGGGAGTTATAAATAATTTGATTAGGTAATAACTCACTTATCATGAACAATAGTCTAAAATGTCTTTGCAAATTTTTGGTTGTAGATGGCTCGCGCAGTAGCTCCCCTGAATTTTAATGCGTTCCTAGAGAAAGCTAAACTGAAAGATGACGGGAGCAACTTTGTGGACTGGATCCGCAATCTGAGGATCATCCTCACAGCTGCCCAAAAGGTTTATGTCCTAAATGCACCGCTAGGTGACCCCCCCGCTCCTACAGCCCCTGCAGACGTTTTGAACGTCTGGCAGACACGTTCGGATGACTATTCGATAGTGCAGTGTGCCATGTTGTACGGCTTGGAAGGAGGACTTCAAAGGCGTTTTGAACGTCATGGTGCATATGATATGTACACGGAGTTGAAGTTCATCTTTGAAAAGAATGCTAAGATCGAGAGGTATGAGACCACCGATAAATTCTTTGCTTGCAAGATGGAGGAGAATTCGTCTGTCAGTGAGCACTTACTGAAGATGTCTGGGTACTATACCCGCATAGCTGATCTGGGACTTGTGTTCCCGGATGAGGCTATCATTGACAGAATTCTCCAGTCACTCCCTCCAAGCTACAAGAGCTTCGTGCAGCAGTATAACATGCAAGGGATGAACAAGACCATCGCCGAGCTGTTTTCGATGCTGAAAGTCGCTGAGGCAGACATCCAGAAGGAGTATCAAGTGTTGATGGTCAATAAAACCACCAGTTTCAAGAAGAACGGCAAGGGCAAGAAGGGTAACTCTAAGAAGGGTGGCAAAGCAGTTGCTAATCCAGTGAAGAAACCCAAGGCTGGGCCCAAGCCAGAGACTGAGTGTTTCTATTGCAAGGGGAACGGCCACTGGAAGCGGAACTGCCCCAAGTATCTGGCGGACAAGAAGGGGGCCAACAACAACAAAGGTATATGTGATATACATGTTATTGATGTGTACCTTACCAACTCTCGTTGTAGTGCCTGGGTATTTGATACCGGTTCAGTTGCTCACATTTGCAACTCTAAACAGGAACTGCGGAATAAACGGAGGCTGGCAAAGGACGAAGTGACGATGCGCGTGGGAAATGGTTCCAAGGTTGATGTGATCGCCGTCGGCACGCTCGCTCTTCGATTACCATCGGGATTAGTTATGAACCTGAATAATTGTTATTTAGTGCCTGCGTTAAGCATGAACATTATATCTGGATCTTGTTTATTGCGAGACGGTTACTCATTTAAGTCGGAGAATAATGGTTGTTCTATTTATATGAGTAATATCTTTTATGGTCATGCACCCGAAGTTAGGGGTTTATTCTTATTGAATCTCGATAGTGATGATACACATGTTCATAACATTGATGCCAAAAGATGTAGAGTTGATAATGATAATACCACTTTCTTGTGGCACTGCCGTCTGGGTCATATCGGCGTGAAACGCATGAGGAAGCTCCATGCTGATGGACTTTTGGAGTCTCTTGATTTTGAATCACTTGACACGTGCGAGCCGTGCCTCATGGGCAAGATGACAAGGACCCCGGTTTCAGGGACAATGGAACGGGCAAGTGACTTATTGGAAATCATACATACTGATGTGTGCGGTCCGATGAGTGTAACGGCGCGCGGTGGATATCGTTATTTTCTCACCTTCACTGACGACTTAAGTAGATATGGGTATATTTACTTGATGAAGCATAAGTCTGAAACTTTTGAAAAGTTCAAGCAATTTCAGAGTGAAGTTGAAAATCATCGTAACAAGAAGATCAAGTTCCTACGATCTGATCGAGGGGGAGAATATCTGAGTTATGAGTTTGGTGATCACTTAAGAAAATGTGGAATTGTTTCACAGTTAACGCCACCTGGAACACCACAGCGTAATGGTGTGTCCGAACGTCGTAATCGAACCCTATTAGATATGGTACGTTCTATGATGTCTCTTGCCGATTTGCCACTATCGTTTTGGGGGTATGCGTTAGAGACAGCTGCATTCACTTTAAATAGGGCTCCATCTAAGTCCGTTGAGACAACACCGTATGAACTATGGTTTGGTAAGAAACCGAAGTTGTCTTTTCTCAAGGTTTGGGGTTGCGATGCTTATGTCAAAAGGCTTCAGCCAGAAAAGCTCGAACCCAAAGCGGACAAATGTGTCTTCATAGGATACCCAAAAGAAACAGTTGGGTACACCTTCTATCTCAGATCCGAGAGCAAAGTGTTTGTCGCTAAGAACGGGTCCTTTCTCGAGAAAGAGTTTCTCTCGAAAGAATTGAGTGGGAGGAAGGTAGAACTTGATGAGGTTATTGAATCCCTGCTTCAACCAGAAAGTAGCGCAGCACAGAAAGATGTTTTTGTGGAGCCTGCAGAGGTTGAAGAGGAAGCCAATGATGATGATCAAGAAGCTTCTGATCAAGTTACTACCGAACCTCGTAGGTCGACAAGGGTACGCACTGCACCTGAGTGGTATGGTAACCCTGTCTTGGAGGTCATGTTGTTAGACAACGGTGAACCTACGAGCTATGGAGAAGCGATGGTGGGCCCGGATTCCGACAAATGGTTAGAGGCCATGAAATCCGAGATGGGATCCATGTATGAAAACAAAGTATGGACTTTGGAAGTATTACCTGAAGGGCGGAAGGCCATTCAGAATAAATGGATTTTTAAGAGGAAGACGGACGCTGATGGTAATGTCACCGTGTATAAAGCTCGACTTGTGGCAAAGGGTTTTTCACAAGTTCAAGGGATTGACTACGATGAGACTTTCTCACCCGTAGCGATGCTTAAATCCGTCCGAATCATGTTAGCAATAGCTGCATATTTCGATTATGAAATTTGGCAGATGGATGTCAAAACAGCGTTCCTTAACGGTTTTCTTAAGGAAGAGTTGTATATGATGCAACCAGAAGGTTTTGTCGATCCAAAGAATGCTGACAAGGTATGCAGGCTTCAGCGTTCCATTTATGGGCTGGTGCAAGCATCTCGGAGTTGGAATCTTCGCTTTGATGAGGTGATCAAAGCGTTTGGGTTTATACAAGTTTACAATGAAGCTTGTATTTACAAGAAAGTGAGTGGGAGCTCTATAGCGTTTCTAATATTATATGTGGATGACATATTGCTGATTGGAAACAATATAGAATTTTTGGATAGCGTGAAGGGGTATTTGAACAAGAGTTTTTCGATGAAGGATCTCGGTGAAGCTGCTTTCATATTGGGCATCAAGATCTATAGAGATAGATCAAGACGCTTGATAGGACTTTCACAAAGCACATACCTTGATAAAGTTTTGAAGAAGTTCAAAATGGATCAATCCAAGAAGGGGTTCTTGCCGGTATTGCAAGGTACAAAGTTGAGTAAGACTCAGTGCCCAGTGACTGCGGAAGATAGAGAAAAGATGAGTGTCGTCCCCTATGCTTCAGCCATAGGCTCTATCATGTATGCAATGCTGTGCACGAGACCAGATGTCAGCCTTGCCATAAGTATGGCCGAAAGGTTTCAAAGTAATCCTGGTATGGATCACTGGACAGCGGTCAAGAATATCCTAAAGTACCTGAAAAGGACTAAGGATATGTTTCTCGTTTATGGAGGTGATCAAGAGCTCGTCGTAAAGGGTTACGTCGATGCAAGCTTTGACACTGATCCGGATGACTCTAAGTCTCAAACCGGATACGTATATATTCTCAACGGGGGAGCGGTAAGCTGGTGCAGTTCCAAGCAGAGCGTGGTAGCTGATTCTACATGTGAAGCGGAGTATATAGCTGCCTCGGAGGCGGCAAAGGAAGGTGTCTGGATGAAGGAGTTCATGACAGATCTTGGAGTTGTGCCTAGTGCACTGAACCCAATGACTCTGTTCTGTGACAACACTGGTGCCATTGCTCTAGCCAAGGAACCAAGGTTTCACAAGAGGACCAGACACATAAAGCGACGCTTCAATTCCATCCGCGATTCGGTCAAGGAGGAGGACATAAACATTTGCAAAGTACACACGGATTTGAATCTTGCAGATCCGTTGACTAAGCCTCTTCCACGGGCTAAGCACGATCAACACCAAGACTCTATGGGTGTTAGATTCATTACCTTGTAATGCTAGATTATTGACTCTAGTGCAAGTGGGAGACTGTTGGAAATATGCCCTAGAGGCAATAATAAAAGAGTTATTATTATATTTCCTTGTTCATGATAATCGTTTATTGTCCATGCTATAACTGTATTGATTGGAAACTCAAATACACGTGTGGATGAATAGACAGACTTTGTGTCCCTAGTGAGCCTCTACAGGACTAGCTCGTTGATCAAAGATGACCGCGGTTTCCAGGTCATAGACATGAGTTGTCATTTGATAACGGGATCACATCATTAGGAGAATGATGTGATGGACGAGACCCAAACGTTAACATAGCTTTTGATCGTGTCAGTTATCGCTATAGTTTTCTGCATGTCAAGTATAAGTTCCTATGACCATGAGATCATGTAACTCACTGACACCGTAGGAGTGCTTTGTGTGTGCCAAACGTCACAACGTAACTGGGTGACTATAAAGGTACTCTACAGGTATTTCCGAGGGTGTCTGTTGAGTTGACATGGATCGAGACTGGGATTTGTCACTCCGTGTGACGGAGAGGTATCTCCGGGCCCACTCGGTAATACGCCATCTCAATGAGCTCAAAGTGACTAAGTAGTTGGTCACGGGATTATGTATTACGGTAACGAGTAAAGAGACTTGCCGGTAACGAGATTGAACTAGGTATAGAGATACCGACGATCGAATCTCGGGCAAGTAACATACCGACGAGACAAAGGGAACTGTATACGGGATTGCCTGAATCCTTGACATCGTGGTTCATCCGATGAGATCATCGAGAAACATGTGGGAACCAATATGGGTATCCAGATCCCGCTATTGGTTATTGACCTGGGAGTGTCTCGGTCATGTCTACATGGTTTCCGAACCCGCAGGGTCTACACACTTAACGTTCGGTGACGCTAGGGTTGTTAGTGAGAAAAGTGTATGGTTACCGAAGGTTGTTCGGAGTCCTGGATGAGATCCCGGACATGACGAGGGTCTCCGGAATGGTCCGGAGACAAAGATTGATATATAGGATGAAAGGTTTCGGAGTCCGGAAGTGTTCCGGGGAGCATCGGGAAATCGGCGGACGACCGAAAGGGGTTTCGGGGGTTCCGGAAGTAGTTCTGGGCCTAATGGGCCACAAGGGGGGACACCACAGCCCTCAGGGGGTTGTGCGCCCCCCTGGGCCCTCTCCTTGTGCGCAAAGAGGGGTGGACCCCTCTAGGGTGGCCGCACCCCCTTAGCCTTGGGGGGCAAGGCACCTAGGGGGGGAAACCCTAGGGCCTGCCTTGGCCGCCGCCCCCCCCATGCCCTGGCCGCCGGCCCCCTAGGGGAAACCCTAGGGCGCCCCCCTCTCCTCCTTCCCCCTATATATAGAGAGGTAGAGGGAGGGCAGCAAACACAAGTTCGTGCCTCGGTGCTGCCCTCCCTCTCCCATAACATCTTCTTCTCCCGCGGTGCTTAGGCGAAGCCCTGCTGGAATTCTTCTACACCATCACCACCACGCCGTCGTGCTGCCGGTTCTCCATCAACCTCTCCTCCACCCCTTGCTGGATCAAGAAGGAGGAGACGTCCCCGAGCCGTACGTGTGAAGAACGCGGAGGCACCGTTGCTTCGGTGCTTGGATCTTCAGCGATCTGAATCGCGGCGAGTACGACTCCATCAACCGCGTTCTTAACGCTTCCGCTTAGCGATCTACAAGGGTATGTGGATCCTACTCTCCCCTCGTAGTTGCATCTACTAGATTGATCTTGGTGAACGTAGAGAAAAATTTTGTTTTCCATGCAACGTTCCCCAACAAAAAGATTGTTGAGGTTTTCATGGATGATTTCTCCGTTTACGGAACTTCTCAACCTTGATCGAGTTTTGCAGAGATGTGAAGACACTAATCTGGTCTTGAATTGGGAGAAGTGCCACTTTATGGTTAATGAAGGCATTGTCTTGGGACATAAATTTTCTGAAAGAGGTATTGAAGTTTACAAAGCTAAAGTTGATGCTATTGAAAAGATGCCATACCCTAAGACATCAAAGGTATATGAAGTTTCCTTGGTCATGCCGGGTTTTATAGGAGGTTCATAAAGGACTTCTCCAAAATCTCCAAGCCTCTGACTAATCTCTTACAAAAAGATATTCCTATTGTCTTTGATGACGATTGTCTAGAAGCATTTGAAATACTTAAGAAAATATTGATCTCTGCACCTATTGTCCAGCCTCCTTACTGGAATTTGCCCTTTGAGATTATGTGCGATGCTAGTGATTATGCTGTAGGAGCTGTTTTAGGGCAAAGAGTTGATAAGAAATTGAATGTCATCCAGTATACTAGTAAAACTCTAGATAGTGCCCAAATATATTTTGCTACCATTGAGAAATAATTTTTAGCAGTTGTGTTTGCTTGTGATAAGTTTAGACCCTACATCGTTGATTCTAAAGTAACAATTCACACTGATCATGCTGCTATCAAATATCTTATGGAAAAGAAAGATGCTAAACCTAGACTTATCAATTGGGTTCTCTTGCTGCAAGAATTTGACTTGCATATTATTGATAGGAAGGGAGCTGAGAACCCTGTTGCAGATAACTTGTCTAGGTTAGAGAATATACTTGATGGCCCACAACCTATTGATGATAGCTTTCTTGACGAACAACTAGCTGTCATAAGTACTTCTCGTACTACTCCATGGTATGCTGATTATGCTAATTACATTGTTGCTAAGTTTATACCACCTAGCTTCACATATCAGCAAAAGAAAAAGTTCTTCTATGATTTGAGGCATTACTTTTGGGATGACCCACATCTTTATAAAGAAGGAGTAGATGGTATTATTAGACGTTGTGTACCTGAGCATGAACAGGAACAGATCCTACGCAAGTGCCACTCCGAAGCTTATGGAGGACACCATGCGGGAGATAGAACTGCACACAAGGTATTGCAATCCGGTTTTTATTGGCCTACTCTCTTCAAGGATGCCCGTAAGTTTGTCTTATCTTGCGATGAATGTCAAATAATTGGCAATATTAGTAGACGTCAAGAAATGCCTATGAATTATTCACTCGTTATTGAACCATTTGATGTTTGGGGTTTTGATTATATGGGACCTTTTCCTGCCTCTAATGGGTACACACATATTTTAGTTGTTGTTGATTACGTTACTAAGTGGGTAGAAGCTATTCGAACTAGTAGTTCTGATCATAACACCTCTATTAAGATGCTTAAAGAAGTTATATTTCCGAGGTTTGGAGTCCCTAGGTATCTAATGACTGATGGTGGTTCACACTTTATTCACGGTGCTTTCCGTAAGATGCTTGCTAAGTATGATGTCAACCATAGAATTACATCACCTTATCATTCACGGACTAGTGGTCAAGTAGAACTTAGTAATAGGGAGTTGAAATTAATCTTGCAAAAGACAGTTAATAGGTCTAGAAAGAATTGGTCCAAGAAACTTGATGATGCATTATGGGCCTATAGAACTGCATACAAAAGTCCTATGGGTATGTCTCCATATAAGATGGTATATGGAAAAGCATGTCACTTACCTCTTGAGCTAGAACATAAGGCATATTGGGCTATTAAAGAGCTCAACTACGATTTCAAACTTGCCGGTGAAAAGAGGTTATTTGACATTAGCTGTCTCGATGAGTGGAGAACCCAGGCCTATGAGAATGCCAAACTGATTAAAGAAAAAGTTAAAAGATGGCATGACAAAAGGATACAAAAGCGTGAGTTTAACGTAGGTGATTATGTCTTGCTATTCAACTCTCGTTTAAGATTTTTGCAGGAAAACTTCTCTCCAAGTGGGAAGGACCTTACATTATCGAGGAGGTCTATCGTTCTTGTGCCATAAAAATCAACAACTTCGAAGGCACAAATCCGAAGGTGGTGAATGGTCGAAGGATCAAACATTATATCTTAGGTAATCCTATAAATGTTGAAACTAATGTTATTGAAACCATAACCCCGGAGGAATACATAAGGGACACTTTCCAGAACGATTCAGCCTCCGAAAAGGAAGAGGTATGTGATACGGTAAGTAAACCGACTCCAAAACAGTTCTAAAGGCAATTTTTCTCCGTTTTGGAATATTTAGAAAAATAGAAAAATAAACCGCAGTCTGGAAGAGACACGAGGCGTCCTCGAGGGTGGAGGGCGCGCCCCCCTTCCCAGGGCACGCCCCCTGCCTCGAGGACACCCCGTGTGTCCCCTGGACTCCGTTTTCTTGTGGGTTACTCCTTTTGTTCGGCAAAAAATTCATTATATATACTCTCGAAGGTTTTGACCTCTGTATCATGCAAAAATCCTCTGTTCTCGTTTCGAGCTGTTTTCTGTTAAGGTTTGCGAAGCCAGGCATCATGTCGTCTCCCTCCTCCAACAACAAAGGCAACGATGCTTGGCTAGTGAAGATAGATCTGAAGAGGGAAGGACCCGAGGAGATCCACAAGGAGAAGAGGATCAAGATGGAGGTGGAAGATCCGGCTCCGGCAGCGGGAGAAGAAGACACCTCTAAATCCCTTCCTAATCTCTTTACCTCAACTGAGCTAGAAGCTTTTAGGATGATTGAGTTAGCTCAGATTCGCAACAAGCATCTCACAAGTGAATTTTTTTTGTTGAAGGACTACATAGCTGCTCTCAAAGGTATTATCTGCAAGCTGGAAGATTTCCTACGCTCGTTATATGAGGATCCCCCCGTCACTACTTGCAACTCCATCATCACCAACCCCGAAGAAGGAGACATAATCATATGGGTATGGGCACTCCCCTTGGCAACTGCCAAGCTTGGGGGAGTGACCCCGGTATCGTATCACCATCACTCCTATCTTTACCGTTTTACTTAGTTCGATCCTTTTGGTAGTATCTTCATATATTAGAATAAAGTTAGCATGATCTAGTTGTGAGCTTTTGCTTTGTGAGCTTTATCCTTTGTAATCGAGTCCGTGAGCTATATAATAAAGATTAGTGTTGAGTCAAGGGCTTGATTTCCTCACTTGGGTCATGATAAAAAGAAAGAAAACATAAAGAGTATCAAACAGATCATATCGATCTTATGGGAAGTAATGACTTCACATACAAGAGTATGATAAATAAAAGTTGTTGGCAGGTGGCAAACATAGTTTTGGTCATCGTTCCAATTAATAGGAAGTAGTAAAAGAAGAGAGGCTTCACATACAAATATACTATCTTGGACATCTTCTATGATTGTGAGCACTCATTAAAAGTATGACATGCTAAAGAGTTAATGTTGGACAAGGAAGACAACATAATGGGATATGTTTTCTTATATCCGAAATAAAGTATATTGTCATGGATCATCCAACATGTTGAGCTTGCCTTTCCCCCTCATGCTATCCAAAACTCCTCGCACTAAGTAGAGATACTACTTGTGCTTCCATATATCCTTAAACCCAGTTTTGCCATGAGAGTCCACCATACCTACCTATGGATCGAGAAAGATCCTTCCAAGTAGGTTGTCATGTTGCAAACCCGCTAAAATATGTATGATTTATTAGTGTGGGAGAAATTATCTTTATACGATCTTGTGAATGGAAGTAGTAAAAGCAACGGCCTGCATAATAAAGGTCCTTATCACAAGTGGCAATATAAAGTGAAGTTCTTCTATGCTAAGACTTTGTGCATCCAACCATAAAAACACATGACAACCTCTGCTTCCCTCTGCGAAGGGCCTATCTTTTATTCTTGTCTGATAAGTGTCAAGGTGAAACCCACCTTTCCTTTTTACATTTTATCCTTTGGCAAGCACATTGTGTTGGAAAGATCCTGACATATATACCCACTTGGATGTAAGTTTTCATGATCTATTACTGTTGACATTACCCTTGAGGTAAACGGTTGGGAGGCAACACCATAAGCCCCTATCTTCCTCTGTGTCCGATAAGAACTCCATAAACATAAATATTGCGTGAGTGTGAGCAATTGTGAAAGACTATACGATAGTTGAGTATGTAGGCTTGCTGAAAAGCTCTTATATTGACTCTTTCCGATGTTACGATAAATTGCAATTGCTTCAATGACCGAGACCAAAGTTTGTTAGTTTCCAATAAAGTTTATGATGCATACTTGATATTGTGGATGAATTATTACTTTAGCATAAGAATCATATGAATATATTTATATAAGTTGATGTTATAAGAATGATCATGATGCCCTCATATCCGTATTCTGTTTTTATCGACACCTCTATCTCTCAACATGTGGACATATTCTTCGATATCGGCTTTCGCTTGAGGACAAGCGAGGTCTAAGCTTGGGGGAGTTGATACGTCCATTTTGCATCATGCTTATAAGTTGATATTTATTGCATTATGGGCTGTTCATACATGTTTTGCCACAATACTTATGCCTTTTCTCTCTTATTTTACAAGGTTTACATGAAGAGGGAGAATGCCGGCAGCTGGAATTCTGGGCTGGAAAAGGAGCAAACTCTGGAAACCTATTCTGCACAACTCCAAAAGCCCTGAAACTCCACATAACATCGTTTCGAAAAATATAAAAAATATAAAAAATATCCCAGGGCACGCCCCTGCCTCGTGGGCCAGCCGGCAGACCCCCGGTGCCCATCTTCTCCTATATGAAGTGTTTTGACCTGAAAAAAATCAGGAGGAGGCTTTCGGGACCAAACGCCGCCGTCTCGAGGCGGAACCGAGGCAGAAACCAATCTAGGGCTCTGGCAGAGCTGTTCTGCCGGGGATACTTCCCTCCGGGAGGGGGAAATCGTCACCGCCGTCATCACCAACAAATCTCCCATCTTGGGGAGGGCTATCTTCATCAACATCTTCACCAGCACCATCTCCTCTCAAACCCTAGTTCATCTCTTGTATCCAATCTTTGTACCCAAACCTCAGATTGGTACATGTGGGTTGCTAGTAGTGTTGATTACTCCTTGTAGTTGATGCTAGTTGGTTTATTTGGTGGAAGATCATATCTTTGGATCCATTATGCATATTAATATCCCTCTGATCATGAACCATATTATGTCTTGTGAGTAGTTACTTTGGTTCCTGAGGACATGGGAGAAGTCTTGCTATTAATAGTCATGTGAATTTGGTCTTCGTTAGATATTTTGATGAGATGTATGTTGTCTCTCCTCTAGTGGTGTCATGTGGACGTCAACTACATGACACTTCCCCATTATTTGGGCCTAGAGGAAGGCATTGGGAGGTAATAAGTAGATGATGGGTTGCTAGAGTGACAGAAGCTTAAACCCTAGTTTATGCGTTGCTTCGTAAGGGACTGATTTGGATCCATATGTTTCAGGCTATGGTTAGGTTTACCTTAATACTTATTTTGTAGTTGCGGATGCTTGCATTAGAGATTAATCATAAGTGGGAGGCTTGTCCAAGTAAGGGCAGCACCCAAGCACCGGTCCACCCACATACCAAATTATCAAAGTACCGAACGCGAATCAGATGATCGTGATGAAAACTAGCTTGACGATAATTTCCATGTGTCCTCGGGAGCGCTTTTCTTTATATAAGAGTTTGTCCAGGCTTGTCCTTTGCTACAAAAAGGATTGGGCCACCTTGATGCACCTTATTTACTTTTACCTTTTGTCACTTGCTACCAATTACCTTATCACAAAACTATTTGTTACCTATAATTTCAGTGCTTGCAGAAAATACCTTACTGAAAACTGCCTATCATTTCCTTCTGCTCCTCGTTGGGTTCAACACTCTTACTTATCGAAAGGACTACGATAGATCCCCTACACTTGTGGGTCATCAGACGCTTGTCGGGTATGAAGTCGCCGCAACCACTTGCCACCAATCCATCTTCAAAGATATAATGCAGCATCAACCTTGCCCGGTCTAGCTGCCGCCGACGCCACCACGACGCCAGACAATGTCGAACTCCTGCGCGTGTCCATCACCACACATCTGACGCCAAGCCTCCGCTGCTCCATGCCGCCAAGAGCCACAACCATGAATATGTAGAACGAAACACCACTCCACCGAAGAAGCCATTTGCTGGTCCCTCGAGCCCGAGTGCATCTCCAAGAATGCTGCCCCCAAGGGGTAACGACACATAAATGCCGCCGTCATCCGATTAATTGATTTAGGGTTTCCCCCGGAGGTATTGGGTGAGTTTGGGATTTGTACCTCAATGATGCCTTCATGAAGGAAACGATGATAAGGGCATCGTCATCACCGGCTCCGGCTAACGACCGAAAACCAGGTTTTCACACGGATCCATCCCAAGGAATCCACCCGACAACCTGTGCACTGTCTCGACCGCCTTCAAAGCCCCAGATCTAGCCACATAGATCCGGTGACCAACCGCAACAGTAGTGCCACCGTAGGAGTCCTGGCGCACCTGTCACTGCAAGAGTGTGCCTCCAATGGAGCCTGGGAGGAGGGCTCCCATCCCAACCTCGCCAAACCGCGAGAGACGCCGAGATGGATCCCACGCGCTCGTCACCGTCGCCGCCATGGATCCGCCTTGGACAGGGACTGCACCACGCCATGCCGTCACGGGAAGCCCGAGCTTCACCCGCCACCACCATCCTGGGCCGCCGCCCCGGGATCCAGACAGAGCATCGCCACCGCCACCGGCCTTGTTCCACCGCCGCCGACCGGCCATTGCGACCTCCGCCGCCATGGCACCGACGGATCTGGGCGAGGATATCCATCCTCCCCGAGGGCACACGCCGCAGCCTCTTCTCCGCGAACCTCCCGTCGCACGGGAAGCCACCGCGACCGCGTGCCCACCCCTCGTCGGATGCCACGCACATGCCGCCCCGCCGCCGGCAAAGGCCGCCGCCACGTGGAGACCCGCACGCAGCCCACACAGCTAGACGATGACCCATCTGCAGCCGCGCCATCGGGCCCGCCTCCGTCAAGATTGTCGCCGCCGCGCCGCCATGATCCGAGTGCCCCGACGCCTCCGCCCGACCTGGCCGCCCCCGCAGGCCATGGATGCGAGGAGGGGAGAAGGCCCCCGCCGCCAGCCACCGCGGGGGGCTTTGCCCCGGCGGCGGCGGGGAAGGGGTGGAGGGGGAGGGCGAGCGGTAGGAGGTGGCGGCGCCGCCCGAGTCGCCCGCGGGAGCGGCGGCGCGGGGGCTATACAGGCAAGGTTTTGGAATTTAACAGATCCGGATCCTCTCTGCATCAATTATTTGTGATACATGTATTTGATAGTCTAGGTTTTGTAATATGTCTCCTTCCTTATCTCTAGAAGAGACAGTTTGCCCTCAAAGTCTTAAAGTCTTGTACTTAATATATACTTGCCCTCGAGGTTCAATAATACATCCATCATATTCCGTCAATCATCCTCTCTTTCCCTTCTAACATCTTCTAACATTTATAATCTGGTGTTTCCTCAGATGTAGATCATCTTCCTTGCACTCTCAGTTTCTCGTCACTAATTTGTAGCTCAAGACGTCTTCTCGTGTTCCAGACTTCTAGTGGTTTCTTCTTGGCTCAGCAACTAACATAAGATAACGAGGTTTCTTCTGGTCAACACTTCGTTTTGTGGCTAAGCTTTTGTAGCCATAAAACACCACCTGCATTTTGCTCTTGAGTGATGAATAAACTCCCTTTCATCCGCAAAAAAAAAAACACCACCTGCATTTTGTAGCTTTTTTGTTTTATGTGTTTGTCTTTCTCTAAATTAATTTTATTTATTTTCTTAGTTATTCTTGTGCATTTTTCTGTTCTTTTTTTTGTGGGTTTTTGTTCCTACTTTTTGGCTTTCTGTATATTTTCATTTCGTTTTATTTCTTACTTTTTTTACATTCTTTTGTTTTTGTATTTTCTTCAATTTTAAATTTTTCATTTTAGAATATAGTTTTTATAAATGAACATTTTCTAAATATATGGTAAGTTGTTTGAAACGTGGTTATCTTTTTTCAATATATGCTGAACTTTTTTGTAATATACAGTGATATTTTTTTTCATATACGGGGAGTATTTCTTGAACTCATCCAACAATTTTTTACAGAATATTTCTCAAATATAAACTCAATTTGTTTCGAATATATGGTGATTTTTTTATATAGGGTGAAGTTCTTTAAATGCACACTAAACATTTTTAAACACAAATTGAACTCTTTAAAATAAAGAAGCATTATATTTAAAAAATCATTTTTAATATTCACTTTTTAAACATTATTTTCATAAATATTTCTCTTGAGTTTTTATGCATTCAGTTAATATGTATTTTCACCCTAAAATTAAGTGAAAAAGGCGGCTACATCTCGGGCCGATTTAAGCCAGCATGGGTGTTTCCTCTTTTATATGAAGCTGGTGTGCGTCATATATGGGAGAACTCTAAAAATTGGGAGCCGTTCGCCTCGGTCTGTTGCAAATTTATAATCTGCTGTTTCCTCAGATGTGGATCATCTTGCTTGCACTTTCAGTTTCTCATCACTGGTTTGTAGCTCAAGACGTCTTCTCACGCCAGTGAACGAACCGAATACTGATAAAGTCCCTTTTCTTCCGGTTCACTCTTTGCCCCCAAAGACAAAAGAGAAGGAACAGCAACAAACGGAACATCCATCGTCGATCGACCCGGCGGCATGTTAGGTATGGTAGAAGCTTTTATGGCGAGCCTTCCGCGGCCGCTACAGCCTACACCTGTAAGGCCACAGTATCGCTCGTACAAAGCGATCATCCACAATGCCCTTCCTTCGCTGCGCGGGCAGACATGCGTCTCTGCCTTTTCCGTCTCCAAGCCCCCGATCAGGGCCTCAGAGCTCGCGTAGGCAACAAAGTTCACTCGGACCGAGACCGAGAGCACCTCAGCTACTGCTGCGGATGCAACAACAGCGACGCACCGAGAGATGTGCAGCGAGTAGGTCGCCTTTCTTCTCTGGGATGCAGGAGGGGTGCGTTGTGCCTAACACTGCAGGCTCCTCGGTGCCAGTACCACCCGGACTACTTTTTTTTTTCGCTCCTAGTATTGTTGGGTACCATCACGAATATGCCAATCAGTCGCAAGTGTGATTAGACGTATGGTTGGCACGTGCTTGCACATGAATTTTGTTATGGAAAATTAATAACCATGGCAGATTTAAGCGTGACATTTTCACCCAAGAGCATGGCTAGTAGTACAACCAAGTGCTGGCTATATAATGGTGTCGTATTGTCTATGGTCATCACTTATAGTCACTCATACAACAAGATTAACATATAAAGTTGGTCATAATAGTATCACTTTTTTCCGTCTTCCTTCTTATCTCTTTCTTTATATTTCTTGTATTGAAGCACACATATAACTAAACTCTTGCATTATAGTCCATCATTTTTTATTTTTTCAACTCTATGTTCTCCACATAAGCCTACTATTGTACTTGCACTAAGCTACTCAAACGACTTAATATATTATTATTGGGTAGTAGTCGTCAAAGATAGAGAAGTTCGACCGTTTACTATCCAAACGTCATCAGTTTCCGAACAGAAGCAGTGGCATGTATAAATTCCGGTAACAAATCACGCACAAGGAAATTTAGGCAGACATGGATCGACGCAACCGGCCAGCCTGCTTTTTGCAAGGACATGCACACACTTTCCCTTTCCCTACCAGAGTGGTAACATCATCCACACAGTTCCCAGCAGCAGTAACTATCATGCATCACGTAGGGGCCAAGCTTTACTACTCCGAGCTTTCGCTAGGGCAGGAAGTTGACCTGTGAGGCCTCGCAATTCATCTCCCCCTTTGCGTTGCCGCTGTTGGTTCGTAGCTAGCTAGGGCGTGATGAGCGGCAGGACGTACGGTGAAACCAAAGTCAAGGGAGAATCTATCACCGGCTACGTAGCACAGCGCTCGCGCTTGCGCTCGGCCGTTATTGGCATTCATGTTGGTGGCAGGGGGACTTGGCGGTACACCCCGGCAAGGGCTAGACCAGCGTCGCCGTTTGGCCAAGGGCTCGGGGCAAGATGAGCATGAGCCTAGCATTGATTGGTAATAGATGATGTTAAGATGGATTAGGCATTGATTTGATGATCAAGTAGCAAAGGCGTGATTACCAGACGTTTATTTACTGCACCCGAGATAGACCACATGTGTGCTCTTTTAATTTTCCAAAATTCAAAAAGTGGGTCTAGAAAATTCAAAACAATTATACAGAATGTCGCTGTAGTTATAAGGGTGAACTATGCAAGAAATATATGTATGCATAAGAGAAGAACAAGGAGCTAAAAACATCTTCAGGTGATTTAAAGTTTTTTTTTTCCGGTTATATCATCGTAAACCCCTCTTCCCACCTCTCCCTCGTTGCCACCGCGTGGAGACGGGGAGCGAAACCTATATCGCACCGCCATTCCCCCCTCCTACCTCGCCGCCGCGAAGGGGCCTGGCTGGGCAAAGGTCGGTTGGCACCGGCGCCGGCGGGGACTCCTCGTCCTCTTGAGCGGAGGGGTTGGCGCGGGTCAACGCCCTCGGACCAAGGCGTGGCGCAGACGTCGGGAGCCCCGATGGGGCGGCGCTCAGGTGTGGTGGTTGCTCACACCTGTAGCGGCGGTGTGGTGGCGGTGTGCGCCTGGGGCGGCGGCGACGATCAGCCGTTCTTCTCCTCCGGCGGCAACAGTTGTGGACGACACGGGTCGCGGGCGGCCGTCTCCGCCGCGACGATGGCTGGCGGAGGTGGCGGCGTGGCAGGAGTGTGGCTCAACTTCCTATTCTTTGACTGTGGTGGGACATGGTTCGACGACTAGTTGCAACTTCTTTTGGGCTCGAGCTGTTGGCTCAAGGCTAGCCGGTGGGTGAAGGGGCTCCTTGAGGCCTTCCAGACTCGACGTCGTCGTGATTTGGAGGTGCTAGATCGGGTGTGTAGAGTGGTCGTAACACGGGCAGTAGCCGCCGCCGACTTCCCCTGCCCGAATCTGGCCGGCTGGCGTCCGGTCCGGCCAAAGGGACACGTTTGAAGCGGAAGCACTACAGGAATCAACTTCTTTGTCGTCTGCCATGGCTGACGGCAAAGGTACCAAAAGCGGACGACAAACCTCTTTGCCGTCTTTCACCGATGACAAAGCTGCCCGGCAAAGAAGCCATGGTTAACAGGTTCTTTGTCGTCTGCTTCCTCAAAGCGGACGACAAAGAACCTTTGTCGTCGGGCAGCGGACGGCAAAGAACCTTTGTCGTCGGTGGCAGACGACAAAGAATGTAGACGGTAAAAGAACAGATGTTAGCCACGTTAGGTGGCTAACGGCAGCCTTTGACGTCCGCTAGCTGACGATAAAATCCCACACCCTTTGTCGTTTGCCAGCTGACGGCAAAGTAACCAAGTGGTATAGCTCCCAGGTTGCACAGGTTGCTGCCACGTGGCTTCTTTGCCATCTGTGGCATACGACAAAGGCCGTCAGTGGCAGACGGTAAAGAGGATGCATTGCCTTTTTTTCTTATATCCAAGCAATTTCATCGCAAAATATATGATTTTTTTTTTCATAGGGCAATTTCACAGCAGACATATGACATATCCAGCACACAAGTTTCATCATACATATATAACCAACACATAGTTCCATCCATACATATTACAATAGTTTCACATTGTTTATCCAACACATAGTTCCATCCATCCATATAACAAGTTCCACATTGTTAATCGATACAAAAGAAAAGCAGAAAGGGGAAAGAAGCACTCCATCCATGCAAGCTTCCGTGAAGTGAATGAAATATGTAAAATGGAAAACAAGAAGGTTAGAAGAAGAAAGACTAGAACAACAACAACAACAACAAGAAGAAGAGGAAGAAGAAGAAGAAGAAGAAGAAGACGAAGAAGAAGTATATGACATTTATGAGCTAACTTAGGTAAAAATGACATTTATGAGCTAACTTAGGTAAAATGGAGCTAACCTAGCTAATTATGTCATTTTTGAGCGAACTAAGCCTATTATGCCATTTTTGATATAAAGCGGCTAAGTATATGCCATTTTGGAGGAAACAAAGCTAAGTATAGATCGTTTTAGAGCTAACTAAGGTAAAATGGATCATTTTGGAGCTAAGTAAGCTAATTATATCATTTTGGAGGAAGATAAGCTAAGTCTAGGTCATTATGGTAACCATTTTCGAGAAAATAGAGCTAAGTATAGGTCTTTATGCGTTTGTTAAGCAAAACACTAGAGAAAACTTACCGTCATCATGGAGGTGAAGCACCGGCGTGGCTCGTGCTGGTACCACCACCTGTAGAAGGATCGTGTGATGCTTGTCTGGAGGCACGCTGCACCAAAGATCATTTGCAATGTCTCGTTAGCATGACAATACTCAAATGTCAATACTAGTAACTAATGACCATTCAAATTAAACTCATCGTGGTCCTCGAAGCAATCTCTCGCATCGGTGGAGGGGTCTGACTGGCCTTCTGGCACACAGACTGCACATTTGGTTTTGACGGGCCAGTCATACAAGTTAGTAATGAAAAGAACATTACGTGAATGATTTGGCTAATATGCAGAAGAAACTTACCACGAGGAGCTCGTACATGGCCCGGTTCTGCATGTAATTACGTGCCCTCTCCTCCTCCATCAACCTTGCCGTCTTCTCCTCCAACTCCCGCTGCTTCTCCTTCGCCTACCAGTCCCTCTCCGCCAGAAGCACCTGAGCTGTCTCTCTCTCTTTCTTAAGAGCAGCCTGCAACTCCACTCCTCGTTAGCATTGTAATCATCGATGGCTGCACACACAATGTAATGGATGAAAGAAATCTGAGTCTGTATATCTAACCTTGAAGGCGAGCTCGATTGGACGTGGATGAGGCCTTATCTCAGGATCTGAGCTCGTTTGGCGTGCCTTAATCTCTGGAAGAGTGCGAGGACAACACATAAGTCCATCTCCAATGGCTATCGAGCCATGGGACCTCCCACCACCAGATATCATTACCAGCTCCAGATCAAACGACCCTCTCAGGTTAAAGTCCTCCCCTTTCCTCACCTTCCCATAGTCTCTGTACTTCACGAGCTTGTTGTGGGAGGAGATGTTGGTGAAGTTCTCTAGATGATCAAGGTCAGACGCAGAGAATGCCTTGGCCTTCTTGTACGGGTCAGTATGGGCCATGGCATAGAGGTTGAACACCTTTGGCACCAGTGCCATATTGTATCCCGCCTAAAACAGAGGAACATAGTATTAGTAATTAAAGGGCTGAAGCTAGCATGACATAATGAATTGCACGAATCATGAAGCAAACCACATACCCGGTTCCGTCCGTATTGATATAAGTTGGCGCTGCCTTGATGGTGTGGCACACCTCTCATCTGGGCACGCTTGTCCTTGGCACTGTTGTGGACGGCTAGCCATGCATCTGAGCACCACTCATCCACCAACGCCTTCCAACAATCAGAACCGGGCCATGTAAAGAGTGCACATAAGTTAGTAAAGAGAAACTTGAGCGCTATGCCTACGAATCAAATCAACAAAACTAAGAACAAGGCCTTAAGAATATAGGCAATTACCGCCATGTACTAGTCCTTGTTTAGAAACTTTCCACGGCACTTCTTCTTGGGCTCCCGAACACCACGCGAGGCGAAGTAGTCTCGAACAGCCTGCACCCGAGCCTTGTGCCGTAAGTTTTGTAGTAGGCGCCTGCACTCGGCATCGACAACTCGTGCATAGGCCTCCTCGTATCCCTCCTCACACCTGTAGAACGTATGCAATCAAACGAGACAACATTGATTAGTACAATAACTAAGCTTATTCAAAGATTTTTAATTGTGTAAAGGAGAAATTGCCCAAAACGTTCCGATCACCATGTCGGCCCTCGTGTCGCACAAGACACCGTCGATCATCTCCTATGGCAGGGCAGAGGCAGCCAAGTAGTGCTCCCAGCTCAATCCTAGCTCTGGCAGCTGACCCTCACCGGGAAACATGACAAACATGGGAAGTTTTGCTGGCAAATCACACCAAGGACTTGGTTGGGCATGCACACATCTTGAGCGTGGTCCCAACCCCTACTGTATGACAAGGCCAACGTACTAGATATTTGAAGAAACATGATGGCAAAATGTACAAAAATAGTAAATGCACTTACCTCATTCCATCAGGCCAAATCTACCACCTCTGCTCGTGGGTCGCCGGCATGGACGAGAGTCGTGTACTACCACGCTGGTAGACTGTGCCACCCTCAACCACCTCGTCCTCGCTGCTATCAGAACCCTATTGCTCTCCACCATCAGTATGACCACTCGGCCCCTCAAGCGGATCCTGCCAGGTACCCCATCCGAACGTCTCCTGGGACATAGCCTGGTCCAGAGTCACGTGGGCCTATGTGTCCTGGCCCAAAGTCTCGTGGGCTGAAGGCCCATCGACCCGAGGCTCGTGGACCGGAGTCTCATGGGCCGAAGGCCCGTCGACCCGAGGCTCGTGGACCGGAGTTCACGCAGCCTCCTGCTACTTCTTGAGCTTGCGCTGGTTTTTCCCTTGAAGAGGAAAGGGTGATGCATCAAAGTAGGGATACGTATTTCCCTCAGTTTGAGAACCAAGGTATCAATCCAGTAGGAGATGAATGCACACATCACCAATACCTGCATAAACAATCAAGCAACTTGCACCCAACACGATAAAGGGGTTGTCAATCCCTTCACAATCACTTGCAAAAGTGAGATCTAATAGAGATAGATAAACAAAAGATAAAATGTTTTTGGTTTCTTGGTTTATAGATTGGAAAGTAAAAGATTGCAAAATAGTAGATCAAAAACTAGTATGATGTAAAATAGACCCGGTGCCATAGGTTCCACTAGAGGCTTCTCTCTTGAAGGCAAATAATACGGCGGGTGAACAAATTATTGTCGAGCAATTAATAGAAAAGTGCAAAGCTATGGCGATATCTAAGGCAATGATTATGCAACATAGGCATCACGTCCGTGTCAAGTAGACCGAAATGATTCTGCATCTACTACTATTACTCCATACATCGATCGAAACGATTCTCCATCTAGAGTATTAAGTTCATGAAGAACATAGTAACGCCTTAAGTAAGATGACATGATGTAGAGGAATTAATTCAAGCAATATGATGAAAACCCCATCTTTTTATCCTCGATTGCAACAATACAATACATGCCTCGCTACCCCTACTTTGTCACTGGGTGAGGACACCGCAAAATTGAACCCAAAAGCAAAACACTTCTCCCATTGCAAGAAAAACCAATCTAGTTGGCCAAACCAAACCGATAGTTCGAAGAGAATTACAAAGATACCAAATCATGCATATAAGAATTCAGAGAAGATTCAAATAATATGCATAGATAAGCTGATCATAAATCCATAATTCATCGGAGCTCGACAAACACACCACAAAAGAAGATTACATCGGATAGATCTCCAAGGACATTGAGGAGAACATGGTATTGAGAATCAAAGAGAGAGAAGAAGCCATCTAGCTACTAGCTATGGACCCGTAGGTCAGTGGTAAACTACTCACGCTTCATCGAAAGGGCAATAGTGTTGATGTAGAAGCCCTCCATGGTCGCATCCCTCTCCGACAAAGTACCAAAAAAGGACTCCAGATGGGATCTCACGAGGTCAGAGACCTGTGGCGGTGGAAACGTGTTTTGGATGCCTTTTTTAGGGTTTGGGGAATATTTGAGAATATATAGGCGGAAGAAGCAGGCCAGGGGGGTCATGAGGGGCCCACAAGGTAGGGGGCGTGCCCTACCCCCATAGGCGCGCCCTCCACGCTTGTGGCCCCTCGTGGCTCCTCTGACTTGGACTCCAAGTCCTCTGGGTGTCTTCTGGTCCAAGAAAAAAATCCTCGCGAAGGTTTTAGTCCGTTTGGACTCCGTTTGGTATTCCTTTTCTGCGAAACTCAAAAGCAAGGAAAACACATAAACTGCCACTGGGCTCTAGGTTAATAAGTTAGTCCACAAAATAATATAAATGGCATATTAGCGCATATTAAACATCCAAAATAGATAATATAATAGCATGGAACAATCAAAAATTACAGATACATTGGAGACGTATCAAACATCCCCAAGCTTAATTCATGCTCGTCCTCGAGTAGGTAAGTGATAAAAACAGATTTTTTTGATGTGGAAAGCTACCTAGCATATTTATCAATGCAATCTCTTTATTGTGGCTTGAATATTCAGATCCGTATGATTCAAAACAAAAGTTTATATTGACATAAAAACAATAATACTTCAAGCATACTATAAAGCAAACCATTAAGCTTCAAAAAATAACAAGGCTAAAGAAAGTTATCCTTATTTTATATTGGTGTAATGTCTACTGTATTCCAACATTTCCATGGTTCATACCCCCCGATACTAGCCAAATATGCACTCAAAATAAGCAAACAATACAAAGAAAACATAATCTGTCCAAAAAAAACAGTATGTAAAGATGCGAATTGATGTAGAACTTCATAACACAATGTATAAATCATGCCCACCCCGGTGTCAGTCAAGAAATTGTATTCATACTCTTACATTCTTGAGCTTATTCAACTCTTCACGCAATACATCAGTGTGAGCCATGGATATAGCACTATGGGTGGAATAGAAGGTGGTAATTGACAAAAGTAGGGGGAAAGTCTCACAACAACTAGGCAAATCAATGGACTATGGAGATGAACATCAATTGATATCAATGTGAGTGAGTAGGGATTGCCATGTAACAGATGCACTAGAGCTATAAGTGTATGAAAGCTCAGAAGAAAACTAGTGGGTGTGCATCAACTTGCTTGCTCATGAAGACCTAGGGTATTTGAGGAAGCCCATCGTTGGAATATACAAGCCAAGTTCTATAACAAAAATTCCCACTAGTAATATATGAAAGTGACAAAATAGGAGACTCTCTATAATGAAGAACATGGTGCTACTTTGAAGCACAAGTATGGAAAAGGATAGTAACATTGTCCCTTCTCTCTTTTTCTCTCATCATTTTTTAGGCTCCTCTTTTTTTGGAGACCATTTTCTCTTTTTTTTGGAGACACTTTTGGCCACTTGAGACTTCTTGGCCTCTTTATTCATAACCTCACATGGGACAATGTGCTAATAATGATGATCATCACACTTTTATTTACTTACAAGTCGATATTACAACTTGATACTAGAACAAAAATATGACTCTATACGAGTGCCCCCGGCGGTGTACCGGGATGTGCAATGAAGACATGTATAAAAAAATGAAAGGTGGCCAAGCCACAATACTATGCCAACTACATGATCATGCAAAGCAATATGACAATGATGGTGCGTGTCATAATAAACGGAACGGTGGAGTTACATGGCAATATATCTCGAAATAGCTATGAAAATGCCATAATAGGTAGGTATGGTGGCTGTTTTGAGGAAGGATATATGATGGATTTGATGCACCGGCGAAAGTTGCGCGATACTGGAGTGGCTAGCAAGGTGGAAGGGTGAGAGTGCGTATAATCCATAGACTCAACATTAGCATAAAGAACTCACATACTTATTGCAAAACATTTATGAGCCCTCAAAGCAAAGTACCACTACGCATGTTCCTAGGGGAGAGGTTGGTAGGAGTTAACCATCGCGCGCTCCCGACCTTCACGCAAAGATAAACAATCAAGACAAAATGCGCTTCAATTTGGTTACATAGTTAGGAGACCATACGTGCATGCTACGGGAATCACAAACCTTAACACAATTATTTCTTCAACTCTACAATTTACTACTAGCATGACTCTAATATCACCATCTTCATATCTCAAAACAATCATAAGGAATCAAACTTCCCATAATATTCAATACTCTATATATGGAAGTTTTTATTATATCTCCCTTGGATGCCCATCATATTAGGACTAAATTCATAACCTAAACAAATTACCATCTGTTTAGAGACTCTTAAAATAATATAAGTGAAGCAAGAGAGTTAAAAAATTTCTATAAAATAAGGCCACCGTCGGGCTCTAAAAAGATATAAGTGAATCACTAGAGCAAAATTGCCTAGCTCAAAAGATATAAGTGAAGCACATAGAGTATTCTAATAAATCACGATTCAAGCGTGTTCCTGTCAAAAGGTGTGTACAACAAGGATGATTGTGGCAAACTAAAAAGAAAAGACTCATATCATACAAGACGCTCCAAGCAAAACACATATCATGTGGTGAATAAAAATATAGCATCAAGTAAAGTTACCGATAGATGAAGACGAAAGAGGGGATGCCTTCCCGGGGCATCCCCAAGCTTAGGCTCCTGGTTGTCCTCGAATATTACCTTGGGTTTCCTTGGGCATCCCCAAGCTTAGGATCTTGCCACTCCGTATTCCATAGTCCATAAAATCTTTACTCAAAACTTGAAAACTTTACAACACAAAAATCGACAGAAAACTTGCGAGATCCGATAGTAAAACAAAATCCAATCCTTACAAGGAGGTACTGTTGTGAACTCATCCTTATTTTATATTGGTGTAATATCTACTGTATTCCAACATTTCCATGGTTCATACCCCCCCGATACTAGCCAAGTATGCACTCAAAATAAGCAAACAATACAAAGAAAACATAATCTGTCAAAAATAAAACAATATGTAAAGATGCGAATTGATGTAGAACTTCTGTAACTCTAAAAATTCTGAAACATTAGGACAACGTGGGAAATTTGTAGATCAAAAATGTGTAAAAAAATCAAGAATTTATAGCACTCCAGTAACTAGAAACAATTCTAATATTGGACGCAAAAGTTTCTATTTTTTAGCAAAACCAATCTACTATGTTCCAAATCACCCCAAAGGTCTTACT
The DNA here is from genome assembly GCA_902687465.1 of Secale cereale. NCBI lineage: Eukaryota > Viridiplantae > Streptophyta > Magnoliopsida > Poales > Poaceae > Secale > Secale cereale. The sequence continues at coordinate 499,009,804 of LR738712.1, forward strand.
TGGCACAAACTCAAATTAAAACAGCAAAACACAATACTACAAAAGTAATAATGTGTATTCTCACAAAAACAGAAATAAAAATATTGGGTTGTCTCCCAACAAGCACTTTTCTTTAAAGCCTTTTAGCTAGGTGTTGATAATTTTAATGATGCTCACATGAAAGACAAGACTCGAAGCACAAAAAGAGCATCATATAGGATGTGAAAGTCACATCTAAGTCTAACATACTTCCTATGCATAGGCATTTTATAGGAAAACAAATTAGCAAGACAAGCAAGATCTAGCATATGCAAGGAAGAAGAAAGAAACAATGGCAATCTCAACATAATGAGAGGTAATTTAGTAACATAAAAATTCCTATAGCCATATTTTCCTCTCTCATAATAATTACATGTAGGATCATATTAAAATTAAATAATATATCTCTCACATAAAATATTCTCCACATGATCCACATGCATGCAAAGCTGACACTCTTTCAAAATAGTGGGATTAACATAGAACAAAGTCATTACTTCTCCAAGCCCACTTTTATCAAAAACATCATAAGATTGATCAATCTCCAAAGTAGTGGTATCAAAAGTTGACATACTTTAAAACCCACTTTCAATATTATTGCAAACATTATTATCAATCTCATATTCATCATGTGGTTTAAATACATTTCCAAGAACGTAAGAAGCATCACCCCAATCATGATCATTGCAACAAGTTGTGGGCATAGCAAAATAAGCATCCCCAAGCTTAGGGTTTTGCATATCATTAGCACAATTGTCATTCATAGAATTTATAATCACATCATTGCAATCATGCTTTTCATCCAAGGAGCTATCGTGAATCATTGTATAATTTTCTTCTTTCAACACTTCATCACAATTTTCAGATTCACGAATTTCAAGCAAAACCTCATAAAGATAATCTAGTGCACTCAACTCACTAGTAACTGGTTCAACGTAATTGGATCTTCTAAAAAGATTAGCAAGCGGAAGAGGATCCATAGATCTTTTTGCTTTGGAATTTCAATAAACACAATTATTCCAAGTAAACGAGCAAACAAACCAAGTAAGACATAAGGGCGAATGGATAAGAAGGCAAGTAAAAAGGCAAATATTTTTGAAAATCATTTTAGAAGTGGGGAGAGGAAAACGAGAGGCAAATGGCGAATAATGTATTATGATGGGCACTTGGTAGGCTTGATGTAGATCTTGACTTGGCGTAGATCTCCTCGGCAAGAGCACTAGAAATTCTTCCTCCTACTTCTTGAGCTTGCGTTGGTTTTTCCCTTGAAGAGGAAAGGGTTTTGCAGCAAAGTAGACATAAGTATTTCCCTCATTTTGAGAACCAAGGTATCAACCCAGTAGGAGATGAACGCACAAATCACCAATACCTGCACAAACAATCAAACAACTTGCACCCAACGCGATAAAGGGGTTGTCAATCCCTTCACGGTCACTTGCAAAAGTGAGATCTGGTAGAGATAGATAAACAAAAAATAAAATATTTTTTGGTTTTTGGTTTATAGATTGGAAAGTAAAAGATTGCAAAATAGTAGGTCGGAAACTAGTATGATGGAAAATAGACCCCGGGGCCATAGGTTTCACTAGAGGCTTCTCTCTTGAAGGCAAATAATACGATGGGTGTACAAATTACTGTCGAGCAATAGATAGAAAAGCGCAAAGTTATGACGATACCAAAGGCAATGATTATGTAATATAGGCATCACGTCCGTGTCAAGTAGACCGAAACGATTCTGCATGTACTAGTATTACTCCACACATCGACCGAAACGTTTATGCATCTAGAGTATTAAGTTCATGAAGAGCAGAGTAACGCCTTAACTAAGATGACATGATGTAGAGGAATTAACTCAAGCAATATGATGAAAACCCCATCTTTTTATCCTCGATGGCAACAATACAATACGTGTCTCGCTATCCCTACTTTGTCACTGGGTGAGGACGCTGCAAGATTGAACCCAAAGCAGAGCACTTCTCCCATTGCAAGAAAAACAAATCTAGTTGTCCAAACCGAACCGATAGTTCGAAGAGAATTACTAAGCTACCAAATCATGCATATAAGAATTCAGAGAAGATTCAAATAATATCCATAGATCAGCTGATCATAAATCCACAATTCATCGGATCTCGACAAACACACCGCAAAAGAAGATTACATCAGATAGATCTCCAAGAGCATCGAGGAGAACATGGTATTAAGAATCAAGAGAGAGAAGAAGCCATCTAGCTACGAGATATGGACCCCTAGGTCTGTGGTAAACTACTCACGCTTCATCGGAAGGGCAATGGTGTTAATGTAGAAGCCCTCCATGGTCGAATCCCCCTCCGATAGAGTACCGGAAAAGGCCTCCAGATGGGATCTCACGAGGTCAGAGACCTGCGGCGGTGGAAAAGTGTTTTCGATGCCTCCTTTAGGGTTTGAGAAATATTTGAAAATATATAGGCGGAAGAATTAGGTATGGGGGGTCACGAGGGGCCCACAAGGTAGGGGGCGCCCTACCTCCCTGAGCGCGCCCTCCACCCTTGTGGCCGCCTCATGGCTCCTCTGACTTGGAATCCAAGTCCCATGGGTGTCTTCTGGTCCAAGAAAAATCCCCGCGAAGGTTTTATTCCATTTTGTATTCCTTTCCTGCGAAACTCAAAAACAAGGAAAAAATGAAACTGGCACTCGGCTCTAGGTTAATAAGTTAGTCCCAAAAATAATATAAAATAGCATATCAATGCATATAAAACATCCAAAACAGATAATATAATAGCATGGAACAATAAAAAAGTATAGATACGTTGGAGACGTATTACCTCCTCCTCTGATGTGTCCCCTCTAGCAGTCGTGTGCTCGGGTGACTTAGTTGGGGGTGGCGGCGAGGAAGGCGTAGGCGCCTGCCTACCTCTCCCGCGGCCACGTCCTAATCTACCTCCTCTCTTCTTCCATCCCCGACCTCCTCTCCCGGTGGGCACTGGCGCTGACAAAGAAGCACCCGCCGGTGTCCCCAAACTGTCTAATAATGCTCTCCGGAGAGGTGCGGATGCAATGGAAGAACCCCTCCCACCACGGTCCGGACCCGCGCTCATCATCTATCAACACATGTCATGACAAAAGAGTAAACAAAATTAGTACAACATTAAAAAATTGAATACCGACATGAATAATAAATGTATATCAATTCATCATATAATAGGTAAAGATAGGTCCATCTGCATGTATATTCATGAGTTAATCTAGTTTGTCAATTTTGAAATTTCAAACAACCAAACTGACTCATGGCAAAAGATCCTCGACATCGACCCCTCGACCCCTCGGCGATGAGGATTAAAAGCCAAGTTTCGAAACTTCAGACAACCAAACTGACAAAAAATCATGGCGTAGAAAGAGAAATGAAAGATGAAATGGTACATAGTGAGAGGTTGTGCAACTAGGATGATTTTCTGTACCGGCTTTTTTAATGAATTGGAGACGATGATGGTGAAGAAGTCGAAAGACACCAATGGCTTTCGAGTTCTTCAGTATCATCCCCTCAAATTCATTAAAAAAGATGTTACAGAATATCATCCTAGTTGCACCACCTCTCACTACGTATTGTTTCGTCTTTGGTTTCTCTTTCTACGCTTTGATTTTTTGTCATGAGTCAGTTTGGGTGTTTCAAGTTTCAACACTTGTCTTTTAATCCTCGGAGATCATCGACCCTTCGAGCCCTTGGCAATCCTCGACCCGCGACCCCTCGGCGGTCCTGTCGAACACCTTCACTATGAGCATGGTGTGGCTGTTGTCGTAGCTAAAGATGCGGACGTGCCCGAGTTGAAGGTCATCAGCGCGAGCGAACTGATTCCATCCGTTCTTGGCGCACGAATGGAAGCAGTTCACCCACGCTCATGACCTTCAGCTCAGGGACATCCTCATCTTAAGCTGCGACACCAGTCGGTCAGCACTCGGAACGGAAGATCCTTGACCATCGAACCCTGGACCCTCGACCCTCGCCCCTCAACCCCTCGGCGATCGTCGACCCCTCGACCCCTAACCCCTCGGCCATCCTCGACCCTCGACCCCTCAGCGACCCTCGACCCCTGACCCCTCTGCAATCCTCGACACTCAACCCCTCGGCGGTCCTGTCGAACACCTTCACTATGACCATGGAGTGGATGTTGTCATAGCTTAAGATGCAGACGTGCCCGAGCTGAAGGTCATCAGCGTGGGTGAACTTCTTCCATCCGTTCTTCGCACACGAATGCAAGCAGTTCACCCACACTCCTAACCTTCAGCTCGGGGACATCCTTGTCTTAAGCTACGACACTAGTCTGTCAGCACTCGGACCGAAGATCCTCGACCCCTCGCCCCTCGATCCTCGACCCTTTGCCCCGACCCTCGACCCCTTGGCGACCGATGATCCTCGACCCCATTTCGTCGGCGCCGACGCATCCCTAACCTCGACCCGGTTCTGTCGGCGCCGACGCACCCCTAACTTCTTCTTCTTCTTCTTCTTCTTCTTCTTCTTCTTCTTCTTCTTCTTCTTCTTCTTCTTCTTCTTCTTCTTCTTCTTCTTCTTCTTCTTTTCTTCCTCTTCTTCTTCCTCCTCCTCCTCCTCCTCCTCTTGTTCATCTTCCTCCTCCTCTTCTTC
>LR738712.1:499014525-499025833 GCA_902687465.1 Secale cereale
TCTTCTTCTTCTTCTTCTTCTTCTTCTTCTTCTTCTTCTTCTTCTTCTTCTTCTTCTTCTTCTTCTTCTTCTTTTTTCATCTTTCTTTTTTCTTCTTAACTAAACATAAACTAAACTAAATATAAACCCAAAACTAAAAAACGGAAGAACAAAATCTCGACCCTTGACCCCTTGTCGACTGGCGATCCTTGACCCGGTTCCGTCGGTGCCAACACACCCCTAACCTCGACCCGGTTCTGTCCGTGCCGATGATACGTCCAAAACGTATCTATAATTTCTACTTGCTCCATGCTTCTTTTGTGTGATATTGCTATGATATTGATGCACTTCCATACACTTTTGATCATATTTGGACTAACCTATTAACTCAGTGCACCACAGTGCCAGATCCTGTTTTCTGCTCTTTTTCTATTTCAGGTTTCCCCCATATTAAAAGTGCTCCAAAATTCCAGGAAAAATATAGGAAAAATCAGCGTATAGGAAGCTTCGCTAAGAACCAAAGATGGGCCAGAGGGGAGCCAGGGGAGGCCCAGGCGGCCACCTAGTGCGGCCCCACCCCTGGCCGCGCCAGGCGGGTGCCTGGGGCCCCTGCTCCGCCTCTGGCTGCCTCCTTCGCCTATATATCCCTCTCGTCCCGAAACCCTCGAGGACAGAACCCTTTTTCGCGATCTCGCCTCTGTTCCGCCGCCGCAGCGCTTCCAAGATCGGGAGCATCAGGAGAACTCTTCTCGGCACCCTGCCGGAGGGGAGAACCACCACCGGGAGCTTCTCCACCACCATGGACGCTTTCCGGAAGAGTCGTGAGTAGTCCACCTTGGACCATGGGTCCATGATCAGTAGCTATGTGATGTTCTCCTCCCCTCTTTGCCCTTCATGGTTTAGACCTCGTGAGCTGCCCTACATGATCGAGGCACATATGTAATCTTTCAGCTGTTGCTTTGCTGAGTTTGCTGGGATCTGATGGATTATGAGACTATGTTCATATTGTGTTTGAGTAATATATTTGATTCACCTCTTTTATATCTTTGTTCTTGAGTAATTCTTGCATGTTCTCCGTTGCTGTTTATTGCTTTGGCCAAGTAGTAGGTAGTAACTCCAAGAGGGAGTGTTATGCTTGATTGTGGGTTCATGCCCCCTGATGACTAGCTTGAGTGACAGAAACATGAGTCTAGGGGATGTGCTGTTGCCACAAGGGAGAAAACAACGGTGCTTGTACTTGCGGGTGCAAGGATTTTTTACTTTACGCAAAGTTCTTTTAATGCAGTTGTGTGTTGCTTTGAGTTTACACTTTGGGTGGGATTCACAACTTAATACCAGCGAGATGTTCTGGATAGATATCTCAAGGTGGATGATTAGTAGTAGATGCAGATGGATTTCGGTCTACTTGCCTTGGCGTACCGCCCATGCTTTTGAGCCTCTACCTTTCATTGCAGCATAGTTAGCATTGGTTTGCGCACATAATCCTGTCAATTGCCCAGCTGTAATTTGTTTACCTCGCTTTGTTGTTTTATCGTCTTTTGGGAGAGAGACATCACTAGTGAACATCATGGGACCCCGGTCCATATTACCACCGCTGATCACACCTTCTATTTACTCCCTGTTTTTATTTCCTAGTTGCAGTCATAGCTATCATTATTATCTCTTGTGTTTGATCCTTTGTAAACAACAAGGCCGGAGGGATTGACAACCTCTCTGTACTCGTTGGGAGCAAAGTTATCTGTATCTGTGTGCAGGTCCCGTCAACCGCTAAGTTTCTGGCGCCGTTGACACCTACTTGTCGACCCTCGGAGTCTCACGGGATTCGATCCTTGGTATCTTTGCCAAGGGAAATTTACCGCTACGCTACATCTCAACCTTCCACTTGGGGTAACGAACGAGGGGCGAGAAGCCATCAAGCAAGTTTCTGGCGCCGTTGCCGGGGACTCCACTCTTCAAGATAGGGGAGTTGCACGCTATCTTTTATCTTTGCTCTTTAGTCTTGTTAGTTTACCTTTCAGTTTTTGCTTTAGTGTCCCTTACCAAAAATCACAAAAATAGTTATCTTGCTTGCTGCTGCTATGGGTTCCACCAAAAACACTAAGTGGGAGGAGTACACCCCTTCTTCCATCACGCCAATCACCACTGTCGGGATCTACAAAAGTAATAAACCTTGTGATTATGTTAGTTTTAATGGAGAGTTATGCCCATGGCATGGTCTTCCAGGAAATAAATATGAGCCTCTGTTTAAAGTTGCTCCCACACTTCCCCAAACTTGGGAAGACGTCCAAACTCTTATAATAGAGAGCAATTCAAACAAAGAAGATGACACTACAATTCTGCTCAATAATGATAAAATTGATTTTGATAATTGTAGTCTCTCTGAAGTTGTCACCTTTTTACAAAGAATGGCTAAAGACCCCCACACTAGCACACTTAATCTTGCCTTCACGGAGCATATCACTAATGCTCTCATCAAAGCTAGGGAGGAGAAGATTAGGGTAGAAGCCTCCATACCTAGAAAGCTAGAAGATAGTTGGGATCCTATGATTAAAATTAAGTTGAATAACTTCTCTTGCTATGCTTTATGTGATGTTGGAGCTAGTACCTCCGTTATGCCCAAAAGAATGTACGATATGTTTGAATTGAAACCTTTTGATCCTTGTTCTTTTGGTGTTCGTCTTGTTGATTCTTCCGTAAAGAAACCTTTGGGGAAGATCGACGATGTTCTAATCATTGTCAATGACAATTATGTTCCCGTTGATTTTACTATTATGGATATTGAATGTGAACCTTCATGTCCAATTATTTTGGGACGTCCTTTTCTTCGCACCGTTGGTGCTATCATTGACATGAAAGAGGGGAATATAAAATTCCAATTCCCTCTCAAGAAAGGGATGGAACACTTCCCTAGAAAGAAGATTAAGTTGCCTTTTGAGTCCGTTACACGGGCTAGCTATTCTCTTACTCTTGATAAAACTTGTTCTTCTCTTTTTGCATCATGCCTAGCTTAAAGGCATAAAAGAAAGCGCTTTTGGGAGGCAGCCCACAACGAATTAGGTTTTATTTTGCTTTTGTTGTGTCTTGATGTTTGTTACTACAGTAGCATCATCATTGTATCTTTTCTTTTCAGCTTTGTGCCAAGTTTAGCCTCCGATTGCAAGAAAGTTCAAAAGTTGTGACGTGCTGTCCAGAAAACAGATTCTGTCCTTGGACAGAAAAGTTTGAATAAAATCACCAGATCATCTTTTTGATCTGAATTTTTTTGACAGCGTGCTCTATACAATTGGCTTTCGAGCGTCTGTTCTGAGTTTTTTGATTTGAGTTGCAGAAGTGCCCCGAAAAAATTATTTACTACCTGCTGGTCTGTTTTTCACAGATTCTGTCCTGTTTTGCCTTTTCTTCGTTTTGCAAACCTTGAGCTTGCTTTTTCTTTGCAAAAACCTTTTGGCAATCTTGAGAAACAGTAGCTCTTCAAGATTATCTTTATTTCCAGTAGGGAAAAATTATCATAATCTGATTAGCGAGGTTAGTACCCACAATAAAATAATTTTTCCCTACTGGAAATAAAGATAATCTTGAAGAGCTACTGTTTCTCAAGATTGCCAAAAGGTTTTTGCAAAGAAAAAGCAAGCTCAAGGTTTGCAAAACGAAGAAAAGGCAAAACAGGACATAATCTGTGAAAAACAGACCAGCATGTAGTAAATAATTTTTTCGGGACACTTCTGCAACTCAAATCAAAAAACTCAGAACAGACGCTCGAAAGCCAATTGTATAGAGCATGCTGTCAAAAAATTCAGATCAAAAAGATGATCTGGTGATTTTATTCGAATTTTTCTGTCCAAGGACAGAATCTGTTTTCTGGACAGCACGTCACAACTTTTGAACTTTCTTGCAATCGGAGGCTAAACTTGGCACAAAGCTGAAAAGAAAAGATACAATGATGATGCTACTGTAGTAACAAACATCAAGACACAACAAAAGCAAGATAAAACCTAATTCGTTGTGGGCTGCCTCCCAAAAGCGCTTTCTTTTATGCCTTTAAGCTAGGCATGATGCAAAAAGAGAAGATCAAGTTTTATCAAGAGTAAGAGAATAGCTAGCCCGTGTAACGGACTCAAAAGGCAACTTAATCTTCTTTCCAGGGAAGTGTTCCATCCCTTTCTTGAGAGGGAATTGGAATTTTATATTCCCTCTTTCATGTCAATGATAGCACCAACGGTGCGAAGAAAAGGACGTCCCAAAATAATTGGACATGAAGGTTCACATTCAATATCCATAATAGTAAAATCAACGGGAACATAATTGTCATTGACAATGATAAGAACATCGTCGATCTTCCCCAAAGGTTTCTTTACGGAAGAATCAACAAGACGAACACCAAAAGAACAAGGATCAAAAGGTTTCAATTCAAACATATCGTACATTCTTTTGGGCATAACAGAGGTACTAGCTCCAACATCACATAAAGCATGGCAAGAGAAGTTATTCAACTTAATTTTAATCATAGGATCCCAACTATCTTCTAGCTTTCTAGGTATGGAGGCTTCTACCCTAAGCTTCTCCTCCCTAGCTTTGATGAGAGCATTAGTGATATGCTCCGTGAAGGCAAGATTAAGTGTGCTAGTGTGGGGATCTCTAGACATCTTGTGAAGAAAACCAATAACTTCAGAAAGGGTGCAATTATCAAAATCAAGGTCACTACTATCAAGTAAAGTGGTAGTGGTGTCCTTTAGGCTCACTTGTTTGGTAGCTTCTATGGTCATAGGAGTTTCTTCTTCTACGGTTGAGGTCATAACATCACCATTAATAGGTCCAATGGGACTAGGAGTGCATTGGGTGCTAAGAGTTTGGATATCCTCAACAACTTGGATAGTAGCAACAGTGTGGTGGGTAGGAAGGCTCTTAATTCTATCTTCTTCCTCCTTTTCTCTAGCCCATCTCTTTTTAAGTTTAGCCATCATCCTAATGTTTTCATTAATTTGCACTTGAATAGCATTCATAGGAGTGGTCTTCCTCTCCTTAAGAGGAGAAGTTCTAATTTTAAGCAACTCTACCTCATGGGCTAAATTGTCTACCTTCGAAGAGAGATTATCTAGTTTGTCTAGTTTTTCTTCTACACTCTTATTGAAGGCCTTTTGGGTAGTGATGAAGTCTTTAAGTATAATCTCTAGTTCAGAAGTGGAGTTCTTGGTGCTAGGATAAGTATTGTTGTTCCCATAGGAATTAGAGGGGAACGGTCTAGGGTTGCTACCAAAATTACTCCTATAAGCATTGTTATTGAAATTGTTTCTAGAGATAAAGTTCACATCTACTTGATCTTGAGCAATCAAAGAATTTAAAGGAACATCATGAGGATCAATAGAAGATTGCTTGGAAAGTAGAGACATGATCAAGTCAACTTTTTCATTTAGGGAGGAAATCTCCTCGACAGAGTTTACCTTCCTACCTGTTTGAGCGCGTTTGATGTGCCATTGGGAATAATTGGTCATCATCTCGTCGAGAAGCTTCGTGGCAGCACCAAGTGTAGTTGACATAAAGGTTCCTCCCGCGGCCGAATCTAACAAGTTCCGCGAGGTAAAGTTCAAGCCTGCATAAAAAGTTTGGATAACCATCCAAGTAGTCAAACCATGAGTAGGGAAGTTCTTGACAACAGATTTCATGCGTTCCCAAGCTTGGGCAACGTGTTCATTATCCAATTGTTTAAAATTCATTATGTTACTCCTTAATTGGATAATTTTAGCAGGGGAATATTACTTTCCAATAAAGGCATCCTTGCACTTGTCCCAAGAATCTATACTATTCCTAGGCAAGGATTGAAACCAGATTTTAGCTCCTCCTCTCAAGGAGAAAGGAAAAAGCTTAAGCTTAACAATATCACCATCTACTTCTTTGTACTTTTGCATATCACAGAGCTCAACAAAATTATTTAAGTGCAAAGCAGCATCATCTCCAGCACCGGAGAATTGATCTTTCATAACTAGGTTCAGCAGAGCAGGTTTAATCTCATAAGAAGGTGCTGAAGTGGCAGGTGTAGCAATAGGCGTGTAGATAAAGTCACTATTGTTATGACTAGTGAAGTCACACAACTTGGTGTTCTCGGTGGAACCCATAGCAGCAGCAAGCAAGATAACCATTTTTGTGATTTTTGGTAAGGGACACTAAAGCAAAAACTGCAAGGTAAACTAACAAGACTAAAAAGCAAAGATAAAAGATAGCGTGCAACTCCCCTATCTTGAAGAGTGGAGTCCCCGGCAACGACGCCAGAAACTTGCTTGATGGCTTCTCGCCCCTCGTTGGTTACCCCAAGTGGAAGGTTGAGATGTAGCGTAGCGGCAAATTTCCCTTGGCAAAGATACCAAGGATCGAATCCCGTGAGACTCCGAGGGTCGACAAGTAGGTGTCAACGTCGCCAGAAACTTAGCGGTTGACGGGACCTGCACACAGATACAGATAACTTTGCTCCCAACGAGTACAGAGAGGTTGTCAATCCCTCCGGCCTTGTTGTTTACAAAGGATCAAACACAAGAGATAATAATGATAGCTATGACTGCAACTAGGAAATAAAAAATAGGAAGTAAATAGAAGATGTGATCAGCGGTGGTAATATGGACCGGGGTCCCATGATGTTCACTAGTGATGTCTCTCTCCCAAAAGACGATAAAACAGCAAAGCGAGGTAAACAAATTATAGCTGGGCAATTGACAGGATTATGTGCGCAAACCAATGCTAACTATGCTGCAAAGAAAGGTAGAGGCTCGAAAGCATGGGCGGTACGCCAAGGCAAGTAGACCGAAATCCATCTGCATCTACTACTAATCGTCCACCTTGAGATATCTATCCAGTACATCTCGCTGGTATTAAGTTGCGAATCCCACCCAAAGTGTAAACTCAAAGCAACAGACAACTGCATTAAAAGAACTTTGCGTAAAGTAAACAATCCTTGCACCCGCAAGTACAAGCACCGTTGTTTTCTCCCTTGTGGCAACAGCACATCCCCTAGACTCATGTTTCTGTCACTCAAGCTAGTCATCAGGGGGCATGAACCCACAATCAAGCATAACGCTCCCTCTTGGAGTTACTACCTACTACTTGGCCAAAGCAATAAACAACAACGTAGAACATGCAAGAATTACTCAAGAACAAAGATATAAAAGAGGTGAATCAAATATATTACTCAAACACAATCTGAACATAGTCTCATAATCCATCAGATCCCAGCAAACTCAGCAAAGCAACAACAGAAAGATTGCATATGTGCCTCGATCATGTAGGGCAGCTCACGAGGTCTAAACCATGAAGAGCAAAGAGGGGAGGAGAACATCACATAGCTACTGATCATGGACCCATGGTCCAAGGTGGAGTGCTCACGACTCATCCGGGAAGCGTCCATGGTGGTGGAGAAGCTCCCGGTGGTGGTTCTCCCTTCCGGCAGGGTGCCGCAAAGAGTTCTCCTGATGCTCCCGATCTTGGAAGCGCTGCGGCGGCGGAACAGAGGCGAGATCGCGAAAAAGGGTTCTGTCCTCGAGGGCTTCGAGACGAGAGGGATATATAGGCGAAGGGGGGCAGCCAGAGGTGGAGCAGGGGCCCCAGGCGCCCCCCTGGCGCGGCCAGGGGTGGGGCCGCGCCAGGTGGCCTCCTAGGCCTCCCCTGGCTCCCCTCTGGCCCATCTTTGGTTCTTAGCGAAGCTTCCTGTACGCTGATTTTTCCTATATTTTTCCTGGAATTTTTGGAGCACTTTTAATATGGGGGAAACCTAAAATAGAAAAACAACAGAAAACAGGAACTGGCACTGTGGTGCACTGAGTTAATAGGTTAGTCCAAATATGATTAAAAGTGTATGGAAGTGCATCAATATCATAGCAATATCACACAAAAGAAGCATGGAGCAAGCAGAAATTATAGATACGTTTTGGACGTATCAGCGCATACTGCGCCGGTGCATCCAAATCCTTGGCACGATACGCTCTGTCATCATAAGCCTCATTATATCCTTCCTCAAAACAGCCACCATACCTACCTATCAAGGCATTTCCATAGCCTTTCCGAGATACATTGCCATGCAACATCCATCTTCTCATGACTTGATCTTCATGTCATACATGCTTTTGCTTGATCGATGAGACGCATGCTAGTTGGGCCTTGCCCTAATCATTGCTACATGACGCGCTAGTATCATTGCATATCCTGCTACACCGGCAGAGGCATACATTTGCATACATCATGATAGTTTCATTTTCTTTATGTTGAGTGCTTTTGTAAAGTGTGAAAGATCTTCTATACTTCTTGTAATACATAGAGTGTTGCCCCTAAAGTGAGGAAAAGATCCCAAAGAGGACAAAATCAAAAGATCCCAAAGAGGACAAATGAGAGTTAAATAGAAAGAGCCATTGAGGCCACAAAAAAATAAAAAAAAATAGAAAAAAGAGAAAAAGAAATAAAAAGAGAGAAGGGGGCACACTACTATTCCTTTTGAGAGATCCACACTCGTACTTCATCTTATACCTTGTACTCCATAGAGATTAACATTCATGCATATAGCTATGTGGGGACCTTCACACTATAGAACTTGGCTTGTATATTCCAATGATGAGCCTCCTCAAAAGAGCTCTAGGTCTTCTTGAGCGAGCAAGTTGGTGCACCCCCACTAGTTCCATTGGAGAGCTTACCTTAGCTCATATGTGCATCCGTTGCATGTCAATCCCTACTCTTCACATCATATCTATCATTTGGCTTTCTCTCGCCTATGATTGTCCTCATTGATGTGAGCCTTTCACACCTTTTTTGTCTTCCCCCTTCATCATTTTTCTCTCTTTGCCATCCTAAGTGTCAACTTTCTTGCTTACGCTCATCCATTGCATGAGTGCTCAAAATATCGAAAGGGAGTGGATCATTTTGACTTGTACCTAGCTAGTGGTCTGGGGATGAGTCAAGATAAGATTCCAAAGAAGACCAAGTGTGAAACTTTAGTAGATTAAGTTCTCAACAATACAAAAACTATGTTTTACTCTCTTGTATATCCCTATCCCCTTTCTTGCACGCAAACACCATTTGGAGACATTCGAGTCACGGACAGCGAGAGCTCTTGCACCTTTATGTTCTTATGTTGCTTGTTACAATGCTAATATAGACTCTTGCTTGTTATGACTTGAATTGAATTACATGCCTTGATTGCTTTACTTAAAAAGTTCTTATATGGTTGGTAGCATGTCACCACAGAAATTATGCTTGTTATCATTTACCTACTCGAGGACGAGCAGGAATTAAGCTTGGGGATGTTGATACGTCCAAAACGTATCTATAATTTCTACTTGCGCCATGCTTCTTTTGTGTGATATTGCTATGATATTGATGCACTTCCATACACTTTTGATCATATTTGGACTAACCTATTAACTCAGTGCACCACAGTGCCAGTTCCTGTTTTCTGCTGTTTTTCTATTTCAGGTTTCCCCCATATTAAAAGTGCTCCAAAAATTCCAGGAAAAATATAGGAAAAATCAGCGTACAGGAAGCTTCGCGAAGAACCAAAGATGGGCCAGAGGGGAGCCAGGGGAGGCCCATGCGGCCACCTAGCGCGGCCCCACCCCTGGCCGCGCCAGGGGGGCGCCTAGGGCCCCTGCTCCGCCTCTGGCTGCCCCCCTTCGCCTATATATCCCTCTCGTCCCGAAACCCTCGAGGACAGAACCCTTTTTTGCGATCTCGCCTCTGTTCCGCCGCCGCAGCGCTTCCAAGATCGGGAGCATCAGGAGAACTCTTCCCGGCACCCTGCCGGAGGGGAGAACCACCACCGGGAGCTTCTCCACCACCATGGACGCTTCCCGGATGAGTCGTGAGTAGTCCACCTTGGACCATGGGTCCATGATCAGTAGCTATGTGATGTTCTCCTCCCCTCTTTGCCCTTCATGGTTTAGACCTCGTGAGCTGCCCTACATGATCGAGGCACATATGTAATCTTTCTGCTGTTGCTTTTCTGAGTTTGCTGGGATCTGATGGATTATGAGACTATGTTCAGATTGTGTTTGAGTAATATATTTGATTCACCTCTTTTATATCTTTGTTCTTGAGTAATTCTTGCATATTCTCCGTTGCTGTTTATTGCTTTGGCCAAGTAGTAGGTAGTAACTCCAAGAGGGAGCGTTATGCTTGATTGTGGGTTCATGCCCCCTGATGACTAGCTTGAGTGACAGAAACATGAGTCTAGGGGATGTGCTGTTGCCACAAGGGAGAAAACAACGGTGCTTGTACTTGCGGGTGCAAGGATTGTTTACTTTACGCAAAGTTCTTTTAATGCAGTTGTCTGTTGCTTTGAGTTTACACTTTGGGTGGGATTCGCAACTTAATACCAGCGAGATGTTCTGGATAGATATCTCAAGGTGGATGATTAGTAGTAGATACATATGGATTTCGGTCTACTTGCCTTGGCGTACCGCCCATGCTTTTGAGCCTCTACCTTTCTTTGCAGCATAGTTAGCATTGGTTTGCGCACATAATCCTGTCAATTGCCCAGCTGTAATTTGTTTACCTCGCTTTGCTGTTTTATCATCTTTTGGGAGAGAGACATCACTAGTGAACATCATGGGACCCCGGTCCATATTACCATCGCTGATCACACCTTCTATTTACTCCCTGTTTTTATTTCCTAGTTGCAGTCATAGCTATCATTATTATCTCTTGTGTTTGATCCTTTGTAAACAACAAGGCCGAAGGGATTGACAACCTCTCTGTACTCGTTGGGAGCAAAGTTATCTGTATCTGTGTGCAGGTCCCGTCAACCGCTAAGTTTCTGGCGTCGTTGACACCTACTTGTTGACCCTCAGAGTCTCATGGGATTCGATCCTTGGTATCTTTGCCAAGGGAAATTTGCCGCTACGCTACATCTCAACCTTCCACTTGGGGTAACCAACGAGGGACGAGAAGCCATCAGCCGACGCACCCCTAACTTCCTCTTCTTCTTGATCTTCTTCTTCCTCCTCCTCCTGCTCTTCTTCTTCTTCCTCCTCCTCCTCCTCCTCTTCTTCTTCTTCTTCTTCTTCTTCTTCTTCTTCTTCTTCTTCTTCTTCTTCTTCTTCTTCTTCTTCTTCTTCTTCTTCTTCTTCTTATTTTCTTTTTTTCATCTTTTTTCTTCTTCTTAACTAAACTAAATATAAACCTAAACCTAAAAAAGGGAATAAACCTAAACTAAACTAATTCTAAACCTATACCTAAAAACAACAAAAAATAGAGACAAAATAAGAAAAGCGAGGGGGGCTCACCGGAGTGGGGTAGGTGGAGGAGGCCGACACGGTTGGTCGGGGTGACGGGGCGACCGAGGGGGGCGTCAGGGGCATCG
>LR738712.1:499026111-499065991 GCA_902687465.1 Secale cereale
AGAGAGAGAGAGAGAGAGAGAGAGAGAGAGAGAGAGAGGAGGGGACGAGACGGCCGTTAGATAGTCAATTCTTTGCCGTCTACCAGCAGAGGGCAAAGAATCTTTGCCGTCCGCTGGCGGACGACAATGAGGTGGGTCTGGTGGGCCGTTAGGGCTTAGGCCTCCACTGGACCCCACACACCTCTTTGCCATCAGCTGGCGGACGACAAAGAACTGGCTGATGGAAACTAGGCTCGTCGCCATCAGCCAAGTCTTTGGCATCCATTTTTTATAAGCAGACGGCAAAGACCTTCTCTACCGTCCACTGGTAGACGATAAAGAGCTGACTGATGGCAAACTCTCTGTTTCCAGTAGTGAAGGAGGGGTCTTTTCTACCCCTTAACCGGTTGACGACGGTTGAGGGCAGTCTTGGTTACCGAGGCGGCTGCCTTGGTGGTGGGAGTCACGATGCTCGTGGCTTAGGTGTTGGCTAGTTACCATAGTCGTGCGAGCGGCATGGTAGCTAGGGTGTGATGGTCGATGGCCATGGTACAACAGCCTTTCATGGGTTGCCGCATTGTGTCTCGAAGGCGATGAGGGCCTTTCGGGCTGAAAACCCTCTCTCACTCTGCCTGGTCGGTGGCGGCGACACCTATGGGAGTATGGGTGTCGGCGACACCTATGGGAGTATGGGTGTCGTCTCCTTCTTGAAGGCGTCGTCGCGGTTCCTCTTCATCCTGCATATTGCTCTGGGGAAACCTCGATCACTTGATCGGACGATGGCGGTGCTACGGTGTTGTGCCCTTCCCGAAGGCACCACCTTGGAGTGCATGGTTTGTCGTGCACGGCTTCGACTCTTTGCGGTGATTCATTCACGGTTGAGAGCTCCGGAGACTTCCAGCGGTACCCTCTCTTCCTTCCTGTAGATGGCTCGGAGTGTATGGGGTGGTGTACTTGTTCCCAACATCCTTGTATCTTTCCTTGTGTGTGTTGTGGTGTCGAGTTGCACGAGTTTGATTGTAAGTTGGTAGTTGTTTTATATATAAGGCAGGACGAGAGCCTTTTTTGGTAAGTTATTTTTTCACATGCCACATGAATACATTTTTTGCAATTAATCCTTTGAGCTTAGGGATGCAATTTTTTTGACTCAGGGTACCCTCTGAAGTCAGAACCTCCTTTAGTTCAATCAAATGAACTAAAACTTTGAAAGCTATGCGAACTAAAGAGGACCAGAAAATACTCTAAAGGGTACAATTTTTGCACCCCAAATTCAGCTATTCTCCTGTCCACACATGGGTGACCTATATACTACTGTAAGAGCATCTCTAGCAAACCCCTCTTCGTGCGGACCTTTAAAGTGAGTATAAGGGCCGTAGAAAACATGTTTTGAGCGCTAGCGCGGGCTGCGGTCGAACAGACTCCACAAGGCCGAACGGTAAAACAGAATATTTGCAGCATCTCTATGTCCGAGTAGTCGGACGAGTACGAATCCTCAAGCAAAAATTCCACGCATGGGCTCAAATCCATCTACATATCGCAACGGAGCTTGCATGAATGAAAACCGATACCTAAATCTAACTTGACGGGGCAGAAAAAGACTCTCCGCCGGATCCGGGGCGGACGGCGACTCGACAGAGGTCAATCCTGGGCGGCGGCGACCCGGGGGCGGCTGACCGCGGTGGAACCGGGGGTGCAGCGGCCCGGCGGCGTGTTTCCGCCGGCGGATATGGTTGGAATCGGAGGCGGCGGGTGGCTACGGAATGGGGAAGGGGAACGCGTGCGGGATGAAATGTCCCTCCCGCCAACTGCTTTTCCACGGTACGGGGCACCGACAGGGCCGGGGGAAAACTTGTATTTTCGCGGGTCGGAAGGGTGGGGGGCAATTTACCGCGCCCCTCAAAAAAAAAATTAAGGGTCCAGGGCCTTTAATGTGTCTGTTCGGGCTGCTTTTTCCGTGCAAAACTGTAAACTCATGATTATTTTGCAGTTCGACGCGATATAAGGTGTCTGCCAGAGATGCTCTAAGTGCTACAATGTACAAATCTGCAAAGTTTCAAAAATTGTAAGCAGGATTAGATGATAAACCTGTGGGATCTTTGTTGGTTATCACTTATCAGGACATGCTACATCCGAGCTTGCTAACTTTGACATTGGTAAACTGGTGTTGCCAGTCGCATAATTTTTTTTCCTCTCAAACCACATATCATTGTAACCAGCAATTTATTTACCAGCAAAACTGGCTTGTTACACGCTTGAAATGAGCAGTTACAGAGAAAAAAAGTTTGACAAATTATGGCAGGTAACCAGACCGGCCCTAGGAAACTGGCAACTCTGGTTTGTCGTCGTAGGTATGGTGTTTCTCCAAATATACCAATGCAGTCGAGGAGCTGGCAATGAAGCTAGGGAGTAGGGTAAGACAGGTAGAAATGTGAGCAATCATTGAGACGAGTAAGGAAATATAGCTGAGGCAAGTAGTCCTTGCTGCTGCTTCCGATTCTATATGTCCAGATCCACCAAACTTTAGATCCAACAACTACAATACAAACTAACAAACAAACACCAACGTTAAAGGAACACGCCGATTGGAGATAACAAGTCAATATCCAGCCTCGGTCCACATGACATGGCTACGGCGTGAACTGACAGAAAGAAGCAGGCAAAACATGGTTTGACATGTCAGGGCGTTCACAGCTCTAGACCCTAGCGTGTTTCGTTTCGGCGTCTTGTAATGTGTAATTTTTCTGCTTTGATTCTTCTCATTCTCAACCACCTTTGATGCTCATGTAAATAGTCCGGCGCGGCGGTTTTGCCGAAGGCGAAAAAATAGAAAATTTTGCTTAAGAGAAGGAATAAACCTGCAACTTCCTGGACGCCCATGGATCGGATTATTCATCTGTTATTCCCCTTCCCCACCCCAAAATGATTGAGCAGGGACAGGAGGGAGCAAATAAATAACTTGTAGATCATTAGGCCAACTTTTTCCATGGTGTTCTTGATTAAACAAGTACAGAGGCGGCCTGTGGCAGGACAGCCAATAAGATGCTCCTAATCTGCTATATTTATGAGTTATCACTGTTTATTCTTGGGAGATCTGCTGGGTTCGTACGCTCCGATGAATGATTAAGGGAGAGAGGAGAGTCCAGTCCTTGGAACGATTTATAATCCGGGACCGTGTGTGTGGATTCAGTGAGTTCACCAACTAACTTGTCCTGTTTTCCTTCGACGGTAAGTAGTTTCTTGGAAAGAAAGTGAAGCGCAGCATCAACGAGATCGGACGGAGTCTTTGGCTGGGGCGGTGGTAAGAAAAAAAGGAACGGAAATTTGAAAACTTCAGATGTTCCACCATACGGAGGAGTTTGCAGTACCTCACTGTGAATTTGAATTTGGATTTGTTATTGTATTGCGTAATGAAAACAGTCGGCAGTGGTTAAACGCCGCGATGCATGTGACTCCTGCAGCGATCCCGAGGCCGGTTAGAATAAGGTGCCAGGATTAGCTAGAATAATGTAGTCTGATTGGGAAATCATTTGGTTGGCTTAAGAGCTTGATATTCTATGGTCAGCTTGTTCCTTTGAGAGTCCCGTTGACAAAAGAATGTACAGACGGTGCCGTGAGGGACAAATATTCAAACGAAGGCCACTGTTGCATCTAAACTTAGGTTTCCACACGCTGTTCTGACATATTTGTCGGGTTGGGGGAATATGCCCAAAGTCACTTGAACAAAAAATAATGTTGCATGTTTGAAAATTGAAATGACATGTGGACAAGAACATAGCCAATGTAAAACCATGCACCCAGGGAGAGAGAACCGTGTCATTGTAATAACTACTCCCTCCTTCCATTCCTAAACACAAGTCTTTCTATAGATTCAACTACAAATTACATATCCCCTCAAAAAAAAAAATACAAATTACATACATATGTACATTGACATATTTTAGAGCGTACATTCACTAATTTTGCTTCATATATAGTCTATAGTAAAATTTCTAAAAAGACTTATATTTAGGAACTGAGGGAGTAGATGATACTTCGCAAGTGATTAAAGGGGAGTCCTTAATTGTTTTCCTTTCATTCATTTCGCACATAACCAATGCCCCAAACTCATTTTATTATGCGTTCATTTGATAGTAGTTAATTATGCCCATAGTCCCATGAAGTTAATTTGTTTGTTAGTTAATTACACATGTTAACTAGCCGACATTAATTTATGAAAAATATTATCAGGCGTAGGACCGCATTAATTGTGAAAATTATCATTGAGCGTTGGACGAAAAAATCACACTAATTATAGAAAGTATCATGGAGAGTTGGACAAAAGGATCACTAGAATATGCATGCCCCGCTGCAACACGCATGCAGTTAGCTAGTTTTGATTAGATTGGAACATGGATATTTGTATTTATGGTATATGGCTCAGAACGACCCTCCACGGTTGCTTGTCGTGTGTGTGTGTGCTTCGCGGGTTTTCCCTAATTAACCATGCCTTCTTTAGTTTCTGGGTTTAGTTTCTCTCATTAAGTGGACAAATCCTCTATTCTTGATGCACAACGGGAGCTCCTTGCCATGTAATGAGGTTCCGTAAAAAATGAAATGAGAACTGAAACTGAAAATAGGCATGATGGTTTATCGATTATTGTATGGTTGTAAAATATTTATTGAATACTAGTTCTGTATAGTTTTCCCTTGCATGTTGAGGTGGATATTTGCCATGAAAGGTTGCATATTGAGGTGGGCGTTTTTTTTTTCATGCATGATTGCTTGTTGAGGAGACATGTTTGCATGTTCAGAGAAATACTCTAGTGGGGGATTACCTATCCAGTTATATATGATTTATTATTACCGAAACTCCTTGTAATAACTCATTTTGTCAATTCTCGTGGTAATAAGGCCCGTTTGGAAGTGGCGGCCCAACTACTTGAAGTCCTCAACTTCAGATCTTGTGTCATGATTATAGCTTCTCCCAGGAGTTGGGATGCGTTCGACAACCGAATACGAGCTCCCTGATCATGGCATGGACCGACAACCCATTCTAAAGGCATGTGGCTGGATGGATGGTGACGATTGTTGAGGAAGAGGTCGGGGACGGTTGCTGAGTGCAACTCGAGGAGGTAATCATGCCTATCTCAGATGACTTCTATCCTCTCAACAATTACAACTTGAGAAGATCAAGGTGACTAGATAGAAGGATATGCTAGTGGCGGGGCGAGATGGTGCGACCTTTGGGGAGACAGAGCCTGGGGCGGGTAGCAGAGCACTGTCACCAAGTCATTGGGAGGTGACGAGACAACCCACGGTGGGTGGCAGGCAGGGTTCACTGTGTGAAAGTGCATTCATACCTCAAATCTTGTTTTGGTGTCAATGACATGTGATTAGTGGACTAATGCTTGAACTAAGTAATCTATGGATATTTATCCAAAACAAGGCAAGTTTGGTGGCATAATCTTTCATTCAACTTGAAGGTTTGGATTTTAATGAGACCTTTGCCCCACCGGCTGGTCTCGAGCCCATTCACATTTTGTTTGCATATGCATCTTTTCATAATTTAAGGTTATATAAAATCTATGTGAAGGGCGCATTTCTTATTGGTCCATGCATGAGCTCATATACATTGTAAAACCACCGGGCTTCAAGGATACCCATCACAATGACCATGTTTATAAATATCATATGGAATCATATGGACCTAAGCAAGCAACGTGCGGTTGGTATGATTAGCTTAAGAAGTTCTAGCCGGGGAAGGATTTGATACAACGAAAACTGACACCACTCTTTTACTAAGAGGACCAATGGTGACTTGGTCGTCTTTCAAACCTACATGGATGTCGATAATGTGAGATTTGAAGTATTTCCTAGGATTTCAAATGAAGAAATTCGTGGAAGGGGCTTTCATCTCCCAAACAAAACACCCCGAGAACATCCTCAAGAGGTTCGATATGGTCAAGGTAATGCCAACCAATGGGCACCTTGCACTCGACATTGAGGTAAACAATAGATCAGAAGGTATGCCCATTCTCTCATTGTCTCCTTTCCTTACCTTTGTGCATCTATACTAGATATCATGTCAAGTATATGCAGTACGCAAGATTTCAAGCCATTCCTAAGCTAAGCCATTATATGGCGGTTAAGAATGTCCTTAGATATCTTGTTCACACACCAAACTTAGGGCTTTGGTATCCCAAGGATGCAACATTTGAGCTTATTCAGATTTAGATTGGGACGAAGAAAGGTTGACCGCAAGTTGACATCGGCTTCATGCCCATTTCTTAGTTGATCTTCCATAAGTTTCCTCCGAGAAGAAGAAAATGTGTATTCATAAGTTACATCGCTACAACAAGTTCTTGTGCTCCACTATTATGCATGAGGCAAACCTTGATTATGGGATGACAAGAAACAAGGTGCCGGTTCCATGTGACGGTGAGAGGACAAACAAGATTGTCAACAACCATGTTAAACATAGCCACACCGAGCACATTAACATCCATCATCATTTCTTGAGGGATTGTGTTATTTGTGGAGCCATCATCATATCTCATGTTGGCATGAATCAACAACTTCATCATTCTTATTCTTAAGGAGCATCACTTCAAGAAATCATCTCTAAAGGGAAATGTGATGGTGTTTGTAATATCACTTGATCCAAGAAGATAATTATACTTGTACTTCACTCCTTATTTTTTTGATATATGCTTTTGGTCCTTTGCCACACTACTCAAGAAGGAATTGAAAGTGCACTAGAATATCTACCCACTAAGAGAGTTTTGCTTCACCTTCATGTGTGATGACCACCTAAGTATTCACTAAGCTGATTCATGGAAAGACAAGCTTGTTGATGGCCAAAAGCCATGTAAGTATACATATATCTTTGAACACACTAAGAAAATGGGTAATATTCAATTAACAGAAAATTGCCCTCTGGCAAGGCACCACAGCCCAATGGCTTCACCGCCGAGTTCTTGCGACTGGATGATCATCAAAGAGGATCTGTGTGATACCTTTGCCGAGTTATCATCACTCAATGCTCGTGGCTTCCAGCAGCTTAACAAGGCGTTGCTCACTCTTCTTCCTAAGAAGGCTGATGCCTCATCCTTGTTTGAGTATCAGCCAATCAGCCTTATACGCATCATCACCAAATTATTTGCTAAGATCATCTCCCTCTGTCTAGCACCAAGGCTTGGAGATATTGTCTCGGTCAACCAAAGTTCTTTCATCACTAAGCGAAGAATGATAATTAACTCTCGTGCAACAGACTGTGTGACAGTTGCATAATCTTCATGGGCCAAGGGTTCTTCTCAAGCTGGACATCGCATGTGCTTTTGATTTTGTGTCATGGCCCTTCCTTCTTGACACCCCGTGCCACCTCGTCTTTGGTAATCAATGATGTGGTTGGATTTAGATCATGGCAGCCACAACTTCCATGTGTGTCCTCATCAATGGCAACCTAGAACCTCCTATTCCCCATGATCATGGACTCCGACAGGGTGACACCTATTCCTGATGTTATTCGCCATCGTGATCGATGCGCTGAACTCTCTCTTGCAATATGTTGTGCAGACAAACGTGCTCAGACGTCACACAAGGCATGTTGCATCGAGCATCTTTTTGTTTGCTGATGACGTGATATCTTCTGCCACACCGGTGCCGAGGGGCTTACTGCGGTGTGTGGCATCCTGCATACTTTCAGGAATGCATCTGACCTTCGTACAAATTTCTCCAAGTGTTCTGCCACACCCATCCAATGCACCCCTGATGTGGCTGAGTATATCGAGACATCGCTGGCTTGTCCAGTCACCACCTTCCCCATCACTTTCCTTGGCTTGCCTCGGTCCATCCAAAAGGTGCCCTCTTCGCCGCTTCTACCGCTGGTGGACAAGATGAAGTGGCTAGCCACATGGAAGGCCCCCTCGCTCTCGAGAGGTGAGCGCCTGATATTGCTTAAAGCTACGTCGGTATTTCCCCAAAGAGGAAGGGATGATGCAGCATAGCGGCAATAGGTATTTCCCTCAGATGTGAAACCAAGGTTATCAAACCAGTAGGAGAACCAAGCAACACAACGTAAACAACACCTTCACATAAATAACAACTTCTCGCAACCCGACATGTTAAAGGGGTTGTCAATCCCTTTCGGGGTACGGCGCCTCAAGATAGGCAAAACGGACGTGAGGAATTTGTAGTAGATTGATAGATCGAACGCCAAATAAAATAAATAAGAATAAATTGCAGCAATGTATTTTTGTATTTTTTGTTTAGTAGATCTGAAAATAAATGCAAGGAAAAAGTAGATCGCAAAGGAAAATATATGAGAAAGAAGACTCGGGGGCCGTAGGTTTCACTAGTGGCTTTTCTCGGGAAAGATAGCAAATGATGGGTAAACAAATTACCGTTGGGCAATTGATAGAACATCAAATAATTTATGACGATATCCAGGCAATGATCATTACACAGGCATCACATCTAAGATTAGTAGACCGACTCCTGCCTGCATCTACTACTATTACTCCACACATCGACCGCTATCCAGCATGCATCTAGTGTATTAAGTTTATGGAAAATGGAGTAATGCATTAAGCAGGATGACATGATGTAGACAAGATCCGTTTATCTATGGCGTTAGATATGGATCTCGTCGTTTTATCCTTAGTAGCAACGATACATACGTGTTGGTTCCCTTTCTGTCAATGGGATCAAGCACCGTAAGATCGAACCCACTACCGGGCACCTCTTCCCATTGCAAGATAAATAGATCAAGTTGGCCAAACAAAACCCAAATATCGGAGAAGAAATACAAGGCTATAAGAGATCATGCATATAAGAGATCAAGAAACTCAAATAACTTTCATGGATATAAAAAGATAGATCTGATCATAAACTCAAAGTTCATCGATCCCAACAAACACACCGCAAAAAGAGTTGCATCATATGGATCTCCAAGAGACCATTGTATTGAGAATTAAAAGAGAGAGAGAGAGGAAGCCATCTACTCCCTCCGTTCCAAAATAGATGACTCAACTTTATACTAACTTTAGTACAAAGTTGAGTCATCTATTTTGGAACGGAGGGAGTAGCTACTAATTACGAACCCCTAGGTCTACAAAGAACTACTCACGCATCATCGGAGAGGCATCAATGGAGGTGGTGAACCCCATCCGAGATGGTGTCTAGATTGGATCTGGTGGTTCTGGACTCTGCGGCGGCTGGATGAATATTTCGTCGACTTCCCTAGGGTTTCTGGAATATTGGGGTATTTATAGAGCAAGGGGGCAGCGCGGGAGGCCACCGAGGTGGGCAAAACCCACATGGGCGCGCCAGGCCCTGGTGGGTTGTGCCCCCCTCGGGGCACCCCCCCAGGGGTAGCTCTAGCCCATCAGGTGTCTTCTGGCCCAAAAATTTCTCCAAAAAATTTCGCAGTGTTTGGGCTCCGTTTGATATTGATTTCATGCGATGTAAAAAACATGCAGAAAACAACAATTGGCACTTGGCACTATGTCAATAGGTTAGTACCAAAAATGATATAAAATGACTATAAAATGATTGTAAAACATCCAAGAATGATAATTAACAACATGGAACAATAAAAAATTATAAATACATTGGAGACGTATCAGCATCCCAAGCTTAACTCCTGCTCGTCCTCGAGTAGGTTAGTGATAAAAATAGAATTTTTGATGTGGAATGCTGCCTATCATGTCATATCATATTCTTTTCTTTATAGCATGGAAATTTTTATTTTTCCCACCAACGAGAATGACTTGAGGTTCCCAACACTTTCCATGCTAGATATATCATAGGCGGTTCCCAAACAGAAAATAAAGTTTATTCCTTTTCCACCAAACTTTCACAAGCCATGGCTAGCAGAATCCATGGTTGACTTCCATACCAACACTTTCCAAGGAATTAATTATTTGACAACATAAAGTATTTTTTTTTCATTTCGGGACTGGGCATCCCTAATACCTTTGCCTTACTCTTGTGCAATGACAAGTGAATAAACACTCATTGTGAGAATAACACATCTAGCATGGAAAATATTGGCCACCCCTCACCGGCTCGCGAGCGGTACGGGCACACAAAAAGGGAAATTTATTTTGAAAATTAGAGATGGCACATACAAATTTTCTTAGAACGGCAAGGGAATACCACATATAGGTAGGTATGGTGGACTCATGTGGCAAAACCGGGATAACAGATTTTGGATGCACAAGTAGTGATCGTACTTAGTGCAAAATGAAGGCTATCAAAAGACTCGGAAGCGACCAACCATGAAACGAATAATCTCATAAGCAAACATTGAGCATAAATAACACCGAATAATGCACCACAAGTAGGATATAATTTCATTGCATAATTATTGACTTTCATGCTTGCATAGGGAATCACAAACTTTAACATGAATATTCTTACTAAAGCATAATTACTCATTAACATGACTCACATATCCTATCATCATGTCTCAAAACTATTACAAGGAATCAAGTTTATTTTGTCCAATGATCTTCATGAAAGTTTTTATTATATCCTTCTTGGATATCTATCACTTTGGGACTAATTTTCATGTGTTGCTTTTGATAAGCTCGAACAAATACAAGTGAAGATCATGAGCATAATTTTTCTTCATTCTCTCAAAATAATATAAGTGAAGCAAGAGAGAATTTCTTTAAAATTTTACTAACTCTCAAATAAATCTAAGTGAAGAAAGAGAGTATTTATTCCAAAATACTAAGCACACCATGCTAAAAAAGATATAAGTGAAGCACTAGAGCAAGTCCTTAGCTCATACAAATTTCAGTGAAGCATAGAGAGCTATTCTAACAAGTCATGGCATAATTTTGGCTGTCTCAAAAAGTGTGTCCATCAAGGATTGATGACTTATAAAGCAAAATAAAACAAGAAAAGACTCGTATCATACAAGACACTCCAAGCAAAACACATATCATGTGATGAATAAAAATATAGTTTCGAGTGAAATACCGATAGTTGTTGGAAGAAAGCGGGGATGCCACTCGGGGGCATCCCCAAGCTTAGTTGGTTGCTCATTTTTGGATAATAGCTTTGGGATGCCGGGGCATCCCCAAGCTTAGGCTCTTCTATCCTTCCATCATCCATCGTAAGATAACCCAAAACTTGAAAACTTCAATCATACAAAACATAACAAAACCTTCGTGAGATCCGTTAGTATAAGAAAGCAAATCACTACTATATGTACTGTATCAAACCAATTCATATTTTATTTTTGTATTATCTACTGTATTCCAACTTTTCTATGGCAAAAACTCATCAAAGAAAACCATAGAGCCATCAAAATAAGCACACAACACAAAGAAGACATAATCTGACAAAAACAGAACAGTCTATAGTAATCAGGAAATTTTGAATACTTATGAACTCTAAAAATCTTGAAAACATAGGGTCACGTGAGAAATTTTTATATTAATCTTATGCAAAAAGAATCAACTAAAAAGCACTTTTCTGTTAAAACTGAGATTTTTTTCTCGTGAGCGCAAAAGTTTCTGTTTTTTCAGCAAGATTAAATCTACTAACAGCCAACGTGTTCCTAAGGCTTCGCTTGGCACAAACCTTTATTCAAACCACAAAAACACATCTCAACAGAGCTATTAAAGTTTTTTTATTGAAAACAACAAGGAAATCAAAAGCAAAAAGATACAAGTTGGGTTGCCTCCCAACAAGCGCTACCATTTCATGCCCTTAGCTAGGCATAATACCAAGATTTCAAGTAATGTCATCCTTGTTGGATGTTCCATAAGTTGCCCTCATTATAGATTCATAAGGCATTTTGATCTTGATTCTAGGGAAGTGTTCCGTGCCCTTTCTCAAGGGAAATTGGAATTTAATACTCCCTTCTTTCATGTCAATCACCGCGCCAATAGTGCGCAAAAACGGTCTACCAAGTATAATAGGGCAAGACGGATTGCAATCGATGTCAAGAACAATAAAGTATATGGGTACATAGTTCCTATTTGCAAGAATAAGAACATCATTGATCCTTTCCAAAGGCTTTTTAATAGTGGAATCCGCCAAATGAAAATTAAGAGAGCAATGTTCAATATTGGTAAGACCAAGAACATCGCAAAGAGATTTCGGAATCGTGGAAACACTAGCACCCAAATCACACAAAGCAAAACACTCATAATTTTTATTTTTAATTTTGATGGTAGATTCCCATTCATTATGCAACTTTCTAGTAATTGATATCTCTAATTCCAACTTATTATCTAAAGCTTTTATCATAGCATCAGCAATAGGTTTAGTAAAAGCTTTATTTTTTTTCATAGGCATGGGGTGAATTAATCATGGATTGCGACAAAGTAATACAATCAATCAAGGAACAACTATCATAATTAAAGTCTTTGTAATCCAAGATAGTGGGCACATCACTAGCTAAAGTCTTGACCTCTCTAAACCCACTTTTATCAATTTTCTCAACAAGATTTTCACCCTCCGAAATATTGGGACACCTTCTACCTAAAGTTGATTCTTCTTCAGTCCCTTTATCATTAAGTTGAACTTTACTAAAAAAAGAATATGGAAGAAACACCAATCATTTTAATGTCTTCATCATTTTTATGAAAGCAATCACTAGAAAACGCCTTTTCTAAAAATTCTCGTTTAGCTCTAAGCATGTGGTTCTTTTCTTACTTTCATCCATAGAAACATAAAGAGCTTTAATTGATTCTTCAACTTTAGGCACAAAAAATTTCAACTTGAGATTTTCCACAACATGAGAAATCCTATCAATACTCCTAGACATATCATCAATCCTCTTCATTTTTTCTTCTATGGAAGCCTTGAAAACTTTTTGAGTATTGATAAATTCTTTAATATTATTCTCTAGATCAGAGGTGTTCCTATTATTATTGTAAGATTGATTTCCATAGGAATTACCATAATTATTAGAGGAATTACTAGGAAAAGTCCTGGGATTAAAATTACCTCTATAAGCATTGTTATTAAGATTATTTCTAGAGATAAAGTTCACATCTATGGCATCACTAGTTTGCTCCATCAAGGTAGACAAAGGTATATCATCAGGATCAATAGGAGCACTTTTACTAGCAACCATTTTCATAAGAGCATCAACTTTTTCATTCAAAGAATCAATCTCAACCGCATTAATCTTTTTGCTTGTAGGCGCCCTTTCGGTATGCCATTGCGAATAATTCACCATAATATTATCAAGTAGTTTCATGGCTTCACCCAAAGTAATTTCCATAAAAGTGCCACCAGCGGCGGAATCCAAAAGATTTCGAGAAACAAAATTCAATCCCGCATAAATTTATTGTATGGTCATCCAAAGATTTAACCCATGAGTTGGGCAATTCCTTAGCATCATTTTCATCCTTTCCCAAGATTGTGCAACATGCTCATGTTCAAGTTGCTTGAAATTCATGATCTGGGTTCTAAGGGATATAATTTTTGCAGGCGGAAAATATTTAGTGATAAAAGCATCTTTGCATTTGTTCCAAGAATCAATACTACTGCGAGGTAAAGAAGAAAACCAATTTTTTGCATGATCTCGCAAAGAAAACAGAAATAATTTCAATTTCACAATATCATTGTCCACATCTTTTTTCTTTTGCATATCGCATAATTCCATGAAGGTATTAAGATGGGACACGGCATCCTCATTAGGAGTGCCGGAAAATTGATCTTTCATGACAAGATTCAAAAAAGCAGTATTAATATCACAAGTCTCCGCACTAGTGGCGGGTGGAGCAATCGGTGTGCCAATAAAATCATTGTTGTTGGTATTGGAAAAATCACACAACTTAGTGTTCCCTTGCATCATTTTAGAGAAATAGTAAACAAGAACACAAGTGGCGATAGATCCAACAGGAAAAACGGCAAATGGAAAAGATGGCGAATAAAAATGGCAAATGTTTGTGAAGTGGGGGATATGAAAACGAGTGGCAAATGGCAAATAATGTAATTGCAAGGAGATGAGATTTGTGATTAGGAACCTAGTATATGTTGAAGGTGCTCCCCAGCAACGGCGCCAAAAATTCCTTTTGATATCTCTCAAAGCTACGTCGGTATTTCCCCAAAGAGGAAGGGATGATGCAGCATAGCGGCGGTAGGTATTTCCCTCAGATGTGAAACCAAGGTTATCAAACCAGTAGGAGAACCAAGCAACACAACATAAACAACACCTACACACAAATAACAACTTCTCGCAACCGGACGTGTTAGAGGGGTTGTCAATCCCTTTCTGGGTACGACGCCTTAAGATAGGCAAAACGGACTTGAGGAATTTGTAGTAGATTGATAGATCGAACGCCAAATAAAATAAATAATAATAAATTGCAGCAAGGTATTTTTGTATTTTTGGTTTAGTAGATTTGAAAATAAATGCAAGGAAAAAGTAGATCGCAAAGGCAAATATATGAGAAAGAAGCCCCGGGGGTCGTAGGTTTCACTAGTGGCTTCTCTCGAGAAAAAACAGTGGGTAAACAAATTACTGTTGAGCAATTGATAGAACCTCGAATAATTATGACGATATCCACGCAATGATCATTATATAGGCACACATCCAAGATTAGTAGACCGACTCGTGTCTGTATCTACTACTATTACTCCACACATCGACCGCTATCCAGCATGCATCTAGTGTATTAAGTTCATGGAAAAACGAAGTAATGCATTAAGAACGATGACATGATGTAGACAAGATCTGTTTATCTATGGCGTTAGATATCGATCTTGTCGTTTTATCCTTAGTAGCAACAATACATACGTGTTGGTTCCCTTTGTGTCACTGGGATCAAGCACCGTAAAATCGAACCCACTACCGAGCACCTCTTCCCATTGCAAGATAAATAGATCAAGTTGGCCAAACAAAACCCAAATATCGGATAAGAAATACGAGGCTATAAGAGATCATGCATATAAAAGATCAAAGAAACTCAAATAACTTTCATGGATATAAAAAGATAGATATGATCATAAACTCAAAGTTTATCGGATACTAACAAAGACACCGCAAAAAGAGTTACATCATATGAATCTCCAAGAGACCATTGTATTGAGAATCAAAAGAGAGAGAGGAAGCCATCTAGCTACTAACTACGGACCCATAGGTCTACAAAGAACTACTCACGCATCATCGGAGAGGCACCAATGAAGGTGGTGAATCCCATCCGAGATGGTGTCTAGATTGGATCTAGTGGTTGTGGACTCTCCGACGGCTGGATGAATATTCCATCGACTCCCCAAGGATTTCTGGAATATTGGGGTATTTATAGAGCAAAGAGGCGGTGCGGGAGGCCACCGAGGTGGGCACTGATACGTCTCCAACGTATCTATAGTTTTTGATTGTTCCATGCTATTATATTATCTGTTTTGGATGTTTAATGGGATTTATTATACACTTTTATATTATTTTTTGGACTAACCTATTAACCCAAGGCCCAATGCAAATTGCTGTTCTTTTTCCTATTTCAGTGTTTCGCAGAAAAGGAATATCAAACAGAGACCAAATGGAATGAAACCTTCGGGAAAGTCATTTTTGGAACAAATACAACACAGAAGACTTTGAGTACACGCCAGGGAAGGAACGAGACGGCCACGAGGGCAGGGGGCGCGCCCAGGGGGTAGGCGCGCCCCCACCCTCGTGGGCCCCTCGTGGCTCCCCCGACGTGCCTCTTCCTCCTATATATACCTACATACCCCAAAAAAATCCAAGAGCACCATGAAAACCTAATTCCACCACCGCAACCTTCTGTACCCGTGAGATACCATCTTGGGGCCTGTTCTGGAGCTCCACCGAAGGGGGAATCGATCACGGAGGGCTTATACATCAACACCATAGCCTCTCCGATGAGTTGTGAGTAGTTTACCATATACCTTCGGGTCCATAGTTATTAGCTAGATGGCTTCTTCTCTCTCTTTGGATCTCAATACAAAGTTCTCCTCGATCTTCTTGGAGATCTATTCGATGTAATTCTTTTTGCGGTGTGATTGTCGAGATCCGATGAATTGTGGGTTTATGATCAAGATTATCTATGAACAACATTTGATTCTTCTCAGAAATCTTTTATGCATGATTTAAATATCTTTGTAAATCTCTTCGAATTATCAGTTTGGTTTGGCCTACTTGATTGGTAGTTCTTGCAATGGGAGAAGTGCTTGGCTTTGGGTTCAATCTTGCGGTGTCCTTTCCCAGTGACAGCAGGGGCAGCAAGGCACGTATTGTATTGTTGCCATCGAGGATAAAAATATGGGGTTTATATCATATTGCTTGAGTTTATCCCTCTACATCATGTCATCTTGCTTAAGGCGTTACTCTGTTCTTATGAACTTAATACTCTAGATGCATGCTGGATAGCGGTCGATGTGTGGAGTAATAGTAGTAGATGCAGAATCGTTTCGGTCTACTTGTCACGGACGTGATGCCTATATACAATGATCATGCTTAGATATTCTCATAACTATGAGCTTTTCTACCAATTGCTCGACAGTAATTTGTTCACCCACCGTAGAAATCTGCTATCATGAGAGAAGCCACTAGTGAAACCTATGGCCCCCGGGTCTACCTTCATCATATTAATCTTCCATCAACTATTTATCTTTACTTTACTTTTGTTTTGCAATCTTTACTTTCAATCTCTATATCAAAAATACCAAAAATATTATCTTATCATCTCTATCAGATCTCACTTTTGCAAGTGGCCGAGAAGGGATTGAAAATCCCTTTATCGCGTTGGTTGCAAGGTTCTTATTTGTTTGTGTAGATACGAGGGACTCGCGTGTGGTCTCCTACTGGATTGATACCTTGGTTCTCAAAAACTGAGGGAAATACTTATGCTAATGTGGTGCATCACCCTTTCCTCTTCGAGGGAAAACAACGCAAGCTCGAGAAGTAGCAAGAAGAATTTCTGGCATCGTTGCCGGGGAGATCTACGCAAAAGTCATATACCAAGTACCCATCACAAACTCTTATCCCTCGCATTACATTATTTGCCATTTGCCTCTCATTTTCCTCTCCCCCACTTCACCTTTGCCTTTTCTTTGCCTTTTTCCCGTATGTATCTTTGTTTGTGTTTCCATGTGCCTTCTATTTGCTTGCATCTTTGCTTGCTAAAAATCTATTGATATGGATCGACTTAAAGTGTTCTACTTGGATCATCTTCGATCCTTATGCGCTCGTGCTGAAACCCCAACTAGCCTAGTTGATGGGAAATCTTTAGATGAGCATGCTCATTGTGTGTGTCACCGTTTGTCTGAAAAGGGAGACTTTTATGGGATCAAATAAACAGATTGTTGTTTTATGTTTGGAATCTTGGTGAAATTTATGATTTTAATTGTTGCTCTAAGAACCCTAAAAAACACCTCCCCCACCTATGTGAGTTTAATGATAATGAAATATTATCTTCTTATGCAAAGGGTGTTTATAGTTACTACGATATCAAAAATATGAAGAATTTGTTGCTTTTAAGGGTGCTTATGAAGTTGCTTCATTGATTGAAAAATATGATATTACTCTCTACGAATCTAATATTTTTGACATACTTAAATATTGCTATGAAAACTATGCTCATAATGTCTATGTCAAAGAATTTATTGAAAGAATGATCGCTGCTTTGGAAGAAAATAATGATATGCATGAATCTATAGATAATTATGATTCCGGTGATTTGATTGAAATATCCCTTGATGAACATGACTCTTGCTATTCTTGTGGCCATGATGCCAATATTCATGAAGATGAATTTGCCATAGTTCCTTGTGTTAAACATGAGATCGTTGCTATTGCACCCATACTTGATAGTTCCTTCGATGAAAAACGTGATTTGAATGATGTTATTTTAAAATCTATTAATGACAATTGTGTTAATGATATGCAAAACCCTAAGCTTGGGGATGCTTATTTTGCTATGCCCACTACTTGTTGCAATGATAATGATTGGGGTGATGCTTCTTACGATCTTAAAAAATTATTTAATCCCCATGATGAATGTAAGATTGATAATAATGTTTGCAATAATATTGAAAGTGGGTTTGGAAGATTGTCAACTTTAGATCCCACATATTTGGAGAATTTTCAATCTTATGATTTTTTTTTATAAAAGTGGGTTTGGAGAGGTCATGACTTTAGTTAATGTTAATCCCACTATTTTGGAAGAGTGTGAACTTCGCATGCATGTGGATCATGTTGAGAATATGTTATGTGATAGCTATACTATTGAATTTGCTTATGATCCTACATGCAATTATTATGAGAGAGGAAAATATGGTTGTAGAAATCTTCATGTTACTAAATTACCTTACGTTATGTTGAGATTGATCTTGTTTTCTTTTTTGCATATGCTAGGTATTGCTTGTCTTAATAATTTGTTTTCTTATAAGATGCCTATTCATAGGAAGTATGTTAGACTTAGATTTGTTTTTGACATGTTTTATGATGCTCTCTTTGTGCTTCAATTCTTGTCTTTCATGTGAGCATCATTGAAATCTCAATGCCTGGCTAAGGGCGTTAAACGATAGGGCTTGTTGGGAGGCAACCCAATTTTATTTTCTTTGCTTTAACTTCTGTTTAGTAATAAATAATTCATATAGCTTCTGGTTAGATGTGGTTTTGTGTTTTAATTAGTGTTTGTGCCAAGTAGAACCTTTGGGAAGACTTGGGTGAAGTCTTTGCGATCTTGCTGTAAAAAACAGAAACTTTTGCGCTCACGAGATTAGCTACCATTTTTTTTACTGCAGAGTGCTTTTAAGTTGATTATTTTTGCATACGATTAATAGAAAAATTCCTCACGTCCACCAATTTATTTAAAAAAATTAGAGTTACAGAAGTATTCGAAAGTTACAGATTGCTACAGACTGTTCTGTTTTTGATAGATTCTGTTTTTCGTGTGTTGTTTGCTTATTTTGATGAATCTATGAGTAGTATCGGGGGGTATGAATCATAGAGAAGTTGGAATACAGTAGTTTTAACACCAATATAAATAAAGAATGAGTTCATTAAATTACCTTAAAGTGGTGGTTTGTTTTCTTATACTAACGGAGCTCACGAGATTTTTGCCAAGTTTTGTGTTGTGAAGTTTTCAAGTTTTTGGGTAAGGATTTGATGGAATATGGAAGAAAGAGTGGCAAGAGCCTAAGCTTGGGGATTCCCAAGGCACCCCAAGGTAAAATTCAAGGACAACCAAAAGCCTAGGCTTGGGGATGCCCCGGGAAGGCATCCCCTCTTTCATCTTCGTCTATGTGTAACTTTACTTGAGACTATATTTTTATTCACCACATGATATGTGTTTTGCTTGGAGCGTCATGTATGATTTGAGTCTTTGCTTTTTAGTTTACCATAATCATCCTTTCTGGACACACCATTTGAGAGGGACACACATGAGTCGGAATTTATTAGAATACTCTATGAGCTTCACTTATATCTTTTGAGCTAGATAGTTTTGCTCTAGTGCTTCACTTATATCTTTTTAGAGAACGGTGGTGGTTTTATTTTATAAAAATTATTGATCTCTCATGCTTCACTTATATTATTTTGAGAGACTTTTAGAACAGCATGATAATTTGCTTTGGTTATAAAATTAGTCCTAATATGGTAGGCATCCGAGATGGGTATAGTAAAAAAAATCATCTAAAGCACATTGAATATTATGAGAAGTTTGATACTTGATGATTGTTGTGAGATATGAGGATGGTGAAAATAGAGCCATGCTATTAGAGTAGTTGGAATTTGAGAAATATTTGTGTTGAGGTTTGCAAGTCCCGTAGCATGCACGTATGGTAACTGTTGTGTGACAAATTTGAAGCATGAGGTATTTCATTGAGTGTCATCCTTTGTGTGGAGGTCGGGATCGTGCGATGGTTAACTCCTACCAACCCTTCCCCTAGGAGCATGCGTATAGTACTTTCTTTTGACGACTTGTAGATTTTTGCAATAAGTATGCGAGTTCTTTATGACTAATGTTGAGTCCATGGATTATACACACTCTCACCCTTCCACCATTGCTAGCCTCTCTCGTGCCGCGCAACTTTCGCCGGTCAATACACCCACCATATACCATCCTCAAAACGGCCACCATACCTATCTATCATGGCATTTCCATAGCAATTCCGAGATATATTGCCATGCAACTTTCCATTGTTCCGTTCTTATGACACGCTTCATCATTGTCATATTGCCATGCATGATCATGTAGTCGACATCATATTTGTGGCAAGGCCACTATGCATAATTTTTCATACATGTCACTCTTTTTTTAACAATCAACGACAGTAGGAGAGTGTCCTACTGACTTTCCATTTGCCAACAAAGTTACATGGGGGGGTTGGGGTTTCATACAAGACAGCGCGTGAGCCACCAATAAGCCATCATGGCATGATCAGTGCCCACCGCATTGTCGAGCACCCCTACATTTCTACAAGTTCTATCTTTTTACAAAAGCGCTTGTACAAAGTTGTGGATAAATTGTTCTAAAGAGGGCTTAGCCCTGTGGGTAAGCAAGGTGAAGTCTGTTTTGAATCTTTCCCTCCAAGAGATCGCAGTGGGAGGAATCCCCCTGAACACTTTATTGTTGCGTTCCTTCCATATACTCCAAGCCGCCGTCAGGAAGATCTCCATGAACATGGGCCTCGCCCATCGCTGTCGACCAGAGTGTACGATTTCTAGGCGGTTCCCTCCATATGTCCATTCAAGCCCTAGCTCCCTCCAGTAGTCTCTACTGAAGGGGCAGCCGAAAACACATGCTCGACGGTTTCCTCCGCCTGTCTCGTGCACAACACGCATTCAACCCCATCCGAGATGGTGTAGTGCCTCCGTTTAAGCATGTTTTTAGTGTTCACGCGATCAGCCATGCGAACACCTTTATCTTCATCGTGCATTTGCACTTCCAAATCCAGTCGAACGCTGCATCCGCCACAACTACTCTGTAGTAGTTTCTGTAGTATTTCCTGGAGGAGTACTGTCCACCCCACAAGCAGACCCACGAATCCTTGTGGGCATCGTCAGGGTCGATTTCTCTTGCGAGATCTTGTATATCCACCACCTCATCGCGAGCCAGCTGGGAGAGGGGCAAGTGGAACCCCTGTTGGATGTTTGTGATGGACAAGAAGTTTTTAACATCCGCATCTTCCATCGTGGTGAAGGAAAAAGCCCTCGGGTGGGACAACTCAAGAGTTTCATCCAGCCACATATCTTTCCAAAACAGCGTCGACGAGCCATCCCCTACCATGACCTTGGTGATCCCTCTGTACGTGTCACTTAGTTTCATCACGTCCCTCTACCAAAAGGATCCGCATACATCCTCAGCGTGCGGGACTTGGTGTTCATAATATGTGTCCCAGATCAAATTGCACCACGGGGTGTCTTTCTTGTTATAGAAGCAGTGTAGGAATTTGAGGAGCAACCCTTCATTTTGGACCTTGATATCGAGGGCCCCTAGCCCTCCATGTTTCTTGGGTCTACACACCAGGTCCAAGGAAGCCAGGGGGTTACATGTCACTCTTGATTCATTGCACATCCTGGTACACTGTCGGAGGCATTCATATAGAGTCATATTTTGTTCTAGTATCGAGTTGTAATCAATGAGTTGTAAATCAATATAAGTGTGATGATCATCATTATTAGAGCATTGTCCCAAATAAAAAATAAAAAAAGAACGAAAGGCCAAACAAAAGAAAGAAAGGCCCAAAAAAGGAAAAAAAGAAAAAAAAAGAAAAAAAATAGAAAAGAAAAAGGGACAATGCTACTATCTTTTTCCACACTCGTGCTTCAAAGTAGCACCATTATCTTCATGATAGAGAGTCTCTTGTTTTGTCACTTTCATATACTAGTGGGAATTTTCATTATAGAACTTGGCTTGTATATTCCAACGATGGGCTTCCTCAAATGCCCTAGGTCTTCGTGAGCAAGCAAGTTGGATGCACACCCACTTAGTTTCTTTTGTTGAGCTTTCATACATTTATAGCTCTAGTGCATCCGTTGCATGGCAATCCCTACTCACTCACATTGATATCTATTGATGGGCATCTCCATAGCCCATTGATATGCCTAGTTGATGTGAGACCGTCTTCCTCTTTTTGTCTTGTCCACAACCACCATTCTATTCCACATATAGTGTTATATCCATGGCTCATGCTCATGTATTGCGTGAAAGTTGAAAAAGTTTGAAAAAAATTAAGTATGAAACAATTGCTTGGCTGAAACTGGGGTTGTGCATGATTTGAGTATTTTGTGTGATGAAGATGGAGCATAGCCAAACTATATGACTTTGAAGGGATGAACTTTTTTTGGCCATGTTATTTTGAGAAGACATAATTGCTTTTTTAGTATGCTTGAAGTATTATTATTCTTATGTCAATATAGACTATTGTCTTGAATATTTCGGATCTGAACATTCATGCCACAATAAAGAAAATTACATTGAGAATTATATTGGGTAGCATTCCACATCAAAAATTCTGTTTTTATCATTTACCTACTCGAGGACGAGCAGGAATTAAGCTTGGGGATGATTGATACGTCTCCAACATATCTATAATTTTTGATTGTTCCATGCTATTATATTATCTGTTTTGGATGTTTAATGGGCTTTATTATACACTTTTATATTATTTTTGGGACTAACCTATTAACCCAAGGCCCAGTGCAAATTGCTGTTTTTGCCTATTTCAGTGTTTCGCAGAAAAGGAATATCAAACGGAGTCCAAATGGAATGAAACCTTCGGGAGAGTCATTTTTGGAACAAATACAACACAGAAGACTTGGAGTACACGCCAGGAAAGGAACGAGGCGGCCACGAGGGCAGGGGGAGCGCCCCCACTCTTGTGGCTCCCCTGACGTGCCTCTTCCTCCTATATATACCTACGTACCCCGAAAACATCCAAGAGCACCACGAAACCCTAATTCCACCGCAACAACCTTCTGTACCTGTGAGATCCCATCTTGGGGCCAATTCCGGAGCTCCACCAGTGGGGGAATCGATCATGGAGGGATTCTACATCAACACCATAGCCTCTCCGATGAGTTGTGAGTAGGTTACCACAGACCTTCGGGTCCATAGTTATTAGCTAGATGGCCTCTTCTCTCTCTTTGGATCTCAATACAAAGTTCTCCTCGATCTTCTTGGAGATCTATTCGATGTAATTCTTTTTGCGGTGTGTTTGTCGAGATCCGATGAATTGTGGGTTTATGATCAGATTATCTATGAACAATATTTGATTCTTCTCTGAAATCTTTTATGCGTGATTTAAATATCTTTGCAAGTCTCTTCGAATTATCAGTTTCGTTTGGCCTACAAGATTGGTAGTTCTTGCAATGGGAGAAGTGCTTAGCTTTGGGTTCAATCTTGCGGTGTCCTTTCCTAGTGACAGTAGGGGCAGCATGGCACATATTGTATTGTTGCCATCGAGGATAAAAAGATGGGTTTTATATCATATTGCTTGAGTTTATCCCTCTACATCATGTCATCTTGCTTAAGGCGTTACTCTGTTCTTATGAACTTAATACTCTAGATGCATGCTGGATAGCGGTCGAGGTGTGGAGTAATAGTAGTAGATGCAGAATCGTTTCGGTCTACTTGTCACGGACGTGATGCCTATATACAATGATCATGCCTAGATATTCTCATAACGATGCGCTTTTCTATCAATTGCTCGACAGTAATTTGTTCACCCACCGCAGAAATCTGCTATCATGAGAGAAGCCACTAGTGAAACCTATGGCCTCCAGGTCTATCTTCATCATATTAATCTTCCATCAACTATTTATCTTTACTTTACTTTTGTTTTGCAATCTTTACTTTCAATCTCTATATCAAAAATACCAAAAATATTATCTTATCATCTCTATCAGATCTCACTTTTGCAAGTGGCCGAGAAGGGATTGACAACCCCTTTATCGCGTTGGTTGCAAGGTACTTATTTGCTTGTGTAGGTACGAGGGATTTGCACGTGGTCTCCTACTGGATTGATACCTTGGTTCTCAAAAACTAAGGGAAATACTTACGCTACTGTGCCGCATCACCCTTTCCTCTTCGAGGGAAAACAACGCAAGCTCGAGAAGTAGCAGGCACAACCCACATGGGCGCGCCAGGGGGGCCTGGCGCGCCCTGGTGGGTTGCACTCCCAGGTGAAGGAAATATGCCCTAGAGGCAATAATAAAGTTATTATTTATTTCCTTATATCATGATAAATGTTTATTATTCATGCTAGAATTGTATTAACCGGAAACTTAGTACATGTGTGAATACATAGACAAAACAGAGTGTCCCTAGTATGCCTCTACTAGACTAGCTCATTGATCAAATATGGTTATGTTTCCTAGCCGTAGACATGAGTTGTCATTTGATCAACGGGATCACATCATTAGGAGGAGGATGTGATGGACAAGACCCATCCGTTAGCTTAGCACCATGATCGTTTAGTTTTACTGCCATTGCTTTCTTCATGACTTATACATGTTCCTATGACTATGAGATTATGCAACTCCCGAATACCGGAGGAACACCTTGTGTGCTATCAAACATCTCAACGTAACTGGATGATTATAAAGATGCTCTACAGGTGTCTCCGAAGAATTCGTGGTGTTGGCATAGATTAAGAATAGGATTTGTCACTCCGAGTGTCGGAGA
This sequence comes from Secale cereale, assembly GCA_902687465.1. NCBI lineage: Eukaryota > Viridiplantae > Streptophyta > Magnoliopsida > Poales > Poaceae > Secale > Secale cereale. The sequence continues at coordinate 499,050,693 of LR738712.1, forward strand.
GGTATCTCTGGGCCCTCTCGGTAATACACATCATAATAAGCCTTGCAAGCAAATGACTAATGAGTTAGTCACGAGATGATGTATTATGGAATGAGTAAATAAACTTTCCGGTAATGAGATTGAACTAGGTATTGAGATACCTACGATCGAATCTCGAGCAAGTAACATACCGATGACAAAAGGAACAACGTATGTTGTTATGCGGTTTGACCGATAAAGATCTTCGTAGAATATGGTGGAGCCAATATGAGCATCCAGGTTCCATTATTGGCTATTGACCGGAGATGAGTCTCGGTCATGTCTACATAGTTCTCGAACCCATAGGGTCTGCACGCTTAACGTTTGATCACGATCGGTATTATGAGTTTATGTGTTTTGATGTACCGAAGGTAGTTCGGAGTCCCAAATGAGATCGGGGACATGCCGAGGAGCCTCGATATGGTCGAGACGTAAAGATTGATATATTGGACGACTATATTCGGAAATCGAAAAGGTTCCGAGTGATTCGGGTATTTTTCGAAGTACCGGAGAGTTAAGGGAATTCGCCGGTGAGTATATGGGCCTTATTGGGCTTTAGGGGAAAGACAGAGAGGAGGCTGCGCCCCCCCCAAGACTTAGTCCAAATTGGACTACTGTGCCTCCTCCTTCCTTCTCTTATCTTTTCCCTTTCCTTCTCTCCTACTCCTACTACCTGGAAGAGCTCCTAGTTCTACTAGGAAAAAGGGAACACAGGGAGTAGGACTCCCCTAGGGCGCGCCATAGAGAGGGCCGGCCCTGCCCCTCCTCCATTCCTTTATATACGAGGGTAGAGGCACCCCATAGACACACAAGTTGATCGGTTGATCTCTCCCAACCATGTGCGGTGCCCCTCTCCACAAAAACACACCTCGGTCATACCGTTGCAGTGCTTAGGCGAAGCCCTGCGCCGGTAGCTTCATCATCTCCGTCACCATGCCGTCGTGCTGACGAAACTCTCCCGCGAGGCTCTACTGGATCAAGAGCTCGTGGGACGTCATCAAGCCGAACATGTGCTGAACGCGGAGGCTCCGTACGTTCGGTGCTTGATCGGTTGGATCGCGAAGAAGTTCGACTACATCAACCGCGTCACTAGACGCTTCCGCTCCCGGTCTACGAGGGTACATAGACACACTCTTCCCTCTCGTTGCCATGCATCTAGTAGATAGATCTTGGGGATCATAGGAAAATTTTGAAATACTACGTTCCCCAACAGTGGCATCAGAGCCAGGTCTATGCGTAGATGATATGCACGAGTAGAACACAAGTGAGTTGTGGACGATACTAGTCATACTGCTTACCAGCATGTCATACTTTGGTTCGGCGGTATTGCGAGATGAAACAGCCCGGACCGACATTACGCGTACGCTTACGCGAGACTGGTTTCACCGTTACGTGCACTTGTTGCTTAAAGGTGACCGGCAGGTGTCTGTCTCTCTCACTTTAGTTGAATCAAGTGTTGCTATGCCCGGTCCTTGTGAAGGATAAAACAGCATATACTTGACGAAAAATCATTGTGGTTTTTGTATGCGTAGGTAAGAACGGTTCTTGCTAAGCCCGTAGCAGCCACATAAAACTTGCAACAACAAAGTAGAGGGCGTCTAACTTGTTTTTGCAGGGCATGTTGTGATGTGATATGGTCAAGACATGATGAGTTATACGTCATTGTATGAGATGATCATGTTTTGTAAAGTTATCGGCAACTGGCAGGAGCCATATGGTTGTCGCTTTATTGTATGAAATACAGTCGCCATGTAATTGCTTTACTTTATCACTAAGCGGTAGCGATTGTCGTGGAAGCAATAGTTGGCGAGACGACAACGATGCTACGATGGAGATCAAGGTGTCGCGCCGGTGACGATGGTGATCATGACGGTGCCTTGGAGATGAAGATCAAAAGCACAAGATGATGATGGCCATATCATGTCACATACTTTGATTGCATGTGATGTTTATCTTATCATACTTCTTATTTTCCTTAGTACGACGGCAGCATTATAAGATGATCCCTTACAAAATTTCAAGGTACAAGTGTTCTCCCTGAGTATGCACCGTTGCGAAAGTTCGTCGTGCCGGGACACCACGTGATGATCGGGTGTGATAAGCTCTACGTTCAAATACAACGGGTGTAAGACAGTTTTGCACATGCAGAATACTCGGGTTAAACTTGACGAGCCTAGCAAGTACAGACATGGCCTAGGAACACTGGAGACCGAAAGGTCGAGCGTGAATCATATAGTAGATATGATCAACATAAGATGTTCACCATTGAAAACTACTCAATCTCACGTGATGATCGGACATGGTTTAGTTGATTTGGATCACGTGATCATTTAGATGACTAGAGGGATGCCTATCTAAGTGGGAGTTCTTAAGTAATATGATTAATTGAACTTTAATTTATCATGAACTTAGTCATGGTAGTATTAGCATATCTATGTTGTAGATCAATAGCTCGCGATGTAGCTCCCCGTTTGTTTCTATATGTTCCTAGAGAAAACTAAGTTGAAAGATGTTAGTAGCAATGATGCGGACTTGTTCCGTGATCTGAGGATTTTCCTCATTGCTGCACAGAAGTATTATGTCCTTGATGCACCGCTAGGTGACAAACCTATTGCAGGAGCAGATGCAGACGTTATGAACGTTTGACAAGCTCGGTATGATGACTACTTGATAGTTTAGTGCGCCATGCTTTACGGCTTATAACCGGGACTTCAAAAATGTTTTGAACGCCATGGAGCATATGAGATGTTCCAAGAGTTAAAATTAGTATTTCATACTCATGCCCGTGTCGAGAGGTATAAGACCTCTGACAGTACTTTGCCTACAAGATGGAGGAGAATAGCTCAACCAGTGAGAATGTGCTCGGATTGTCTGGGTGCTACAATTACTTGAATCAAGTGGGAGTTAATCTTCCAGATAAGATAGTGATGTCTACACACGCTTCTACTCTTGTAGACTATGTTGGGCCTCCAAGCGCACAGGTTTGTAGGACAGCAGCAATTTCCCTCAAGTGGATGACCTAAGGTTTATCGAACTCAGGGAAGTAGAGGTTGAAGATGGTCTCTCTCAAGCAACCCTGCAACTAAGATACAAGAAGTCTCTTGTGTCCCCAACACACCTAATACACTTGTTAGATGTATAGGTGCACTAGTTCGGTGAAGAGAGGTTAAATGGCAAGTGATATGGATGGCAAAACAAGGTAATATAAATATGTAATAAAAAGTGCAGCAAGCAAACAAGTAGTAAACGTGAGCACAAACGGTATTGCAATGGTGGAAACGAGGCCTAGGGTTCATACTTTCACTAGTGGCAACTCCCAACAACATTAACATAATCGAATCACATGATATTTCCCATAAAACATGCAAAGGGGACACACTCGGAGGTCATTCCTTCGTGGTCAAGAGAGTACGAGAATTATGTAGGGCTACAAAAGCACACCTCAAAGTTCGTAGTTCTCAATCTAAGGATTTCCCAATGTCACCGCGGCCATCCAAAGAGAGTCCCACAATCACCACAACATATCTAAAGGATAGTCAAAGACAAGCACGAAGAGACTCTCAATCTTCAATCAACGCACAAGAGAGGAAATCACTCATGAAAATATTGTTCTAATCCATGTCCAATAGACCGCCGTCACCTTGGTCTCGGGGATTATACTAGATAAAGACAAGTGAGTACATCAATCCAATACATAGAGGAAGGGGAAATATCATGGGATCACCCTAGATTAACATAGCCTATGATCACAACGAAGATCACATCATGGGAGAGAGAATTGACCACATAGCTACTGGTAAGAACCTCAGCCCCGAGGAGGAACTACTCCCGCACCATGGAGGGAGGAAGCAACGTCGATGGAGATGAATCCGGGGGCACTTCCCCGTCCCGGCAGGGTGCCGGCGCAGGAATTCTGGTCCCCCGAAGCTTGATGGCGATGGCGGCGGAGATCGGAATCGCGTCTGGAGAAAAGGGTTCCTGTTCTGAGGGTTTCGGAGGTCCCTCTAAATATATGCCAAAGGGGGGCACCGGACGGGCTTCAGGGGGCCCAGGCGCCCCCCCGGCGCGGCCCAGGGGGGGCGCGCCCACAGGGCGCCTGGAGCCCCTGTGGCCCCCCAAGGCTGCCCTTCGGGCGCAGTGTTGTTTCCGGATCGCTGATTTTTTATATAATTTTTCTGGATTTTTCTGGGCAGTTCTCGAAACGTGAAAACCTGAAATACAAAAACAGCCGAAAACAGAAACTGGCACTGGGGTGCACTAGGTTAATATGTTAGTCCAAATATAATCAAAAGTGTATGGAAGTGTATAAATATCATAGCAATATCACCCAGAAGAGGCATGGAACAAGCAGAAATTATAGATACGTTTTGGACGTATCAACATCCCCAAGCTTAATTCCTGCTCGTCCTCTTGTAGGTAAATGATAACAAGAATAATTTCTGTGGTGACATGCTATTAACCATATAGGACTTTTTCATAGTCATATGACAAAAGCTTACTGAGACAATGAATCTATAGTAATTAAGTTGCCTCATGAGAAAATCACAAAGAACTGAAAGTTTTGCAATATGATATTGAAACATCGAATAGATTTGTAATGAACATGATGTGCAAATATGATAAAGTGATATCTAGCTTGCCCCCTTTAGTGAAGCAAAACATAAATGCAGGGGCACCTCCAAGATTTAAGTGATGACTAGATACAATGATTTCAAAATAAACGATATCATAATCATGCAAAAGACAATGCTACTTTGGGACAATGCATATTTCACTCAGAATGACAATCATGCTCTCAGTAGTTGGTGCTTTTTAAAAGAAGGTGGAGACTCTCGAACCGTGGCTTTTGTTGGCAAGGTTGAAAACCCGTGGTCGGAAGCAAAGACAAAACATGTACCAGAGCTCTTGGTTTTAAAAAAAACAGAGGTAATTTTTTTTTGAATATGCATGTTTCGTCAACGAATGCTAGCAGATAACTCAATTACTTTTTGAGATGGACAAGTTTCGAGGAATGGCTCCCGAATGAGGACGATCACATCCTCTTAATCTCCTTTGTTTATCACTGCCAAAGTTTTCTGATTTCTCATGAACAAAGCGTGAAGGAGGGTTTGTTTGTTATATTAATTTTGAGCCGGGCGCACTCATTGCCAGTTCCTTCTCGTATTACGGGTTTGCACATTATACATGCAATCCCGGGGTGAAGCTTGTCCAACTTAAAAAGATCATGAATTAACTACTACTTCCTCATGAGCTAAAACAGAGGCACAAAATAGAAATGCATTTTTTTTGAATAATTTCGAGATGGCACATGAAAATCTTCGTTAGGAATGGCAGGTAAATACCATGTATAGGAAGGTATGGTGGACTCATATGGCATAACTGGTTTAAAAGATTTTGGATGCACAAGCAGTCAGTCCGCTTAGTACAGGCGAAGGTTAGCAAAAGACTGGGAGCGACCAACTAAAAGAGCAATGACGGTCATAATCATGCAGAGCGACAAAGCAACATTGAATCAGGCATGGTAGTTATATCGCTACTCAGAAACAAAAGATCATCAAGGCTTGACAGACTTTCTTTACAGTCTTAAATATGCATGAGCATACGCCAAGTCAATCAAAATAACTTCTTGAAGGAAGATATTACTAAACATACCACATCATAGGCAAACAAATCATGTTGGTACTCCAATAACACATTGGGAATCCCCCAGCTATTTGAGACTAACCATAAGAAAACATGAACTACTAAGCGCCATTATGCACGTAGCATCTTTATCATAGACATATCAACCAATGCAATGGAAGCAAACTCTCTTAATAAGATGAGCATGGTAATTAAAGAGAGTTCAAGCAACCAACTAAACAAAGCTCTTTTAGAAAGATAAGCATGAAAGTAAAGAGCTAAGCATGATAGTAGCTATTAAAAGACAAAGAACACACACAGCAAAGATAGACATGAAAATTCGATGTTGTGTTCTAGGTAGAAGTGGAGCGTGTTTCTCTCCCACATAAAGAATGCTGAGTTCCGACTCGTTATGAAAAGCTAAAGAAAACTAAAAAGGAAAACTAAAAGCAAGACACTCCAAGCATAGCGCATAACACATGAAGTGATAAAAATATAGTGGAACGAAAGACGAACTGATAATGTTGATGGAGAAGGGGATGCACGGGGGCATCCCCAAGCTTAGACGCTTGAGTCTCCTTGAATATTTCTTGGGGTGCATGGGGGCATCCCAAAGCTTGAGTGTTTGACACTCCTGAATCTTTTTATCATCTTCCCTCGCACACTTGAAAACTCCCTTCATACATAACTCATCAAAATCTGATTAGCGAGGTTAGTACCCATAATAAAATAATTGTTCCTTGCTGGAAATAAAGATATTCTTGAAGGTCTACTGTTTCTCAAGATTGCCAAAAGGTTTTTGCAAAGAAAAAGCAAGCTCTTGGTTTGCGAAATGAAGGAAAGGCAAAACAGGACAGAATCTGTGAAAAACAGAACAGTAGGTAGTAATTGATTTGTTCGGGGCACTTCTGCAACTCAAATAAAAAAACTCAGAACAGACGCACGAAAGACAATTATATAGAGAACGATGTCGAAAAAATTCAGACCAAAAAGATGATCTGGTGATTTTATACGAATTTTTCTATCCAAGGACAGAATCTGTTTCCTGGACAGCACCTCACAACTTTTGAACTTTCTAGCAATCAGAGGCTATACTTGGCACAAAATTGAAAAATAAAGATACAATGATGTTGCTACAGTAGTAACAAACATCAAGACCACTAAAACTGAAAGTAAACATAACAAGGGTTGTCTCCCTAGAGCTCTTTCTTTATAGCCATAAAGATAGGCTTAAGACTTTAATGATGCTCTCGTAGGAATAAGAGTTGAATAACAAAAGAGAGTATCAAGAAGCAAATACCAAACACATTTAAGCCTAACATGCTTCCTATGCATAGGAATATTGCAATAGAATAATTCATTGAAGCACGAAGCAACTAGCATAGGAAGGCAAAACAAGCATAACTTCAAAATATTCACCATAAAGAAAGGAAACTTCTTATTATTAAGATATTTAGAACCAAGTCTCCCTATCTCATTATAAATTTCAGTGGCATCATGGATGAACTCAACAATATAAGCATCACATAAAGCATTGTTACCATGATCCACATGCAAAAAGGTACTCTTACTCTCCACATAAGCATAATCTTTCTCATTGGTAATAGTGGGAGTAGGACTATCATAAACCACTTGAACACTATAGATTAATTGTGTAGTAGGAGGGTGGTGTTCAACAAGGGAGTAATTCCCTTCATTATTATGACAAGTTTCATAAGGATAATTTCTCCTTATGTCATAGGTACCTTTATAATCACTATAGATTGGAGTTATAACATCATCATGGTAGAGAAGGGCATTATCATTGCTAGCAACTATATTTGTAAACATGTTGTCTTTATTCTTACTAGCAAGAGAATTATCAATTATCACATCACTAGTGGGGATAGGATTTGCAATCCTATCATCCCCAAGCTTAGAGCTTCCCATATCTTCACTTTCAGAGTTGGTACCAAAAAGATTTTCAAGATCATAAGCAGCATTATCATCATTTTCCCAATCACAATAAGTAACATGCATATCATAATCAAAATCATCTTCAATAGTACCTACGGATGTATCATCAAGATGATAATTAAGGCAATAAACTTCACCTTCTTCTTTAAACTTACAACCTTTAGGATAAAAGTTGACAGAAGGAATATGCTCAGGCCAGGTTGATACCCATTCTTCTTCCTTCTTGCTCCTCCTCCTCCTCCTCCTCCTCTTCTTTTTCTTCTTCTTCTTCACCTTAGGAGGGGGTGGTTGGAGATGAAGCTTCTCCACATATCCTGGTTTATCATTAGAAACAATAGGGGAAACTTGGGAGAAACTCTCCTTTTTATTAGCAGAAATATAAGAGACATTTTTATACTTTGGCAAAGTTCCCTCCTTTCTAATCTTACTTATGTAATCATTTTCATGGCAATTAACAACACAATAGAGATGGTTGCAAAGTGTTTTTTATTCCTATGGAATTATCATCCAGCCAAGAAGTCTTTTTTGATAGCTCTTCACACATCAAAAATAACATAAGCTCATCATAAAGATCAGAGGTGATCATGTCATCACACAACCGGTTAACAGTTATGTTTTGAGAGTTCATGCATTGAAAATTAAAGTGACCCTCTATACGGCAAAGTTCACAAGTAAAAGGATAAAGGTCACACAATTCTCTAGCAATTTCATTTAAATCTCTGACCCAAGTGATTCTTTTTTCATGCTTATGTTGCTTACAATACTTCTCTTCTTCAATCATAGGCCTTTCACAAGGTCTATCCACTCCACAAATATTAACATGCTTATATAAAACTTCATTTTTAGGAATTGGATCATGCATGTTGCAATCATCATGAACAATTTCATTTTCTTTGCAAGTCTCTTTAAAAGGTTTATGATGCTTGATCCAATCCTCCTTAGGCATATTAAGATGTGAAAAAGATTTGAGGAAATCAACAAGGAGTTGAGAATCTAGCCCAAACTTAGCACTAAACTTATTAAAACTTGTAGTTTCAACAAAGGACTTAATGCAATCATACTCATAAATTATACCTGACTCTTTACCTTTGTCGATCTCCCAATCTTCAGTGTTGCGTTGAATTCTTTCAAGGAGTTCCCATTTAGCATCAATCTTTTTGTTTGTGAAAGAACCCATAGAGGAAGCGTCGAGCAAATCCTTATCCTGTCGAGAGAGCCTCACATAGAAGTTAGTAATAATAATATCTTTGGGGAGCCCATGGTTAGGATATTTTAGCATTAACGTTTTCAGTCTCCCCCAAGCTTGAGCCATGCTCTCTCCGTCATGAGGATAAAAATTATAAACATAATTCCTATTCTTATGGACTTCATGAAGAGGATAAAACTTGGAGTAAAAGAGAGAATGGATCTCTTCCCACTCCAGCAGGTGAGAGTCATTTAGTAGCCTATACCATTCCAATGCTTTTCCTTTCAGTGACAAGGCAAATAATTTCCTCATGACAAACTCCCTCGATACACCTTTAAGCTTAAATAATGAACATAGTTGTGACAGATATAGCAAGTGTTCACCGGGATGTCTGTCTCCTGCATAACGATTAGCCAAAACATAATTGATAATACCAGCCGGTATTTTATAGGGCACAATTTCAGTAGGGGGAGAAGCAACCACCACGGGTGTGGGGTGTCTTCCCGCAAGCAACGATCCAATAGCACGGTTTTCCATAAACATAACTAGTGAAATAAAAACAAGAAACAAAAAGATTTAATTGCAAGATCTAAAGATATACCTTCAAGCGCTCACCTCCCCGGCAACGGCGCCAGAAATAGCTTGATGTCTACACACGCTTCTACTCTTGTAGACTATGTTGGGCCTCCAAGCGCAGAGGTTTGTAGGACAGCAACAATTTCCCTCAAGTGGATGACCTAAGGTTTATCGAACTCAAGGAAGTAGAGGTTGAAGATGGTCTCTCTCAAGCAACCCTGCAACTAAGATACAAGAAGTCTCTTGTGTCCCCAACACACCTAATACACTTGTTAGATGTATAGGTGCACTAGTTCGGCGAAGAGAGGTTAAATGGCAAGTGATATGGATGGCAAAACAAGGTAATAAAAATATGTAATAAAAAGTGCAGCAAGCAAACAAGTAGTAAACGTGAGCACAAACGGTATTGCAATGGTGGAAACGAGGCCTAGGGTTCATACTTTCACTAGTGGAAACTCCCAACAACATTAACATAATCGAATCACATGATATTTCCCATAAAACATGCAAAGGGGACACACTCGGAGGTCATTCCTTCGTGGTCAAGAGAGGACGAGAATTATGTAGGGCTACAAAAGCACACCTCAAAGTTCGTAGTTCTCAATCTAAGGATTTCCCAATGTCACCGCGGCCATCCAAAGAGAGTCCCACAATCACCACAACATATCTAAAGGATAGTCAAAGACAAGAACCAAGAGACTCTCAATCTTCAATCAACACACAAGAGAGGAAATCACTCATGAAAATATTGTTCTAATCCATGTCCAATAGACCGCCGTCACCTTGGTCTCGAGGATTATACAAGATAAAGACAAGTGAGTACATCAATCCAATACATAGAGGAAGGGGAAATATCATGGGATCACCCTAGATTAACATAGCCTATGATCACAACGAAGATCACATCATGGGAGAGAGAATTGACCACATAGCTACTGGTAAGAACCTCAGCCCCGAGGAGGAACTACTCCCGCACCATGGAGGGAGGAAGCAACGTCGATGGAGATGAATCCGGGGGCACTTCCCCGTCCCAGCAGGGTGTCGGCGCAGGAATTCTGGTCCCCCGAAGCTTGATGGTGATGGCGGCGGAGATCGGAATCGCGTCTGGAGAAAAGGGTTCCTGTTCTGAGGGTTTCGGAGGTCCCTCTAAATATATGCCAAAGGGGGGCACCAGACGGGCTTCGGGGGGCCCAGGCGCCCCCCCGGCGCGGCCCGGGGGGGGGGGGGGCGCCCACAGGGCGCCTGGAGCCCCTGTGGCCCCCCTAGGCTGCCCTTCGGGCGCAGTGTTGTTTCCGGATCGCTGATTTTTTATATAAATTTTCTGGATTTTTCTGGGCAGTTCTCGAAACGTGAAAACCTGAAATACAAAAACAGCCGAAAACAGAAACTGGCACTGGGGTGCACTGGGTTAATATGTTAGTCCAAATATGATCAAAAGTGTATGGAAGTGTATAAATATCATAGCAATATCACCCAAAAGAGGCATGGATCAAGCAGAAATTATAGATACGTTTTGGACGTATCAGATAGTAATTGACGAAGTTCTCTAGTCACTATCACCAAGTTAGTACAATTTGGGATGAACTATAGTGTTGAAGGGATGACGAAAGTAATTCCCGAGCTCTTCACGATGCTGAAATCGGCGAAGGTAGCAAACAAGAAAGAGCATCAAGTGTTGATGGTTAACAAGACCACTTGTTTCAAGTAAAGGGCAAATGGATAGAAGGGAACTTCAAGAAGAATGACAAGCAAGTTGTCACTCCTGTGAAGAAACCCAAAGCTAAACTCAAGCCTGAAACAAAGTGCTTCTACTGCAAAAGGAAATGGTCACTGGAAGTGGAACTGCCCTAGATACTTGGCGGATAAGAAGGATGGCAAAGTGAACAAAGGTATATTTGATATTCAGATTATTGATGTGTACTTTACTAGTGTTTATAGCAACCCCATGGTATTTGATACCAGTTCAGTTGCTAAAATTAGTTACTCGAAACGAGAGTTGCAGAATGAACAGAGACTAGTTAAAGGTGAAGTGACGATGTGTGTAGGAAGTGGTTCCAAGATTGATATGATCATCATCGCACACTCCCTATACTTCCGAGATTAGTGTAGAACCTAAATAAATGTTATTTGGCATTTGCGTTGAGCATGAATATGATTTTATCATGTTTGTTGCAATATGATTATTCATTTAAAGTCATAGAATAATTGTTATTCTGTTTACATGAATAAAGCCTTCGATGGTCATACACCTAATGAAAATAGTTTGTTGGATCTCGATCATAGTGATACACATATTCATAATATTGAAGCCAAAAGATGCAAGGTTAATAATGATAATGCAAGTTATTTGTGGCACTGCCGTTTAGGTCATATTGGTGTAAAGCGCATGAAGAAACTCCATAGTGATGGACCTTTGGAATCACTTGATTATGAATCACTTGGTGCTTGCGAACCATGCCTCATGGGCAAGATGACTAAAACTCCGTTCTCCGGAACAATGGAGCGAGCAACAAATTTGTTGGAAATCATGAATACTGATGTATGTGGACCGATGAGTGTTGAAGCTCGCGGCAGGTATCATTATTTTCTGACCTTCACTGATGATTTGAGCAGATATGGGTATATCTACTTAATGAAACACAAGTCTGAAACATTTGAAAAGTTCAAAGAATTTCAGAGTGAAGTAGAGAATCATCGTAACAAGAAAATAAAGTTTCTACGATCTGATCATGGAGGCGAATATTTGAGTTACGAGTTTGGTCTTCATTTGAAACAATATGAAATAGTTTGATAACTCACGCCACCCGGAACAGCACAACGTAATGGTGTGTCCGGACGCCGTAACCGTACTTTATTAGATATGGTGCGATCTATGATGTCTCTTACCGATTTACCACTATCGTTTTGGGTTATGCATTAGAGACAGTTGCATTCACGTTAAATAAGGGCACCATCTAAATCCTTTGAGACGACACCTTATGAACTATGGTTTGGCAAGAAACCAAAGTTGTTGATTCTTAAAGTTTGGGGCTGCGATGCTTATGTGAAAAATCTTCAACCTAATAAGCTCGAACCCAAGTCGGAGAAATGTGTCTTCATAGGATACCCAAAGGAGACTGTTGGGTACACCTTCTATCACAGATCAGAATGCAAGATATTCGTTGCTAAGAATGGATCCTTTCTAGAGAAGGAGTTTCTCTTGATAGAAGTGAGTGGGAGGAAAGTGGAACTTGATGAGGTAATTGTACCTTCTCCCGAATTGGCAAGTAGTACATCACAGAAACTAGTTCCAGTGATTCCTACACCAATTAGTGAGGAAGCTAATGATGATGATCATGAAACTTCGGATCATGTTACTACTGAACTTCGTAGATCAACCAGAGTACGTTCTGCGCCAGAGTGGTACGGCAACCCGGTTCTGGAAGTCATGTTATTAGACCATGATGAACCTACGAACTATGAGGAAGCGATGATGAGCCCAGATTCCGCAAAATGGCTTGAGGCCATGAAATATGAGATGGGATCCACGTATGTGAACAAAGTGTGGACTTTGGTTGACTTGCCCGATGATCGGCAAGCCATCGAAAATAAATGGATCTTCAAGAGGAAGACCGACGCTGCCGGTAATGTTACTGTTTACAAAGCTCGGCTTGTTGCGAAAGTTTTTTGACAAGTTCAAGGAGTTGACTACGATGAGACTTTCTCACCCGTAGTGATGCTTAAGTCTGTCCAAATCATGTTAGCAATTGCCGCTTTTAAGAAATTTGTCAAATGGATAACAAAAATTGTGTTCTTTAATGGATTTATTAAAGAAGAGTTGTATATGATGCAACCAGAAGGTTTTGTCAATCCTAAAGGTGCTAGCAAAATGTGCAAGCTCCAACAATCCATCTATGGACTGGTGCAAGCATCTCGAAGTTGGAATATACGCTTTGATAAGTTGATCAAAGCATATAGTTTTATACAGACTTGCGGTGAAGCCTGTATTTACAAGAAAGTGAGTGGGAGCACTACATACTTTCTGATAAGTATATGTGAATGACATGTTGGAAATATGCCCTAGAGGCAATAATATAAGAGTTATTATTATATTTCCTTGTTCATGATAATCGTTTATTATCCATGCTATAATTGTATTGATTGGAAACTTAAATACATGTGTGGATAAATAAACAAACTTTGTGTCCCTAGTAAGCCTCTTCAGGACTAGCTCGTTGATCAAAGATGACCGCGGTTTCCAGGTCATAGACATGAGTTGTCATTTGATAACGGGATCACATCATTAGGAGAATGATGTGATGGACGAGACCCAAACGTTAAACATAGCTTTTGATCGTATCAGTTATCGCTATAGTTTTTTGCATGTCAAGTATAAGTTCCTATGACCATGAGATCATGTAACTCACTGACACCGTAGGAGTGCCTTGTGTGTGCCAAACGTCGCAACGTAACTGGGTGACTATAAAGGTACTCTACAGGTATCTCCGAAGGTGTCTGTTGAGTTGACATGGATCGAGACTGGGATTTGTCACTCCGTGTGACGGAGAGGTATCTCCGGGCCCACTCGGTAATACGTCATCTCAATGAGCTCAAAGTGACTAAGTAGTTAGTCACGGGATTATGTATTATGGAACGAGTAAAGAGACTTGCCGGTAACGAGATTGAACTAGGTATAGAGATACCGACGATCGAATCTCGGGCAAGTAACATACCGACGAGACAAAGGGAACTGTATACGGGATTGCCTGAATCCTTGACATTGTGGTTCATCCGATGAGATCATCGAGGAACGTGTGGGAACCAATATGGGTATCCAGATCCCGCTATTGGTTATTGACCTGGGAGTGTCTCGGTCATGTCTGCATAGTTTCCGAACCCGCAGGGTCTACACACTTAAGGTTCGGTGACGCTAGGGTTGTTAGTGAGAACAGTGCATGGTAACCGAAGGTTGTTCGGAGTCCCGGATGAGATCCCGGACGTGACGAGGGTCTCCGGAATGGTCCGGGGACGAAGATTGATATATAGGATGAGAGTGAACGGAGTCCGGAAGTGTTCCGGGGAGCACCGGGGAGTCGTCGGATGACCGAAAGGAGTTTCGGGGGGTCCCGGCAAGTGTTGCGGGCCTCATGGGCCATAAGTGGGGAGACGCAACAGCCCACACAGGGGCTGTGCGCCCCCCCTAGGCCCCTCCACCTGCGCCTAAGGGGCTGGCCCCCCCTAGGGCAGCCGCACCCCCTTGGCTTGGGGGGCAAGGCGCCTGGGGGGGAAACCCTAGCCCTGGCCGCCGCCCCCCCCTTGGCCGGCCCCATCTGGCCTTGGCCGCCGCCCCCTAGGGGGAACCCTAGGGGCGCCCCCTCCCCTCTCTCCCCCCTATATAAAGAGAGGCAGAGGGAGGGCAGCAACACAAGTTCGTGCCTCGGCGCTGCCCTCTCTCTCCCACGAATATCTTCGTCTAGTTTGCAGTGCTTGGCGAAGCCCTGCTGGAATTCCTCCACCACCATCTCCACCACGCCGTCGTGCTGCTGGGTTTCTCCATCAACTTCTCCTTCCCCCTTGCTGGATCAAGAAGGAGGAGACGTCCCCGAGCTGCACGTGTGTTGAACGCGGAGGCACCGTCCGTTCGGTGCTGGGATCTTCGGCGATTTGAATCGCGGCGAGTACGACTCCATCAACCGCGTTCTTGAACGCTTCCGCTTAGCGATCTACAAGGGTATGTGGATCCGACTCTTCTCTCGTAGATGCATCTCCTAGATTGATCTTGGTGAGCGTAGGAAATTTTTTGTTTCCCATGCAACGTTCCCCAACAGTGGCATCATGAGCTAGGATCTTGCGTAGATGCTTTCACGAGTAGAACACAAAGGGGTTTGTGGGCGTTGATGTTTAGATTGCTTCCCTCTTTGGTCTTTCTTGATTCAGCGGCATTATGGGATGAAGCGGCCCG
>LR738712.1:499067834-499095361 GCA_902687465.1 Secale cereale
AGTAGTGCAGTGTGCCATGTTGTATAGCTTGGAAGGAGGACTTCAAAGGCGTTTTGAACATCATGGAGCATATGAGATGTTCCAGGAGTTGAAGTTCATCTTTGAGAAGAATGCCAAGATCGAGAGGTATGAGACCTCCGATAAATTCTTTGCTTGCAAGATGGAGGAGAATTCGTCTGTCAGTGAGCACTTACTGAAGATGTCTGGGTACTATACCCGCATAGCTGATCTGGGACTTGTGTTCCCGGAGGAGGCTATCATTGACAGAATTCTCCAGTCACTCCCACCTAGCTACAAGAGCTTCGTGCAGCATTATAACATGCAAGGGATGAACAAAACCATCGCCGAGCTGTTTGCGATGCTGAAAGTCGCTGAGTCAGACATCCAGAAGGAGCATCAAGTGTTGATGGTCAATAAAACTACCAGTTTCAAGAAGAATGGCAAGGGCAAGAAGGGTAACTCTAAGAAGGGTGGCAAGGCAGTTGCTCATCCAGTGAAGAAACCCAAGGCTGGGCCCAAACCAGAGACTGAGTGTTTCTATTGCAAGGGGAACGGCCACTGGAAGCGGAACTGCCCCAAGTATCTGGCAGACAAGAAGGGGGCCAACAACAACAACAAGCAAGGTATATGTGATATACATGTTATTGATGTGTACCTTACCAACTCTCGTTGTAGTGCCTGGGTATTTGATACCGGTTCGGTTGCTCACATTTGCAACTCTAAACAGGAACTACGGAATAGACGGAGGCTGGCGAGGACGAAGTGACGATGCGCGTGGGGAATGGTTCCAAGGTTGATGTGATCGCCGTCGGCACGCTCGCTCTTCGATTACCATCGGGATTAGTTATGAACCTGAATAATTGTTATTTAGTGCCTGCGTTGAGCATGAAAATTATATCTGGATCTTGTTTAATGCGAGACGGTTACTCATTTAAATCAGAGAATAAAGGTTGTTCTATTTATATGGGTAATATCTTTTATGGTCATGCACCCGAAGTAGGGGGTTTATTCTTATTGAATCTCGATAGTGATGATACACATGTTCATAACATTGATGCCAAAAGATGTAGAGTTGATAACAATAGTACCACTTTCTTGTGGCACTGCCGTCTGGGTCATATCGGCGTGAAACGCATGAGGAAGCTCCATGCTGATGGACTTTTGGAGTCTCTTGATTTTGAATCACTTGACACATGCGAGCCGTGCCTCATGGGCAAGATGACTAAGACCCCGTTTTCAGGAACAATGGAACGGGCAAGTGACTTATTGGAAATCATACATACTGATGTGTGTGGCCCGATGAGTGTCACGGCGCGCGGTGGATATCGTTTTTTTCTCACCTTCACTGACGACTTAAGTAGATATGGGTATATTTACTTGATGAAGCATAAGTCTGAAACGTTTGAAAAGTTCAAGCAATTTCAGAGTGAAGTTGAGAATCATCGTAACAAGAAGATCAAGTTCCTACGATCTGATCGAGGGGGAGAGTATCTGAGTTATGAGTTTGGCAATCACTTAAGACAATGTGGAATTGTTTCACAGTTGACGCCACCTGGAACACCACAGCGTAATGGTGTGTCCGAACGTCGTAATCGAACTCTATTAGATATGGTGCGTTCTATGATGTCTCTTGCCGATTTGCCACTATCATTTTGGGGATATGCGTTAGAGACGGCTGCATTCACTTTAAATAGGGCTCCATCTAAGTCCGTTGAGACAACACCGTATGAACTGTGGTTTGGTAAGAAACCTAAGTTGTCTTTTCTCAAAGTTTGGGGTTGCGATGCTT
This sequence comes from Secale cereale, assembly GCA_902687465.1. Lineage (NCBI taxonomy): Eukaryota > Viridiplantae > Streptophyta > Magnoliopsida > Poales > Poaceae > Secale > Secale cereale. The sequence goes on from LR738712.1 coordinate 499,069,624, forward strand.
ATGTCAAAAGGCTTCAGCCAGAAAAGCTCGAACCCAAAGCGGACAAATGTGTCTTCATAGGATACCCAAAAGAGACGGTTGGGTACACCTTCTATCTCAGATCCGAGGGCAAAGTGTTTGTCGCTAAGAATGGGTCCTTTCTCGAGAAAGAGTTTCTCTCGAAAGAATTGAGTGGGAGGAAGGTAGAACTTGATGAGGTTATTGAACCTCTGCTTCAACCAGAGAGTAGCGCAGCACAGAAAGATGTTTTTGTGGAGCCTGCAACGGTTGAAGAGGAAGCCAATGATGATGATCAAGAAGCTTCTGATCAAGTTACTACCGAACCTCGTAGGTCGACAAGGGTACGCACTGCACCTGAGTGGTATGGTAACCCTGTCTTGGAGGTCATGTTGTTGGACAACAGTGAACCTGCGAGCTATGGAGAAGCGATGGTGGGCCCGGATTCCGACAAATGGTTAGAGGCCATGAAATCCGAGATGGGATCCATGTATGAAAAAAAAGTATGGACTTTGGAAGTATTACCTCAAGGGCGGAAGGCCATTCAGAATAAATGGATTTTTAAGAGGAAGACGGACGCTGACGGCAATGTCATCGTGTATAAAGCTCGACTTGTGGCAAAGGGTTTTTCACAAGTTCAAGGAGTTGACTACGATGAGACTTTCTCACCCGTAGCGATGCTTAAATCCGTCCGAATCATGTTAGCAATAGCTGCATATTTCGATTATGAAATTTGGCAGATGAATGTCAAAACAGCGTTCCTTAACGGTTTTCTTAAGGAAGAGTTGTATATGATACAACCGGAAGGTTTTGTCGATCCAGAGAATGCTGACAAAGTTTGCAAACTCCAGCGTTCCATTTATGGGCTGGTGCAAGCATCTCGGAGTTGGAATCTTCGCTTTGATGAGGTGATCAAAGCGTTTGGGTTTGTACAAGTTTACGGAGAAGCTTGTATTTACAAGAAAGTGAGTGGGAGCTCTATAGCGTTTCTAATATTATATGTGGATGACATATTGCTGATTGGAAACAATATAGAACTTTTGGATAGCGTGAAGGGGTATTTGAACAAGAGTTTTTCGATGAAGGACCTCGGTGAAGCTGCTTTCATATTGGGCATCAAGATATATAGAGATAGATCGAGACGCTTGATAGGACTTTCACAAAGTACATACCTTGATAAAGTTTTGAAGAAGTTCAAAATGGATCAATCCAAGAAGGGGTTCTTACCGGTATTGCAAGGTACAAAGTTGAGTAAGACTCAATGCCCAGTGACTGCGGAAGATAGAGAAAAGATGAGTGTCATCCCCTATGCTTCAGCCATAGGCTCTATCATGTATGCAATGCTGTGCACAAGACCAGATGTCAGCCTTGCCATAAGTATGGCCGGAAGGTTTCAAAGTAATCCTGGTTTGGATCACTGGACAGCGGTCAAGAATATCCTGAAGTACCTGAAAAGGACTAAGGAAATGTTTCTCGTTTATGGAGGTGATCAAGAGCTCGTCGTAAAGGGTTACGTCGATGCAAGCTTTGACACTGATCCGGATGACTCTAAGTTTCAAACCGGATACGTATATATTCTCAACGGGGGAGCGGTAAGCTGGTGCAGTTCCAAGCAAAGCGTGGTAGCCGATTCTACATGCGAAGCGGAGTACATAGCTGCCTCGGAGGCGGCAAAGGAAGGTGTCTGGATGAAGGAGTTCATAACAGATCTTGGAGTTGTGCCTAGTGCATTGAACCCAATGACTCTGTTTTGTGATAACACTGGTGCCATTGCTCTAGCCAAGGAACCAAGGTTTCACAAGAGGACCAGACACATAAAGCGACGCTTCAATTCCATCCGCGATTCAGTCAAGGAGGAGGACATAAGCATTTGCAAAGTACACACGGATTTGAATGTTGCAGATCCGTTGACGAAGCCTCTTCCACGGGCTAAGCATGATCAACACCAAGACTCTATGGGTGTTAGATTCATTACCTTGTAATGCTAGATTAATGACTCTAGTGCCAGTGGGAGACTGTTGGAAATATGCCCTAGAGGCAATAATATAAGAGTTATTATTATATTTCCTTGTTCATGATAATCGTTTATTATCCATGCTATAATTGTATTGATTGGAAACTTAAATACATGTGTGGATAAATAAACAAACTTTGTGTCCCTAGTAAGCCTCTTCAGGACTAGCTCGTTGATCAAAGATGACCGCGGTTTCCAGGTCATAGACATGAGTTGTCATTTGATAACGGGATCACATCATTAGGAGAATGATGTGATGGACGAGACCCAAACGTTAAACATAGCTTTTGATCGTATCAGTTATCGCTATAGTTTTCTGCATGTCAAGTATAAGTTCCTATGACCATGAGATCATGTAACTCACTGACACCGTAGGAGTGCCTTGTGTGTGCCAAACGTCGCAACGTAACTGGGTGACTATAAAGGTACTCTACAGGTATCTCCGAAGGTGTCTGTTGAGTTGAAATGGATCGAGACTGGGATTTGTCACTCCGTGTGACGGAGAGGTATCTCCGGGCCCACTCGGTAATACGTCATCTCAATGAGCTCAAAGTGACTAAGTAGTTAGTCACGGGATTATGTATTACGGAACGAGTAAAGAGACTTGCCGGTAACGAGATTGAACTAGGTATAGAGATACCGACGATCGAATCTCGGGCAAGTAACATACCGACGAGACAAAGGGAACTGTATACGGGATTACCTGAATCCTTGACATTGTGGTTCATCCGATGAGATCATCGAGGAACGTGTGGGAACCAATATGGGTATCCAGATCCCGCTATTGGTTATTGACCTGGGAGTATCTCGGTCATGTCTGCATAGTTTCCGAACCCGCAGGGTCTACACACTTAAGGTTCGGTGACGCTAGGGTTGTTAGTGAGAACAGTGCATGGTAACCGAAGGTTGTTCGGAGTCCCGGATGAGATCCCGGACGTGACGAGGGTCTCCGGAATGGTCCGGGGACGAAGATTGATATATGGGATGAGAGTAAACGGAGTCCGGAATTGTTCCGGGGAACATCGGGAAGGAATCAGAGAACCGAAAGGTGTTTCGGGGGCCACGGTAAATGTTACGGGCCCTATGGGCCATAAGTGGGGAGACGCAACAGCCCACACAAGGGCTGTGCGCCCCCCCTAGGCTCCTCCACCTGCGCCTAAGGGGCTGGGCCCCCCTAGGGCAGCCGCACCCCTAGGACTTGGGGGGCAAGGCGCCTGGGGGGGGGGGGAACCCTAACCCTGGCCGCAGCCCCTCCCCTTGGCCGCCGCCCCCTAGGGGGAACCCTAGGGGCGCCCCCTCCTCTCTCTCCCCCCTATATAAAGAGAGGTAGAGGGAGGGCAGCAATACAAGTTCGTGCCTCGGCATTGCCCTCCCTCTCCACGAATATCTTTGTCTAGCTTGCAGTGCTTGGCGAAGCCCTGCTGAAATTCCTTCACCACCATCTCCACCACGCCGTCGTGCTGCTGGGTTTCTCCGTCAACTTCTCCTTCCCCCTTGCTGGATCAAGAAGGAGGAGACGTCCCCGAGCTGCACGTGTGTTGAACGCGGAGGCACCGTCCGTTCGGTGCTGGGATCTTCGGCGATTTGAATCGCGGCGAGTACGACTCCATCAACCGCGTTCTTGAACGCTTCCGCTTAGCGATCTACAAGGGTATGTGGATCCGACTCTTCTCTCGTAGATGCATCTCCTAGATTGATCTTGGTGAGCGTAGGAAAATTTTAGTTTCCCATGCAACGTTCCCCAACATGACATATTGTCGATTGGAAATGATGTAGAATTTTCTAGAAAGCATAAAGGAGTGTTTGAAAGGAGTTTTTCAAAGAAAGACCTCGGTGAAGCTGCTTATATATTGAGCATCAAGATCTATAGAGATAGATCAAGACGCTTGATAAGTTTTTTCAATGAGTACATACCTTGACAAGTTTTTTGAACTAGTTCAAAATGGAACAGTCAAAGAAAGAGTTCTTGCCTGTGTTGCAAGGTATGAAGTTGAGTAAGACTCAAAACCCGACCACGGCAAAAGATAAAGAAAGAATGAAAGTCATTCCCTATGCCTCAGCCATAGGCTCTTTAAAGTATGCCATGTTGTGTACCAAACCTGTTGTGTACCTTGCCATGAGTTTGGCAAGGAGGTACAAAAGCGATCCAGGAGTAGATCACTGGACATCAGTCAAAATTATCCTTAGTTACTGGATGACTAAGGAAATATTTCTCGGTTATGGAGGTGATAAAGAGTTCGTCGTATAGAGTTACGTCGATGCAAGCTTTGACACCGTTCTGGATGACTCTGAGTCCCGATCTGGATACATATTGAAAGTAGGAGCATTTAGCTAGAGTAGCTCAGTGCAGAGCATTGTAGACATAGAAATTTACAAAATACATATGGATCTGAATGTGGCAGACCCATTGACTAAACCTCTCTCACAAGCAAACCTTGATCACACCTTAGTACTCTTTGGGTGTTAATCACATGGCGATGTGAACTAGATTACTGACTCTAGTAAACCTTTTTGGGTATTGGTCACATGGCAATGTCAACTATAGTGTTAAGTCACATGGTGGTGTGAACTATTGGTGTTAATCACATGGTGATGTGATCTAGATTATTGACTCTAGTGCAAGTGGGAGACTGGAGGAAATATGCCCTAGAGGCAATAATAAAGTTATTATTTATTTCCTTATATCATGATAAATGTTTATTATTCATGCTAGAATTGTATTAACCGGAAACTTAGTACATGTGTGAATACATAGACAAAACAGAATGTCCCTAGTATGCCTCTACTAGACTAGCTCATTGATCAAAGATGGTTATCTTTCCTAGCCATAGACATGAGTTGTCATTTGATCAATGGGATCACATCATTAGGAGAATGATGTGATGGAGAAGACCCGTCCGTTAGCTTAGCACTATGATTTTTTAGTTTTACTGCTATTGCTTTCTTCATGACTTATACATGTTCCTATGACTATGAGATTATGCAACTCCCAAATACCGGAGGAACATCTTGTGTGCTACCAAACGTCACAACGTAACTGGGTGATTATAAAGATGCTCTACAAGTGTCTCCGAAGGTATTCGTGGTGTTGGCATAGATCAAGAATATGATTTGTCACTTCGAGTGTCGGAGAGGTATCTCTGGGCCCTCTCGGTAATACACATCATAACAAGCCTTGCAAGAAAATTACTAATGAGTTAGTCACAAGATGATGTATTACGGAACGAGTAAAGAGACTTGCCGATAATTAGATTGAACTAGGTATTGAGATACCGACGATCGAATCTCGGGCAAGTAACATATCGATGACAAAAGGAACAACATATGTTGTTATGCGGTTTGACCAATAAAGGTCTTTGTAGAATATGTAGGAGCCAATATGAGCATCCAGGTTCCGCTATTGGTTATTGATCGGAGATGAGTCTCGGTCATGTCTACATAGTTCTCGAACCCGTAGGGTCCGCACGTTTAACGTTTGATGACGATCGGTATTATGAGTTTATGTGTTTTGATTTACCAAAGGTAGTTCGGAGTCTCGAATGAGATCGGGGACATGACGAGGAGTCTCGAAATGGTCGAGACATAAAGATCGATATATTGGACGACTATATTCGGACATCGGAAAGATTCCGAGTGATTCGAGTATTTTTAGGAGTACCGGAGAGTTACGGGAATTCGCCGAGGAGTATATGGGCTTTATTCGGCTTTAGGGGAAAGAGAGAGAGGAGGCTGCGCACCCCCCCAAGACTTAGTCCGAATTGGACTACTGCGCCTCCTCCTTCCTCCTCTTCTCTTTTCCCTTTCCTTCTCTCCTACTCCTACTACTTAGAAGAGCTCCTAGTTCTACTAGGAAAAGGGGAATTCTACTCCCGGTGGGAGTAGGACTCCCCTAGGGCGCGCCATAGAGAGGGCCGGCCCTCCCCTCCTCCACTCCTTTATATACGGGGTAGAGGCACCCCATAGACACACAAGTTGATCAGTTGATCTCTCCCAACCGTGTGCGGTGCCCCTCTCCACAGAAACACACCTCGGTCATACCATTGCAGTGCTTAGGCGAAGCCTTGCGCCGGTAGCTTCATCATCTCCGTCAACACGCCGTCGTGCTGACGAAACTCTCCCGCGAGGCTCTACCGGATCAAGAGCTCGTGGGACGTCATCAAGCCGAACGTGTGCTGAACGCGGAGGCTCCGTACATTCGGTTCTTGATCGGTTGGATCGCGAAGAAGTTCGACTACATCAACCGCGTCACTAGACGCTTCCGCTCCCGGTCTACGAGGGTACGTAGACACACTCTTCCCTCTCGTTGCTATGCATCTAGTAGATAGATCTTGCGTGATCGTAGGAAAATTTTGAAATACTACGTTCCCCAACACTAGGTGCAGCTCTGGCCCATTAGGTGTCTTCTGGCCCATAAAAATTCTCCAAAAAGTTTCGCAGTGTTTGGGCTCCGTTTGATATTGATTTCCTGCGATGTGAAAAACATGCAGAAAACATCAACTGGCACTTGGCACTTTGTCAATAGGTTAGTACCAAAAAATGATATAAATGACTATAAAATGATAGTAAAACATCCAAGAATGATAATATAATAGCATGGAACAATAAAAAATTATAGATATGTTGGAGACGTATTAGCGCTTGGCGTTGGTCCGACATGTGATCTCCACAATGCCCACTCACATCCTCGTGGCCATGTCCATCAACCCCACAATTCTACGGAGAGTCACTCGGGTGATCCGCGATTTCCTTTGCAATGGTATGAAGGACGCAAGGCGGGTTCTTGCCTGGTTAGCTACACAGGAGTGTGCCTTACACTCGAGCTAGGCGTCCTCGGCACTAGTGACCTCCAGCACATGAGTGTCGCCCTGCATGTCTGTTGGAGCTGGCTGAAGGCCACAAACAACTCTAGGCTATGGCATTCGTTACACCTTCCAAAAATCAGATGCCGAGATGAGTAGTTTCTTCCAGGTTTCAACCTACTAGACCATTGGCAATGGACAAACTTGCAAATTTTGGATGGGTTATTGGCTTGATGGATACTCCATCTCTGAATTGGTGCCCACTCTCTTCACCCTGATCCCCACGAGACTGCATAGCGACCAACTGGTTTGTGATACCATCCTCAACCGGGTATGGATTTGCAACATCCAGGAAGCCATGGGTGCTCTTGCAACTATTGAGTACGTCCACATCTGGCGACGACTTTGCCTTACTGTTCTTGAGGAGATGTGTGATAAAAACACCTGGAGTTGTACTGACAATGTGGTCTACATTGCGAAATCTTATTACCTCGCGCTCTTACACATATCAATACCTTCACTTCAATGGTGTATTATCTGGAAAAGTTGGGCTTCCCTGAATTTCAAGTTCTTCATTTGGTTGGCATCCCTCGACTGATGCTAGACTGCTGATAGGCTCGAGAGGCCTGGCCTACCACATGATCCCCACTACGTGCTATGCTCTCTGGAATACGAGACCCCGCACCACCTTCTTGCAGGATGCGCCATGGCATGGATCACTTGGCACGAAATTCTCTCTTGGTGTCATTTCACGATATCTGAACTTTATGGCACGATCCATTCTTTGAGTTGTGTGGTCGTCGGCCATGGAAGCCACCCCTCCTTGCATGCGCAAAGGCTTGGGCTCGATCGTCATCCTCACCGCCTGGACCATCTAGAAGCCTCACAGCGTATGCATCTATAACAATGCATAACCTTCTGCCACAGCCATGATCAACTCAATCAAGGAGGAGGCACACCTCTGGGGAAAGCAAACACCCGCAACATCGATAGCATCATCCTTGTAACTTTGTGTGTAATCCTTTGGGTTGAGCAACCCTTTTCTCCTACGCTAGGATATCCATTACTACGCCCTAGTGTGCATGTTGTGTGGTGATCCACCCCTTGTACTCTTTTCACTCTCTATCAATGAAATGATACACTCTATGCATATTCACGAAAAATGGACAATTTCCTAAAGAATTTGAACACTTCAATATTTCAGCGAAACTATGCTTTTAATGATGGGAGTGATTCATAGGATCCAATTTCACTCTCAATCACATGGTCCTAGAGTGCTCATACTGTGATAAGGTCACAACCAAATAATTGGTGTTGCTTGATTTGTTTTGTAGTTCCAAGATGTTCTTGTTGCATATCATATCTCTCCACAACTAGATTCATGTTGCTACACATATTTCATTTGTGCATGCATCAGTCATACATCTCTCAGGCCAGCTGCTTGACCGTGGTAGAGAAAAACATGTACCAGAAGAGTTATGTCCTCTGTCCAATGACATCTATCGATGACATTGATGACAAATTTAGACGTGTCGGAGCAGGGAGTAGATCAGAGAAACTGGCGCAGTTCATGGCATTTGATAGTTGACTGACACAGTCGTGGTGAGCTGCATGGGTAACAAGAGATACATGCATATAATATAATGATAAGGACATGTGGTTTCATTTATAATGGTATATGTGGGTTATTATGTTCAACTTAGGATATCAATGTCTACTTGTGATGCGTTAGTTTTCTAAATCAATGGTCGGATTTTGCCTTTTCGTAAGGATTTATATTCCATCCATCATTTTTCTTTTGTATTTTCATTTAAATACTCCTAACGCATGAAAAATGATTTATAGTCCATCCATCATTTCCTAAGGAGTATATAATAATGGATAGTAGATAAACCTTATTAATTATAATCAAGGAAATAAATATGTGATACCAGTTGCGGTTACAAATATTGCAGTAACATGAACTAAATCATTGTGTCGTCAACTATTCCTGGAGAAATCTAATACAATAATGGTGTTATTAAATATTCCAATCATGTGCAGTTTAATTTGTAATTGCATCCTGAAATAAATACAGGAAAATGCGGCTGCCAATGCCAAGTCTAAGATTTGAACCCTGGTGGATTGGTTCCACCACAAGGAATCTAACCATTGGAGCTACACTCAATTCGCTATATTTACATATTTTTAAAGAGTGGTTTGTGCACAATAGAAATTTGGAAGAGTGTAAAAAAATTGGTGAGTTTTTGGATTGGAGATTGATAGACTATTTAAATTAGAGCATCTACAACCGGACTTGGCAAATCCGACCCCTCAAACACTTGTGGACGCGTCCGGTCGCGTTCGCGAACAGTGACCGATCACGGCTCAAAAAATGCATTCCACATCTGGATACCTCAAATTATAAACCTCAAATCCATATTATTACATGCAACGTGAAAGCTAATCTAAGTAGAGCTTGCCAGGTTCCGCTCGCCCGGCTCCGTCGTTGCCATGTTCGGCGGCCGACTGCGCTGTCCGGTCGCTGGCAAGGTAGAGTAGGGCATGGGACACGAGCGGGCTCACGGGACTCAAGGCATCGACATCTCCCATACCCTACTCTTCCTTGTCAGAGCCCAGAATCCAACGGTGCCGGTGGACGTTAGATCGATGACGGATCCATCCCGGGACAAGCCCCGGATGTACATCATGATGCGGTTTTGGCACCCAAACTGATGTGCCACACGGGGCGCCAGAGAATGCAACTCCAACTCGCCGATGTCCACCGTCCAAGGGCTGCCGCTGTCTCCTGCGCCAGGTGCCTTGCATGGAGGGCATGTCGTTCCATTCCCTCGATGGACGAGGCCCATGGTGCGTCCCATGCTCGACACGCCAACAGAGGGGCTGCACGTCTGCCAATGCGTTCAGATGCGAGACGGACCGCACGGCCTCCGGCGAGGCAGCTGCGGCTGGCATAGCGCTGGATCCATGCGCCATTTGGGCAGACATGATGGATTCCCGACGGAATGAGTCTGAGTGTTGCCTCACACGGGCCTCCTAACACCAGAGCGCAAGCCAAATGACCATCTCCTCCTGGGGCCGTGTTGGGCTCGGGGTCGATGTATCTAGAGGTGAAGGACTAGGATCCAATGTCCGCCATGCCACTGATGGTCGGACGGAGCTGGAGACGAGCTTGGGTGGCGGAGGGGGGGAGTGAAGTGACTAGGGTTTGGTCCGGCGAGTGGATGGGAAGGAATTTATGTGGGGTCAGGTGGGCCAGAGTGGGTCGGGTCTGACGTGGCGGGTGTGCCCCCATATCCGCCCCATATGTGAGCTAGATATGAGGGGTGCCGGTCGGCCCGGGCGTTTAAGGGACGTTTGAGGGGGCCGTCTGGGCCAAAAAATAGTGGCCAGACATAGACCGGACGACTCTCCCAGGAGTATGAGGCGGGTTTGAGGCGCCAGGCTGTAGATGCTCTTACATGGTTTTTGTAAACTCAGTGTTTTAAAGCATCTCCAACCGCCCCCAACAGGCCCCTAGAGCGCCTTTTTTACCACTGGCACAGAATAAATCACCCAGCCGTGGCCCTAGATCCTCGTTTTTTGCCGGTTTAGGCCGAAATTACAATCGGCGAACCCAAGTGGAACCTTGCGCGCCAGTGGGTGCCTGGGGGCACCGATTGAAGGGAAAAGGCGCATGTGCTACTTCTCGAGCTTGCGTTGTATTCCCTCGAAGAGGAAAGGGTGATGCAGCACAGTCGCGTAAGTATTTCCCTCAGTTTTTGAGAACCAAGGTATCAATCCAGTAGGAGACCACGCGCGAGTCCCTCACACCTGCACAAAAAAATAAGAACTTCGCGGCCAACGCAATAAGGGGTTGTCAATCCCTTTACAGTCACTTACGAAAGTGAGATCTGATAGAGATGATAGTTTGATATTTTTGGTATTTTTGGATATAAGAACAGAAAGTAAAAGCGGAAAAGTAAAGTAGATTGTAGATTGATATGTTGAGAATAGACCTGAGGGCCATAGTGTTCTCTAGTGGCTTCTCTCATGATAGCGATATTCTACGGCGGGTAAACAAATTACTCTCGAGCAATTGATAGAAAAGTGAATAATTATGAGACTATCTAGGCATGATCATTATATAGAGGCATCACATCCGAGAGAAGTAGACCGAAACGATTCTGCATCTACTACTATTACTCCACACATCGACCGCTATCCAGCATGCATCTAGAGTATTAAGTTCATAAGAACAGAGTAACGCCTTAAGCAAGATGACATGATGTAGAGGGATAAACTCAAACTTAGTGATACACACCCCATCTTTTTATCCTCGATGGCAACAATACAATGCGTGCCTTGCTGCCCCTACTGTCACTAGGAAAGGACACCGCGAGATTGAACCCAAAGCCAAGCACTTCTCTCATTGCAAGAACTATAGATCTAGTAGGCCAAACCAAACCAATAATTTGAAGAGACTTGCAAGGATATTATAATCATACATAAAGAGTTCAGAAAAGAACCGAATATTTCTCATAGATAATCTTGATCATAAACCCACAATTCATCGGATCTCGACCAACACACCGCAAAAAGAGATTACATCGAATAGATCTCCTCGAAGACCAAGGAGTACTTGGTATTGAGATCCAAAGAGAGAGAAGAAGCCATCTAGATACTAGCTATGGACCCGAAGGTATGTGGTAAACTACTCACAACTCATGGTGAGGCGATGATGATGATGTAGAAGTGCTCTGTGGAAGATCCCCCCTCTGGCGGAGCACCGGAACAGGCCCCAAGATGGGATCTCACGGGAACAGAAGGTTACGGTGGTGGAACTAGGGTTTTCTCTGTTCGTCTGATGGTTACGGGGTACGTAGGTATATATAGGAGGAAGGAGGGCACCGGGGGCCAAACGGGGTGCCCACGAGGCAGGGGGGTGCGCCCTATAGGGGGGGGTGCCCCCACCCTCGTGGACGCCACGTCTGCCCTACTCCGTGCTTCTCAAGTCTCCCTTGCATATTTTGCTCCAAAAATATCTCTCCCAAAGGTTTCATTCCGTTTGGACTCCGTTTGATGTTCCTTTTCTGTAAAACCTTGAAATAGGAAAAAAAAACAACAACAATCTGGACTGGGCCTTTGGATAGTAGGTTAGTCCCAAAAATAATATAAAAGTGTATAACAAAGCCAATTAAACATCCAAAACATCATAAATAATAGCATGGAACAATAAAAAAAATATAGATACGTTGGAGACGTATCAAGCATCCCCAAGCTTAATTCCTGCTCGTCCTCGAGTAGGTAAATGATAAAAACTGAATTTTTGATGTGGAATGCTAACCAACATAGTTTTCAATGTAATTCACTTAATTGTGGCATGAATGTTCAGATCTAAAAGATTCAAGACAAAAGTCTATATTGACATAAGAAATAATAATACTTCAAGCATACTAACAAAGCAATCATGTCTTCTCAAAATACTATGGCTAAAGAAAGTTATCCCTACAAAATCATATAGTCTGGCTATGCTCCCTCTTCATCACACAAAATATTCATATCATGCACAACCCCGGTTTCAGCCAAGCACTTGTTTTCATACTCTATTCTTCCAAACCTTTCAACTTTCACGCAACACATGAGCGTGAGCCATGGACATAACACTACGGGTGGAGTTGAGAGGTGGTTGTGGAGAAGACAAAAAGGAGGGAGATAGTCTCACATCAACTAGGCGTATCAATGGGTATGGAGATGCCCGTCAATAGATATCAATGTGAGTGAGTAGGGATTGCATTGCAACGGATGTACTAGAGCTAAAAATGTATGAAAGCTCAACAAAAGAAACTAACTGGGTGTGCATCCAACTTGCTTGCTCACGAAGACCTAGGGCATTTGAGGAAGCCCATCGTTGGAATATACTAGCCAAGTTCTATAATGAAAATTCCCACTAGTATATGAAAGTGACTAAACATGAGACTCTCTATCATGAAGAACATGGTGCAACTTTGAAGCACAAGTGTGGAAAAGGATAGTAGCAATTGTCCCTTCTCTCTTTTCTCTTATTTTTTTGGAGGGGCTTTCTCTTTTTTTAGCCCCTCTCTATTTTTTATTGGCCTTTCCTCACATGGGACAATGCTCTAATAATGATGATCATCACACTTTTATTTATTTACAACTCGATACTAGAGCCAGTATGACTCTATATGAATGCCTCCGGCGGTGTACCAGGATATGCAATGAATCAAGAGTGACATGTATGAAAGATTATGCATGGTGGCTTTGCCACAAATGCGATGTCAACTACACGATCATGCATGGCAATATGACAATATAAAGCATGTCATATGAACGGAACGGTGGAAAGTTGCATGGCAATATATCTCGGAATGGCTATGGAAATGCCATGATAGGTAGGTATGGTGGCTGTTTTGAGGAAGATATATGGTGGTTGTTTTGAGGAAGGATATATAGTGGGTGTATGGTACCGGCGAAAGTTGCGCGGTACAAGAGAGGCTAGCAATGGTGGAAGGGTGAGAGTGCGTAATATCCATGGACTCAACATTAGTCATAAGAATTCATATACTTGTTGCAAAAATTTACGAGGCATCAAAACAAAGCAATCAACGCATGCTCCTAGGGGGAGGTTGGTAGGATTTAACCATCGCGCGCCCCCGACCTCCACACAAAGGATGACACTCTACAAATACCTCATGCTCTAACTTCGTCACATAGCGGTTCACCATACGTGCATGCTACAGGAATCACAAACTTTAACACAAGTATTTCTCAATTTCATAATAACTCCACTAGAATGACTCTAATACCACTATCCTCATATCTCAAAACAATTATCAAGCATCCAACTTCTCATCATATTCAATGCACTTAGTGTGAAAGTTTTTACTACATTGATATTGGATGTCTATCATGTGAAGGCTAGTTTCATAGCCAAAGCACATTACCATGCTGTTTTAATAGACTCTCAAAAGGATATAAGTGAAGCATGAGAGATCAACAATTTCTTCGAAATATAATCACCACCGTGCTCTAAAAGATATAAGTGAAGCACTAGAGCAAAAATTATTCAGCTCAAAAGATATAAGTGAAGCACATAGAGTGTTCTATCAATTCCTAGGCCATATTTAACTCTCTCAAAAAGGTGTGTCCAGCAAGGATAATTGTGGCAAACTAACAAGCAAAGACTCAAATGATACATGACGCTCGAAGTAAAACACATATCATGTGGTGAATAAAAATATAGCTCTCAGTATAGTTACCGATAGATGAAGACGAAAGAGGGGATGCCTTCCCGGGGCATCCCCAAGCTTAGGCTTTTGGTTGTCCTTGAATTTTACCTTGGGGTGCCTTGGGCATTCCCAAGCTTAGGCTCTTGACACTCTTTGTTCCATAGTCCATCAAAGCAATACTCAAAACTTGGAAACTTCTCAACACAAAACTTAGACAAAAATTTCGTGAGCTCCGTTAGTATAAGAAAACAAACCACTACACAAAGGTACTGCAATGAATTCATTCTTTATTTATATTGGTGTTAAACCTACTTTATTCCAACTTCTCTATGATTCATACTTCCCAATACTACTCATAGATGCATTGAAATAAGCAAACAACACACGAAAAACAGAATTTGTCAAAAATAGAATAGTCTGTAGTAACATGTAGCTTTCGCATACTTCTGTAACTCCAAAAAATTGAAATAATTGGTAAACGTGAGGAATTTGTCTATTAATCATCTGCAAAAAGAATCAACTAAACATCACGCTCCAGTAAAATCTGGTGACCATTGTAGCGAGCGCTAATGATTTTGTTTTTCACAGCAAGATCATATAAACTTCACACATGTCTTCCCAAAGGTTCTACTTGGCACAAACACTAATTAAAACACAAAACCACATCTAAACAGAAGCTAGATGCAATATTTATTCCTAAACAGAAGCAAAAAGAAAATTGGGTTGCCTCCCAACAAGCGCTATCATTTTACGCCCCTAGCTAGGCACGATACATGGATAGATCTAGGTATTGCCATCTTTGGAAGGCATTTCTTTAATTAAGCACTTGTGATTCTTAGGATCTTCTTTATCCCTATTGATAATCAAACTTTTGGGCAAGAAATCAAGAAATTCATTTGTGTCAAAAGGTTCTCTTGCAAAAGTAAGAAAATTAGGATAAACACTTATGGATTTAAGATCCGTGATTCCTTTACTAGATGTTTCACCCTTGTTCTTAGGAACATACATGAACTTAGATAATTTAGTGGTAGAAGGATTTGAAGTAGTTTTTATAGCAGAAAGAGCAGAACCCACATTAGTAATAATATCCTCAAGTTTATTGATTCTAGTAGAATCTTGATCTATTTTTTCTTTAACTATGGGTTCCTTTTCCTTAAGATTTTCCAGAACAACTCCTACTTTGGATCCATATTGGGTAATTTCATTGTGGATTTTTCTGTCCAAGTTCTCTATCAACTCTACTGTAGCAACTTTGTTTTCAATGATTTCTAACCTTTGCATAACATGGTCCAAAGTTAAAACAGTCCCATTAACCATAAGAGGTGGTGAGCCAAATAATTCAGTCATTGCATTATAAGAATCAAAAGTATGGCTACCCAAGAAATTCCCTCCGGTAATGGTATCTAAAATAAATCTATTCCACGGAGTTATGCCAACATAAAAATTGCGAAGAAGCACGAAAGTGGAAAGCTTCCTAGTAGATCTATTTTGAGCATTGCAAATTCTATACCAGGCATCTTTTAAGTTTTCTTCCTCCCTTTGTTTAAAATTGAGAACCTCACTCTCGGGAGTATTGATAATGATAGGTGTGCTAGACATGATGACAAGCAAGCAAGTTGGTATATGACTTTTGCGTAAGCCTCCCCGACAACGGCGCCAGAAATTCTTCTTGCTACTTCTCGAGCTTGCGTTGTATTCCCTCGAAGAGGAAAGGGTGATGCAGCACAGTAGCGTAAGTATTTCCCTCAGTTTTTGAGAACCAATGTGTCAATCCAGTAGGAGAACCAAGGTCACTTACGGAAGTGAGATCTAATAGAGATGATAGTTTGATATTTTTGGTATTTTTGGATATAAGAACAGAAAGTAAAAGCGGAAAAGTAAAGTAGATTGTAGATTGATATGTTGAGAATAGACCCGGGGCCCATAGTGTTCTCTAGTGGCTTCTCTAATGATAGCGATATTCTACGGCGGGTAAACAAATTACTGTCAAGCAATTGATAGAAAAGCGAATAATTATGAGACTATCTAGGCATGATCATTATATATAGGCATCATATCCGAGACAAGTAGACCGAAACGATTCTGCATCTACTACTATTACTCCACACATCGACCGCTATCCAGCATGCATCTAGAGTATTAAGTTCATAAGAACAGAGTAACGCCTTAAGCAAGATGACATGATGTACAGGGATAAACTCAAACTTAGTGATATAAAGCCCACCTTTTTATCCTCTATGGCAACAATACAATACGTGTCTTGATACCCCTACTGTCACTAGGAAAGGACACCGCGAGATTGAACCCAAAGCCAAGAACTTCTGCCACTGCAAGAACTATAGATCTAGTAGGCCAAACCAAACCAATAATTCGAAAAGACTTGCAAGGATATTATAATCATACATAAAGAGTTTAGAAAAGAACCAAATATTTCTCATAGATAATCTTGATCATAAACCCTCAATTCATCGGATCTCGGCAAACACACCGCAAAAAGAGATTACATCGAATAGATCTCCTCGAGGACCGAGGAGAACTTGGTATTGAGATCCAAAGAGAGAGAAGAAGCCATCTAGATACTAGCTATGGACCCGAAGGTCTGTGGTAAACTACTCACAACTCATGGTGAGGCGATGATGATGATGTAGAAGCGCTCCGTGGAAGATCCCCTCTCCGGCGGAGCTCCGGAACAGGCCCCAAGATGGGATCTCACGGGAACAGAAGGTTACGGCGGTGGAACTAGGGTTTTCTCTGTTCGTCTGATGGTTTCGGGGTACATAGGTATATATAGGAGGAAGGAGGGCACCGGGGGCCAAACGGGGTGCCCACGAGGCAGGGGGCGCGCCCCCACCCTCGTGGACGCCACATCAGCCCTACTCCGTGGTTCTCAAGTCTCCCGTGCGTATTTTGCTCCAAAAATATCTCTCCCGAAGGTTTCATTCCGTTTGGACTCCATTTGATATTCCTTTTCTGTAAAACCCTGAAATAGGCAAAAAACAATAATCTGGACTGGGCCTTTGGGTTAGTGGGTTAGTCCCAAAAATACTATAAAAGTGTATAACAAAGCCCATTAAACATCCAAAACATCATAAATAATAGCATGGAACAATCAAAAATTATAGATACGTTGGAGACGTATCAGCGTGGACGCTCACCGTCAGTGACACCAGCCAATATTCCTGTTGTTTTTCCCCTTTCCCTCCATTCCCCCCTACCGACCCCTTTCTCGCATGCAACTCCCTCCATTGTCCGAAGTTACGCCCGCCATACCGCCGAAGAAGTATGCGCCACCTTGCCTAGCCACCGATTCCACGTAGCCAAAGCAGAGGAAGCCGAGGGCGCCGATGCCAAGGCCCCCGAGCTTGACGAACGCCCAGTGGAAGGCCGACGTTGATTGCCGGGCGGCGGTCACCAACGATCGGCAAAACAGGCTCAACATGAAGAAGGCTAGGGACGCGACGACAGAGGAGGAGGAGATGGCTCGCGCGAACATTGCAAACGAGTGCCAGCACCTTCCTCAACGGGCCATCCAGTACTCACAAGGCACGAGGGGTAGCCAGCAGAGCGTCGCGTCGCCGACCAACTTGTCGCCGTCGGTGTGGGCGTACGCGCCCTCGCATGACTACGTCGACGGTGACGAACTTGGCCGCTTCAACCCCAACATCACCTTCCTGCATGGCTCTGCCCCCTCCCCCCGCCTTCAACCCCGACCCACGCACGCCCCCACTCCCCACCCTCGCGTTCACCGCCGGCCTCAGCACCCAGTACGGCTACTCACCGACGTACTGAGGCTCGCCAGCTTTGCATCGTGGACCCCTGCCCTTTGCACCTAGCTTGGCACCACAATTTAGCAGCACCGACACCGACATGGACGAGATGATCACAAACGGCTCTGTCACCGCCACTTCGTGCCCCTGGTTCCGCATGCAAGACAAAATGCTAGACAACACTGTCGACATGGAGGACGCCGAGCATGACGATGCCGAGGAGGAGGTGGAAGAGGGAGAACTGATGGAGCCAGCGACCAAAGGGAAAAATAAGTAGCGGTCGTCCAACGCCAGGGCAGGCGAGCCTCGCATCAAGTGGACGCGGAAGGAACACGAGTGCCTCGCTGAAGCATGGAAGACTGTCAGCATCCACTCGATCACTGGCGTGAACCAGAATGCTGACACCTACTGAAGAAGGGTCAAGACGACGTTCTACGAGCGCAAGTTGGTCGACCTGACTTCGCCAGCATCCACATGGATCATGGCGATAAGGCCACAGCCAACCATTGGACGACCATCCAGTAGGCCCGCAACAAGTGGCATGGGATTTAGGAGGAGGTCATGGCTCTCCCGAAGAGCGGCGCCAACATCGAGCGACTGGTATGTCCATCGCTCGCCGGCCTAACTCTTCACCGTGTACTTCGTTGACACTTGTTCTTCGCCTATGCAGATGGTTCAGATGTTCGACATGTTTCGGCAGGACAACAACGACGACGAGTTCAAGTTCCTTCATGTCTTCACTAGGATCGAGTCATGCAAGAAATGAACAGAGTGTCGGCTCGCTCTCACCAAGACCAAGGATGGTGTATAAAACTCGGACGCGCCTGCCTCGGCGGCGGCAAAAGGGTGTCCTGATGGCAACAAAAGAGCCAAGGCGGCTGATACATCTCCAACGTATCTATAATTTTTTATTGTTCCATGCTATTATATTATCTATCTGGGATGTTTTATACGCATGTATATGCTATTTTATATGATTTTTGGGACTAACCTAACCCATAGCCCAGTGCCAGTTTCTGTTTTTTCCATGTTTTTGAGGTTCAAACGGAGTCCAAACAGAACAAAACTTTATGGAGATTTTTCTTGAACCAGAAGACACCGGATGGACTTGGAGTACACGCCAGGGGATCCGCAAGGCGGCCACAAGAGTGGAGGGCGCGCCCAGGGGGGTAGGGTGCGCCCCCTACCTTGTGGGCCCCTCGTGCCTCCCCTGACCTACTTCTTCCGCCTATAAATTCACATTTATTCCAAAAAAACCAGAACATCCATCGAAACCACTTTTCCGCCGCCGTAACCTTCTTTTCTCGCGAGATCCCATCTGGAGGACTTTTCTGGTACTCTGCCAGAGGGGGAATCAACCACGGAGGGTATCTACATCAACGCTATATATTGCCCTTCCGATGAAGTGTGAGTAGTTTACCACAGACCTACGGGTCCATAGCTAGTAGCTAGATGACTTCTTCTCTCTCTTTGATCTTCAATACCATGTTCTCCTCGTTGTTCTTGGAGATCTATCTGATGTAATCTTCTTTCAAGGTGTGTTTGTCAAGATCTAATGAAATGTGGGTTTATGATTAGATTATATATGAATAATATTTGAGTTTCTTGTGAATTTTTTTATGCATGATTTAATATCTTATTAATTCTCTTCGAACTATCAGTTTGGTTTGGCCAACTAGATTAGTTTTTCTTGCAATAGAACAAGTGATTTGCTTTGGGTTCAATCTGGCGGTGCTCAATCCCAGTGACAGAAAGGGACATGACACGTATTGTATTGTTACCATCGAGGATAACAAGATGGGGTTTTCATTACATTTCTTGAGTTAATTCCGCTACATCATGTCATCTTGCTTAATGCGTTACTCTGTTCTTATGAACTTAATACTCTAGATGCAGAATCGTTTCGGTCGATGTGTGGAGTAATAGTAGTAGATGCAGGTAGGAGTCGTTCTACTTGTCACGGACGTGATGCCTATATTCATGATCATTGCCATAGATGTCGTTATAATTATTCGCTCTTCTATCAATTGCTTGACAGTAATTTGTTCACCCACCGTAATACTTGCTATCATGAGAGAAGCCTCTAGTGAAACCTATGATCCCTGAGTCTATTTTACATCTTATAAGTTTCAGATCTACTATTTTGCAATCTTTTACTTTACAATCTATAAACCAAAAACCCAAAAATATTTACTTTACAAGTTCATCTCTCTCTATCAGATCTCACTTTTGTAAATAACCGTGAAGGGATTGACAACCCCTTTATAGCGTTGGGTGCAAGTTTGTTGTTTGTTTGTGCATGTATTTGGCGACTTGTGTGTAATCTTCTACTGGATTGATACCTTGGTTCTCAACCTGAGAGAAATACTTACTCTACTTTGCTGCATCACCCTTTCGTATTCAAGGGAAAAACCAACACAAGCTCAAGAGGTAGCAGGAAGAATTTATGGCACCATTGCCGAGGAGATCTACGTTAAGTCAAATCAAGATTTGTCTTCTTTCAACTCGCTAATCTCTGGTCTTGTTGAGATCTACGTCAAGTCAAGACCTACCAAGTACCCTTCATTAAACTCTCATGTCTTGCATTTACATTATTTTCCATTCGCCTCTCGTTTTCCTCTCCCCCACTTCTAAAACAATTTTTCGAAAAGATTTGCCTTTTCTTGGCCCTTCTTTCGTTTGTCTTGTTCGCTTGATTTTTGTGTGCTTGTGTGTTGGATAGCTTGCTTTGTCACAGTGGATTAACCAAAAAACATTGATCCTTACTCTAGAAAGTTGGTAGAAATTGAGAACAATGTTAGAAACTTTACGTCTTTACAATTTGAACACGATAATTTCTTTAGAAATGAGTTAAAATAGCAGAAAAGTTTTTTGGAATACATGAATAAAGAACTTGATGATATTTCTAAGGAATTTTATGGTCTGAAATCTCAATTTACTCATCTTGAAAATTTAGTTGGGCAAATCTCTGATAAGCAAGCCACCTTAGTAAATAAGATGGCTAAAAACCAGAATCTAAAAATAATGATGAAGATCTTTAAGTGATTGATGTGAGTCCTATTGAATCATTGTTTTCCAAAATATATCTTGATAAAGATGGGACTAGAGATGAGTCTACTTTAGTTAAGAGGCATCCCAATGATTCGGAGTTTTTAGATCTTGATGCAAAAACTGATAAAAGTGGGATTGATGATGTCAAAACTTTAAGTAGCGACGAACCCACTAGATTGGATCTCAAGGAATTTAATTATGATAATTTTTCTTTAACATGTTGTATTTCCTTGTTGCAATCCATGTTGAATTCTCCTCACGCTTATAATCAAAATAAAGCTTTTGCCAAACATATCATTGATGCTATGATGCAATCTTTTGAAGGAAAGCTTGAATTAGAAGTTTCTATCCCTAGAAAACTTTATGATGAGTCGGAACCTACTATTAAGATTAAGATTAAAGATTATGAGTGCCATGCTTTGTGTGATTTGGGTGCTAGCATTTCTATGATTCCAAAAACTTTATGTGATGTGCCAGGTTTCCGTGAATTTGATGAGTGATCTTTAAATTTGCATCTTGCGGATTCTACTATTAAGAAACCTATGTGAAGGATTAATGATGTTATTATTGTTCCAAATAGGAATTATGTGCCCATAGATATCATTGTTCTTGATATAGATTGCAATCCTACATGTCCTATTATTCTTGGTGGACCTTTTCTTAGAACAATTGGTGCAATTATTGATTTGAAAGAAGGAAACATTAGATTTCAATTTACGTTAAGGAAGGGCATGGAACACTTTCCAAGAAATAAAATTAAATTTCCTTATGAATTTATTATGAGAGCTACCTATGGATTGCATACCAAAGATGATAATACCTAGATCTATTTGCGTTTTATGCCTAGCTAAAGGCGTTAAACACTAGCGCTTGTTGGGAGGCAACCCAATTTTATTTTTGCTTTTTTAATTTTTGGTTCTATTTTTAAATAAATAAACAATATTAATTATGTATTAATTGTGTTTTGGTGTTTTAATTAGTTTTTGAGCCAAGTAAGAACTTTGGGATGGCTTACGGTGATCTTTGATTTGATTTTGCTAAAAAAACAGAAACTTTTGCGCCCAGTGCAGAAAATTCAATAATTCACTGGAACGTCGAAACCTGCTGAATTTTTTAACACAAAATTGATATACAAACTCCCCACGTCTTCCATTTTTTCAGAATTTTTAGAGTTACAGAAGTATGCGAAGTTTTCAGATTGCTACAGACTATTCTATTTTTGACAGTTTCCGTTTTCTGTGTGTTGTTTGCTTATTTTGATGCATCTATGGCTAGTATCGGGGCGGGGGGGGGGGGTATGAACCATGGAGAATTTGGAATACAGTAGATATTACACCAATATAAAATTAGAATAAGATCACAACAGTACCTTGAGTGGTTATTTCCTTTGCTTTACTAATGGAGCTCACGAGATTTTCTCTTGAGTTTTGTGTTGTGAAGTTTTTAAGTTTTGGGTAAGGATTTGACGGACTATGGAATAAAGAGTGGCAAAAACCTAAGCTTGGTGATGCCCAAGGCACCCCCAGGTAAAATTCAAGGATGGCCAAGAGCCTAAGCTTGGGGATGCCCCGGGAAGGCATCCCCTCTTTCGTCTCCATCTATCGGTAACTTTACTTGAGGCTATATTTTTATTCACTACATGATATGTTTTTGCTTGGAGCATCGTGTATGATATGAGTCTTTGCTTTTTAGTTTGCCACAATCATCCTTGCTGTACACACCTTTTGAGAGGGACATGCTTCATTCGTGATTTATTAGAATACTCTATGTGCTTCACTTATATCTTTTGAGCTAGGCAATTTTGCTCTAGTGCTTCACTTATATCTTTTTAGAGCACGACGGTGGTTTTATTTTGTAGAAATTATTGAACTCTTTTGCTTCACTTATATTATATTGAGAGTCTTAAAGAACAACATGGTAATTTGCTTGGGTTATGGAATTAGTCCTAAAATGATAGACATACAAAGGATATATAATAAAAACTTTCATATAAAGACCATTAAATATTATGTGAACTTTGGCTTCTGGTAAATGTTTTGAGATGTTAAGATGGTAATATTAGAGTCGTGCTAATGGTAGTTTGTGCGGTTAAAGAAATAATTGTGTTAAGGTTTGTGATTCCCGAAGCATGCACGTATGGCTTATGTAACCAAATTGGCGCGCGCTATATCTTAATTGTTTCCTCTTTGCGGGAAGGTCGGGGGCGCGCGATGGTTAACTCCTACCACCCCCCCTAGGGGCATGCGTCGTAGTGCTTTGCTTTGAGGGCTAAGTAGATTTTTTGCAACAAGTATGTGAGTTCTTCATGACTAATGTGAGTCCATGGATTATACACACTCTCACCCTTCCACCTTGCTAGCCACTCTAGTGCCGCACAACTTTCGCCGGTGCATAAAACCCTCCTTATACCTTCCTCAAAACAGCCATCATAACTACCTATTATTGCATTTCCATAGCCATTTCGAGATATATTGCCATGTAACTCCACCGTTCCGTTTATTATGACACGCTTCATCATTGTCATATTGCTTTGCATGATCATGTAATTGACATAGTATTTGTGGCAAAGCCACCGTTCATATTTTTTATATACATATCACTTTTGTTCATTGCACATCCCGGTACACCGCCGGAGGCATTCATATAGAGTCATATCTTTGTTCGAGCATCGAGTTGTAATATCGAGTTGTAAGTAAATAAAAGTGTGATGATCATCATTATTAGAACATTGTCCCATGTGAGGTTATCAAAAATAAAAGAGGCCAACGAAGCCCAAATAAACAAAAGAGGCCAAAGAAGCCCACCAAAAAAAGAGAAAAAGAGAGAAGGGACAATGTTGCTATCATTTTCCACACTTGTGCTTCAAAGTAGCACCGTGTTCTTCATGATAGAGAGTCTCCTTTGTTATCACTTTCATATATCACTAGTGGGAATTTTTCATTATAGAACTTGGCTTGTATATTCCAACGATGGGCTTCCTCAAATGCCCTAGGTCTTCATGAGCAAGCAAGTTTATGCACACCCACTAGTTGTCTTTTTGAGCTTTCATACACTTATAGATCTAGCACATCCGTTACGTGGCAATCCCTACTCACTCACATTGATATCGATTGATGGACATCTCCATAGTCCATTGATTTGCCTAGTTGATGTGAGACTTTCTCCCTCCTTTTGTCTATTATCACCTTCATTCCACCCATAGTGCTATGTCCATGGCTCACGCTCATATATTGCGTGAAGAGTTGAAAAAAGGCATGGAAAAGTAGAGTATGAAAGCAATTGCTTGGCTGACTCTGGGACGGGCATGAGGGGTGTTTTGTGTTAAGAAAAGGGAGCATAAGGACTATATGATTTGTAGGGATAACTTTCTTTAGCCATGTTATTTTTGAAGCTTCATAGATTGCTTTTAGTATGATTGAAGTATTATTGTTTTGATATTGATAATTTTATTTTGAGTCTTATGGATCTGAACATGCATGTCACAATAAAGAATATTACACTGAAAATTATGTTGGGTAGCATTCCACATCAAAAAAATTGTTTTTATCATTTACCTACTCGAGGACGAGCAGGAATTAGACTTGGGGATGCTTGGTACGTCTCCAACGTATCTATAATTTTTAATTGTTCCATGCTATTATATTATCTATCTTGGATGTTTTATATGCATTTATACGCTATTTTATAAGATTTTTGGGAAGAATCTATTAACCCAGAGCCCACTGCCAGTATATATTTTTCCTTGTTTTTGAGTTTCACAGAAAAGGAATATCAAACGGAGTCCAAACGGAACGAAACTTTACGGAGATTTTTGTTGGACCAGAAGACACCAGATGGACTTGGAGTACACGCCAGGGGATCTGCGAGGCGGCCACAAGGGTGCAGGGCGCACCCCCTACCTTGTGGGCCCCTCGTGCCTCCCCTGACCTTTTTCTTCCGCCTATAAATTCACATATATTTCAGAAACCCCAGAACATGCATCGAAACCACCTTTCCGCCGCCATAACCTTCTGTTCTCGCGAAATCCCATCTGGAGGACTTTTCCGGTACTCTGCCGAAGGGGGAATCAACCACGGAGGGCATCTACATCAACCCTATTGCCCTTCCGATGAAGTGTGAGTAGTTTACCACAGACCTACGGGTCCATAGCTAGTAGCTAGATGGCTTCTTTTTTCTCTTTGATCTTCAATACCATGTTCTCCTCGTTGTTCTTGGAGATCTATCCGATGTAATTTTCTTTTGTGGTGTGTTTGTCAAGATCCGATGAATTGTGAGTTTATGATCAGATTATCTATGAATAATATTTGAGTTTCTTGTGAATTCTTTTATGCATGATTTAGTATCTTAGTAATTCTCTTCGAACTATCGGTTTGGTTTGGCCAACTAGATTGTGCTTTCTTGCAATGGGAGAAGTGCTTTGCTTTGGGTTCAATCTTGCGGTGCTCAATCCCAGTGACAGAAAGGGACATGACACGCATTGTATTGTTGCCATCGAGGATAACAAGATGGGGTTTTCATCATATTGCTCGAGTTAATTCCGCTACATCATGTCATCTTGCTTAATGCATTATTCTGTTCTTATGAACTTAATATTCTAGATGCAGAATCGTTTCGTTCGATGTGTGGAGTAATAGTAGTAGATGCAGGCATGAGTCAGTTTAATTGTCACGGACATGATGCCTATATTCAAGATCATTGTCATAGATGTCGTTATAATTATTCACTCTTCTATCAATTGTTTGATAGTAATTTGTTCACCCACCGTAATACTTGCTATCATGAGAGAAGCCTCTAGTGAAACCTATGGCCCCCGGGTCTATTTTACATCTTATAAGTTTTCAGATATACTATTTTGCAATTTTTTACTTTTCAATCTATAAA
>LR738712.1:499095416-499146182 GCA_902687465.1 Secale cereale
CCCCCCCCCCAAAAAAACATTACTAGTTCATCTATTTCTATCAGATCTCTGTTGTGCAAATAACCGTGAAGAGATTAACAATCCCTTTATAGCGTTGGGTGCAAGTTGCTTGTTTGTTTGTGCAGGTATTTAGCGATTTGTGTGTAATCTCCTACTGGATTGATACATTGGTTCTCAAACTGAGGGAAATACTTACTCTACTTTGCTGCATCACCCTTTCCTCTTCAAAGGAAAAACCAACGCAAGCTCAAGAGGTAGCAGCGGCGAGGGACGCGACACCCGCTGTCGAACGGTTGCAATCGTCAATAGAATAGTGCATCGCCGACGCGAAGAGCCATGCCGCCAAGAGGGTGGAGAAATCCGGGGCGAGGTTGTCGGCGTTGATGACGAAGCATGACGTCAAGCCCGACCTTCTCAGGACCAACGTCGCCGCGAAGAAGAGGACCACCGACCTGGCGTTCCTGATTGGAGTAGACATGGCGATGATGGACTAGCAGGTGAAGGTGTGGTACCTGACGAAGCGCGACCTCATCTTGAACCAGATGACAGGACCGATGGGACCACTGCCACTACGCCCACGCCTACGCCTACGCCAACGTCGAGCACTGCAGCTGTGCCCACAACGCCGATGCCGACCTCTCCCTGCCCTACGGTAGAGGAGCCTGTCGTTTAAGTTCCATGTCTATGGTTCCTACCCTTTTGATTGTCGTACTTTGGCTATGTTCGATCACCGGCCAGTGGCATGATGATCGCCGACCTGTGACATGATGATCGCTGAACTTGTGTCTTTTTGATAGCGGGAAAGAGAACTTTGAATTTCTGTGCGTTTGAGGACCAAAACCTTGGAGCGCGGTTGGAAACATGATCCCACATGCAAAAAAATACGTCGGCGCAAATGGGCAAAGCCCTTCGCCGGGTGCGTTGAGGGCCAAACGGCTGGAGATGCTTTTAAGGTTGGGCACGCGTTTTTTTCTGAATAAAAAGATACGGTGAGATGATCCCCGCCGATGATAATCACCATTTCTCCGTTGATGAGAATCATGCATGTTGGAGAAGTAACATCAACACCACGCATGCACGAAAAGTTAGCTCGGTTGCTTCAGCTCATATTACAAGGAACTGAAAAGGTGACAAAATGTTAGGTAGATCGATCCGATGAATGAATTATCCACGAGGATGATCTCTCCGGTGGATCGACTTCGTGGAGAATTTAATTAATGGTCTTTTCTCGAATGCTATTTTCGGCTAAACAATTGGGCACAAGGTTCTAAAATATCCACCCACAGTCTACTGAAGAGGTATTATAGTACACTTTTTTTTGGGCAAATACGGTATGTAGCAGTACACTTAAGGAGCTGCGTGCTAGCCGCAGTAGTGTAGCGCCTACTAATGCGAGTACCTATTAGCATGTGTATATAAATGCCAGTGCCCAGTGCCTAACAACATGCGTGCTTATATTTGCAAATTATGGCGGATTCTCTCGTGTGTAGGTTACGCCTACATCTGTCTCGAAGATTGCAACAATACATTTTTTTTCTTTTCGAAACGGAGGTAAAAGTTTTGCCTCGTCGATTAATTAAAAAGGAAAAAATTACCCAACTAACTAGTGAAAAACCGGGCGAAAACCAATACAAACGGAGCATACATTAACTACTCACATGGCTAGAAACGTCACAATCGCACGGGCGGCATCCGCCATACTCTTCGAATACACAAAATCCACAAACCCCAACATTGCTCCTACGCCAAGTGACCCTGACAAGAACAACTCGACACAAGACATCAGGCACAATCCAACCCACAACGATAACCCAATGCAAGAGGACGGGCCGAGAGACCGAAGATCATCCATTAAGCAGCCAAAGACGCCTGCCTATGGCGCCACTCTTGTCTTTGCCCGCCTTCTTTTGTTTGCCTTTAATTGGCGTCCTCGTCAGGAGGCAAGTAATTGACTTGCCCAAATCAGGTTTATCAACCTCCACACTGCCGAGCAAGTCACAAAGTTCTTACGCGAAGAGAGCATTTGAATTTAGAGAAGGTGCCAACATACATGGCTCAATGGTCATGCCATTCTCGGGCATCACTTGATTGATGGTCGTAGACGAGGGAAGGGCAACAACATATAAAACTCTGTGCTCCATGACACCCAGAGGTAGGCTTGCCAGCGCCTGGCACCCAATGGACTTAGGTGAGCGAGAGATTAAGATTGCAATCAATACATCGTACATGAAAGAAATGAAACCATCCCACACTAGTGTCGTTCCCCTGCCCAGAAGCAAATTGTAACCGTCGGTCGCTACCTCCACCTCACGCAGTCTCCCTCACCGCCCTGCACGGCGGCGGGAGGGGGGTATTGAGGTCTCGGGCGTCTCTCCAACGTGGATCTGACGAACGGTGGCGCATGGTGATGCGGGTCGATAGCCCATAGTGGCGCGGAGGTGCGGCTTCATGGTGTCGGAGTAGGGTCGTGTGAGTGCGGCGAATCTGGCGTCTCCACCCTACGACACAACTCTGTGTGCTGGGGTGGCTTCTGGAAGTGTGGTTGCGCATGATGGTAAGCAGAGGCACAACTGGTTAAGGGCTATGGTCGGGAACCGTGGTGGTTCTTGGCCTCGGGTAGCGCTCCACCGTTCCCATGATTTTTGCCATGGCGCGATCGCCTGTGTCGTGGCCGGAGGCCCTGGATCCTTTCGGTTTTGGTTATATATAGCCTGGTGGCTGGTGCTGGTGAATGGCTGCGTGTGGTCACCGTGAGGTGCGGCTAGCTGCGGTGGCTACTTTGTGTTCTTTGCCGGATGCTAGTTCAGGGTGGCGGCGATTGGTGTTCTTGGCGGGCGTGATGGTGGTAGATGTGCGGCCGGCGGTGTGTTGCAAGTTTGGGTGAAGACCGTATCTCTGCCCTAGGCCTATGACCAGCGATGACAACAACTACGGGGGTCGCTGACCTTGGATGCATCGTTGCATGGCTGCCTCACTCCTCCCGTGTGGGTCTACTGGTCGCCGCAGTTTTGGGGGAAACCCTAGATTCATGTGATCAAACGATGGCGACAATTTCGCATTGTATCCCCTCTCGGGGGCTTCGTCTTTGTAGTTGGGCATTGGCAAATGGGATCGGTGGAAGGCGACGGTGTTAGCGGCCAGGCTTCTGTGGCAATGATGATGATGGCAAGCAATGTCGCGGACATGACAATGGTTGAGGAATCCATCTCTTCTTCAGTGTGCCCGTGGGATTGCCTCGGTTTGTTTGTTTGTTGCCAAGTTTGAACTGCGATGGCAGGGTCCTAGTGGCGATGCTGAAGGGCAACATGGGTTTGTTCGATGGTCTTTCGCGGCGCCAGCCTTGTATGATTCTCCTTTGTAGATCTTGTCGGAGTCGGATTTGTGCTACCCTTGTTCCGGGTAGTTTGTGTTTCGGTATGAATCTTCATGTATCTTCGC
Organism: Secale cereale; assembly: GCA_902687465.1. Classification (NCBI taxonomy): domain Eukaryota; kingdom Viridiplantae; phylum Streptophyta; class Magnoliopsida; order Poales; family Poaceae; genus Secale; species Secale cereale. Next base: position 499,098,855 of record LR738712.1, read on the forward strand.
TCGACCTCTATGATGTCGGCTGGTCGACGGTCGTCTATTGTGAAGTCGAAGTCACTTGCTCAGGGAGAAGGGATGGTGATGATGCATGTGTGGGGATAAGTGATGATGATGACTCCCGTGTGCTATCTCGACGAAGCTCACTTTGCAGATGTGTGTGAGAGGTCTCTTGTGTGTTTCATTCAACGGATTGTGATGGTTTTCCATTAATTTTCTGGGCAATTGGATTGTTTCGTCATATCCTCAGCTAATAGTGATGTGCCTATTAGATGAAATTTGTTGGGCCTTGAAGATGAAGGGTTTGTAGCATCGAAAGAATCCTCCTTGAATATTTGAGAACCATGGTATCAAATCCATGAAGTTCCCTACAAGCCAATCTCCAACTTGACAAATGAGATTGTGAATCTCACTAGCTTTGCTAGTTACATGGATTAATGCATTGAATGGTTGGAATTGATTTTTGCATGCGTAGGAAATTAAATTCAGAATATTAACAAACAAAAAAGCAAGTGAATGGAGCTGTATTTATGAGGAATAATTGACCAGGATCCATAATTTCACTAGTGACATCTCTCCAAAATAGATAAGGTGTGATTAACAAATTACAATTGTGTAAGTGCATCTGGTGCCCTCTTTGCGTTTTTGGAGCATTTACGACAAAAGTGGTTAAGGGACTAATGTGTTTGTGAGTATATATAGGTGAAAGTCCTTGAAGAATTGGTTTACCTATCATAGATGAGCCATAAAAATGTGAACGAAACATTGAAGAATTAGGCGCGCTCGCAGTGAAGAATTAGCTGAAGAACTTGATTATGAAGACTTAGTCTTGTATAGTTATTTTTATTCTTCACCGAGTCACAGGGAAAACCATGCTATCAAGAGGGTCCAGGTGATACAGAGATTGTATTTCCAAAGTGTGCTCAATCCAACCTATTTTTTCGAGTAAATACTTTGAAACACTCTAGCAGCATGATCCTTTTTGTTCAGTGTCTGAAATGATAATAAGTCCTCAAAGAAGAGTTAGGAAACTAACATTTTGGTTCTCCTACCATGAGGAAATTCAGAGTTTGAATTTCCGGCCGTTGCCTCACTAGCGACATCTGGTTGGCGGCCCGTCCTGTCCAATGGTCACTTGGAGGCCTCAGGATGTGACCCTGGCTAAATAGCCCCCCACACCACCATAAGTTGGTTCACTACTCCATAGTAATTTGCGGTAAGTGTCATAAAAGCATCCCATCCTTCTGATTCATTTGAGCGATTCTTAGTGACGAAAAACCCTAAGTACCCAATGACAAAGTGATTGAGCATCACTGAAGAATCTATTCGAGTGATCCGAAGACTTGTTACTCTTGAAGATTATGATCTTCTAGACGGTTACACATCAGTTCTGAGCAGCCAAGAGTCAATGTGGATCTACGATGAAAAAATATGTGAAGATTTCGAAGATATACATTGAAGATCTACCACGAGTGATTGGGCGAACTCTAAGTGATCTTAGCTCAAGAAGAATAGGCTAAAGATTTGGTCTTCTAAGTTAAATCTCAGTCTTCCAACTAGACGTACAGTTGTCACGACAACACGAACTGGTGCCACATATCTCATGTCTTTGTCGAGCAATTCGTTCCATATTCTTATTTAATTGAATGTTGTGAATACTTTGCTCCCTATCTCCTTTGAAGAGTTTCTCCGGAAAACCTTGCTATTCCGTTGCTTTCTCTTATGTTAGGCTATATCTCCAGTCTAGCTACTCTTAAGTGTACTTGTCCGTTTGTTCGTCTAGTTTACTTCTTTCATTACTTAATATGCATGCTATCTTATGTTCTGATGACTTTGTCCCAGTACCGAACACATGCTTAGAGTAGTTCTTATTCTGCAAGTATTTCTTCTTTATTGTTTAGTTGGCTAATCCTTCGAAGAAACTGATAAAAATCTTCCACCCATCCCCCTTTGGTTGATTAAACGCTCTTTCAAGTTGTGTATTGATTAAATTGTAGTTGTCATGTTTGATCATACATGTCATGATTGCATCTAGACATTACATCCTTAGGGCATCTCCAATACGGACCCTCAAATCACCTGATTACGTGCGTACCACGCTATCCCAGTGTGTTCTACCATCCAACGCGGGCTTGTATCGGTCCACCGAGTGGTCTGGACGCACTTTTTCCCGCAAATTGGAAGCGAATGGGGTGGGCTTTGGACGAGTCCGAATAGTAGCCACATAGGACTATGAAGCACCCGTCCCATAATATCCCTCTCATGGTCCCATTTTCTTCCAATCTGCCCCCTTGCTTTGCATCCTCACCCTTCAACGTCGCCGTTGCACCTCTCTGGCCGCCACACAGGCATTGTCGGACCTCGCAACCAGCACTGATGCGCCTGCTTGCCTTGTACAACGGTATCATCTAATCTGGACCCGTCTGTAGCGCTCCTTGAGGGAGTCCTGGATCGAGGGCTCCTCGGGAGGCCAGATAACTCTTGATGGGCCGTACTGGTGGGCTGTGAAGATCATAGTCGAAGATCATCTCTCGTATACGGATATGACTCATGTATTCGTATAATGGCAAGTTTTAGGTTCGGGTGTAATCTTTCCTTCCTCTGTAAGATGATATGTACAAACCCTACGCCCCTTCGGTGTGTATATAAACCGGAGGGTTTAGTCCGTAGAGGCTAATAGAAAAACATAAATCCTCATAGGCTAGACTTTAGGGTTTAGCCAATACGATCTCGAGGTAGATCAACTCTTGTATTCATATTCATCCATATTAATATAGCAGGAAGTAGGGTTTTACCTTGATCGAGAGGGCCTGATCCTGGGTAAACATTGTGTCCCCAGCCTCCTGTTACCATCGATCCTCAGACGCATAGTTCGGGACCCCCTACCCAAGATCCGCCGATTTTGACACCGACATTGGTGCTTTCATTGAGAGTTCCACTATGCCGTCGACCGAAGGACTGATGGATCGCGTCATCAACAACAACTGCAACACTAAGGAATCTTCCCTCCCGGCCAGCTCTTTGTGTTCGGCGGCTTCGTGCTTCGCGCCAACACTGAAGGCCTCCTCGAGCAGATTGAGAGCTACGCCCCTGGCCATCATGTCAGATTCTGAAGCTTAAACTACGTTGTTGACATCCGCGAAGACTTGATCTTCGACGGATTCGAGCCCGCGGCAACCTCTCTCTGCCATCACGATGAACACGATCTAGCTCTGTCATCGGGTCAGGAAATAGCACCTGCAATAGTTCTCGCCCTAGATCCGGAACATATCACGTCATCCAAGGACGGGAAGCTCAACCCCGCCACAGAAGCCGCAGGCTCCACGGGATTGGAGCCGCACACGGACCCAACTATAAGTGGGGTATGTGTTATCCGAACCCCGGACCCAACTCCGGCCTCATATTCTGAATCACACGCATCTTGCGCCCTTTAAGCCAGATCAGGCATCTATCGCCGAATTTAGCGCTACAGATATCTTCCAGCACTCACCCTTTGGCGACATGCTAAAGTCGTTAAGATCCCTCTCCCTAGATGGGGACGCACAACCGCATTGTATCTGGTTCGAACTGTAGGCTGATGGAGAATTTTTCTCCCCACCCACCACCCACTTGGTAGCCACGGTTGAATATCTAACTGACCTACTTGACTACACTTCCGAAGACTTCGAAGGGATGGACCTCGAAGCCGAAGCAAATCCAGATCAAAGCCGACACGTAGCCGGGCGGTGGACAGCTAAGTCTTCATACGACGTGTACATGGTGGATACACCTAAGGAGAAGGAGGGCGACGGTGAAAACAATCCCTTAGAGGACAAGCCTGTCAAAGAACCTCCCAAATGTCGGCGTCCAAAGCACCGAACCAAATCCTGTAAAGGAAAAGATAGTAACACTGTCACTAACGACGGTGATACTCCGGAACAAGCCGAAGACCCCGCAGACCCAGTGATGGAGCAGGAGGAGCGTGAGGATGGCGAACAAAGTCTGAAGCCGCTGTCTGACGACAGCGATGCCGAAGACAGTTATTACGAACCTGTCTCCAAAGAAGAAGTGAGCCTGGGCGACGACGAATACATCGTCCCAGAAGAACCCTCAGAACAAAAGCGTTTCCATTGGAGGCTTATTGCCACCGCAAGGAGCCTGAAAAAGCAGTAGGGACAGCTTCGAGCCGCACAGGATACGCTGAACGGTAGATGGAACGAAGTACTAGATGCTTAGCAGAAACATGGCTATAACGGCCAAACCAAAGACTATCCTAAGCGTAAACTACTGCCCGAATTCAACGACGAGGCCGCTGCGCCTATACCGCCGAAGAATAACACCGCCGACAAACCGGACCGACCACCTCGCGGATGGGACAGAGTCACTAGCAATGGTGTACACAAACCCGCACCACCACCCCGTAAAGGAAAGGAGGATGCGGCTCAAGTCCGGAAACATGATCTGCGTGAGGACCTACACAAAAAAGCTAGCAAGACCAGGTCTATCTACAGACCTAGGGACCGAGCTCCTGCACGGGACGACGGCTATCAAGCCAATCGCGCTGGTTATATACCAGTGCGGGGTCAATACCGAACATCACAACCATCGGACATACGCCATGACATAGCAAAATAGAGGCGCCGCACACCCTCTGTGCTTCACTGATGAGGTGCTGGATCATGATTTTCTAGAAGGGTTTAAACCCGTGAACATTGAAGCGTAGGATGGAACAACGAATCCTGTCGTATGGATAGAAGACTTTATTCTTCACATCCACATGGCTCGAGGAGATGATCTCCACGCCATTAAATATCTACCCTTCAAGCTGAAAGGACCAGCTCGGCACTGGCTAAACAGCCTCCCAGAGAACTCCATTGGGAGTTGGGAAGAACTTGAGGACGCTTTTCGGGCCAATTTTCAAGGGACCAATGTCCGGCCCCCGGACGCTGATGATCTAAGTCACATCACCCAACAAACCGGGGAGTTAGCCCGCAAGCTTTGGAATTGGTTTCTCACTAAGAAGAACCAAATCGTCGAATGTCCGGACGCAGAAGCCTTAGCGGCATTCAAGCACAATGTCTGGGACGAATGGCTAGCCAGACACCTTGGACAGGAAAAGCCGAGGACAATGGCAGCCCTGACTACACTCATAACTCGCTTTTGCGCGGGTGAGGATAGCTGGTTGGCTCGTAGTCGTACCAGCAACCCTGGAACATCTGAAGTTAGGGACGGCAATGGACAACCACGACGTAACAAAAGAAACGTCGAAACAATGCTGGAAGCCCATATGATACAGCGGTAAACGCCGGATTCAGCGGCTCTAGACCCGGTCAATGAAAGAAGCCATTTAAAGGCAACAAGGATGGTCCATCTAGTCTGGACAAAATATTAGATAGGCCCTGTCAAATCCATGGCACCCAGAGAAACCCGCAAACCATACCAACCGTAATTGTTGGTTCTTCAAGAAGGCCGGCAAGCTCAATGCCGAACACAAGGGGAAGGAGCCTCAGAGCAAAGACGAGGACGAACCTCGCCAGCCGAATACAGGAGGGCAGAAGAAATTTCCACCGGAGGTTAAAACAGTGAACATGATATATGCCACTCATATCCCAAAAAGGGAGCATAAGCACGCACTCCGAGATGTCTACGCCGTTGAGCCTATTACCCCCAAATTCAACCCATGGTCGGCCTGTCCGATCACTTTCGATCGTAGGGATCATCTGACTAGTATTCTTCATGGGGGTTCGGCTGCCTTAGTGCTCGACCCAATAATCGATGGATACCATCTCACCCGAGTCCTCATGGACGGCGACATTGGTCTTAATCTGATATATCAGGAAACTAGACCCGTCAAGAATTAAGCCAAGAAACATGACCTTTAAATGAGTGATACCAGGCGTAGAAGCCCGCTGCACGGGCTCTTTAACATTGGAGGTCGTATTCGGCTCTCCTGGTAACTTTCGAAGCGAAGAGTTAATCTTCGACATACCTCCATTCCGACGTGGCTATCACGCTTTACTCGGCAGAACGGCCTTCGCCCGCTTTAAAGCAGTCCCGCGTTATGCTTATCTAAAGCTTAAAATGCCTGGACTAGGTGGCGTCATCACAGTCAATGGAAATATGGAGCGCTCTCTCCATATACAGAGGAGGACACTGCGGCCTTAGCAGCCGAAGTCCAAAAATTGCCTATTCAAGCCGGATAATCTGTCGGTTGCAGGCATAACTAACTGAAGGAAATATGCCCTAGAGGCAATAAGAAAGTTGTTATTTATATTTCCTTATATCATGATAAATGTTAATTATTCATGCTAGAATTGTATTAACCGGAAAGTTAGTACATGTGTGAATACATAGACAAAACAGAGTGTCCCTAGTATGCCTCTACTAGACTAGCTCATTGATCAAAGATGGTTATGTTTCCTAACCATAGACATGAGTTGTCATTTGATCAACGGGATCACATCATTAGGAGAATGATGTGATGGACAAGACCCATCCGTTAGCTTAGCACTATGATCGTTTAGTTTTACAGCTATTGCTTTCTTCATGACTTATACATGTTCCTATGACTATGAGATTATGCAACTCCCGAATATTGTAGGAACACCTTGTGTGCTATCAAACGTCACAACGTAACTGGGTGATCATAAAGATGCTCTACAGGTGTCTCCGAAAGTGTTCGTGGTGTTGGCATAGATCAAGACTAGGATTTGTCACTCCGAGTGTCGGAGAGGTATCTCTGGGCCCTCTCGGTAATGCACATCATAATAAGCCTTGCAAGCAAATGACTAATGAGTTAGTCACGAGATGATGTATTACGGAACGAGTAAAGAGACTTGCCGGTAACGAGATTGAACTAGGTATAGAGATACCGACGATCGAATCTCGGGCAAGTAACATACCAATGACAAAAGGAACAACGTATGTTGTTATGCGGTTTGACCGATAAAGATCTTCGTAGAATATGTAGGAGCCAATATGAGCATCCAGGTTCCGCTATTGGTTATTGACCGGAGATGAGTCTTGGTCATGTCTATATAGTTCTCGAACCCGTAGGGTCCGCACGCTTAACGTTTGATGACGATCGGTATTATGAGTTTATGAGTTTTGATGTACCGAAGGAGTTCGGAGTCCCGGATGAGACCGGGGATATGACGAGGAGTCTCGAAATGGTCGAGACGTAAAGATCGATATATTGGACGACTATATTCGGACATCGGAAAGGTTCCGAGTGATTCGGGTATTTTTCGGAGTATATGGGCCTTATTGGGCCATACGGGAAGAGAGGAGAAAGGCCCCTTTTTCCTTTTCCCTCTCCACCTCTTTCCTTCTCTCCTACTCCGAAAAGGAAAGGGGAATCCTACTAGGACTTGGGAGTCCTAGTAGGACTCCCCACACTTGGTGCGCCCCCTGCAGGGCCGGCCTCTCCCTTGCTCCTTTATATACGGGGGCAGGGGGCACCCTAGGACACACAAGTTGATCAGTTGATCTCTCCCAACCATGTGCGGTGCCCCCCTCCACAGAAACACACCTCGATTATACCGTTGGAGTGCTTAGGCGAAGCCCTGCGCCGGTAACTTCATCATATCCGTCACCACGCCGTCGTGCTGACGAAACTCTCCCGTGAAGCTCAACTGGATCAAGAGCTCGTGGGACGTCATCAAGCTGAACGTGTGCTGAACGCGGAGGTGCCATACGTTCGGTACTTGATCGGTTGGATCACGAAGAAGTTCTACTACATCAACCGCGTCACTAGACGCTTCCGATCGGTCTACGAGGGTACGTAGACACACTCTCCCCCTCGTTGCTATGCATCTAGTAGATAGATCTTGTGTGATCGTAGGAAAATTTTGAAAATACTACGTTCCCCAACAGTGGCATCATGAGCCAGGTCTATGCGTAGATGATATACACGAGTAGAACACAATGAGTTGTGGGCGATACTAGTCATACTGCTTACCAGCATGTCATACTTTGCTTCGGCGGTATTGTGAGATGAAGCGGCCCGGACCGACATTACGCGTACGCTTACGCGAGACTCGTTTCACCGTTATGAGCACTCGTTGCTTAAAGGTGACTGGCGGGTGTCTGTCTCTCTCACTTTAGCTGAATCAAGTGTGGCTACGCCTGGTCCTTGTGAAGGTTAAAACAACACATACTTGACGAAACATCGTTGTGGTTTTGTATGCGTAGGTAAGAACGGTTCTTGCTAAGCCCATAGCAGCCACGTAAAACTTGCAACAACAAAGTAGAGGACGTCGTGATGTGATATGGTCAAGACATGATGAGATATACGGTTTTGTATGAGATGATCATGTTTTGTAAAGTTATCGGCAACTGGCAGGAGTCATATGGTTGGCACTTTATTGTATGAAATGCAATCGCCATGTAATTGCTTTACATTATCACTAAGCGGTAGCGATAGTCGTAGAAGCAATAGTTGGCGAGACGACAACGATGCTACGATGGAGATCAAGGTGTCGCGCCGATGACGAAGGTGATCATGACAGTGCTTTGGAGATGGCGACCAAAAGCACAAGATGATGATGGCCATATCATGTCACATATTTTGATTGCATGTGATGTTTATCTTATTATGCTTCTTATTTTGCTTAGTTCGATGGTAGCATTATAAGATGATCCCTTACTAAATTTCAAGGTATAAGTGTTCTCCTTGAGTATGCACCGTTGCGAAAGTTCGTCGTGCCGAGACACCACATGATGATCGGGTGTGATAAGATCTACGTTCAAATACAACGAGTGTAAGCCAGTTTTGCACACGCAGAATACTCGGGTTAAACTTGACGAGCCTAGCATATGCAGATATGGCCTCGGAACACTGGAGACCGAAAGGTCGAGCGTGAATCATATAGTAGATATGATCAACATAAGATGTTCACCATTGAAAATACTCCATCTCACGTGATGATCGGACATGGTTTAGTTGATTTGGATCACGTGATCATTTAGATGACTAGAGGGATGTCTATCTAAGTGGGAGTTCTTAAGTAATATGATTAAATTGAACTTTAGTTTATCATGAACTTAGTCCTCATAGTATTAGCATATCTATGTTGTAGATCAATAGCTCATGATGTTGCTCCCCGTTTATTTTTTATATGTTCCTAGAGAAAACTAAGTTGAAAGATGTTAGTAGCAATGATGCGGAATTGTTCCGTGATCCGAGGATTATCCTCATTGATGCACAAAGAATTATGTCCTTGATGCACCGCTAGGTGACAGACCTATTGCCGGAGCAGAAGTAGACGTTATGAACGTTTTGACAAAAGCTCGGTATGATGACTACTTGATAGTTTAAGTGCACCATGCTTTACGGCTTAGAACCGGGACTTCAAAAACGTTTTGAACGCCACGGAGCATATAAGATGTTCCAAGAGTTGAAATTATTATTTCATACTCATGCCCATGTCGAGAGGTATAAGACTTCTGACAGTACTTTGCCTACAAGATGGAGGAGAATAGCTCAACCAGTGAGCATGTGCTCAGATTGTCTGGGTACTACAATTACTTGAATCAAGTGGGAGTTAATCTTCCAGATAAGATAGTAATTGACAAAGTTCTCTAGTCACTATCACCAAGTTAGTAGAACTTCGTGATGAACTATAATATGCAAGGGATAACGAAAGGAATTCCCGAGCTCTTCACGATGCTGAAGTCGGCGAAGGTAGAAATCATGAAAAAGCATCAAGTGTTGATGGTTAACAAGACCACTTGTTTCAAGTAAAGGGCAAAGGGATAGAAGGGGAACTTCAAGAAGAATGACAAGCAAGTTGTCACTCCCGTGAAGAAACCCAAAGCTAAAACTCAAGCCTCAAACTAAGTGCTTCTACTGCAAAAGAAATGCTCACTGGAAGTGGAACTAGCCTAGATACTTGGCGGATAAGAAGGATGGCAAAATGAACAAAGGTATATTTTGATATACAGATTATTGATGTATACTTTACTAGTGTTCATAGCAACCCCTGGGTATTTGATACCGGTTCAGTTGCTAAAATTAGTAACTCGAAACGAAAATTGCAGAATGAACAGAGACTAGTTAAAGGTGAAGTGACGATGTGTGTTGGAAGTGGTTCCAAGATTGATATGATCATCATCACACACTCCCTATACTTTCGGGATTAGTGTAAAACCTAAATAAATGTTATTTGGCATTTGCGTTGAGCATGAATATGATTTGATCATATTTGTTGCAATACGGTTATTCATTTAAAGTCATAGAATAATTGTTATTCTGTTTACATGAATAAAACCTTCGATGGTCATAGACCCAATGAAAATAGTTTGTTGGATCTCGATCGTGGTGATACACATATTCATAATATTGAAGCCAAAAAATGCAAGGTTAATAATGATAGTCCAACTTATTTGTGGCACTGCCGTTTAGGTCATAATGGTGTAAAGCGCATGAAGAAACTCCATAGTGATGGACTTTTGGAATCACTTGATTATGAATCACTTGGTGCTTGCGAACCATGCCTCATGGGCAAGATGACTAAAACTCCGTTCTCCGGAACAATGGAGTGAGCAACAGATTTGTTGGAGATCATACATATAAATGTATGTGGACCAATGAGTGTTGAAGCTCGCGGCGGGTATCGTTATTTTCTGACCTTCACTGATGATTAGAGCAGATATGGGTATATCTACTTAATGAAGCACAAGTCTGAAACATTTGAAAATTTCAAAGAATTTCAGAGTGAAGTGGAGAATCATCGTAACAAGAAAATAAGAGTTTCTACGATATGATCGTAGAGGTAAAATATTTGAGTTAGCGAGCTTGGCCTTCAGTAAAAACAATGTGAAATAGTTTCACTACTCACGCCACCTGGAACACCACAGTGTAATGGTGTGTCCGAACGTCATAACCGTACTTTATTAGATATGGTGCGATCGATGATGTCTCCTACCGATCTACCACTATCGCTTTTGGGGTTATGCATTAGAGACAGCTACATTCACGTTAAATAGGGCACCATCTAAATCCATGGAGATGACACGGTATGAACTGTGGTTTGACGAGAAACCTAAGCTGTCATTTCTTTAAGTTTGGGACTGCGATGCTTATGTGAAAAAGTTTCAACATGATAAGCTCGAACCCAAATCGGAGAAGTAAATCTTCATAGGATACCCAAAAGAAACTGTTGGGTACACCTTCTATCACAGATCCGAAGGCAAGGTCTTTGTTGCTAAGAGTGGATCCTTTCTAGAGAAGGAATTTCTCTCGAAAGAAGTGAGTGGGAGGAAAGTAGAACTTGATGAGGTAATTGTACCTTCTCCCGAATTGGAAAGTGGAACATCACAGAAACTAGTTCCAGTGATTCCTACACCAATTAGTGAGGAAGCTAATGATGATGATCATGAAACTTCAGATCAAGTTTCTGCTGAACTTCGTAGATCAACCAGAGTTCGTTCCGCATCAGAGTGGTACGGCAACCCGGTTCTGGAAGTCATGTTACTGGACCATGATGAACCTACGAACTATGAGGAAGCGATGATGAGCCCAGATTCCGCAAAATGGCTTGAGGCCATGAAATCTGAGATGGGATCCATGTATGAGAACATAGTGTGGACTTTGGTTGACTTGCCCGATGATCGGCAAGCCAACCCGGTTCTGACGCTGACGGTAATGTTACTGTTTACAAAGCTTGACTTGTTGCGAAAGTTTTTCAACAAGTTCAAGGAGTTGACTATGATGAGACTTTCTCACCCGTAGCGATGCTTAAGTCTGTCCGAATCATGTCAGCAATTGCCGCATTTTATGAAATCTGGCAAATGGATAACAAAACTGCATTCTTTAATGGATTTATTAAAGAAGACTTGTATATGATGCAACCAGAAGGTTTTGTCAATCCTAAAGGTGCTAACAAAATGTGCAAGCTCCATCGATCCATCTATGGACTGGTGCAAGCATCTCGGAGTTGGAATATACGCTTTGATAAGTTGATCAAAGCATATAGATTTATACAGACTTGCGGTGAAGCCTGTATTTACAAGAAGTGAGTGGGAGCACTACAACCTTTCTGATAAGTATATGTGAATGACATATTGTCGATCGGAAATGATGTAGAATTTTCTGGAAAGCATAAAGGAGTGTTTGAAAGGAGTTTTTCAAAGAAAGACCTTGGTGAAGCTGCTTACATATTGGGCATCAAGATCTATAGAGATAGATCAAGACGCTTGATAAGACTTTCGATGAGTACATACCTTGATAAGATTTTGAAGTAGTTCAAAATGGATCAGTCAAAGAAGGAGTTCTTGCCTGACTTGTAAGGTGTGAAGTTGAGCAAGACTCAAAGCGAGACCACGGCAGAAAAATATAGAGAGAATGAAATTCATTCCCTATGCCTCAGCCATAGGTTCTATAAAGTATGCCATGCTGTGTACCAAACATGTTGTGTACCTTGCCATGAGTTTGTCAAGGGGGTACAATAGTGATCCAGGAGTAGATCACTGTACAGCGGTCAAAATTATCCTTAGTAACTGGATGACTAAGGAAATGTTTCTCGATTATGGAGGTGATAAAGAGTTCGTCGTAAAGGGTTACGCCGATGCAAGCTTTGACACTAAATCCCGATGACTCTAAGTATCAATCTGGATGCGTATTGAAAGTGGGAGCAAATTAGCTAGAGTAGCTCTATGCAGAGCATTGTAGACATAGAAATTTGCGAAATACATACGGATCTGAATGTGACAGACACGTTGACTAAACTTCTCTCACAAGCAAAACATGATCACACCTTATTACTCTTGGGTATTAATCACATAGCGATGTGAACTAGATTATTGACTCTAGTAAACCCTTTGGGTGTTGGTCACATGGCGATGTGAACTATGGGTGTTATTCACATAACGATGTGAAATCACATGGCGATGTGAGCTAGATTATTGACTCTAGTGCAAGTGGGAGACTGAAGGAAATATGCCCTAGGGGCAATAATAAAGTAGTTATTTACATTTCCTTATATCATGATAAATGTTTATTATTCATGCTAGAATTGTATTAACCGGAAACTTAGTACATGTGTGAATACATAGACAAAACAGAGTGTCCCTAGTATGCCTCTACTAGACTAGCTCATTGATCAAAGATGGTTATGTTTCCTAACCATAGACATGAGTTGTCATTTGATCAACGGGATCACATCATTAGGAGAATTATGTGATGGACAAGACCCATCCGTTAGCTTAGCACTATGATCGTTTAGTTTTACTGATATTGCTTTCTTCATGACTTATACATGTTCCCATGACTATGAGATTATGCAACTCCCGAATATCGTAGGAACACCTTGTGTGCTATCAAACGTCACAATGTAACTGGGTGATCATAAAGATGCTCTACAGGTGTCTCCGAAAGTGTTCGTGGTGTTGGCATAGATCAAGACTAGGATTTGTCACTCCGAGTGTCGGAGAGGTATCTCTGGGACCTCTCGGTAATGCACATCATAATAAGCCTTGCAAACAAATGACTAATGAGTTAGTCACGAGATGATGTATTACGAAATGAGTAAAGAGACTTGCCAGTAACGAGATTGAACTAGGTATAAAGATACCGACGATCGAATCTCGGGCAAGTAACATACCAATGACAAAAGGAACAATGTATGTTGTTATGCGGTTTGACCGATAAAGATCTTCGTAGAATATGTAGGAGCCAATATGAGCATCCAGGTTCCGCTATTGGTTATTGACCGGAGATGAGTCTCGGTCATGTCTACATAGTTCTCCAACCCGTAGGGTCCGCACGCTTAACGTTTGATGACGATCGGTATTACGAGTTTATGAATTTTGATGTACCGAAAGAGTTTGGAGTCCCAAATGAGACCGGGGATATGACGAGGAGTCTCGAAATGGTCGAGACGTAAAGATCGATATATTGGACGACTATATTCGGACATCGGAAAGGTTCCGAGTGATTCGGTTATTTTTCGGAGTATATGGGCCTTATTGGGCCATACGGGAATAGAGGAGAAAGGCCAAAAGGAAGGAGGCGCGCGCCCCCCCTTTGGTCGGAATTAGACAAGAGGTGCAGCCCCTTTTTCCTTCTCCGTCTCCACCTCTTTCCTTCTCTCCTACTCCGGAAAGGAAAGGGGAATCCTACTAGGACTTGGGAGTCCTAGTAGGACTCCCCACACTTGGCGCGCCCCCTCTAGGGCCGGCCTCTCCCTTGCTCCTTTATATACGGGGGCAGGAGGCACCCTAGCACACACAAGTTGATCAGTTGATCTCTCCCAACCGTGTGCGGTGCCCCCCTCCACAGAAACACACCTCGATTATACCGTTGCAGTGCTTAGGCAAAGCCCTGCGCCGGTAACTTCATCATATCCGTCACCATGCCGTCGTGCTGACGAAACTCTCCCGTGAAGCTCAACTGGATCAAGAGCTCGTGGGACGTCATCAAGCTGAACGTGTGCTGAACGCGGAGGTGCCGTACGTTCGGTACTTGATCGGTTGGATCGCGGAGAAGTTTGACTACATCAACCGCGTCACTAGACGCTTCCGCTGCCGGTCTACGAGGGTACGTAGACACACTCTCCCCCTCGTTGCTATGCATCTAGTAGATAGATCTTGCGTGATCATAGGAAATTTTTGAAAATACTACGTTCCCCAACACTAATTGTGTCTGGCTCATGCCTCAGTGCGGTAGCTCAGATGAACCTGAGCTAGATTAGCAGCTACGCCCCATCGACTGCCCCATAAGGTGATAGCACATGTACCTCGAGTGCATAACTATGCCTTAAAAATCCCTCGGGCAGCACTGGGGGCACACTTCATATAGTCCATAGTTTGGCCTGATCCTATTCGGACTTTAAACCTATATTTTTAGGTTCATTAAACGAACCAGTCTTGTCATGGCCACACTGGATTTCTTTTTCTATTCCAGGTTTCTTTTTTACAAACGGCAATCATACTCCCCCCTTCAAGGACACATTACAGAAGAAGAAACGGCGCAGACGTGCAGTAGGTACCCACATTGAGCTTTCTTTTTAGATTAAGACCCTGTGTAAACCTTTTTTCTTTTTCTTGCTATATATATTTCTGGCATGTAAAATGTCCAAGAAGGTTATCAGCATCATTTGTAAGCTTATGGCTCGCCGTACTATAAAGGGATGTTAATTGAACAGCTTGATTCACATTATGTTCGAAGTTTTATTCACTCACCATTAATGTTATCTCCCCACATCAGATTACCACATGTGCCTTGCCAATAAGGGTCCATCACCAGGGGCTGTATTCAGCCCGGTATATGTCAAAAAGACCGAACACCTATAGGGAGTGTTAGGCGTCCTGGATGTTTGCCTAATATGCATCAGTTCCAAATCATGTCTTGGGTCAATAGTTGGGTTGCCTGGCTCCTGTGCTTACCCCTATGTTCCCGATTGTTTGGCTAGGGTGTAAAGGAAGAACTACTGCGATTGTACTTCTGGCTTGTCCGATCAAGTACCTCAGTAGAGAAAGCCAAAAACTGACCGTCATGATAGGCGAGAACCTGGTCCGCAATCCGGTGACTTAGTTTCATACTACGATCGATAGATATCTACCCCGTGTTATACGAAGGGTTGGTTTTTTCGCCCAGCCAGGTGCAATTGGATACCTTAAGTGAGGAATATCATATCCGCGCCAGGGGCTAGTACCTAGCCCCACATGTCAAGCACCTATGACTAAGTGAAAGCAATAGCACCGCATAGTATGATTGCCTGGTTCGCTCCGCATACACCTCCTATACGGACCAAGACGTTGGATAACGAGTGTACATGCATATGACCGAACACCCGAGTACTATGTACATGGGGGCTGAAGCCGACGACTGGAAACTTCCAGATTTAAATAAACAGTCACATAGGAGGTAAAAGACGCTTATATTATAATAGCCAAAAGTCATATACATCTGATTCATAAGCCTAAGTATTTACATCTGGATACAATTACTCGAAGATAATGTCCTTCGAGCACTGAACTGCTACAAGGCGGGCACCTTCCATGACGTCATCGAAGTACTTCTCCGGCTTACGGTGCTCCTTGCCAGCGGGCGGCCCATCGGTGGCTATATGCTTCGCCCTCATCTTTGCCGAGTGCACTTTCACACGAGCAAAGGCCATCCGAGCACCTTCTATGCAGGCCGAACGCGTCAACGCGTCGACCTGCAGACTCGGCTCGACGAGCCGTTTCACCAATTCGAAGTAGCTACTTGGGATTGGATCAGCAGGCCATAGCCGGACTATCAAGTCCTTCATGGCCGAACCCGCCATGTTGTGCAGCTCGACCACCTGCTTCATCTGGTCGTTGAGGGGCACTGGATGTTTTGGCGCATAGAACTGCGACAAAAACAACTTCTCCGTTTTGTTCCCCTCCTGGGCTCGTAAGTACTGGGCAGCATCAGCACTGCTCCTCGGAAGATCAACAAACACGCCTGGAGAACTCCATAACCATGTCAGCCCAAGGTACTTCTGCCCTCCGAAGATGCTCTGTAAGAGAAATGTCTTACCAGATGCTATCTATGGCGCCTACTTGATTTCTTCACAGGTGCTGCGCGCCTCGCCTCGCGCACCCTGGGCAGTCTTCACTGCCGCAGTAAGCTCGAATGCTTGTTCCGAAGCCTTCTTTTCCAATGCCTCACATTTGACAATGGCATCGTTGAGCTCGACCTCGACTTCGGACACCCGAGCCCGGTGCTTCTCGCACTCAGCCTTTTCAGCCTCCAAATTGGCAGCCACTTTATCAGCAGCTACCTTGTTCGCTTCGGCCCCCTTCTTGGCCTTGGCAACTTCTCCCTTGAGGGCCTCGAGCTCAGTAGCGCCAACTGTGTAATACAAAATACCATATAAGAGTTTATAAACATACTCAATCAATTAGTCCTCTTGACATCTTAATTTTTTTTAAATCTGCATACCCTTTGTTTCATCTAAACGCTGATTGACACGATCGAGGTCCGCGTTGGCTAACAAGAGCTTCTGGTTTAGTTCAGCAACCTCTGCATCTCGCGCAGTTGCCAAAACTAGTGAAGCATGCACAACAGTTCAGCTCTGTAAGTATGCTAGACTATGGATACTTGGTCCGATTCTCTTTAGAATCACACAAAGCATCAGGGGCTACTGGCTATGTATGTGCGTACAACAATAATAAAGTTCTATAAAGAACATTACATTGCTTACCTCAAAGCCTGTTAACAGGCTATTGAAGGCTTCATTCAGTCCGCCCTTGATGGACTGAATCTTCTTCATCACCGCACCCATCACGGTGTGGTGCTCTTCCACGATGGAAGCACTTTCCAGTGCTCCCTCCATAGGATCCGGCGCTTCCGGATTGTCTCCGGGTGCCGTCGTGTCCGCCCCCACCTGGGGGGCCTAGTCTTCGGACCCCAGAGCCACATTAGGCTCCGGGTCAATGTTCGGGAGGGCCTCGGATTGTTCGGGTCCCCCATCTTCGGTCTCCATGGGGGTTGTTTCCCCATGGTCTGTGGTGGCCGAGGTATTACCCCCGGTCGCCCCGTCACCGGCCCCGCCCTCATCTCCTTGCGCAGAGGACACCCGCTGGGAGGACACTTCAGTGTCCCCGCCAATCATGGGCGATGGAGCTCGGACCAGCGGGTCACTCTCCATCTATCCAGGCGCTAGAGAGTTCCCCTCGGATAAGGAGGCGTCGGGGTGTCCTCTGGGAGGGTTGTAGGTCCGCAGATGAGAAATACTAAGTAAGCATAAAAAAATGCTAAATAATTAAAAGGTGCAGCAGTTAATCCGGTCAAACTTACGATTCGGGCAGGGGATTCTCCGTGGGCTTCACCACGAAGCTATGTTCGGACGAATCCGAACTAGCAGCGAGGCTCATCTTCCTCCGGGAAGCGACCATTCCTGCTTCAGCAGGGGCCGCCCTCTTCTTCCCCCTGCCTTGCGCAGGGGGCTCTTCTTCTCTTTCCTCTTCTTCTTCCTCCTCCTTATCATCTTCCTCCCCCTTTTCGAAGGAGAGAATGTTGATCTCCTCGGACATCTTCTCCGCAGGACGGGGGCTGTCTACGGCCCCCTTGCTCTTCTTCTTGGGCTTCTTGGTTGGCGCCTTGTATGGCGCCGAGACTAGCATCGCCGTTAGTCGAGGCAATTCTGGGTCTTCGGGCAAAGGCACCGGACACTTGATCCGGGTCGCCTTCTTCGTTTCCTGTTATCACCGAGCCCTATATATCACACAAAAACTCCAATTCCTGTTATCATTAAATAAGGGAAGAAATATATGTTCGGCGAAGTTTTCTATTACCTCTTGGGCGGAGAGCATGGTACTAAAGCCCGCGTCCTCGGTTTCTGTCGGCCACTCCTTATGGCTCTTAAAAAGATGCTTCCAGATCTCTTTGTGCGTAAAGCCGAAGAGATGCTTCAGCGGCTTATCTCCTACCAGATTAGACTCCCATAGGGAGGAGTCCCAGCTTTGGCAAGGGAGAATAAGCCGGGCCAACATTACCAGGACCACGGACGAGAGCTGGTGCCCTTTGGAAATCACGCCGGATACACGGCTCTGGATTGTCGTCACTTCAGTTTGAGACCCCCAGTCCAGACCCTTTTTGGTCCAGGAGGTCAACCTCTCTGGGGGTCCGGATCTGAAAGCAGGCTCCGCCGCCCATTTGGCGTCGCGGGGTTTAGTGATGTAGAACCACTCCTGCTGCCAGACCTTATTCGTCTCTACGAATGACCCTTTGGGCCAAGTCGCATTTGGGAGCTTGCTAATTATGGCGCCCCCGCATTCTGTGTGCTGCCTATCCACCACCTTTGGCTTCACGTTGAAGGTTTTGAGCCATAGGCCGAAGTGTGGAGGGATGCGGAGGAAAGCTTCACACACCACTATGAAAGCGGAGATGTGAAGGATTGAGTTCGGGGCTAGATCATGGAAATCCAGACCGTAGAAGAACAGTAAACCCCGAACAAAGGGGTGAAGCGAAAACCCTAGCCCTCTAACAAAGTGGGAAGTGAACACTAGCCTCTCGCCCGCCTCTGGGACAGGAATCACTTGACCCTTGGCAGGAACTCGGCGCGCGATATCGGTGGCGAGATAGCCCGCGCTCCGCAGATCCTCCACGGTTTTTCAGTAACCGTGGAGGCCTCCCACTTGCCCCTAGCACCGAAACCAGCCATTGCTGGGGAAGGAGGCGGTGGTTGAGGAACGCAGAGCAGTGGGCGCAGGAGATGGGGAAGCTGGGGCTAGAGAGATTGGAGAGCTTGGGCTTGTGGAAGGTGTGGGCTGATAAAAGGGACTGGTTTCCTTTTATAATGATGTGAATACAGAGAGTACACCCACTTTAGCCATAAACCTCGCCGGTTCCCAAAGCGGTTGTGCGTAATGGGCGGCGTGGGTGCTCACGTCATATTTATAAGGATCCCACAATAAGCGGGCACGATCTCTATTCTGATAAGACGTGTCAATGAGGATATGCCTTGAAACGTGGAACCAGGGCCAAATAAAAAGGTTCGATATGTTAGTGGGATGGACGTGACGCTTCACCAAAAGTTGTCAGTAGAGACACACTATTCATTTTCTTTTAAGAGCCTTGCCTTCGAGGCTAAGGGTTGTACTAACCTTGCAGAGTCGAACACAATACACCTTTTTGCAGAAGATATATTCAGAAGAAGGAACCCGCCTTGCGATGCCAAAGACAATACGGAATCCGAACTCATCCTCATGGAAGTCAGGTTCAGGGGCTACTGAGGGATTACTGGATCGAGGGGTCCTCGGGAGGCCAGATAACTCTTGATGGGCCGGACTGGTGTGCTGTGAAGATCATAGTCGAAGATCATCTCTCGTATCCGGATAGGACTCCTGTATTTGTATAATGGAAAGTTTTAGGTTCAGGTGTAATCTTTCCTTCCTCTGCAAGATGGTATGTACAAACCCTAGGCCCCTCCGGTGTGTATATAAACCGGAGGGTTTAGTCCGTAGAGGCTAATAGAAAAACACAAATCCTCATAGGCTAGGTTTTAGGGTTTAGCCAATACGATCTCGAGGTAGATCAACTCTTGTATTCATATTCATCCATATTAATATAGCAGGAAGTAGGGTTTTTCCTCGATCAAGAGTGCCTGAACCTGGGTAAACATCATGTCCCCAGCCTCCTATTACCTTCGATCCTCAGACGCATAGCTCGGGACCCCCTACCCGAGATCCACCGGTTTTGACACCAACACTCCTCCTTCCCCGTCAATGACATCCATGGCGGATGCTACTTCTCGATCTTACGTTGTATTCCCTCGAAGAGGAATGGGTGATGCAGCATAGTAGCGTAAGTATTTCCCTCAGTTTTTGAGAACCAAGGTAACAATCCAGTAGGAGACCACGCGCGAGTCCCTCGCACCTGCACAAACAAATAAGAACTTCGCATCCAACGTGATAAGGGGTTGTCAATCCCTTTACGGTCACTTGCGAAAGTGAGATCTGATAGATAGGTGTGGGGACCCCGACTCATAAGTCGAGATCACCGAATGCACGTGTACAGTGATCCCAGAGATCAATGCTCACTGAGCACATAGACGCTTAATAACAAGAGTCTTACATCCATACATACCGTTTTTACACAAGTAGGACCATTGTGGTCAAGTCTTGAGAATATCATCGCAGCGGAAATCTTCAATAACAACTTGGACCCATGCCATCTACCTTAACCTTAAAGGCTTTCTGACTGGGAAGCGTCCTAGCTCGCATGTTTATCACCAAGAAATCTTCATCACATCATGTTCTTTCATGCCTGGCCAATAAAACAACCAATGGCAAGCCAATGAGTACATTGAATGTACTCGCAAGCAACCCAAGTCGGATAATAGAATGATTATGCAAGGCTCTGCTACTAAATTGGCATTTTTGCGTAAGGCTAGTTTTTTATATGCAAGTATGATCAACATATATCAAGGACATGCATGTGTCTGCAACAAGTATCAGGAGGTTACAGACATCAATATCGAGAAAGAGTTGTAAACAACTCATGTTCAAGCTCATCGTGACTTCCTCAAGAATCACATCATCAATATCACCGAACCGTGTTGTTTTCCTCAGACACACACTAGGTTTCGCAAACAATGGACGTAGCCCAAGAGCGGTTACCCAACTGTCCTTGACCGTGGACACGGCTATTCGAATAGTTTTATACTCTGCAGAGGTTGCACACTTTACCCACAAGATCCGGGGAACTTTCGTGTCATCCACGACCCGCGGTACCTCAAGTACCCGGGGTAAGCACCCGATCACTATCTTTCCCTAGACGACACTAACATAGAGTCCACTCGATTGGTAGTAACCCCCGTGCCCAACATTTCACATCTTAAAATTGTGGAGCCTCGCTCCCATATTCATCACATACCACTAGCACGGGGTACCAACGGTGTGTCCGGTGCCCTGTAAAAACAGTCATGGCCGCCTATCAAAGCACGACCCCGTCCCGAGAGTGACCTCGTGTCACCCCCGTCACTAGTAATGCGGGCACCATGCTAGTATCGGCCTAGGTAATCAATAATGCCCTTTCCCATATAAGGGTAGAGTGGTTGCGCATGTAAGGTTGGAATAACGGTCGCAACTTAAACCAATCCGTTTTGAAAACAATACACACACTTGCCTCGGTACACCACTTTGTCATCAAGTTGTTACCCAACTCATTATCTCCCTCGGGCATAAGTGGCACCCGACGGGGTTTTCAAAAAGTCTTTTCAAAGTGCTCTGCCTCCTTCTCCATGCATATTCCCGTCCCATTTGCGTAGCCACTACAATAGCATCCTATCTACTCCCACCCGCATAACCCTCATAGGAAGGTAGGGTCATGCTTGATGCAAGATTCAATAGGAAAGTAACAAAGGCAACAACCAAAGTGGTCACCACCTCAACATGATTCCGATGCACCGATAATAGGGTGGTGTATGACATGCATAAAAAGGTTTCTCGAACATGGTCAAAGGGCTGCTTGCCTTGTTCATCAGAGTCTTCAAACCTTCTGGTCCGTCTCCAAGTACTCCGAATACTTCGTCAACTAAAGTCGGAAACAATCACAATAAGCAACACATCAAGGCAAAAATAAAAGTGCTCTACAAATGGGAATTGGACTTTTCTAGGATACCTCTGGTCATATGAAAAATGACCAAAGTAGTTTCATTGGCAATGGATCAATGGATAGTTTGGAACATTTCAATATGATGGAATCAAGAGGTTTGTGGATTTGTAAGAAGTGTACAGAAGAATTATTTTTAAAAATGAGCACAAGTACCCATTTAACAAGGAATGATTTTAGAAGCATCTAGGAGTTGGTTTCACTGGATTTGGAGTTCAAATGATTTTCTGATGAATTTGAAAAGTTGGCACTACATGGAGAAATGGACCAATATTTCATGGGGCATAGAAAGTACTGGTAAAAATGTTCAAAAACTAAGTTTTGATCTTATAAGATTCTGGGAATTTGAAACATGGCAATTTGATCAAAAGTGGGCTCTCTGTGATTTTCTAAAGTTCATCACAGAAATGGAATTATGGGTTTTTATAAATATTTGTGAAGGAAAGGTTTCTGGAAAAATGTGCAAATAGCACCATATGATAGATCATGAATTTAGGAACTACAAGAAACTTGAATCATCAAATTTGGAGATAATATGAATATTTGGGAGATTTTACAATTTACAGAAAAAGAAAAAGAAAAGGGAAAGGTTTTTTTACCCTTATACTGCACACAGGGCGCAGTATAGCACCGCGGTGCACTGGGCTGGCCCAGCTGCACGGCCACGTGAGCGTAGAGGCGATGTGGGAACGCCCGACCCGCCTCCACTTAAACCGTTGGGCCCGCCCTACTAGGTCGCCGACGAGCGGGTCCCACCAGCTGGGTCATCTCCCTCCTCCCGCCCGCGTCAGAGGAGGCAGAGCCTCGTCGGCAGGAGGTTGCCGGCTCCCGCCCCTGGCGGCACATGCCACGTCCGGCCAAGCTGTAGCCACCGGAGGGACCACCGGGGAGCGGCGCATCAGGGTTGGTGTCAGCGAATGATGGCCGGGGCGCGCCCAGCACGGGCCTCGGCGGACGACATTCGGGCGAGGG
Organism: Secale cereale; assembly: GCA_902687465.1. Classification (NCBI taxonomy): domain Eukaryota; kingdom Viridiplantae; phylum Streptophyta; class Magnoliopsida; order Poales; family Poaceae; genus Secale; species Secale cereale. Next base: position 499,121,887 of record LR738712.1, read on the forward strand.
TGGGCAGGGGGCGCGGTGCCCCAGAGGATTGTGAGAAGAGGGGGAAAGGGTCGCTGAACCCTGGCGCCTCTTCTGGTGGGGAGAGGAGGAGCGGGGAGCCTGCCCTTGCCAGAATCAAAGCGGAGGTCGACGGCGGCACTCTGGCCATGGGAGACGCTTGGAGGCTTGAGAGGGAGAGGGAGCCTGTCTGGGAGGTTTGTGGAATAGAGGAGGTTCGATCAGAGGCGAGAGAGAGAGTTGGGGTGGCTTATATGCGGGAGGCGCCAGTGCACCATGGGCGCAGTCCAGGCCACTCTCGAGCGAGCTCTACGGAGAGGTGAGGAGAGAGGGGAAAGAGGGGGCCAGCACGATGGCGTATCACGCACGCCGAGGCGTCCTCGGGGGACACAGTCCCGACGCCCAAGGTCGCCAAGTGCCGCTGATTAGGCAAGCTACAGTGTGGCTGGGCACTGTAGCACGCTCCAGAGCGCATCTTTGGCATGCCATGGCGTGCCATGCATGCTCTGGATGCGTCCAAGTTTGTCCACTAGCTGCTGGATGGTTTGAGGGGGCCTTAGGTGCCTAGGGGGTAAGGTAGAAGGGAGGGGTAAGTAGTAGGAGGATAGAAAAGGTGCTGGCATGGTGAAAACAAAATGGAAAAGTGGGGTTTTACCTCATCAATCATTGAGATGATGGCTTGGGTGAGTTGCTGGAGGTAGATGGTGACTAGTAGTAGTTGTGGTAAAAACTTAAGGCAGGCGGGAATAGTGGAAGGGTTCAAAACAGATGCTTTGGTAAAATAACAGAAGGTGTTTGATGTAAGTTTGGGCAAGTAAATGAAGTCCAATTGACATGAGACTTAACAGGATGAAATGGCACGTAGAAATAGGGTGTTCCACCAAGTTTTCAGCTCATTTTAAGAAAATTTCCAATGTAACTTTGGTAAACCCTAGAAATCAACAGAAATTGCTTTTCCAAGATTTAGCCATGCAAATCATCCCTCCTTGATGCAAAATTTGGTGTAGTGTCATCATTTGGGGTTGAGAGCATGTCCACAAAATTTGAGGTCACAAGTAAAAAGTTGGTAATGCAGAGTTGTTCAAATTTGGATCTGGTCCGAAAGGGTTTTGGGGAACTTTGGTCAAGTTATCCTTATCCTACACTAGTACCATTTGGTCTAGATGCACAATTAGACCATTTTAGCATGTGCACCAAGTTTGTGAGCATTTGGACAAGTTTGGCAATGTAAAGTTGCTCAAACTTCAAAATGGGCAAAAATGGTTTTGAGGGGATTTGATGATGTTTCCTTGTTCTCCAAGTCATGAGGCTTGGCAAGATCATCAAATATGTCATATTTGACATGCTAGAATTTTCCTAGAATTTTTAGAGAATATTTCCTTTGTAAATATTTCAAAAGCTTGAAATATCCAGAAAGGGTTTTTGTGGGATTTGACCAACATTTTGAACATGACCATGTGTTGAAACTCCTATATATGGACAATATATGTCCTATGAGCTTCCCTGAAGTTTCTCAAATATTTTTCAAACAATAAAATAATTTTAACCTATTAAAGACAATTTCTGGCATAAAGAAAAAGCCTTTAAATAAAATAGCAAAATAACTTTGAAAATACTATTTTTGTGGTTTTTGGGAGTCCTATATCTAATAGGATTCAAATATAATTTTTGAAAGATTTTTCACATCCTTAATTAAGTACTTGTAGTGCAAACCTCAATTCAGGGTTTTTTGGAAAACTAACTTTAGAAAATACTTTTTGGCCAAAATAGTTTTGTAAGAAAATACTATTATGTTCTATACACATGTCATGATTATTGGGAAAAGGTTTGGATCAAGGAGAAGGAGTATAAGAGGAGGAGGGTTTATTTTATTTTTAGATCACTTGCAAACAACAAACAGAAAACCAATCAAGCAAAGTCAAAGACACTCAAAAGTTTTTTGTCAAACCACATTTTAGCATGATTATTAGCTTAAGTGTTGTGGCATGAAAACCAGGGTGGGACAGACCTACCCCCCTTACAAGAATCTCCTCCCCGAGATTCCCAAACTACGCGTGGAAAGGAATATGAAACTTGGATCTGGGGTAGTCTTCACTCCTTCATGTTGCTTCTGCTCCCGAGCACTGCTCCATTGAATCCTTGGAGTGCTCGATGGTGTGGCTTCGTGCATGAAGTTCTGCTTGATCTTGGTTGCTAATGGGTCTCTCACGTAGGTCATAATGAGCTAGAGGTCGATGGCTTGGTGATCGATGTCCTCGGAAAGACTGGTCTAGTTTAGGAAGTTGAAAACGTTTCCTAAGTTATGTCGTGTGCAAAAACGTTGTGCTTAGTGGGTGACTCGGGTGGTAACTCCAGCTGGCAGCCGTCTATTCTTCGTCTTGCAGTGATCTTGGAGAGGCCGATAAATCTTGGTGTGAGCTTCTCTTGACATGGTAATGCTTGGTTCCTCCGAGAGAAGTGGCTTGCAGATACACCTGGTCTTCAACGCGGAAGTTTACTTCTTGATGACGGTGGTCGGTGTACTTCTTCCTCCTTGACATGCGGTCTTCAAATGTCTTCTAACCAGCTGAATGGTTCTTCTTCCGTTTTTGGGTTGACAAGTATGACGCCAAATAAAGATGACAACTATCTTGTCCAAGTACTTCATCAAGTCTATGGGGTATGCAAAGTAGGCTGGGGTATTGGTGTTGGTCTCAGTTGAGTATTGGCAAGGGTCTTCTTGACCTAGAGCCAAAGCCCGTGGCCAGGATCTGACCATGTTGTGGCTTGGTGGGGCTTAAGGGTTTCAAGGATTCTAGTGTGTGAGTGAACGTTTATTATCTTATCCTTAAGCACAGTTCCTGAGATGCCAGTAGTTCTCTCTAGTCCTTAAACAAATAACCTTACCACCGAAAGCGTCATCTCTCATAGGTCAACTCCAATCATCTCTCATGCTATTCGTATCCACATGACTTCCTAGAGGAGGTCTAACAAAATCGTACATGCCTACGATCCCCAAACTCATATGTATGTCTACCCCTAAAATCCATGGGTAGAGCATACAAGCTTCCCAGCTTGAGTTAAACATGACAATCCAAGTGCTCAGCCTATTCTTCCAAGGTTCAAGATAATGCATCTCTATCCTAAGGAAACATGTCGTATGCCACTCCAAGATCTTGTTTCCCTCCTATGAATCAACTCCAACAGCCCGTTAACTTCCATCAATCACCACATAATCCAATAATCCTACAAATCCGATGTCTATAGTGTTCCATAAGATCTAAAGTCCCTATAATACCCAAATACTTGGAAGGGCTATCCATTACTATAGTAAGTCCACCAAACTCCCACCATCATGGTCAAGTAACAAGGTCATGATTATATAGATCCCTAAATCAACTCCGACAAGTAATCCAATCTCCTAGTTGCCATTCACCGAGAAACATTGTATCATGATCAAGATCAACAGTCTAAATCCAATGTACTCCAGACCATGTAGACATATTTAGCATCTATACCCAACCAGAATCACCTACTTAAATCCAAATCTCATGTCCGACGAGAATTCCTACATTTTCCCCCAAGTCATTATCGTAACATCAACTGTCTCCTATCAATATCCCGTGGCTAAGCCAAATCCTCATACCTCCAAGAATTTCAGCTTGCGATCACAATTGCCCTGCAAATCCAAGTTACTCCAGGGTCATGAAAGTTACGCTACTCTATTAATCATGATCCCACCAACATGAAAACCTCACAATCCATCAAGGTCTTAGATAATTCCTCGAAGTCACTGATATAAAGTCACCAAGTCATCTGTCCTCTATTCCTATATCCTCAATTTGGTCCTCCCAATGGCATCGTCAGTTCTTGTGCTATATTAGGATGACAATGTGCTCGTTCACTGTGTCCACTAGTTCCATTACGAACCCAGTGTTGTGCAAGGTTATAGAGGCTTAACTGGTTCTCTTGTAATTATATGGGTTAAGCACGTGGTTAAGGATTCGTTCTGGGGTATCTGTGAAGTCTCGAAGGGTCTGGGGATGGGTTTCTAATCTTGAGGGGTAAACATAACTTCATGGGGTTGCACTTGGTCGTGGAGGTTGTAGCAGAAGTCTTCATTGTTAGTTGGTGGCCGAGTTGGAATCCTTGGTACTTCTTGTCTTGCTGGTCTTCAGTTGAGCATAGAGAAGAGAGGGAAAAAGTAGCATAGAGGAGGGAAATGCCTAAAGGGGGTTCTATAGTGCAAGTGCAAACAAACATGTGCAGAAAGGGCGAAACAAAAGAAACAAGGTAAGGAAGGTGATATAGTCGTGTACTTGTTGCCTAGGGAAAAAGTGCGGCTTATATCAAAACACAAACATTAAAAACAAGCAACACACCATCATGGTTCTATTCGAACCATCATACGGACTCGACTGCGCATAGGGGGTACACGACTCATCCTACCCTAGGGGTTCTCGGACTCAGTAGTCGTGCCTTATGCCTCGTGCAGTCTTCTGAGTTTTCTTCAGGTGTTGCTATGTCCCTTGTAGTTGTTTTATGAACGATCCGGGTGTTGGAAATATGCCCTAGAGGCAATAATAAAAGAGTTATTATTATATTTCCTTGTTCATGATAATCGTTTATTATCCATGCTATAACTGTATTGATTGGAAACTCAAATACACGTGTGGATAAATAGACAGACTTTGTGTCCCTAGTGAGCCTCTACAGGACTAGCTCGTTGATCAAAGATGACCGCGGTTTCCAGGTCATTGACATGAGTTGTCATTTGATAACGGGATCACATCATTAGGAGAATGATGTGATGGACGAGACCCAAACGTTAACATAGCTTTTGATCGTGTCAGTTATCGCTATAGTTTTCTGCATGTCAAGTATAAGTTCCTATGACCTTGAGATCATGTAACTCACTGACACCGTAGGAGTGCTTTATGTGTGCCAAACGTCGCAACGTAACTGGGTGACTATAAAGGTACTCTACAGGTATCTCCGAGGGTGTCTGTTGAGTTGGCATGGATCGAGACTGGGATTTGTCACTCCGTGTGACGGAGAGGTATCTCCGGGCCCACTCGGTAATACGTCATCTCAATGAGCTCAAAGTGACTAAGTAGTTGGTCACGGGATTATGTATTACGGTAACGAGTAAAGAGACTTGCCGGTAACGAGATTGAACTAGGTATAGAGATACCGACGATCGAATCTCGGGCAAGTAACATACCGACGAGACAAAGGGAACTGTATACGGGATTGCCTGAATCCTTGACATCGTGGTTCATCCGATGAGATCATCGAGAAACATGTGGGAACCAATATGGGTATCCAGATCCCGCTATTGGTTATTGACCTGGGAGTGTCTCGGTCATGTCTACATGGTTTCCGAACCCGCAGGGTCTACACACTTAACGTTCGGTGACGCTAGGGTTGTTAGTGAGAAAAGTGTATGGTTACCGAAGGTTGTTCGGAGTCCCGGATGAGATCCCGGACGTGACGAGGGTCTCCGGAATGGTCCGGAGACGAAGATTGATATATAGGATGAAAGGTTTTGGAGTCCGGAAGTGTTCCGGGGAGCATCGGGAAATCGGCGGAGTACCGGAAAGGGTTTCGGGGGTTCCGGAAGAAGTTCTGGGCCTAATGGGCCACAAGGGGGAACACCACAGCCCTCAGGGGGCTGTGCGCCCCCCCCCTGGGCCCTCTCCTCATGCGGCTAAGGGGGTGGGACCCCCTAGGGCAGCCGCACCCCTTTGGAGTGGGGGGCAAGGCACCTAGGGGGGGAAACCCTAGGGCCTGGCCCTTGGCCGCCGCCCCCCCTACCTTGGCCGCCACCCTCCCTTGCCCTGGCCGCCGGCCCCCTAGGGGAAACCCTAGGGCGCCCCTCACCTCTCCACCCCCCCTATATATAGTGAGGCAAAGGGAGGGCAGCAAACACAAGTTCGTGCCTCGGTGCTGCCCTCCCTCTCCCGTAATATCTTCTTCTCCCGCGGTGCTTAGGCGAAGCCCTGCTGGAATTCTCCTCCACCATCACCACCACGCCGTCGTGCTGCCGGTTCTCCATCAACCTCTCCTCCACCCCTTGCTGGATCAAGAAGGAGGAGACGTCCCCGAGCCGTACGTGTGAAGAACGCGGAGGCACCGTTGCTTCGGTGCTAGGATCTTCAGCGATCTGAATCGCGGCGAGTACGACTCCATCATCCGCGTTCATAACGCTTCCGCTTAGCGATCTACAAGGGTATGTGGATCCTACTCTCCCCTCGTAGTTGCATCTACTAGATTGATCTTGGTGAACGTAGAGAAAAAATTTTTGTTTTCCATGCAACGTTCCCCAACAGTGGTATCAGAGCTAGGATCTTGCGTAGATGCTTTCTCGAGTAGAACACAAAAGGGTTTGTGGCGTTGATGTTTAAATTGCTGCCCTCCTTAGTCTTTCTTGATTCAGCGGTATTATAGGATGAAGCGGCCCGGACCAACTTTACATGTCCACGTACATGAGACCGGTTCCATCGACAGACATGTGACTTTTGTTGCATAAGATGGCTGGCGGGTGTCTGTCTCTCCTATCTTAGTTGAATCGGAATAGAACAAGGCGGTCCTTGTAGAAGGTTAAATAGCAACTTGAATATCACCGTTGTGGTTTTGCGTAGGCAAGAAGCGTTCTTGCTAGATACCCATAGCAGCCACGTAAAACATGCAACAACAAATTAGAGGACGTCTAACTTGTTTTTGCAGGGTATGTATGTGATATGATATGGCCAATGACATGATGAGATATATTTGATGTATGAGATGATCATGTTGTAATAGTTAATATCGACTTGCATGTCGATGCATACGGCAACCGGCAGGAGCCATAGGGTTGTCTTTATTTTTTGTATGACCTGCGTGTCAATCATTAAGCGCTTTTGTAATGCTTTACTTTATCGCTAAGCGGTAGCAATAGTAGTAAGAGCATGGTGGGCGCCGACAACCCCGATGGCGACACGATGATGGAGATCATGATGATGGAGATCATGGTGTGGCGCCGGTGACGATGGAGATCATGCCGGTGCTTTGGAGATGGAGATCAAAAGCACGAGTTGATGGCCATATCATGTCACTTATGATTTGCATGTGATGTTAATCCTTTTATGCATCTTATTTTGCTTAGGACGACGGTAGCATTATAAGATGATCCTTCACTAAAATTTCAAGATAAAATTGTGTTCCCCCCGAGTGTGCGCCGTTGCGAAGGTTCGTCGTTTCGAAGCACCACGTGATGATCGGGTGTGATAGACTCTACGTTCGCATACAACGGGTGCAAGCCAGTTTTGCACGTGCAGAACACTCGGGTTAGACTTGACGAGCCTAGCATGTACAGACATGGCCTCGGAACACGGAGGACCGAAAGGTCGAGCATCAGTCATATAGTAGATATGATCAACATGTTGATGTTCACCATTGACACCACCTCATCTCACGTGATGATCGGACTTGGGTTGGTGAATTTGGATCATGTCACGCTCGAATGACCGGAGGGATGTCAATTTGAGTGGGAGTTATAATTAATTTGATTAGGTAATAACTCACTTATCATGAACAATAGTCTAAAATGTCTTTGCAAATTTTTGGTTGTAGATGGCTCGCGCAGTAGCTCCCCTGAATTTTAATGCGTTCCTAGAGAAAGCTAAACTGAAAGATGACGGGAGCAACTTTGTGGACTGGCTCCGCAATCTGAGGATCATCCTCACAGCTGCCCAAAAGGTTTATGTCCTAAATGCACCGCTAGGTGAACCCCCCGCTCCTGGAGCCTCTGCGGACGTTATGAACGTCTGGCAGACGCGTTCGGATGACTATTCGATAGTGCAGTGTGCCATGTTGTACGGCTTGGAAGGAGGACTTCAAAGGCGTTTTGAACGTCATGGTGCATATGAGATGTACACGGAGTTGAAGTTCATCTTTGAGAAGAATGCTAAGATCGAGAGGTATGAGACCACCGATAAATTCTTCGCTTGCAAGATGGAGGAGAATTCATCTGTCAGTGAGCACTTACTGAAGATGTCTGGGTACTATACCCGCATAGCTGATCTGGGACTTGTATTCCCGGATGAGGCTATCTTTGACAGAATTCTCCAGTCACTCCCTCCAAGCTACAAGAGCTTCGTGCAGCAGTATAACATGCAAGGGATGAACAAGACCATCGCCGAGCTGTTTTCGATGCTGAAAGTCGCTGAGGCAGACATCCAGAAGGAGTATCAAGTGTTGATGGTCAATAAAACCACCAGTTTCAAGAAGAATGGCAAGGGCAAGAAGGGTAACTCTAAGAAGGGTGGCAAAGCAGTTGCTAATCCAGTGAAGAAACCCAAGGCTGGGCCCAAGCCAGAGACTGAGTGTTTCTATTGCAAGGGGAACGGCCACTGGAAGCGGAACTGCCCCAAGTATCTGGCGGACAAGAAGGGGGCCAACAACAACAAAGGTATATGTGATATACATGTTATTGATGTGTACCTTACCAACTCTCGTTGTAGTGCCTGGGTATTTGATACCGGTTCGGTTGCCCACATTTGCTACTCTAAACAGGAACTGCGGAATAAACGGAGGCTGGCGAAGGACGAAGTGACGATGCGCGTGGGAAATGGTTCCAAGGTTGATGTGATCGCCGTCGGCACGCTCGCTCTTCGATTACCATCGGGATTAGTTATGAACCTGAATAATTGTTATTTAGTGCCTGCGTTAAGCATGAACATTATATCTGGATCTTGTTTATTGCGAGACGGTTACTCATTTAAGTCAGAGAATAATGGTTGTTCTATTTATATGAGTAATATCTTTTATGGTCATGCACCCGAAGTTAGGGGTTTATTCTTGTTGAATCTCGATAGTGATAATACACATGTTCATAACATTGATGCCAAAAGATGCAGAGTTGATAATGATAATACCACTTTCTTGTGGCACTGCCGTCTGGGTCATATCGGCGTGAAACGCATGAGGAAGCTCCATGCTGATGGACTTTTGGAGTCTCTTGATTTTGAATCACTTGACACGTGCGAGCCGTGCCTCATGGGCAAGATGACAAGGACCCCGTTTTCAGGGACAATGGAACGGGCAAGTGACTTATTGGAAATCATACATACTGATGTGTGCGGTCCGATGAGTGTAACGGCGCGCGGTGGATATCGTTATTTTCTCACCTTCACTGACGACTTAAGTAGATATGGGTATATTTACTTGATGAAGCATAAGTCTGAAACTTTTGAAAAGTTCAAGCAATTTCAGAGTGAAGTTGAAAATCATCGTAACAAGAAGATCAAGTTCCTACGATCTGATCGAGGGGGAGAATATCTGAGTTATGAGTTTGGTGATCACTTAAGAAAATGTGGAATTGTTTCACAGTTGACGCCACCTGGAACACCACAGCGTAATGGTGTGTCCGAACGTCGTAATCGAACCCTATTAGATATGGTGTGTTCTATGATGTCTCTTGCAGATTTGCCACTATCGTTTTGGGGATATGCGTTAGAGACAGCTGCATTCACTTTAAATAGGGCTCCATCTAAGTCCGTTGAGACAACACCGTATGAACTATGGTTTAGTAAGAAACCGAAGTTGTCTTTTCTCAAGGTTTGGGGTTGCGATGCTTATGTCAAAAGGCTTCAGCCAGAAAAGCTCGAACCCAAAGCGGACAAATGTGTCTTCATAGGATACCCAAAAGAAACAGTTGGGTACACCTTCTATCTCAGATCCGAGGGCAAAGTGTTTGTTGCTAAGAACGGATCCTTTCTCGAGAAAGAGTTTCTCTCGAAAGAATTGAGTGGGAGGAAGGTAGAACTTGATGAGGTTATTGAACCTCTGCTTCAACCAGAAAGTAGCGCAGCACAGAAAGATGGTTTTGTGGAGCCTGCAGAGGTTGAAGAGGAAGCCAATGATGATGATCAAGAAGCTTCTGATCAAGTCACTACCGAACCTCGTAGGTCGACAAGGGTACGCACTGCACCTGAGTGGTATGGTAACCCTGTCTTGGAGGTCATGTTGTTAGACAACGGTGAACCTACGAGCTATGGAGAAGCGATGGTGGGCCCAGATTCCGACAAATGGTTAGAGGCCATGAAATCCGAGATGGGATCCATGTATGAAAACAAAGTATGGACTTTGGAAGTATTACCTGAAGGGCGGAAGGCCATTCAGAATAAATGGATTTTTTAAGAGGAAGACGGACGCTGACGGTAATGTCACCGTGTATAAAGCTCGACTTGTGGCAAAGGGTTTTTCACAAGTTCAAGGGATTGACTACGCTGAGACTTTCTCACCCGTAGCGATGCTTAAATCCTTCCGAATCATGTTAGCAATAGCTGCATATTTCGATTATGAAATTTGGCAGATGGATGTCAAAACAGCGTTCCTTAACGGTTTTCTTAAGGAAGAGTTGTATATGATGCAACCAGAAGGTTTTGTCGATCCAGAGAATGCTGACAAAGTATGCAAGCTCCAGCGTTCCATTTATGGGCTGGTGCAAGCATCTCGGAGTTGGAATCTTCGCTTTGATGAGGTGATCAAAGCGTTTGGGTTTATACAAGTTTACAATGAAGCTTGTATTTACAAGAAAGTGAGTGGGAGCTCTATAGCGTTTCTAATATTATATGTGGATGACATATTGCTGATTGGAAACAATATAGAATTTTTGGATAGCGTGAAGGGGTATTTGAACAAGAGTTTTTCGATGAAAGATCTCGGTGAAGCTGCTTTCATATTGGGCATCAAGATCTATAGAGATAGATCAAGACGCTTGATAGGACTTTCGCAAAGCACATACCTTGATAAAGTTTTGAAGAAGTTCAAAATGGATCAATCCAAGAAGGGGTTCTTGCCGGTATTGCAAGGTACGAAGTTGAGTAAGACTCAATGCCCAGTGACTGCGGATGACAGAGAAAAGATGAGTGTCGTCCCCTATGCTTCAGCCATAGGCTCTATCATGTATGCAATGCTGTGCACAAGACCAGATGTCAGCCTTGCCATAAGTATGGCCGGAAGGTTTCAAAGTAATCCTGGCATGGATCACTGGACAGCGGTCAAGAATATCCTAAAGTACCTGAAAAGGACTAAGGATATGTTTCTCGTTTATGGAGGTGATCAAGAGCTCGTCGTAAAGGGTTACGTCGAGCTTTGACACTGATCCGGATGACTCTAAGTCTCAAACCGGATACGTATATATTCTCAACGGGGGAGCGGTAAGCTGGTGCAGTTCCAAGCAGAGCGTGGTAGCTGATTCTACATGTGAAGCGGAGTATATAGCTGCCTCGGAGGCGGCGAAGGAAGGTGTCTGGATGAAGGAGTTCATGACAGATCTTGGAGTTGTGCCTAGTGCACTGAACCCAATGACTCTGTTCTGTGACAACACTGGTGCCATTGCTCTAGCCAAGGAACCAAGGTTTCACAAGAGGACCAGACACATAAAGCGACGCTTCAATTCCATCCGCGATTCGGTCAAGGAGGAGGACATAAACATTTGCAAAGTACACACGGATTTGAATGTTGCAGATCCGTTGACTAAGCCTCTTCCACGAGCTAAGCACGATCAACACCAAGACTCTATGGGTGTTAGATTCATTACCTTGTAATGCTAGATTATTGACTCTAGTGCAAGTGGGAGACTGTTGGAAATATGCCCTAGAGGCAATAATAAAAGAGTTATTATTATATTTCCTTGTTCATGATAATCGTTTATTATCCATGCTATAACTGTATTGATTGGAAACTCAAATACACGTGTGGATAAATAGACAGACTTTGTGTCCCTAGTGAGCCTCTACAGGACTAGCTCGTTGATCAAAGATGACCGCGGTTTCCAGGTCATTGACATGAGTTGTCATTTGATAACGGGATCACATCATTAGGAGAATGATGTGATGGACGAGACCCAAACGTTAACATAGCTTTTGATCGTGTCAGTTATCGCTATAGTTTTCTGCATGTCAAGTATAAGTTCCTATGACCATGAGATCATGTAACTCACTGACACCGTAGGAGTGCTTTGTGTGTGCCAAACGTCGCAACGTAACTGGGTGACTATAAAGGTACTCTACAGGTATCTCCGAGGGTGTCTGTTGAGTTGGCATGGATCGAGACTGGGATTTGTCACTCCGTGTGACGGAGAGGTATCTCCGGGCCCACTCGGTAATACGTCATCTCAATGAGCTCAAAGTGACTAAGTAGTTGGTCACGGGATTATGTATTACGGTAACGAGTAAAGAGACTTGCCGGTAACGAGATTGAACTAGGTATAGAGATACCGACGATCGAATCTCGGGCAAGTAACATACCGACGAGACAAAGGGAACTGTATACGGGATTGCCTGAATCCTTGACATCGTGGTTCATCCGATGAGATCATCGAGAAACATGTGGGAACCAATATGGGTATCCAGATCCCGCTATTGGTTATTGACCTGGGAGTGTCTCGGTCATGTCTACATGGTTTCCGAACCCGCAGGGTCTACACACTTAACGTTCGGTGACGCTAGGGTTGTTAGTGAGAAAAGTGTATGGTTACCGAAGGTTGTTCGGAGTCCCGGATGAGATCCCGGACGTGACGAGGGTCTCCGGAATGGTCCGGAGACGAAGATTGATATATAGGATGAAAGGTTTCGGAGTCCGGAAGTGTTCCGGGGAGCATCGGGAAATCGGCGGAGTACCGGAAAGGGTTTCGGGGGTTCCGGAAGAAGTTCTGGGCCTAATGGGCCACAAGGGGGAACACCACAGCCCTCAGGGGGCTGTGCGCCCCCCCCTGGGCCCTCTCCTCATGCGGCTAAGGGGGTGGGACCCCCTAGGGCAGCCGCACCCCTTTGGAGTGGGGGGCAAGGCACCTAGGGGGGGAAACCCTAGGGCCTGGCCCTTGGCCGCCGCCCCCCCTGCCTTGGCCGCCACCCTCCCTTGCCCTGGCCGCCGGCCCCCTAGGGGAAACCCTAGGGCGCCCCTCACCTCTCCACCCCCCCTATATATAGTGAGGCAAAGGGAGGGCAGCAAACACAAGTTCGTGCCTCGGTGCTGCCCTCCCTCTCCCGTAATATCTTCTTCTCCCGCGGTGCTTAGGCGAAGCCCTGCTGGAATTCTCCTCCACCATCACCACCACGCCATCGTGCTGCCGGTTCTCCATCAACCTCTCCTCCACCCCTTGCTGGATCAAGAAGGAGGAGACGTCCCCGAGCCGTACGTGTGAAGAACGCGGAGGCACCGTTGCTTCGGTGCTAGGATCTTCAGCGATCTGAATCGCGGCGAGTACGACTCCATCATCCGCGTTCATAACGCTTTCGCTTAGCGATCTACAAGGGTATGTGGATCCTACTCTCCCCTCGTAGTTGCATCTACTAGATTGATCTTGGTGAACGTAGAGAAATTTTTTTTGTTTTCCATGCAACGTTCCCCAACACCGGGTTGGTCCTGAAGAATCTTCAACAACTCCTCGCATGACGATGTGATGGGGTGAAGGTGTCTCCTCGTAGCTGGCATTGACTGGTCTTCTACTGTCTTCTTTTTCATGATGATCCGTTTTGTCTTCTAAGGTGTTGACGGTACCGGGTGGGTAATCCCTTATGCAATGACAATAACATGGCATAATAGAGGTCCAACATGTCGGTTACGTTGATGAAAACATCAAAACTAAGAGCGGGGGATGAAGAGAACCATTTTCCTACTCACTATAGTGAGGAGGACCGAATGGCGAGGTTCTCATCCCCCAGTGGTTGCCGATACAACAACGGTAAGGACATGGTTGCTCTATTAGCGATGTATATCATGATCTTGCATAACTTATGCCATGTTCATCGTAGGCCAAGGTTGCATCATCTTGGGGCAGTGTCAAGGGTGTCACCATCTTCTGGGTCTTCATGTCCTCATTCCTTGAGGATGTATCTTCTGTTGGCATCGTCTTGTTGTGGTGTCGCCAATCTTGTGTCCGGAAGAGGTGGTCAAGGTATCATCCTTCTAGATTATCCACGAGGATTTCAGGAAATCAAGTGGTCAGGGGCATAAGGGTTCTAGCGACCAAACGTTTTGAAGGGGAAGAGATCAAAAAGGAAAGTATACCTTAGTTTTCGAAAAACTGAGAAGGAAGGAGAAGTATAGATAGTTTTGAAAACTAGCAATAGTTTTGGAAATAATTTTACCCTAACTAATGACCATGCTAACTAAGGCTTCCTACAGTCAGGATGGCTCTGATACCAGCTCTGTGGGGACCCCAACTCATAAGTCAAGATCACCGAAAGCACATGTACAGTGATCCCAAAGATCAATGCTCACTGAACACACAGAAGCTGAATAAAAAGAGTCTTACATCCGTACATACCGTTTTTACACAAGTAGGACCATTGTGGTCTAGTCTTGAGAATATCATCGCAGCGGAAATCTTCAATAACAACTTGGACCCATGCCATCTGCCTTAACCCTACAGGCATTCTGACTGGGAAGCGTCCCAGCTCGCATGTTCTTCACCGAGAAATCTTCATCACATCCTGTTCTTTCATTCCTGGCCAATAAAATAACCAGTGCCAAGCCAATGAGTACTTTGAATGTACTCGCAAGCAACCCAAGTGTGATGATAGAATGATTATGCAAGGCTCTGGTAGTAAATTGGCATTTTTGCGTAAGGCTAATTTTTTATATGCAAGTATGATCAACATATATCAAGGACATGCATGTGTATGCAACAAGTATCAGGAGGTTACAGACATCAATATCGAGAAAGAGTTGTAAAAAACTCATGTTCAAGCTCATCGTGACTTCCTCAAGAATCACATCATCAATATCACCGAACTGTGTTGTTTTCCTCAGACACACACCAGGTTTCGCAAACAATGGACGTAGCCCAGGAGCGTTTACCCAACTGTCCTTGACCGTGGACACGGCTATTCGAATAGTTTTACACTCTGTAGAGGTTGCACAATTTACCCACAAGACCCGGGGAACTTTCGTGTCATCCACGACCCATGGTACCTCAAGTACCCGGGGTAAGCACTCGATCGCTATCTTTCCCTAGACGACACTAACACAGAGTCCACTCGATTGGTAGTAACCCCCGTGCCCAACATTTCACATCTTAAAATTGTGGAGCCTCGCTCTCATATTCATCACATACCACTAGCACGGGGTACCAACGGTGTGTCCGGTGCCCTGTAAAAATAGTCATGGCCGCCTATCAAAGCACAACCCCGTCCCGAGAGTTACCTCGTGTCACACCCGTCACTAGTAATGCTGGCACCATGCTAGTATCGGCCTAGGTAATCAATAATGTCCTTCCCCATATAATGGTAGAGTGGTTGCGCATGTAAGGTTGGAATAACGGTCGCAACTTAAACCAATTCATTTTGAAAACAAGACACACACTTGCCTTGGTACACCACTTCGTCATCAAGTGGTTACCCAACTCATTATCTCCCTCGGGCATAAGTGGCACCCGACAAAAAGTCTTTTCAAAGTGCTCTGCCTCGTTCACCATGCATATTCCCGTCCCATTTGCATAGCCACTACTATAGAATCCTATCTACTCCCACCCGCATAACCCTCATAGGAAGGTAGGGTCATGCTTGATGCAAGATTCAATAGGAAAGTAACAAAGGCAACAACCAAAGTGGTCACCACCTCAACATGATTCTGATGCACCCATAATAAGGTGTTATATGACATGCATAAAAAGGTTTGTCGAACATGGTCAAAGGGCTCCTTGCCTTGCTCCTCAGAGTCTTCAAAGCTTCTAGTCCATCTCCAAGTACTCCGAATACTTCGTCAACTAACGTCGGAAACAATCACAATAAGCAACACATCAAGGCTAAAATAAAAGTTCTCTAAAAATGGGAATTGGACTTTTCTAGGATACCTCTGGTCATATGAAAAATGACCAAAGTGTTTCATTGGCAATGGATCACTGGATAGTTTGGAACATTTCAATATGATGGAATCAAGAGGTTTGTGGATTTGTAAGAAGTGTACAGAAGAATTATTTTTAAAAATGATCACAAGTACCCATTTAACAAGGAATGATTTTAGAAGCATCTAGGAGTTGGTTGCACTGGATTTGGAGTTCAAATGATTTTCTTATAAATTTGCAAAGTTGGCAATACATGGAGAAATGGACCAATATTTCATGGGGCATAGAAAGTACTGGTAAAAATGTTCAAAAACTAAGTTTTGATCTTATAAGTATCTCGGAATTTGAATCATGGCATTTGGATCAAAAGTGGGCTCTCTGTGATTTTCTAAAGTTCATCACAGAAATGGAATTATGGGTTTTCATAAATATTTGTGAAGGAAAGGTTTCTGAAAAAATGTGCAAATAGCAGCATATGATAGATCATGAATTTAGGAACTAATAGAAACTAGAATAATCAAATTTGGAGATAATATGAATATTTGGGAGATTTTACAATTTACAGAAAAAAGAAAAAGGAAAGGGAATGGGTTTTTTACCCTTATACTGCACACAGGGCGTAGTATAGCATCGCAGCGCACTGGGCCGGCCCAGCTGCACGACCACGTGAGCGCAGAGACGACGTCGAAGGCGTAACCCACCAAAGCCGCATTCGTTGCAGAGACGTGGGAAGGCCCGACCCGCCTCGACTTAAACTGTTGGGCCCGCCCCACTAGGTCACCGACGAGTGGGTCCCACCATCTAGGTCATCTCCCTCCTCCCGCCCGCGTCTGAGGAGGTAGAGGCCTTGTCGGCACGAGGTTGCCGGCTCCCGCCCCTGGCAGCACAGGCCACCTCCGGCCAAGCCGTGGCCACCGGAGGGACCATCAGGGAGCGGCACATTAGGGTTGGGGTCAGCGGACGATGGTCGGGGTGCGCCCAGCACGGGCCTCGGCGGACGGCCATTCGGGCGACGGTGAGCAGGGGGCATGGTGCCCAGAGGATTAGGAGAAGAGGGGGAAAGGGTCGCCGGACCCTGGTGCCTCTTCTGGTGGAGAGAGGAGGAGCAGGGAGCTTGCCCTTGCCCGAATTAAAGCGGAGGCCGACGACGGCACTCTGGCCATGGGAGATGCTGGGAGGCTTGAGAGGGAGAGGGAGTCTATCTGGGAGGTTTGTGCAATAGAGGAGGTTCGATCAGAGGCGAGAGAGAGAGAGAGTTGGGGTGGCTTATATGGGGGAGGCGCCGGTGCACCATGGGCGCAGTCCAGGCCACTCTCGAGCGAGCTCTACGGAGAGGTGAGGAGAGAGGGGAAGGAGGGGGCCAGCATGGTGGCGTATCACGCACGCCGAGGCGTCCTCGGGGGACACAGTCTCGACACCCAAGGTCGCCGAGTGTCGCTGATTGGGAAAGCTACAGTGCGGCTGGGCACTGTAGCGCGCTCCAGAGCGCATCTTTGGCATGCCATGGCGTGCCATGCATGCTCTGGACGCGTCCCAGTTTGTCCATTAGCTGCTCGATGGTCTGAGGGAGCCTTAGGTGCCTAGGGGGTAAGGTAGAAGTGAGTGGTAAGTAGTAGGAGGATAGAAAAGGTGCTGTCATGGTGAAAACAGAATGGAAAAGTGGGGTTTTACCTCATCAATCATTGAGCTGATGGCTTGGGTGAGTTGCTGGAGGTAGATGGTGACTAGGAGTAGGTGTGGTAAAAACTAAAGGCAAGGGGGAATAGTGGAAGGGGTCAAAATAGAGGTTTTGGTAAAATAATAGAAGGTGGTTGATGTAAGTTTGGGCAAGTAAATGAAGTCCAATTGACATGAGACTTAACATGATGAAATGGCACGTACAAATAGGGTGTTCCACCAAGTTTGAGCTCATTTTAAGAAAGTTTCCAATGTAACTTTGGTAAACCCTAGAAATCAACATAAATGGCTTTTTCAAGATTTAGCCATGCAAATCATCCCTCCTTGATGCAAAACTTGGTGTAGTGTCATCATTTGTGGTTGATAGCATGTCCACAAAATTTGAGGTCACAAGTAAAAAGTTGGTAATGCAGAGTTGTTCAAATTTGGATCTGGTCCGAAAGGGTTTTGGGGCACTTTGGTCAAGTTATCCTTCTCCAACACTTGTACCATTTGGTCTAGATGCATAATTATACCATTTTAGCATGTGCACCAAGTTTGAGAGCATTTGGACAAGTTTGGCAATGTAAAGTTGCTCAAACTTCAAAATGGACAGAAATGGTATTGAGGGGTTTTGATGATGTTTCCTTGTTCTCCAAGTCATGAGGCTTGGCAAGATCATCAAATATGTCATATTTGACATGCTAGAATTTTCCTCGAATTTTTAGAGAATATTTCCTTTGTAAATTTCAAAAGCTTGAAATATCCAGAAAGGGTTTTTGTGGGATTTGACCAACATTTTGAACATGACCATGTGTTTAAACTCCTATATATGGACAATATATGTCCTATGAGCTTCCCTGAAGTTTCTCAAATATTTTTTAAACAATAAAATAATTTTAACCTATTAAAGACCATTTCTGGCCTAAAGAAAAAACCTTTAAATAAAATAGCAAAATAACTTTGAAAATACCATTTTTGTGGTTTTTGGGAGTCCTATATCTAATAGGATTCAAATATAATTTTTGAAAGATTTTTCACACCCTTAATTAAGTACTTGTAGTGCAAACCTCAATTCAGGGTCTTTTGGAAAACTAACTTTAGAAAATACTTTTTGGCCAAAATAGTTTTGTAAGAAAATACTATTATGTTCTATACACATGTCATGATTATTGGGCAAAAGGTTTGGATCAAGGAGAAGGAGTATAAGAGGAGGAGGGTTTATTTTATTTTTAGAGCACTTGCAAACAACAAACAGAAATCCAATCAAGCAAAGTCAAAGACACTCAAAAGTTTTTTGTCGAACCACATTTTAGCATGATTATTAGCTTAAGTGTTGTGGCATGAAAATCAAGGTGTGACAATAGGATAGTATAATATTTTTGGTATTTTTGATATAAGAACAGAAAGTAAATAAAGAAAAGTAAAGTAGATGGAAGATTAATATGTTGAGAATAGACCCGGGGGCATAGGTTTCACTAGTGGCTTCTCTCATGATAGCAGAATTCTACGGTGGGTGAACAAATTACTGTCGAGCAATTGATAGATAAGCGCATAGTTATGAGAATATCTAGGCATGATCATTATATATAGGCATCACGTCCGTGACAAGTAGACTGAAACAATTCTGCATCTACTATTATTACTCCACACATCGACCGCTATCTAGCATGCATCTAGAGTATTAAGTTCGTAAGAACAGAGTAATGCTTTAAGCAAGATGACATGATGTAGAGGGATAAACTGAAGCAATATGATATAAACCCCATCTTTTTATCCTCGATGGCAACAATACAATACGTGCCTTGTTGCCCCTGGTGTCACTGGGAAAGGACACCGCAAGATTGAACCCAAAGCCAAGCACTTCTCCCATTGCAAGAACTATAGATCTAGTAGGCCAGACCAAACCAATAATTTGAAGAGACTTGCAATGATATTATAATCATACATAAAAGATTTCAGAAAAGAATCAAATATTGTTCATAGATAATCTTGATCATAAACCCACAATTCATCGGATCTCGACAAACACACCGCAAAGAGATTACATCGAATAGATCTCCTCGAAGATCGAGGAGAACTTTGTATTGAGATCCAAAAAGAGAGAAGAAGCCATCTAGCTAATAACCATGGAGCCGAAGGTCTGTGGTAAACTACTCACAACTCATTAGTGAGGCTATGACGTTGATGTAGAAGCACTCCGTGGTAGATCCCCCCTCCGGCGGAGCTCCGAAACATGCCCCAAGATGGGATCTCATGGGAACATAAGCTTGCGGCAGTGGAATTAGGGTTTTCTCTGTTGCCTCGATTTTTTCAGGGTACATGGATATATATAGGAGGAAGGAGGGCATCGGGGGAGCCAGAGGGGGCCAAGGAGGGTGGGGGCGTGCCCTGGACCCTCGTGGACACCTCCTTCATTCCCTCGCGTGTACTCCAAGTCTTCTGGGTAGATACGGTTCCAAAAATAACTTTCCCGAAGGTTTCATTTTGTTTGGACTCCGTTTAATATTCCTTTTCTGTGAAACCCTAAAATAGGCAAAAAAAACAGGAATTTGCACTGGGCCTTGGGTTAGTAGGTTAGTCCCAAAAATAATATAATAATGTATAATAAAGCCCATTAAACATCCAAAACAGAATATATAATAGCATGGAACAATCAAAAATTATAGATACGTTGGAGACGTATCAAGCATCCTCAAGCTTAATTCCTGCTCGTCTTCGAGTAGGTAAATGATAAAAACAGAATTTTTGATGTGGAATGCTAAGCAACATAATTCTCAATGTAATTTCTTTATTGTGGCATGAATGTTTAGATCCGAAAGATTCAAGACAAAAGTCTATATTGACATAATAAATAATAATACTTCAAGCATACTAACAAAGCAATCATGTCTTCTCAAAATAACATGGCCGAAGAAAGTTATCCCTACAAAATCATATAGTCTGGCTATGCTCCCTCTTCAGCACACAAAATATTCATATCATGCACAACCCCGGTTTCAGCCAATCAATTGTTTTCATACTCATTTTTTCCAAACCTTTCAACTTTCACGCAATACATGAGCTTGAGCCATGGATATAGCACTATAGGTGGAATAGAGTGGTGGTTGTGGAGAAGACAAAAAGGAGGAAGATAGTCTCACATCAACTAGGCGTATCAATGGGCTATGGAGATGCCCATCGATATATATCAATGTGAGTGAGTAGGGATTGCCATGCAATGGATGCACTAGAGCTATAAGTATATGAAAGCTCGTCAAAAGAAACTAAGTGGGTGTGCATCCAACTTGCTTGCTCATGAAGACCTAGGGCATTTGAGGAATCCCATCGTTGGAATATACAAGCCAACTTCTATAATGAAAATTCCCACTAGTATATGGAAGTGACAAAACAAGAGACTCTCTATCATGAAGATCATGGTGCTACTTTGAAGTACAAGTGTGGAAAATGATAGTAGCATTGTCCCTTCTCTCTTTTCTCACATCATTTTTTTGGAGGGGCTTTCTCCTTTTTTTAATTTAGCCCATCTCTATATTTTTTTGGGCCATCTCTTTTTTTTTATTTGGCCTTTCCTCACATGGGACAATGCTCTAATAATGAAGATCATCACACTTTTATTGACTTACAACTCAAAGATTACAACTCGAAGCTAGAACAAAATATGACTCTATGTGAATGATGATGAAGCATGTCATATGAACGGAATGGTGGAAAGTTGCATGACAATATATCTCGGAATGGCTATGGAAATGCCATGATAGGTAGGTATGGTAGCTGTTTTGAGGAAGGTATATGGTGGGTGTATGGTACCGGCGAAAGTTCCGCGGTACAAGAGAGGCTCGCAATGGTGGAAGGGTGAGAGTGCGTATAATCCATGGACTCAACATTAGTCATAAAGACCTCATATACTTATTGCAAAAATCTACGAGTCATCAAAACAAAGTATTCAATGCATGCTCCTAGGGGAAGGGTTGATAGGGGTTAACCATCGTGCGATCCCGACCTCCACACAAAGGATGACACTCAATAAATACCTCATGCTCTAACTTCGTCACATAGCGGTTCACCATACGTGCATGCTACGGGAATCACAAACTTTAACACAAGTATTTCTCAAAATTATAATTATCCACTAGCATGACTCTAATATCACCTTCCCCATATCTCAAAACAATCATCAAGTATCAAACTTCTCATCATATTCAATGCAATTTATATGAAAGTTTTTACTATACTCATCTTGGATGCCTATCATATTAGGACTAGTTTTATAACCAAAGCACATTACCATGTTGTTCTAAAAGACTCTGAAAAGGTTATAAGTGAAGCATGAGA
This sequence comes from Secale cereale, assembly GCA_902687465.1. Lineage (NCBI taxonomy): Eukaryota > Viridiplantae > Streptophyta > Magnoliopsida > Poales > Poaceae > Secale > Secale cereale. Next base: position 499,143,689 of record LR738712.1, read on the forward strand.
GATCAACAATTTCTACAAAATAAAACCACCACCGTGCTCTTATAGATATAAGTGAAGCACTAGAGGAAAAACTATCTAGCTCAAAAGATATAACTCAAGCACATAGAGTATTCTAATAAATTCTAAACCATATTTATCTCTCTCAAAAGATGTGTCCAGAAAGTATGATTGTGGCAAACTAAAAAGCAAAGACTCAAATCATACATGACGCTCCAAGCAAAACACATATCATGTGGTGAATAAAAATATAGTCCCGAGTATAGTTACCGATAGATGAAGACGAAAGAGGGGATGCCTTCCCAGGGCATCCCCAAGCTTAGGCTTTTGGTTGTCCTTGAATTTTACCTTGGGGTGCCTTGGAAATTCCCAAGCTTAGGATCTTGCCACTCTTTGTTCCATAGTCCATCAAAGCCATACTCAAAAGTTGAAAACTTCACAACACAAAACTTAGCCAAAAATCTCATGAGCTCCGTTAGTATAAGAAAACAAACCACCACTCAAAGTTACTGTAATGAACTCATTCTTTGTTTATATTGGTGTTAAACCTACTGTATTCCAACTTCTCTATGATTCATACCCTCCAATACTACTCATAGATTCATCAAAATAAGCAAACAACACATGAAAAACAGAATCTGTCAAAAACAGAACAATCTGTAGTAACATGTAACTTTAGAATACTTCTGTAACTCCAAAAAATTAAAATAAATTGGTAAACGTGAGGAATTTGTCTATGAATCATCTGCAAAAGGAATCAACTAAATATCACTCTCCAGTAAAAAATCAGAGGCAAACCCGTGAGCACTAAAGTTTCTGTTTTTTACAGCATGATCATATAAACTTCACACAAGTCTTCCCAAAGGTTCTACTTGGCACAAACACTAATTAAAACACAAAACCACATCTAAACAGAAGCTAGATGCAATATTTATTCCCAATAAGCGCTATCGTTTAACGCCCCTAGCTAGGCACGATACAAGAATAGATCTAAGTATTGCCATCTTTGTTAGGCAATACATAAGTGGCTCTCATAATAGATTCATATGGTAATTTGATTTTATTTATAGGAAAGTGTTCCATGCCTTTCCTTAACGGAAATTGGAATCTAATATTTCCTTCCTTCATATCAATAATTGCACCAATTGTTCTAAGGAAAGGTCTACCAAGTATAATAGGACAAGAAGGATTACAATCTATATCAAGAACAATGAAATCTATGGGCACATAATTCCTATTAGCAACAATAAGAACGTCATTAATCCTTCCCATAGGTTTCTTAATGGTAGAATCCGCAAGGTACAAATTTAAAGAAAAATCATCAAGCTCATGGAAACCTAACAAATCACATAAAGTTTTTGGGATTGTAGAAACACTTGCACCCAAATCACACAAAGCAAAGCATTCATGATCTTTAATTTTAATTTTAAATTAAATAGTAGGTTCCCACTCATCATAAAATTTTCTAGGGATAGAAACTTCTAATTCAAGTTTTTCTTCATAAGATTGCATCAAAGCATCAACTATGTGTTTGGTAAAAGCTTTATTTTGACTATAAGCATGCGGAGAATTTAGTACGGATTGCAACAAGGAAATACAATCTGTCAAAGGGAAATTATCATAATTGAATCCCTTGAAATCCAAAATAGTGGGTTCATCACTATGCAAAGTTTTAATCTCTTCAATCCCAATTTTAGCATCAAGATCTAAAAACTCTGAATCATTGGGACGCCTTTTAGCTAACATAGACTCATCTCTAGTCCCATATTTATCAAAATTCATACTAGAAAACAAGGATCTAATAGGAGACACATCAATAACTTTCAGATCTTCATCTTTATTTTCATGATAACTAGAAGAACACGCTTTCATATAGCAATCTTTTTTAGCACGCATCCTAGCGGTTCTTTCTTTGCACTTGTAAATGGAAATTCTCATGGCTTTGAGAGACTCATCGATATGATGCTTAAGTGGAATAGATCTAAGTTTCAAAGAATCAACATCAAGAGTAATTCTATCCATGTTTCTACCCAATTCATCAATCTTAAGCAATTTTTCTTCAAGCAAAGCATTGAAATTCTTTTGCGAATTCATAAAATCTTCAACACTAGTTTCAAATTCAGAGGGCATCTTACCAAAATTTCCATAAGATTTATTGTAGGAATTACCATAATTATTAGAGGAATTACTAGGAAAAGGCCTAGGATTGAAGTTTCCACTATAAGCATTGTTACCAAAATTATTCCTACCAAAAAAATTCACATCCAAAGATTCATTATTATTTTCAATCAACATGGATAAAGGCATATCATTAGGATCAGAAGAAGCACTCTTAGTACCAAATAATTTCGTAAGTTCATCCATCCCTCCACTCAAAACACTAATCTCTTCAATAGCATGCACTTTTTTACTAGTAGATCTTTCGCTATACCATTGAGAGTAGTTAACCATAATATTATCTAGGAGTTTGGTAGCTTCTCGTAAGGTGGTTTCCATG
>LR738712.1:499146259-499178087 GCA_902687465.1 Secale cereale
CCCCCCCCCCCCCGCGGCCGAATCTAAAAGATTCCTAGAAGCAAAATTCAAGACATCATAATTTTTTTGTATAATCATCCATAAGTTCAAACCATGTGTAGGGCAATTACGTATCATTAATTTCATTCTCTCCCAAGCTTGTGCAACATGCTCATGATCTAGTTGCTTAAAATTCATAATATCGTTTCTAAGAGAGATAATCTTAGCGGGAGGAAAATACTTAGAGATAATAGCATCTTTGCACTTATTCTATGAATCAATACTATTTCTAGGCAAAGAGGAAAACCAAGTTTTAGCACGATCTCTAAGTGAAAACGGAAATAGCTTCAATTTAACAATATCATTATCCGTATCCCTCTTCTTTTGCATATCACACAAATCTACAAAGTTGTTCAGATGGGTAGCGACATCTTCACTAGGAAGGCCAGAAAATTGATCTTTCATGACAAGATTCAACAGGGCAGCATTGATCTCACAAGATTCAACATTGGTAATAGGAGCAATAGGCGTGCTAATAAAATCATTATTGTTGGTATTGGAAAAGTCACACAATTTGGTATTGTTCTGAGCCATACTGACAAGAAAGCAATCCAACACACAAGCAAACAAGAAGCAAGCGAACGGTAAACACACAGAAAACGAAGGGCGAATAAAACGGCAAGGGTGAAGTGGGGGAGAGGAAAACGAGAGGCAAATAATGTAATGCGAAGGATAGGGGTTTGTGATAGGTACTTGGTATATGACTTTTGCGTAAGCCTCCTCGGCAACGGCGCCAGAAATTCTTCTTGCTACTTCTCGAGCTTGCGTTGTATTGCCTCGAAGAGGAAAGGGTGATGCAGCACAGTAGCATAAGTATTTCCCTCAGTTTTTGAGAACCAAGGTATCAATCCCGTAGGATACCACATGCGAATCCCTCGCACTTGCACAAACAAATAAAAACTTCGCAGCCAACGCGATAAGGGGTTGTCAATCCCTTTACGGTCACTTACGAAAGTGAGATCTGGTAGATAGGATAGTACAATATTTTTGGTATTTTTGATATAGGAATATAAAAAAGAAAAGTAAAGTAGATGGAAGATTAATATGTTGAGAATAGACCCGAGGGCCATAGGTTTCACTAGTGGCTTCTCTCATGATAGCAGAATTCTACGGTGGGTGAATAAATTACTGTCGAGCAATTGATAGAAAATCGCATAGTTATGAGAATATCTAGGCATGATCATTATATATAGGCATCACGTCCGTGGCAAGTAGACCGAAATGATTCTGCATATACTACTATTACTCCAGACATCGACCGCTATCCAGCATGCATCTAGAGTATTAAGTTCATAAGAACATAGTAATGCTTTAAGCAAGATGATATGATGTAGAGGGATAAACTCAAGCAATATGATATAAAACCCATCTTTTTATTCTCGGTGGGAACAATACAATACGTGTCTTGCTACCCCTGGTGTCACTGGGAAAGGACACCGCAAGATTAAACCCAAAGCCAAGCACTTCTCCCATTGCAAGAACTATAGATCTAGTAGGCCAAACCAAACCAATAAGTCGAAGAGACATGCAAGGATATTATAATCATACATAAAAGATTTCAGAAAATAATCAAATATTGTTCATAGATAATCTTGATCATAAACCCACAATTCATCGGATCTCAACAAACACACCGCAAAAAGATTACATCGAAAAGATCTCCTCGAAGATCGAGGAGAACTTTGTATTGAGATCCAAAAAGAGAGAAGAAGCCATCTAGCTAATAACTATGGACCCGAAGGTCTGTGGTAAACTACTGACAACTCATTGGTGAGGCTATGGCATTGATGTAGAAGCACTCCGTGGTAGATCCCCCCTCCGGCGGAGCTCCGGAACAGGCCCCAAGATGGGATCTCACGGGAACAAAAGGTTGCGGCGGTGGAATTAGGGTTTTCTCTGTTGCCTCGATGTTTTCAGGGTACATGGATATATATAGGAGGAAGGAGGGCATCGGGGGAGCCAGAGGGGGCCCACAAGGGTGGGGGCGTGCCCAGGGGGAGGGGGCACGCCCAGGACCCTCGTGGCCACCTCCTTCGTTCCCTCGCGTGTACTCCAAGTCTTCTGGGTAGATACGGTTCCAAAAATAACTCTCCCGAAGGTTTCATTCCGTTTGGACTCCGTTTGATATTCCTTTTCTGCGAAACCCTGAAATAGGCAAAAAAACAGCAATTTGCACTAGGCCTTGGGTTAGTAGGTTAGTCCCAAAAATAATATAAAAATGTATAATAAAGCCCATTAAACATCCAAAACATAATATATATAATAGCATGGAACAATCAAAAATTATAGATACGTTGGAGACGTATCAGCGGACACCACGCTCGACAGGTGTTCGTTCAAATGCCATTGAGATAATTTTCGAACAACATGTCATTTTTTTAGAGTAAGGCTGGTGGGGTACTCGACCATGGAGCATGATTTGTTGTGCGATGCGTAGTTGGTCGTATCCGAATATTTCGTAGGCAGGCATAGAAGGGGGCTCTTTTGGCAGCACGGGCATGATTCATTTCACGTGTGAAAGCACATTGTACCCTATGACATGCACATCATCAAACAACGTGTGAGGGAGTTCATTATCGTATCGATGGTACGCCATCCACACCACCGTCAATTAATATGCTGGAGGCAAGGCGGCCATTCCGCGCAACATCGGAGGAGATCATAAGTTTTGCTTCTTCTTCCTCAACTTGTCGATATATTTATTCATTCACTCAATGTTGCTCTACACATTCTGTGGCCCATACGCGATGTTGTGATGTACCACATGATAGAAGGACGACCATTTTGGTACATACACTGTTGGATGAAGCTGAAAGGGCAATATGTGTGGGACAACATGATCCCTTCATGAAAAACTTGTCGAACATCTGGTTAATCACGTTGAATTTGAACTATTTTTGTACTAGACTTATTTGTATGCTATGTATGAATGATTTGTGCTATTTTCTATCAAAACTTTGATGATTTTGTCGAGTGTGATAAATTTCATCCGGTTTGTCGAAACCCGACTTGAAATGTATGCGGATAGCTTTGGATGGCCAGCTCCCGCATCCGTGTCCGCGGACTAGCCCCCATGTCCACAGATGGATGTGGGAGAAAATTTGAGGGTCGACGTTGGAGATGCCCTTATATCTAAAGGCAATTATCCAAGTGCATCTATTGTTAACACTATTTCTACCAAAATCCATCATGCATCTCAAAATATTAAGTGAGAATTGCATTAAGTAAGGTGAGATAACGTTAATAATATATTCTTTTTACCTTTTTCTCATCACCGATACAACTAGGAAAATTATCATTTCATCCTTCATGAAGTAAAGCACTATAAGTTTTTTCTCTGTCATTGGGGATTACTTGCAAGGCTAAACTCAACCAACATACACCACTCTCTCTTGGAGATCAGTCGTAAAAAAAGGCCATTGCAAGACTAATAGACTAGATATCATCTACATATATAGATCATGCAACAAAGAACAAAAGAAATAGAAATCCATATAATATGATCATAAATTGACAATTTATCACACACAAAATTACATTGGATCAATCGCAATGATGTTATGTAGATCATGTGATCTTTGTATTGAAGAACATGAGAGAGAGAGAGGGAGATGCCACATAAATAATATTATGTAGTCATAGTCCAAGGAGTACTACTCACACGTGAATTCCCCCCTTGGACATAGTCTTGGCAACGAACCTCGGATTGGGTTGCTCCGAACGGGCATAGGTGGTGGCGCAAAAGTTCCTTCTTATTTATGTATAGCATCATGAGGCTTATATAGAGCCATGGGAATCGAGAGGCGACAGAGAGGTGCCCTAGAGGCTAGAGACCCCACACAACTGAGGCTCGGGCAGTGCGGTGCGGTCCTGCTCAGTCCATGGGCCTCCCCTCTGGTAGTTCTTCGCTTCGCTTGGTCTTTTGTAGATTTCATTAGGCAGTATCCATATGAGAATTAACAAAGTCTCATCTAACCCATATACCATTTATTTAATCAAACAAAATAAGGAAAAACCGCACAAATATTCATGTAAAATCAAATGGTGTGGAATTTAGATGTAAATTAGTTAGAGCAACTCTAATTGATCCCCTATAATCGTTTTTTTTTGTTTAGGGAATCCCCTATAATTGGTTAGAGAAAAATATTTTTTTACTCCATTACCCATCACCTAACCGATCCGTTATAACGGTTAGAGGAGGATAATTCATCCTCTGTGCCCTCCCACCTCCGAAGTAATTTTGTTTGCCTCCATTCTCGTCCACTACTCTCCCTCGCTTGGCCGCTGATACGTCTCCAACGTATCTATAATTTTTTATTGTTCCATGCTGTCATATTATCATTCTTGGATGTTTTACAATCATTTTATAGTCATTTAATATCATTTTTGGGACTAACCTATTGACATAGTGCCAAGTGTAGGTTGCTGTTTTCTGCATGTTTTTTACATCGCAGGAAATCAATATCAAACGGAGTCCAAACATCGCGAAACTTTTTGGAGAATTTTTTTGGGCCAGAAGATACCTAATGGGATGAAGTTGCACGTGGGGGTGCCCCGAGGGGGCACAACCCACCAGGGCGTGCCAGACCCCCCTGGCGCGCCCAGGTGGGTTGTGCCCACCTCGATGGCCTCCCGCACCGCCTCTTTACCCTATAAATTCCCAAATATTTCAAAAACCTTAGGAGTAGACCTAGATCAGAAGGTCTGCTGCCGCAAGGCTCTTTAGTCCATGAGATCCAATCTAGAGCCCTTTCCGGCACTCCTCCAGAGAGGGAAATCATCATCGGTGGCCATCTTCATCATCCTGGCGGCCACCATGATGAGGAGGCAGTAGTCCACCCTCGGGGCTGAGGGTTTGTACCAGTAGCTATGTGTTTAATCTATCTCTCTCTCTCCCTCTCTCGTGTTCTTGAGATGCACAATCTTGATGTATCGCGGGCTTTGTTAATATAGTCGGATCATATGATGTTTTCCCCTCTCTATCTTGTGATGAATTGAGTTTTCCCTTTGAGATTTCATTGGATTGAATACATTTATGGATTTGAGAACACATGATATACGTCTTGCAATTGAATACTCGTGGTGACAATGGGGTATCATATTAATCCACTTACACATGTTTTGGTACTCAACTTGTGAATTCCCAAAGTGACATTGGGCTAATCTATGCATAGGGGTTGATGCATGTTCTTGTCTTTGTTTCTCCGATTTTGGTGTTATCTTAGTACGAACTCTTGATAGATCGACCAGGAACGATAACTTTGTGTTATCTTATACAAACTCTTGAAAGATCGACCGAAAAAGATAACCTTGTGTTATTCTAGAACGAACTCTTCATAGATAGATCAGAAAGGATAACTTTATGTTGTCTTAGTACGAACTCTTGATAGATTGAACGGAAAGGATAACTTTGAGGGGGTTTCGTTGAGGGGTGGTTCTATGATCCAATTATATTAGCATCGTTGAGAGATTGCACTAGCGAAAGTACGGACCCTAGGCCTTGTTTTTAAGCATTGAGATACCGTTTGTGCTCACTTTTGTTACTTGCTACCTTGCTGTTTTTTTATTGTACGCACTACAAAAACTCATATCTACTATCAATATTACACTTGTATCACCATCTCTTCGCCGAACTAGTGCACCTATATAATTTCCCATTTTATTTGGTGTGTTGGGGACACAAGAGACTTTTTATTATTTGGTTGCAGGGCTGTTTGAAAGGGACCATCTTCATCCTACACCTCCTACGGATTGATAAACCTTAGGCCATACACTTGAGGGAAAATTGCTACTGTCCTACAAAACTCTACGCTTGGAGGCCCAACACATGTCTACAAGAATAAAGTTGCATACATGTCATCACCGTAATCATCATAGGTAGCAACTTTGTTATCATAGTCTATTGAAACTTCCTCTAAAGTAGTGGATTCATCACTAAATAAAGTCACGACCTCTCCAAATCCACCTTCATCATTATAATCATCATAAATAGGAGGCATGCTACCATTATAAAAAAATTGCACATCAAAACTTGGGGGACTAAAAATACCATATTCAGCAAACATAGCATCTCAAGCTTATGGCTTTGCATATCATTAGCATCACTGATATTTAAAGAATTCATACTAACAACATTACAATCATGCTCATCATTCATGCCAAACATTTTATAGCATTCTTCTTCTAACAATTGAGCACAGTTTTCCGATCCATCATTTTCAAGAAAGATATTAAAAAGATGATCAATAATATGATGCAACCTCAATTCCATTTTTTATAGTTTTCTTAACAAAACAAACTAGTGATAACAGAAGAAACTAAAAGATTTGATTGCAAGATCTAAAGATATACCTTCAAGCACTCACCTCCCTGGCAATGATGCCAGAAAAGAGCTCGATGTCTACTATGCAACTTTATTCTGGTAGACACGTGTTGGGCCTCCAAGCGCAGAGTTTTGTAGGACAGTAGCAATTTTCCCTCAAGTGGATGACCTAAGGTTTATCAATCCGTAGAAGGTGTATGATGAAGATGGTATCTCTCAAACAACCCTGCAACCGAATAATAAAAACTCTCTTGTGTCCCCAACACACCAAATACAATGGGAAATTGTATAGGTGCACTAGTTCGGTGAAGAGATGGTGATACAAGTGTAATATTGATAGTAGATATTGATTTTTGTAGTGCGAACAATAAAAAACAGCAAGGTAACAAGTAACAAAAGTGAGCACAAATGGTATTTCAACGATTGAAAACAAGGCCTAGGGTTTGTACTTTCGCTAGTGCAATCTCTCAACGATGCTAATATAATTGGATCATATAGTGACCCCTCAACGAAACCACCTCAAAGTTATTCTTTCCGTTCAATCTATCAAGAATTCGTATTAAGACAACATAAAGTTATCCTTTCCAATCTATCTATCAAGAGTTCGTACTAGAATAACACAATGTTATCTTTTCCAATCAATCTTTCAAGAGTTCGTACTAAGATAACACAAAGTTATCCTTCCCGATCGATCTATCAAGAGTTCGTACTAAGATAACACCAAAACCGGAGAAACAAAGAGAAGAATGTGCATCAACCCCTATGCATAGATTACCCCAATGTCACTTAAAGAATCTGCAAGTTGAGTGCCAAAACATATATCTAGTGGATCAATACGATACCCCATTGTCACCACGAGTATTCAATTGTATGACATATATCAAGTGTTCTCAAATCCATAAAAGTATTCAATCGAAAGAAATCTCAAAGGGAAAACTCAATTCATCACAAGATGGAGAGGGGAAAACACCATATGATCCGACTATATTAACAAAGCACCTGATACATCAAGATTGTGCATGGGAACACGAGAGAGAGAGAGAGAGAGAGAGAGAGAGAGAGAGAGAGATTAAACACAAAGCTACTGGTACAAACCCTCAGCCCCGATGGTGGACTACTTCATCCTCATCATGGTGGCCGCCGGGATGATGGAGATGGCCACCGGTGATGATTTCCCCCTCCGGCAGAGTATCGAAAAGGGTCTAGATTGGTTTTCGGTGGCTACGGAGGCCTGCGGTGGCAGAACTTCTGATCTATGTCTACCCCTAAGGTTTTTTGAATATTTGGGAATTGTAGGGTAAAGAGGTGGTGCGGGAGGCAACCGAGGTGGGCACAACCCACCAGGGCGCGCCAGGGGGCCTGGCGCACCCTGGTGGGTTGTGCCCCCCTTGGGGCACCCCCCAGGTGCAGCTTCAGCCCATTAGGTGTCTTCAGCCCATTAGCACCTTGGGGGTGCTCCGAGGGGAGCACAACCCACCAGGTAGGTCGCGCCAGGAGGCCCAACGCGCCCTGGTGGGTTGTGCCCAGCTCGGGTGCCCCGGGACCGCCTCTTTGCTCTATAAACACCCCAATATTCCAGAAACCCTAGGGGAATCAACGAAAATCAATTCCAGCCGCCGCAGAGTCCAGAACCACCAGATCCAATCTAGACACCATCACAGAGGGGTTCACCACTTCCATTTGTGCCTCTCCGATGATGCGTGAGTAGTTCCTTGTAGACCTACTAGTCCGTAGTTAGTACCTATATGGCTTCCTCTCTCTTGTTTGATTATCAATACAATGGTCTCTTGGAGATCCATATGATGTAACTCTCTTGCGGTGTGTTTGTTGGGATCCGATGAACTTTGTGGTTATGATCAGATCTATCTGTTTATATCCATAAAACTTATTTGACTCTTCTTTGATCTCTTATATGCATGATTGTTTATAGCCTCATATTTCTTCTCTGGTATTTGGGTTTTGTTTGGCCAACTTGATATATTTATCTTGCAATGGGAAGAGGTGCTTTGTAGTGGGTTCGATCTTATGGTGCTTGATCCCAGTGACAGAAGGGGAACCGACACGTATGTATCATTGCTACTAAGCATAAAACGATGGGGTCTATTTCTACATAAATAGATCTTGTCTACATCATGTCATCGTTCTTATTGCATTACTCTATTTTTCCATGAACTTAATACACTAGATGCATGCTGGATAGCGGTCGATGTGTGGAGTAATAGTAGTAGATGCAGGCAGGAGTCGGTCTCCTAATCTTGGACGTGATGCCTATATAATGAACATTTCCTGGATATCGTCATGATTATTTGAAGGTCTATCAATTGCCCAACAGTAATTGTTCACCCACCGTTTGCTATTTTTCTCGAGAGAAGCCACTAGTGAAATCTACGACCCCCGAGTCTCTTTCTCATATTATTTGCCTTTGCGATCTATTTTCCTTTGTTTCTATTTTCAGATCTACTAAAACAAAAGCCAAAAATATCTTGCTGCAATTTATCTTGTTTGGCGTTCGATCTATCAATATTTACAACTCTGTCACGTCCATTACCCGAAATGGATTGACAACCCCTTGTACATGTCGGGTTACGAGTCTTTGTTATTTGTGTGCAGGTGCCGTTTACGTTGTGTTGCTTGGTTCTCCTACTGGTTCGATAACCTTGGTTTCATCACCGAGGGAAATACCTACTGCTGCTATACTGCACCATCCCTTCCTCTTTGGGGAAATACCGACCTAGTTCAAGCAAGCAATCAAAAGGAACTTCCCGGCGCCATTGCCAGGGAGGATCTTCAACATATACCAGGTTCCTAATCACAAATCTCATCTCCTCGCAATTTACTTTATTTGCCATTTGCCTCTTGTTTGCCTCTCCCCCACTTCACAAAAAAATGTTGTTTTTATTCGCCCAATTTTTCCGTTCGCCATTTTCTTGTCACATCTATCTTTCTCCTTGCAATCTTGTTTGCTATCTTTGCTTGTGTTGGCATGTGCCTTCTATTTTGCTTGCATCTTTGCTTGCTAAAAATCTATTGATATGGATCCTCATCCACTTGCGAACCTTTTCAAAAGACCCAATTATGTTGAACCAATTTTTAGTGAGTTGAGTGCACTAGATTATCTTTATGCAGTTTTGCTTGAGATTCATGAATATGAAAATTGTAATGAAGTGATAAAATAAGAAATTTATGAAGTGATTCATGATATCTCCTTGAATGACAAGCATGATTGCAAGGGTGTTATAATAAATTCTATTAATGACAATTATGCTAATAATATGCAAAACCCCAAGCTTGGGGATGCTAATTTTGATATGCCATCTACTTATTGCAATGACCATGATTGGGGTGATGCTTCTTATGATCTTGAAAATTTATTTCAGCCTCATGATGAATATGTTTGCGATAATATTGAAAGTGGGTTTGGAGAGGTCATGACTTTATTTGATGATAATCCCACTATTCTGGAAGAGTGTCAACTTTTTGTGCATGTGGATCATGAAAAGAAAATTTTATATGATAGTATATTGTTGAATTTGAGTATGATCCTACTTGTAATTATTATGAGAGAGGAAAATAAGGTTGTAGAAATTTTCATGTTACTAAATTACCTCTCGTTATGTTGAGATTGCTATTATTTCTTTGTTCTTCCTTGCATATGCTAGATGTTTCTTGTCTTGATAATTTGGTTGACTACAAAATGCCTATGCATGGGAAGTATGTTAAACTTAAATGTGTTTGTCATATGTTTTATGATGCTCTCTTTGTGCTTCACTCCTTTTCTTTCATGTGAGCATCATTGCAATCTCAAGACTATCTTAATGGCTATAAAGAAAGAGCTCGTTGGGAGGCAACCCAACTTGTATCTTTTAGTTTTTTGGTTTTCTTGCTTTTTTCAATAAAATACCCATTAATACCTCTGTTTAGATGTTTTTAGTGGTCTGAATAAAGGTTTGTGCCAAGCAAAGCCTTAGGATCATGTTGGGTGATAGTAGATTTGATCTTGCTGAAAAAAACAGAAACATATGCGCTCACGATTTTTTTTCTCATTTTTAAGAGAAGAGTGTTTTTAAGTTGATTCTTTTTGTAGTAGACTAATATACAAATTGTTCATGTGGTCCTAGTTTTTTCAAGATTTTTAGAGTTACAGAAGTATTTGAAATTTCTAGATTGCTACAAACTATTCTATTTTTGACAGATTCTGTTTTCTTTGCTTTGTGTGCTTGTTTTGATGATTCTATGGTGAGTTTTTTCCATAGAAAAGTTGCAATACAGTAGATATAATGAAAGTATAAAATATAAATTGGTTTGCTACAATACTTATAGTAGTGATTTGTTTTCTTATACTAACGGATCTCTTGAAAGTTTTGGTGAGTTTTGTGTAATTGAAGTTTTCAAGTTTTGGGTTATCTTACAATGGATGAAGGAACAAGGAGTAAGTAGAGCCTAAGCTTGGGAATGTCCATGGCATCCCAAGCTATTATCCAAAGAGAAGCAAGCAACTAAGCTTGGGGATGCCCTCGAGTGGCATCCCCTCTTTCTTCTAACAACCATCGATATTTTACTCGAAACTATATTTTTATTCGTCACATATTATGTGTTTTGCTTGGAGCGTCTTGTATGATATGAGCCTTTTCTTGTTTGGTTTTGCTTTTTAAGTCTTGAGTCCTTCCTGTACACACCCATTTGCGAGAGCCATAATTATGTCATGACTTGTTAGAATAGCTCTCCTTGCTTCACTTAAAATTTTATGAGCTATGGATTTGCTCTAGTGCTTGACTTATATATTTTTGAGCATGGTGTGCTTTAATATTTTTGAAGAAATACTCTCTTGATTCACTTTGATTTATTTGAGAGCTGGTATTTTTTTAAGAAATTCTCTCTTGCTTCACTTAAATTATTTTCAAAGAAAAAATGTATGCTCGTGATCTTCACTTATATTTGTTTGAGCTTATCAAAAGCAACACATAAAAATTAGTCCCAAATGTTAGATATCCAAGAAGGATATAATAAAAACTTTCATGAATATCATTGGACAAAATAAACTTGATTCTTTGTAATAGTTTTGAGATATGATGATAGTGATATGTGAGCCATGTTAATGAGTAATTATGCTTTAGTAAGAATATTGGTGCTAAGGTTTGTGATTCCCTATGCAAGCATGAAAGTCAATAGTCATGCAATGAAATTACATCCTACTTGTGGTGCATTATTCGGTGTTAATTATGCTTAATGCCCGCTTATGAGATTATTCGTTTCATGGTTGGTCGCTTCCCAATCTTTTGCTAGCCTTCATTTTGCACTAAGTATGATCACTACTTGTGCATCCAAAATCCTTTAACCCAGGTTTGCCACATGTGTCCACCATACCTACCTATATGTGGTATTCTCTTGCCGCTCTAAGAAAATTTGTATGTGCCATCTCTAACTTTCAAAATAAATTTCTCTTTTGTGTGCTCGTACCGCTCGTGAGGCAGTGAGAGGTGGCTAATATTTTCCATGCTAGATGTGTTATTCTCACGATGAGTGTTTATTCACTTGTCATTGCATGAGATAAGGCAAAGGTATTAGGGATGCCCAGTCCCAAAATGAAAAATGAATTTACTTTATGTTGTTAAATAATAAATTCCTTGGAAAGTGTTGGTATGGAAGGCAACCGTGGATTCGGTTAGCCATGGAAAGTGAAAGTTTGGTGGAAAAAGCAATAAACTTTATTTATTTTTGGGAACCGCCTATGATATATCTAGCATGGAAAGTGTTGGGAACTCTAAGTCGTTTTCTTTGGTGGGAAAAGTATGGGCTATGGATGACTTATTTTAGCATTGATATTTTGAAAGACATGATTGCTTGTTGATATGCGTGAGTATTTAAATCTCGTGACAAAAATAGAATATTGCTTTGAACCATATAAAAGTCCAAATGTCCATGCTATAAAGAAAATAATATGATATGGCATGTTAGGCAACATTCCACATAAAAAAAATCTGTTTTATCATTTACCTACTCGAGGACGAGCAGGAATTAAGCTTGGGGATGTTGATACGTCTCCAACATATATATAATTTTTTATTATTCCATGCTTTTATATTATCATTCTTGGATGTTTTACAATCATATTATAGTCATTTTATATTATTTGTTGGTACTAACCTATTGACATAGTACCAAGTGCCAGTTGTTGTTTTCTGCATGTTTTTAAATCACATAAAATCAATACCAAATGGAGTCCAAACACAGTGAAACTTTTATGGATTTTTTGGGACCAGAAGACATCCAGTGGGCCGGAGAAGTATCTAGGGGTGCTCCGTGGGGAGCACAACCCTCCTGGAGCGCCCTCGTGGGTTGTACCCACCTCGAGTGCCCCCGGGGCCGCCTCTTTGCTCTATAAATACCCCAATATTCGAGAAACCCTAGGGGAGTCGACGAAAATCAATTCCAGCCACTGCAGAGTCCAGAACCACTAGATCCAATCTAGACACCATCACGGAGGGGTTCACCACTTCCATTGGTGCCTCTCCGATGTTGCGTGAGTAGTTCCTTGTAGACCTACAGGTTCGTAGTTAGTAGGTAGATGGCTTCCTCTCTCTCGTTTGATTAGCAATACAATGATATCTTGGAGATCCATATGATTTAACGCTCCTGCGGTGTGTTTGTTGGGATCCGATGAATTTTGAGTTTATGATTGGATCTATCTTTTTATATCCATGAAAGTTATTTGAGTCTTCTTTGATCTCTTATATGCACGATTGCTTATAGCCTCGTATTTCTTCTCCGATATTTGGGTTTTTTCTGTCCAACTTGATCTATTTATCTTGCAATGGGAAGAGGTGCTTTGTAGTGGGTTCGATCTTACGGTACTTGATCCCAGTGACAGAAGGGGAACCGACACGTATGTATCATTGCTACAAAGGATAAAATGATGTTGGGGAACGTAGTATTTCAAAAATTTCCTATGATCACGCAAGATCTATCAACCAGATACATAGCAACGAGAGGGGAGAGTGTGTCTACGTACCCTCATAGACCGAAAGCGGAAGCGTCTAGTGACGCGGTTGATGTAGTCGAACTTCTTCGCGATCCAACCGATCAAGCACCGAACGTATGACACCTCTGCATTCAGCACACGTTCAGCTTGATGACGTCCCACGAGCTCTTGATCCAGTTGAGATTCACAGGAGAGTTTCGTCATCACGACGGCGTGGTGATGGAGATGATGAAGCTACCGGTGCAGGGCTTTGCCTAAGCACTGCAACGGTATGACCGAGGTGTGTTTCTGTGGAGGGGGGCACCGCACACGGCTAGAACAATGTTTCTTCTATGTCTTTGGGTGCCCCTGCCCCCGTATGTAAAGGAGCAAGGGGGAAGGTGCGGCTGGTCTTCTAAGGCGCGCCAGGAGTAGGATTCCTACTCCTAGTAGGAATAGGAATCCCCTTTCCTATTCCTACTAGGAGTAGGAAAGGAAGGGAAGGGGGAGAGGAGAAGGAAAGGAGAGGTGGCGCCTCCCCCCCTTTTCCTAGTCCAACTAGGAGCCCTAGGGGGGTGCGGCCAGCCCTATGGTCTGCCCCTCTCTTTCCCTCATAGGCCCACCATGGCCCATACTCCCCCAGGGGGGGGGGTAACCCCCTCCGGCACTTCGGTTAAATCCGAAACTTTTCCAGAACACTTCTGGTGTCCGAATATAGTCATCCAATATATCAATCTTTATGTCTCGGACATTCCGAGACTCCTCGTCATGTCCGTGATCTCATCCGGGACTCTGAACTACCTTCGGTACATCAAAACTCATAAATTCATAATACTGATCGTCATCAAACGTTTAGCATGCGGACCCTACGGGTTCGAGAACTATGTAGACATGACCGACACTCATCTCCGGTCAATAACCAATAGAGGAACCTGGATGCTCATATTGGCTCCTACATATTCTACGAAGATCTTAATCGGTCAAACCGCATAACAACATACGTTGTTCCCTTTGTCATCGGTGTGTTACTTTCCCGAGATTCGATCGTCGGTATCTCAATACCTAGTTCCATCTCGTTGCCGGCAAGTCTCTTTACTTGTTTCGTAATACATTATCTCGTGACTAACTCATTAGTCATTTGCTTGCAAGGCTTATTATGATGTGCATTACCGAGAGGGCCCAGAGATACCTCTCCGACACTCGGAGTGACAAATCCTATTCTTGATCTATGCCAACACCACGAACACTTTCGGAGACACCTGTAGAACATCTTTATAACCACCCAGTTACGTTGTGAAGTTTGATAGCACACAAAGTGTTCCTCCGGTATTTGGGAGTTGCATAATCTCATAGTCATAGGAACATGTATAAGTCATGAAGAAAGCAATAGCAGTAAAACTAAACGATCATAGTGCTAAGCTAACGGATGGGTCTTGTCCATCACATCATTCTCCTAATGATGTGATCTGTTGATCAAATGACAACTCATGTCTATGGCTAGGAAACATAACCATCTTTGATCAATGAGCTAGTCTATTAGAGGCATACTAGGGACAGTCTGTTTTGTCTATCTATTCACACATGTACTAAGTTTCCGGTTAATACAATTCTAGCATGAATAATAAACATTTATCATGATATAAGGAAATAAATAATAACTTTATTATTGCCTCTAGGGCATATTTCCTTCAGTCTCCCACTTGCACTAGAGTCAATAATCTAGCTCACAACGCATGTGATTTAATAATGATAGTTCACATAGTTATGTGAATAACACCCATAGTTCATATCGCCATGTGACCAAGAGCCAAAGGGTTTACTAGAGTCAATAATCCAGTTCACATCGCTATGTGATTAACACCCAAGAGTAATAAGGTGTGATCATGTTTTTCTTGTGAGAGAAGTTTAGTCAACGGGTTTGTCACATTCAGATCCGTATGTATTTTGCAAATTTCTATGTCTACAATGCTCTGCATGGAGCAACTCTAGCTAATTGCTCCCACTTTCAATATGTATCCAGATTGATACTTAGAGTCATCTGGATTAGTGTCAAAGCTTGCATCGGCGTAACCCTTTATGATGAACTCTTTATCATCTCCATAATCGAGAAACATTTCCTTAGTCATCCAGTTACTAAGGATAATTTTTTACCGCTGTAGAGTGATCTACTCCTAGATCAAAATTGTACTCCCTAGCCAAACTCAGGGCAGGGTATACAATAGGCCTGGTATACAGCATGGCATACTTTATAGAACCTATGGCTGAGGCATAGGGAATGACTTTCATTATCTCTATATTTTTCTGCCATGGTCAGGCTTTGAGTCTTTACTCAACGTCACACCTTACAAATCAGGCAAGAACTCCTTCTTTGACTAATCCATTTTGAACTACTTCTAAATCTTATCAAGGTATGTACGCATCGAAAGTCTTATCATGCGTCTTGATCTATCTCTATAGATCTTGATGCCCAATATGTAAGCAGCTTCACCGAGGTCTTTCTTTGAAAAAATCCTTTCAAACACTCCTTTATGCTTTCCAGAATATTCTACATTATTTTGATCAACAATATGTCATTCACATATACTTATCAGAAATGTTGTAGTGCTCCCACTCACTTTCTTGTAAATACAGGCTTCACACAAAGTCTGTATAAAACCATACGCTTTGATCACCTCATCAAAGCGTATATTCCAACTCCGAGATGCTTACACCAGTCCATAGATGGATCGCTGGAGCTTGCACACTTTGTTAGCACCTTTAGGATCGACAAAACCTTCTGGTTGCATCATATACAACTCCTCTTTAATAAATCCATTAAAGAATGCAGTTTTGTTATCCATAAGCCAGATTTTATAAAATGCGGCAATTGCTAACATGATTCAGATAGACTTAAGCATCGCTACGGGTGAGAAAGTCTCATCGTAGTCAACTCCTTGAACTTGTCGAAAACCTTTCGCAACAAGTCGAGCTATGTAAACAGTAACATTACCGTCAACGTCGGTCTTCCACTTGAAGATCCATTTATTTTCGATGGCTTGCCGATCATCGGGTAAGTCAACCAAAGTCCATACTTTGTTCTCATACATGGATCCCATCTCAGATTTCATGGCCTCAAGCCATTTTGCGGAATCTGGGCTCATCATCGCTTGCTCATAGTTCGTAGGTTCATCATGGTCTAGTAACATGACTTCTAGAACTGGGTTGCCGTACCACTCTGGAACGGAACGTACTCTGGTTGATCTACGAAGTTCAGCAGAAACTTGATCTGAAGTTTCATGATCATCATCATTAGCTTCCTCACTAATTGGTGTAGGAATCACTGGAACCAATTTCTGTGATGTACTACTATCCAATTCGGGAGAAGATACAATTACCTCATCAAGTTCCACTTTCCTCCCACTCACTTCTTTCGAGAGAAACTCCTTCTCTAGAAAGGATCCATTCTTAGCAACGAATATCTTGCCTTCGGATCTGTGATAGAAGGTGTACCCAACAGTCTCTTTTGGGTATCCTATCAAAACACATTTCTCCGACTTGGGTTCGAGCTTATCAGGTTGAAGCTTTTTCACATAAGCATCGCAGCCCCAAACTTTAAGAAACGACAACTTTGGTTTCTTGCCAAACCACAGTTCATAAGGCGTTGTCTCAACGGATTTTGATGGTGCCCTATTTAACGTGAATGCAGCTGTCTCTAAAGCGTATCCCCAAAATGATAGTGGTAAATCGGTAAGAGACATCATAGACCGCACCATGTCTAATAAAGTACGGTTACGGCGTTCGGACACACCATTACGCTGTGGTGTTCTGGGTGGCATGAGTTGTGAAATTATTCCACATTGTTTCAAATGAAGACCAAACTCGTAACTCAAATATTCACCTCCACGATCAGATCGTAGGAACTTTATTTTCTTGTTATGATGATTCTCTACTTCACTCTGAAATTATTTGAACTTTTCAAATGTTTCAGACTTGTGTTTCATCAAGTAGATATACCCATATCTGCTCAAATCATTAGTGAAGGTCAGAAAATAACGATACCCGCCGTGAGCGTCAACACTCATCGGTCCACATACATCAGTATGTATGATTTCCAACAAATCTGTTGCTCGCTCCATTGTTCCGAAGAACGGAGTTTTAGTCATCTTGCCCATGAGGCGTGATTCGCAAGCACCAAGTGATTCCAAAAGTCCATCACTATGTAGTTTCTTCATGCGTTTTACACCAATATGACCTAAACGGCAGTGCCACAAATAAGTTGCACTATCATTAACCTCGCATCGTTTGGCTTCAATATTATGAATATGTGTATCACTACGATCGAGATTCAACAAACTATTTTCATTGGGTGTATGACCATCGAAGGCTTTATTCATGTAAACAGAATAACAATTATTCTATGACTTTAAATGAAAAACCGTATTGCAACAAACATGATCAAATCATATTCATGCTCAACGCAAATGCCAAATAACATTTATTTAGGTTCTACACTAATCCCGAAATTATAGGGAGTGTGCGATGATGATCATATCAATCTTGGAACCACTTCCAACACACATCGTCACTTCACCTTTAACTAGTTTCTGTTCATTCTGGAACTCTTGTTTCGAGTTACTAATTTTAGCAACTGAACTGGTATCAAATACCCAGGGGTTGCTACGAACCCTAGTAAAATACACATCAATAATATGTATATCAAGTATACCTTTGTTCACTTTTCCATCCTTCTTATCCGCCAAGTATCTAGGGCAGTTTCACTTCCAGTGACCATTTCCTTTGTAGTAGAAGCACTTAGTTTCAGGCTTGAGTTTAGCTTTGGGTTTCTTCACGGGAGTGACAACTTGCTTGTCATTCTTCTTGAAGTTCCCCTTCTATCCATTTGCCCTTTACTTGAACCAAGTGGTCTTGTTAACCATCAACACTTGATGCTCTTTCTTGATTTCTACCTTCGCCGCTTTCAGTGTCGCGAAGAGCTCGGGAATTACTTTCGTCATCCCTTGCATATTATAGTTCATCACGAAGTTCTACTAACTTGGTGATAGTGACTAGAGAACTTTGTCAATTACTATCTTATCTGGAAGATTAACTCCCACTTGATTCAAGCAATTGTAGTACCCATACAATCTGAATACATGCTCACTGGTTGAGCTATTCTCCTCCATCTTGTAGGCAAAGTATTGTCAGAGGTCTCATACCTCTTGATACGGGCATGAGTATGAAATACCAATTTCAACTCTTGGAACATCTTATATGCTCTGTGGCGTTCAAAACGTCTTTGAAGTCCCGTTTGTAAGCCGTAAAGCATGGTGCACTAAACTATCAAGTAGTCATCATACCGAGCTTTTGTTAAAACATTCATAACGTCTGCATATGCTCCTGCAATAGATCCGTCACCTGGTGGTGCATGAAGGACATAATTATTCTGTGCAGCAATGAGGAAAATCCTCGGATCACGGAACAAGTCCTCATCATTGCTTCTATCAGCTTTCAACTTATATTTCTCTAGGAACATATAAAAATAAACGGGGAGCTACAATGCGAGCTATTGATGTACAACATAGATATGCTAATACTACTAGGACTAAGTTCATGATAAATTAAAGTTCAATTAATCATATTACTAAAGAACTCCCACTTAGATAGACATCCCTCTAGTCATCTAAATGATCACGTGATCCAAATCAACTAAACCATGTCCGATCATCACGTGAGATGGAGTAGTTTTCAATGGTGAACATCTTATGTTGATCATATCTACTATATGATTCACGCTCGACCTTTCGGTCTCCAGTGTTCCGAGGCCATATCTGCATATGCTAGGCTCGTCAAGTTTAACCCGAGTATTCTGCGTGTGCAAAACTGGCTTACACCCGTTGTATGTGAACGTAGAGCTTATCACACCCGATCATCACGTGGTGTCTCGGCACGACGAACTTTCGCAATGGTGCATACTCAGGGAGAACACTTATACCTTGAAATTTTGTAAGGGATCATCTTATAATGCTACCGCCGTACTAAGCAAAATAAGAAGCATAATAAGATAAACATCACATGCAATCAAAATATGTGACATGATATGGCCATCATCATCTCGTGCTTTTGATCTCCATCTCCAAAGCACCGTCATGATCACCTTCGTCACCGACGCGACACCTTGATCTTCATCGTAGCATCGTTGTCGTCTCGCCAACTATTGCTTCCACGACTATCGCTACCGCTTAGTGATAAAGTAAAGCAATTACATGGAGACTATATTTCATACAATAAAGCGACAACCATATGGCTCCTGCCAGTTGCCGATAACTTTACAAAACATGATAATCTCATACAATAACGTATCACTCATCATGTCTTAACCATATCACATCACAACATGCCCTGCAAAAACAAGTTAGATATCCTCTACTTTGTTGTTGCAAGTTTTACGTGGCTGCTACGGGCTTAGCAAGAAACGTTCTTACCTACCCATACAAAACCACAACGATATTTCGTAAAGTATGTGATGTTTTAACCTTCACAAGGACCGGGCGTAGTCACACTCGATTCAGCTAAAGTGAGAGAGACAGACACCCGCCAGTCAACTTTAAGCAACGAGTGCTCATAACAGTGAAACCAGTCTCGCGTAAGCATACACGTAATGTTGGTTCGAGCCGCTTCATCTCACAGTACCGCCGAACCAAAGTATGACATGCTGGTAAGCAGTATGACTAGTATCATCCACAACTCACTTGTGTTCTACTCGTGCATATCATCTACGCATAGACCTGGCTCATGATGCCACTATTGGGGAACGTAGTATTTCAAAATTTTCCTATGATCACGCAAGATCTATCTGCCAGATACATAGCAACGAGAGGGGAGAGTGTGTCTACGTACCCTCGTAGACCGAAAGCGGAAGCGTCTAGTGACGCGGTTGATGTTGTCGAACTTCTTCGCGATCCAACCGATCAAGCACCGAACGTACGTCACCTCCGTGTTCAGCACACGTTCAGCTTGATGACGTCCCACGAGCTCTTGATCCAGTTGAGATTTACGGGAGAGTTTCGTCAGCATGACGGCGTGGTGACGGAGATGATGAAGCTACTGACGCAGGGCTTCGCCTAAGCACTGCAACGGTATGACCGAGGTGTGTTTCTGTGGAGGGGGGCACCGCACACGGCTAGAACAATGTTTCTTCTATGTCTTTGGGTGCCCCCTGCCCCCGTATATAAAGGAGCAAGGGGGGAGGTGCGGCTGGCCTTCTAAAGTGCGCCAGGAGTAGGATTCCTACTCCTAGTAGGAATAGGAATCCCCTTTCCTATTCCTACTAGGAGTAGGAAAGGAAGGGAAGGGCGAGAGGAGAAGGAAATGAGAGGTGGCGCCTCCCCCCCTTTTCCTAGTCCAACTAGGAACCCTAGGGGGTGCGGCCAGCCCTATGGGCTGCCCCTCTCTTTCCCTCATAGGCCCACTATGGCCCATACTCCCTCGGGGGCGTTCCGGTAACCCCCTCCGACACTCTGGTTAAATCCGAAACTTTTCCGGAACACTTCCGGTGTCTGAATATAGTCATCCAATATATCAATCTTTACATCTCAGACATTCCGAGACTCCTCGTCATGTCCGTCATCTCATCCGGGACTCCAAACTACCTCCAGTACATCAAAACTCATAAACTCATAATACCGATCGTCATCAAACGTTGAGCGTGCGGACCCTACGGGTTCGAGAACTATGTAGACATGATCGAGACTCATCTCAGGTCAATAACCAATAGTGGAACCTGGATGCTCATATTGGCTCCTACATATTCTACGAAGATCTTTCTCGGTCAAACCGCATAACAACATACGTTGTTCCCTTTGTCATCGGTATGTTACTTGCCCGAGATTCGATCGTCGGTATCTCAATACCTAGTTCAATCTCGTTACCGACAAGTCTCTTTACTCGTTCCATAATACATCATCTCGTGACTAACTCATTAGTCATTTGCTTGCAAGGCTTATTATGATGTGCATTACCGAGAGGGCCCGGAGATACCTCTCCGACACTCGGAGTGACAAATCCTATTATTGATCTATGCCAACACCACGAACACTTTCGGAGACACCTGTAGAGCATCTTTATAATCACCTAGTTACGTTGTGACGTTTGATAGCACACAAGGTGTTCCTCCGGTATTCGGGAGTTGCATAATCTCATAGTCATAGGAACATGTATAAGTCATGAAGAAAGCAATAGCAGTAAAACTAAACGATCATAGTGCTAAGCTAACGGATGGGTCTTGTCCATCACATCATTCTCCTAACGATGTGATCCCATTGATCAAACGACAACTCATGTCTATGGCTAGGAAATATAATCATCTTTGATCAATGAGCTATTCTAGTAGAGGCATACTAGGGACACCCTGTTTTGTCTATGTATTCACACATGTACTAAGTTTTCGGTTAATACAATTCTAGCATGAATAATAAACATTTATCATGATATAAGGAAATAAATAATAACTTCATTATTGCCTCTAGGGCATATTTCCTTCAAATGATGGGGTCTATTTCTACATAAGTAGATCTTGTCTACATCATGTCATCGTCCTTATTACATTACTCCGTTTTTCCATGAACTTAATACACTAGATGCATGCTGGATAGCGGTCGATGTGTGGAGTAATGGTAGTAGATGCAGGCAGGAGTCGGTCTACTAATCTTGGACGTGATGCCTATATAATGATCATTGCCTGGATATCGTCATGATTATTTGAAGTTCTATCAATTGCCCAACGGTAATTGTTCACCCACCATTTGCTATTTTTCAGGAGAGAGGCCACTAGTGAAACCTACGCCCCCCTGGTCTCTTTCTCATATTATTTGCTTTTGCGATCTATTTTCCTTTGGTTTTATGTTCAGATCTGTTAAACCAAAAACCCAAAAATACCTTACTTCAATTTATCTTATTTGACGTTTGATCTATCAATATTTACAACTCTCTCACATCCGTTACTGGAAACGGATTGACAACCCCTTTTACACGTCCGGTTACGAGTATTTGTTATTTGTGTGTAGGTGTCGTTTACGTTGTGTTGCTTGGTTCTCCTACTAGTTTGATAACCTTGGTTTTATCACTGAGGGAAATACCTACCGCTGCTATACTGCATCACCCATTCCTCTTTGTGGAAATAATGACGTAGTTCTAGCAAGCAATCATGTTCCTTCACAAGGCCCATATGGCCCATAGAATTACCGGGGGTATGATATGTCTCCAACGTATCTATAATTTATGAAGTATTCATGCTATTATATTATCCATCTTATATAGTGTTTATATATACATTTTTATGGTATTTTATATGATTTTTGGGACTAACCTATTAACCTAGAGCCCAGTGCCAGATTCTGTTTTTCCTTGCTGTTGAGTTTAACAGAAAAGGAATACCAAACGGAGTCGAATTGACGTGCCAATTTTTGATGATTTTTATGGACCAAAATAAGCCCCTGGAGTAAAAGAGTTGGGCCAGAAGAGTCCCGGGCTGTCCACGAGGGTGGCGGGCGCGCCCACCCCCCTAGGTGTGGGCCCCTATCTCCTGGACGACTTGGAGATCCCCTGGACGTGAGACCGATGCCAAAAATTCCTATAAATATAGAAACCTCCAGAAAATAACCGAGATCGGAAGTTCCACTGCCGCAAGCCTCCGTAACCACGAGAAATCAATCTAGGCCCTCTCTGGCACCCTGCCGGAGGGGGCCATCATCATCGGAGTCCATGGAGGAGGATCCTGGATGGGCCGTCATCGCCATGAAGGCTAAGGACCAGAGGGAGGACCTCTCCCCATCTAGGGGGGAGTCCATGGAGGAGGAAGCACAAGGGGGAGAACCTCTCCTCCTCTCTCTCGGTGGCGCCGGAGTGCCATCGGGAGGGGAATCATCGCCGCGGTGATCGTCTTCATCAACATCACCATCATCATCACCATCCTCATCTCTTTTACGCGGTCCACTCTCCCGCACCTTGCTATAATCCCTACTTGAACATGGTGCTTTGTGCCACATATTATGATCCAATGATGTGTTGACATCCTATGATATTTTGAGTAGATATCCTTTGTCTTTGGGTTGATTGATGGTCTAGATTGGTACGAGTTGTATGTTTTATTTTGGTGCTGTCCTATGGTGCCCTCCATGTCGCGCAAGCATGAGGGATTCCCGTTATAGGGTGTTGCAATGTGTTCATAATTTGCTTATAGTGGGTTGCTTGAGTGACAGAAGCATAAACCCGAGTAAGGGAATTGTTGCGTATGGGATAAGGGGAACTTGATGCTTTAATGCTATGGTTGGGTTTTACCTTAATGATCTTTAGTAGTTGTGGATGCTTGCTAGAGTTCCAATCATAAGTGCATATGATCCAAGAAGAGAAAGTATGTTAGCTTATGCCTCTCCCTCATATGAAATTGGAATGACGACTACCGGTCTTGTTAACAATTGCCTAGGACAATTCCGCACACCGATCCATCATTTTTCCACACTCGCTGTTTATAATATTTAGTAATATATTCTAACTTTATGATAACATCACCTACTTTTATATTTTAGCTCTCCGATATCATGCAAAGTTATCCTATTCATACCCACAACGTAGTTTTATTTCTCGTTTCTAGTTGGAAGCAAACGTTCGGTGTACGTAGAGTCGTATCAGTGGTAGATAGGACTTGAGAGAATATTGATCTTACCTTTAGCTCCTTGTGGGTTCGACACTCCATACTTATCACTTCCACCATTGGGAATTGCTATGATGATTCCCTGCACTTGGGGACCATCAAGCTCTTTTCTGGCGCCTTTGTCGGGGAGCAATAGCGTGGGGTTGATATTCTCGTGTGTGCTTGTTTGCTTTCTTCACTAATTTGATTTTGTTTTTCCTTTTTGTTTCGGTTTGGTTGTGGGTGAAACATACAAAAAGAATTGAAATAATTAAAATACAAAAAAAAATACTTTCCTGTTATGCCTAAAAAGTTTTTCGAAAAGAGAAGTGATTGGAAAGTTATCCATTGAAGAAGTGAGGGTCGACCTTGAGCACTTGTGTTCAGGCTGACGGAAACAATGTAGAATTTTTCATGGAAGTTTCTCTGTAAATAATTATCCCCTTGTATATATCCATTGTATTATATAAATAATGTGCCATGCTTTGGTTTTAGGATGATTAGATTTCTTGTTTTCTATGTGTAGAACAAAAAAATAGAAACTTTGGCTGTAGCGCATGATTTTACATTTTTTATTGGAAGGTCAAATGGGTCTGAAACTTTTTGCACATTACTTATGTACAAATTGTTCAAATTGTCATATTTTCAGAATTTTTTAGAGTTACCGAAGTTTACTAAACTTCAAGATTACTATAGACTGTCCTGTTTTTGACAGATTCTGTTTTCTATGTGTTGATCGCTTATTTTGATGAATCTATGGGTAGTATCGGGGGGTATGAACCATGGAGAAGTTGGAATACAGTAGATAAATTGCTAATATGAAGTTGGAATAAGTTTGCAACAGTACCTAAAGGTAGTGATTTGCTTTATTATACTAACGGACCTCACAAAGTTTTTGTTAAAGTTTTGTGTGGATGAAGTGTTCGAAGATCGAGGAGCTATCAATATGAGAAGAATAAAGAGAGGCAAGAGTTCAAGCTTGGGGATGCCCAAGGCACCCCAAGTAAATATTTCAAGGATACTCAAGCATCTAAGCTTGGTGATGCCCCTGTTGGCATCCCATCTTTCTTCTTCAACAATCATCGATATACCTCGGTTTTTGTTTTGTTCACATGATTTGTGTCCCTTGTGTTTTTCTTTTTTCTTTAAGAACCATGCTAGTATGAGATAGCCCTTCCTTGATTTATAGAATTCTTCATGTCTTCACTTATTTCTTTTGAGTATGATCTTATAGAATGATCTTTGTGCTTCACTTAAATCTTTTGAGTACGGTTTTATAGAATGCTTCGTGTGCTTCACTTATATATTTTGAGCTTGGATATTTGCTAGTCGATATAAATCCTAGAATACTTCATGAACTTAACATATATCTTTTGGAGTATGAATAATACTATCATCTAAAGTGGATTTGCAAGAGTGTTAACTTTAGTTAGTAATGATTCCACTATTTCGAGTTTTCTCCTACTATTTCGAATGAGAAGAATTTTGCTTATGTGGAGAGTAGTACAATTTCTATGCTTGTAGATCATGAAAAGAATGCTTTATGTGATGGTTATATTTTTTAACCCATTCATGATGCTACTGAAAATGTTTATGAGGGAGGAATACATGCTTGTAGAAGTCACAATAATATCAAGTTTCCTCTCTATGTGCTTAAAGTTTTGAAGTTCTACTTGTCTTGTCTTCCTATGCTAGTTGTTTCTTGTTCCCGTAAATTATGTGCTCACAAAATCCCTAGGCATAGGAAGTGGGTTAGATTTAAATATGCTAGTCATATTCTTCATGATGCTCTCTTTATGTTTCAATTCTTATCTTTTATGTGAGCATCATTGAAATCATCATGCCTAGCTAAAAGGCATTAAAGAAAAGCGCTTGTTGGGAGACAACCCAATATTTACCCTTACTGTTTTTGTGTGTTTACATGATTAAGCTACAGTAGTAATCATGTTTTATAGCTTTTGTCTCAATAAAGTGCCAAGTAAGACCTTTGAAAGACTTGGGTGAAAGTTAATGTGATCTTGCTGTAAAAAAACAAAAACTTTGCGCTCACGGGATTAGCTACCACTTTTTTACAGAAGAGTGATTTTGAGTTGATTCTTTTTGCAGAAGATTAATAGACAAATTCCTCACGTCCACCAAATTATTACATAATTTTTAGAGTAGCAGAAGTATGGTTGTTGTTCAGATTATTACAGACTGTTCTGTTTCTGACAGATTCTGTTTTCATTGCATAGTTTGCTTGTTTTCTAGTTTCTATGGCTTATATATCTCAATATAAATTGTAGAAATGATATGGTACAGTAGGCATTGTGTGAGAAAAATTATTAGCCTTGTCTTTGATAGTACCAAAGTGAATGGTTTACTCTTTATTAACTAACCTATCTCACGAAGTTCCGTTAAGTTTTGTGTGGTTGAAGTTTTCAAGCTTTGGGTGAGATATCGATATGAGGAGAATAAGGAGTGGAAAGACCTTAAGCTTGGGGATACCCAAGGCACCCCAAGGTAATATTCAAGGAAGACTCAAGCGCCTAGGCTTGGGGATGCCCCGGAAGGTATCCCCTCTTTCGTCTTCAAAACTATCGGTATACCTTACTCGGAGCTATATTTTTATTCGTCACATGATATGTGTTTTGCTTGGAGCGTATTTTCAATTTTACTTTCTGTTTGAATAAAATCATTGGATCTGTAATCTTGAATGAAAAAGAATCCTCCCATGGCTAGTTAATTATTTGACTACTCAACGTCCTTCACTTATATCTTTTGGAGTAGTTTGTCATTTACTCACGTGCTTCACGTACATCCTATGAGTAAATGGTTGAATGAATTGAATATCATAAATCTGAATTTATATATGTTTCATATGCTTATACCATGGGGAGTAATGACTTCACACAGAATAAGTATAGGTAGTAAACTTATTGAAAGTTAGCAAACGCAGAACTGGTCACTTGAACAATTCATGAACGAATATTGAAGGAAGAGAGACTTCACATATAAATATACTATCTTGGACATCTTTTGTAATTATGAGTACTCATTAAAATATCACATGCTAAAAGGTTGATGTTGGACAATGAAGACAACTTAATGTGTTATGTTTTCCTATATCCGAAACGTTATATTGTCTTGGATCATCCAACATGTTGGGCTAGCCTTTCCCTCTCATGCTAGCCATATTCTATGCACCAAGTAAAAATACTACTTGTGCTTCCAAACATCCCTTAAACCAGTTTTGCCATAGAGTCCATCATACATACCTAAGGATTGAGTAAGATCCTTCAAGTAAGTTGTCATTGGTGCATGCAATAAAAATTGCTTTCTAAATATGTATGATCTATTAGTGCAAAGAAAATAAGCTTTATACGAACTTGTGATAGGGAAGAAATAAAAGCGACGGACTGCATTATAAAGGTCTTTATCACAAACGGCAATATAAAGTGACGTTCTTTTGCATTAAGATTTTGTGCATCCAACCATAAAAGCGCATGACAACCTCTGCTTCCCTCTGCGAAGGGCCTATCTTTTACTTTTATCTTCTATCCTTATACAAGAGTCATGGTGATCATCACCTTTCCTTTTTACACTTTTTCCTTTGGCAAGCACTTTGTGTGGGAGCGATCCAGATATATATATCCACTTGGATGTAGGTTTTCATAAATTATTATTGTTGACATTACCCTTGAGGTAAAAGTTTGGGAGGCGAAACTATAAGCCCCTATCTTTCTCTGTGTCCGATTAAAACCTTGAACCCATAAATATCACATGAGTGTTAGCAATTGTGAAAGATTAAATGATAGTTGAGTATGTGTAGTTTGCTGAATCAAAGCTCTTACATAGACCCTTCCCGAAAATAAGATGAATTGCAATTGTTTGATGACTAAGAGCACTATTTGTTAGTTTTCAAGAAAGTTTATGATCTATACTTTAACATGTGAATAGCTTGTTACTTGATCATGAAATGTTTTATGAGACGAGCTACTGTTATGACACATAATGATGCTAGAAAAGGTGATTGAAATTATCATTGATCAAACTTGTGCACCTACTAGCATTCACACTTCATAAATTATTTCTTTTATCATTTACCTACTCGAGGACGAGCAGGAATTAAGCTTGGGGATGCTGATACGTCTCCAGCGTATCTATAATTTATGAAGTATTCATGCTATTATATTATCCATCTTAGATGTTTATATACATTTTTATGCTATTTTATATGACTTTTGGGACTAACCTATTAACCTAGAGCACAGGGCCAGTTTCTGTTTTTTCCTTGTTTTTGAGTTTTACAGAAAAGGAATACCAAACGGAGTCCAATTGACGTGCCAATTGTTGATGATTTTTTATGGACCAAAAGAAGCCCCTGGAGTAAAAGATTTGGGCCAGAAGAGTCCCAGGCTGTCCACGAGGGTGGGGGGCGCGCCCACCCTCCTGGGCGTGGGCCCCTATCTCGTGAACGACTCGGAGATCCCCTAGACGTGAGACCGACGCAAAAAATCCAATAAATACAGAAACCTCCAGAAAATAACCGAGATCATAAGTTCCGCCGCCGCAAGCCTCTGTAACCACGAGAAATCAATCTAGGCCCTCTCTGGCACCCTGCCGGAGGGGGCCATCATCACCGGAGGCCATGGAGGAGGATCCCGGAGGGGACATCATCGCCATGAAGGCCAAGGACCAGAGGGAGAACCTCTCCCCATCTAGAGGGGAGGCCATGGAGGAGGAAGCACAAAGGGGAGAACCTCTCCTCCTCTCTCTCGAGGGCACCGGAGTGCCATCGGGAGGGGAATCATCGCCGCGGTGATCGTCTTCATCAACATCACCATCATCATCACCATCCTCATCTCTTTGATGCGGTCCACTCTCCCGCACCCCGCTGTAATCCCTACTTGAACATGGTGCTTTATGCCACATATTATGATCCAATGATGTGTTGCCATCCTATGATGTTTTGAGTAGATAGCATTTGTCTTTGGGTTGACTGATCATCTAGATTGGTACGAGTTGTATGTTTTATTTTGGTGCTGTCCTATGGTGCCCTCCGTGTCGCACAAGCGTGAGGGATTCCCGCTGTAGGGTGTTGCAATACGATCATGATTCTCTTATAGTGGGTTGCTTGAGTGACAGAAGCATAACCCCGAGTAAGGGCATTGTTGCATATGGGATAAAGGGGACTTGATGCTTTAATGCTATGGTTGGGTTTTACCTTAATGATATTTAGTAGTTGTGGATTCTTGCTTGAGTTCCAATCATAAGTGCATATGATCCAAGAAGAGAAAGTATGTTATCTTATGCCTCTCCCTCATATGACATTGCAATGACGACTACCGGTTTTGTTAACAATTGCCTAGGACAATTCCGCACACCGATCCATCATTATTCCACACTCGCTATTTATAATATTTAGTAATATATTCTAACTTTATGATAACAACACCTACTTTTATATTTTAGCTCTCCGATATCATGCAAAGTTATCCTCTTCATACCCGCAACGTAGTTTTATTTCTCGTTTCTAGTTGGAAGCAAACGTTCAGTGTACGTAGAGTCGTATCAGTGGCAGATAGGACTTGAGAGAATATTGATCTTACCTTTAGCTCCTTGTGGGTTTCGCACTCCATACTTATCACTTCCACCATTGGGAATATCTATGATGATTCCCTGCACTTGGGGACCATCAGGGTACCCGAAACATCTTCCGGTGACTCGATAAGTACCTGATACCCTCCGGAATATTTCCAGTGTCCGAATACCATCGTCCTATATATCAATCTTTATATCTCGACTATTTCGAGACTCCTCGTCATGTTCGTGATCTCATCTGGGACTCCAAACAACATTCGGTCACCAAATCACATAACTCATATAACACTATATCGTAACGAACGTTATTGACTCGAGAGGTGTCTTGGTTCGAGTCAATAACCAATAGCAGAACCTGGATGCCCATATTGGCTCCTACATATTCTACGAAGATATTTATCGGTCGAACCGTTATGACAACATACACAATTCCCTTTGTCCGTTGGTATGTTACTTGCCTGAGATTCGATGGTCGGTATCTCTATACCCAGTTCAATCTCGTTACTGGCAAGTCCCTTTACTTGTTCCATAATACATCACCCCGATACTAACTCATTAGTCATTTGCTTGCAAGGCTTATTATGATGTGTATTATTGAGAGGGGCCAGAGACACCTCTCCGATACTCGGAGTGACAAATCCGAATCTCGATTCATGCCAACCCAACAAAACACCACTGGAGATACATGTAGAACATCTTTATAATCACCCTTTTACGTTGTGACGTTTGATAGCACACAAGATATTCCTCCGGTATCCGCGAGTTGCATGATCTCATAGTCAAAGGAATATGTATTTGACATACATGAAAGCCGCAGCAATAAACTGTACGATCATATGCTAAGCTAACATTATCAAATGACAACTCATATCTATGGTTAGGAAATCTTAACCATCTTTGATTAACGAGCTAGTCTAGTAGAGGCTTACAAGGGACACGGTATTTGTTTATGTATTCACACATGTATTTAGGTTTTTGGTTAATACAATTCTAGCTTGAATAATAAACCTTTATCATGATTAAGGAAATATAATAATAACCATTTTATTATTGCCTCTTAGGCATATTTCAATCACGAGGCACTCTTCCTCGTCGTCCCTAGCCCGACGCCGCTCCTCCCGCAGTCAAAGCCGGTGATGCCACGATGGAGGAGACACTCCCATCGGCTCTTCAGCCGCACGAAGGCGTCCAGGGCCACCTGTCGGATATGCCGGAGCTACCCTCGAAGTTGGCCTTGACAGCGGCGGCTACGACGGATCCGGCCATCGGAGGAAGTGCATCATGAGGATGGAGCGGATGGATGGCACCTCCGGGTACCCCAGACAGCTCCGCAGCTCCCACCAATCGGGCGGCTCGACGTCCACCAAGGGAACACGAACAACGTGTGCTGTAGAGAATAACAACACGATGAGGCGGGCGACGTGTGATATGTGCGATGCGTTCGGCAGCAGATGAGGACTCGTGACTCCAGCGCGGCCACCATCATCGTTGCTCGCCATGAAGGCGCATAACAACTATTTGACGAAATGTCTGAGGAAAATGTAAGTTTTACTCCGTTAACTTTAGGTGATCGGTTAGAAAAGACATTTTTAGGAAGCAAATGTACTCCTTTAAAGAATACTCGGTAGTTTACTCCTCTAAATCGAGACGAGACCAGCCATACCCTATTTTAATTTTAATTTTCCGACCCTTGAAAATATTTATTTCTATCATAAAGAAACAAAATTTGAATACTTGGCAGTGGTTGTTCCTTGTAATTTACTCTGCATCACATGACGGGAGTGGACACAAAATTCGAAATCCCACGTGTTCCCCAAGAAATTCAGCGAAATCCATGCGAAAAATCCTAAGACTACCCATAGTGGAAGTAACATAGGTAGTAACATCACACATATCTAAATAAAAAAGATGATGTGGCAAGCAATAAATGAAGAAAGAGAGGCATGTGGTAACATAGCTAGTTACTACTAGTATGAGTAACATCACACATATCAAGGTAAGATGAGTCTATGGCTTAATAAATGAAGTCTTCCATGTTACCACACATATGTTACTCCCCACTATAGAGGTAGTAACATAGAGTAGTAACATGGGCATGTTACTACTCTATGTTACTACCCATTATGGCTAGTCTAAACGGAGCCGCGGTCGGCCGAGCCATAGCCCGCCCTCCGTCGAGCGAGACCGCCGGCGGGCCAAGCAGGAGCCGAACAAGAATTACTGCCACCGGTTGGTTTTTTTTTTTTTTTTTTTTTGAAGG
>LR738712.1:499186967-499202843 GCA_902687465.1 Secale cereale
GGTCATCGTCCCGGTTCCACGGGGAAAACGGGAGCCAGAAATGGTGGATGAGACCTTATGGCACTGGTGGAGGTGCTGATTTCGCGGTTTGCGTTCGATCCGGATGAGGCGGTAGAACGGCTGAAATTTGAAGCGGGACTGAGCCGGGAGTTGAGAGATTATCCATTCCATCCGGTTCGACTTTTCCAAGAATCATGATGATGGCCTCGTGACCGATAGCTACCATGTCCCTCCGCCTCTGCCGCATCTGGAGATCTTCTCCCCTTCTGTTATTGGCGCAAGCCATGATTACCCGCGATTTGTGGTCTCTGGACGGACGTAAACGTCTTTGTACCAGCCTTGCAGATCACTTGTGGTCTGGTGGATCCTACCAACATGCGAGATGTGTATTGTAGAGTTGATGAATCCGGATGCTCTTTTTTTTCTCCAATGGCGTGAAAAGTTGAATAGTAGTGTGTCTTTGTAGAACCCTAGTCATGTCATTCTCGCCATTGATTTGGCTTTCAGCGGGACCAAACCAATCTGTCCTGTGGAACTAACTAATCATGCTTTACCTATTGCAAAGCTGAATTAAGGACTGCGACCAGCTAATCATGTGCTGCAGAGACCAAACCAAACCAAACCAAACCTTTTTTTTCATGGTTATTAATTAGAGTTGAAGCAGCCGGGCTCTAAAGCCTTCAACCATACATATATGCAGATCTTGCTGAGAGAACAGGCAGCTGGGCCAAACAGAGCTGTAGGAAGAATCGGTGGTCGGAGGCCGTTAGACTTGTCTGCCGGCCGGGGAGGCCCAGCGAGCGGGCGGGTGTGCACGCCACCTAGCAGCAGCAGTGTAGACGGAAGTAGTGGTCCTTGTACAAGTAGTGGTAGTTAAGTTGTAGGCGTACTCATTGCCTTTGGAGTTAGGAGCAGAGGCGAAGCTGAAAGGGGTGCAGTTCTTGGTAGGGTGTCTCCTTCCGCTGGCTCCCCCAGAAACAGTCATATGGGGATGGGGGCACCTCTCTCATGATTCACCTTGCCTGGCTAGCTAGCCAGGTCCATGGCCAATACCCCTGGACCTTGATCAGTTGCCCGACATCTAGGCCGTTCGATAAAAATCTGCTGTGTTGAACAAATGGAGGGGTGTTTCTTTTTTCTTGGTGCCAGCTAAGAATGGCTGGGGTGCCTCTAAGCCTGCAGGTTTTCCTAAGCATAGGAGTGCATCTTTTTTTTCTTTTCTATCTGCAGTAAGAAAGGGAACAGGCAGATAGTTTCAGTAAGGGCTGCAGGGGAGCGCCGTCCGGTAACTGCTCTTTTACGAGTTCTGACTTTTGACCTCGGGTCACCTACAGGTTGTCGCACTCGCTGGTTGGGCCATTTGTGGCTTGTAGTGGTGGTTAAGGTTAGCCAGGCAGCTAGTGTGTGCATCTTCTTTTTTTTTAGGCGAATCTCTCTCTTTTGCTCGTCACGAGACGTCCGGGATGGTCCTGCCCGGCACGGGCCGAGGCCTTATTACGTGCGAGCGAACCAGGCCCTGTGACTTCTTTTGTCATCATCTCTCGCTCGCGTGGTGCGCATGGGCCGAATTCCAAATGCATCGCATGTTGGTTTGTGCGTTCAACATGCGTAGAATTGGCCGAAGGACTATTTAACGATTTCTTCTAAAAAAAGAGACTATTTAATGGTTACCCATCTTTTTTTAACACAGTACAAACGCAAGCGTTCATACATATATGCATACACTCATCCCTATTAACGCATACATGCACACCTATCCTATAAGCATCTTCGAGAGACTGAGCCGACATATTATCATGAGATTTACAAAGTCATTATAGGCGCCTCGTCGTCGATGGAAATGTCTCCTCTGATTAAAAGCATATCGCCGGAAATCCTGAAATTAATTCAGGAATAATGCGAGCACCAGAATTTGAATCCTGATGGGCTAGAAATACCACTGTTCCTCTAACCATCCAACCATAGATTTAATTCGCACAGTTACTCACCCCTAAAAAAATGACTATTTACCAGTTACCGCCTACAGCTAGCGGTCAACGTCACTTCCCCTGACGCGGGAGTGCTCCCATGACGCCATGTGCCGCGCTCCAACTCTACCGGGTGACACGCACTGGTTGCACCCGTGGGAGCATGGTCTTTTTCCCTTTTGGGAAGCCTTTTTTAGTATAATAGTTATCCTTTTTTAGTATAATAGTTATCTTTTGTTTTATTGGCTCTTTGGTTGTGTTGGTTTACTGAAGGTTTTTCCTTCTAAAAACCATTTTTTTAAGAAACACAACACATGCTTCTTCAAGAAGCAAAACTGTGGTATCCCAAAGGGAAAACGCATAACTTATATTTCACCATGTTTCCGTGAGAAAGCACAACATGTGCTTCCTGAAAAAAGGGCTAGGTGCAGCCTGCGCTTCGGGAAAAGGAAAAAGGCACAACCGTGTTTCCTTGAAAAAAATGGAAAAGCACATGCTTCTATGAGAAGCACGGTTGAGCTTTCTAAAGAGGGGAAAAACCAGTCTGTGATTCAAAAAATAAGTAAAATCGCAACTGTGCTTCTGAGTTTTACTGGTTTGCCTTTCCGTTTTGTTGTTGTTGGTTTTTCATTTTTTTCTTCATTTTTTTCTTTTGTGAAAAAAATCCATCGAAACCTGTTAGCACAGGATCTAGTCTTGAAGACGTTGACGTAAGAAATCCAAAGGTGAAAACGATTTGAGATCTGCACACACGATTTAAAAGATAAAATGTTTTAAGCAAATGAATCTGCGTAAAAAAGGAATACTCTCGGTTTGTGACAAGTGGCACACATGCAGTACGCCATTTGTCAGTATCAAAGAAGGCGGTGAGTGACCTTTGTGAAAGGTACCCCTTAGTTAATGATTTCGTGAAATTGTATTCCGAAAGATGGAGCTCTCGAGGCCTTGTTTGGTAACTCTTGAGGTGTCAGTTCTTTCGCTCTACAGAGTTGACAACAAGAACCTGACAGAATTCCCTATTTGACGCACGTTGCGGCAAATTGTTATTCTTTGCCACAGGGGAACGACGACCGATCATGCTATGGGCCGGTGCATTTTAAGTTGTTGTACGTTCAACAAAATACAGGTTTGGGGAACTTTATACAGGGTTCATGGACCGTTTTTTCACTGATTTATTCTGGTTTTCTTGTTTTTTTAGTTTTTCCTTTTTCTGTTTCTTTTTTTACAAATTAATATATTCCCACAATTCAAGAATGTTCAAGAATTTTTTTAAATATTGCAAATTGAAATTTTTCACATTTTCAAAAAACATTCAAATTTTGAAAACATTTCATGTCTTCAAGAAGTACTCACATATTTGAAAAAATGTTTGCAATTTTTAAAATATTCATGTTTGCAAAAAATGTTCAAATTTTAAAATTAAAACACAAATTCTGAAAGATATTTATTTAAGAAAAAAAAATGCAAAAACATCGTTCGCTATAGTATGATCGGTTGGTTCGCTACAGTACCTTGCTCGGTTCGCTGCAATACCTGGTTCGATCTGCTACAATACTTCTGCTTGTTTCCCTGCATTGCTCGATCGCTCCATACGCCTGCTCACACGATCGTGCGCTAGTGGGGCGTCCTAGTCGGGTTGCCTGTGCATTTCCTCAATAGTTTGCTGCAATAAGTGGAAAATAGGAGCTCCTGAAGTCGGGTGTCCGCGTAGTGCAAATTTGAAGGAGTTTGGAAAACTAGGATTTTCGTAGGTCCATGAAAATCCAACAGACGAAGTCAAGGTTAATTATGTTGAGTTGCCACCGCTAAGTGTTTTTAGCGTATTTGTACGATTTTCTATCCCGGCCACACACACCCTCGTCGATAACCCCTCCCCACAATAGCCGCTCTTCCTCGACCATTCCCCATGGTTGGATGCCTAGTTGCCACTACGTCAATGTTGCAAAAGGTAGTAGAAAACGAAAAAATCACCTTACTATCAACTGGGAACACTATCAAGATGCAATAACAGTTTAGATCA
Source organism: Secale cereale (assembly GCA_902687465.1). NCBI lineage: Eukaryota > Viridiplantae > Streptophyta > Magnoliopsida > Poales > Poaceae > Secale > Secale cereale. Next base: position 499,190,955 of record LR738712.1, read on the forward strand.
GATCGTTAGCAACTCCGAATTGCAGCGGAAGAAGACGAGCCACTGTAGATCGTACTTCAAGTCACTCGAACCATTCACGAACGATCCCTCTAATGGAATACTGAAACCACAGCCTCTCCACAGTTTGCAAGTGTACAATCTTCATGATCCGGCAGTGCTACGCCGTCCAGAGCTAATCGTCACCGAAGAATTGCAGGGAGGAGATTACAATCACACTAGACTTATAATTACAATGATTAGAGATGATCTAGATCTAGCTCTAATTAGATCCACTATAACTAGAACTAGAGAACTAAAGGCTGCTCCAAACACATGTGTTCTAGGGGCTAATCATGCATCTCTATTTATATGTTGAGCCCTAGGGTCGCATCTTAGGGAGAGGGCCTCCACAAAGTCAGTTTGGACAACAAGGAAGAGTCCTCCTCAGATTCCAACACAAAACGCCAAGGTTCCTCGCTTTTCCAGAAACACCATGATACGTCTCCAACGTATCTATAATTTTTTTATTCCATGCTATTATTTATGATGTCTTGGATGTTTAATGGGCTTTGTCATACACTTTTATATCATTTTTTGGACTAACCTACTAACCCAAAGGCCCAGTTCAGATTGCTGTTTTTTGACTGTTTCAGGGTTTTGCAGAAAAGGAATATCAAACGGAGTCCAAACGGAATGAAACCTTCGGGAGAGATATTTTTTGGAGAAAATCACGCACGGGAGACTTGAGAACCACGGAGTAGGGGCTACGAGGTGCCCATGAGGGTGAGGGGCGCGCCCCCTTCCCAAGGTGCGCCCCTGCCTCGTGGGTCCCTCGTGAGTCCCCCGGTGTCCTCCTTCATCCTATTCCTATATAAGTATACGTACCCCGAAACCATCAGCAACAGAGAGAAAACCCTAATTCCACCGCTGTAACCTTCTGTTCCCATGAGATCCCATCTTGGAGCCTGTTCCGGAGCTCCGCCAGAGGGGGCGTCCATCACGGAGTGCTTCTACATCATCATCATCGCCCTCACCATGAGTTGTGAGTAGTTTACCATAGACCTTCGGGTCCATAGCTAGTATCTAGATGGCTTCTTCTCTCTCTCTCTCTCTGGATCTCAATACAAAGTTCTCCTCGGTCTTTGAGGAGATCTATTCGATGTAATCTCTTTTTGCGGTGTGTTTGTCGAGATCCGATGAATTGTGAGTTTATGATCAAGATTATCTATGAGAAATATTTGGTTCTTCTCTGAACTCTTTATGTGTGCTCATAATATCCTTGCAAGTCTCTTCGAATTATTGGTTTGGTTTGGCCTACTAGATCTATAGTTCTTGCAATGGGAGAAGTGCTTAGCTTTGGTTTCAATCTTGCGGTGTCCTTTCCCAGTGACAGTAGGGGCAGCAAGGCACGTATTGTATTGTTGCCATCGAGGATAAAAGATGGGGTTTATATCATATTGCTTGAGTTTATCCATCTACATCATGTCATCTTGCTTAAGGCGTTACTCTGTTCTTATGAACTCAATACACTAGATGCATGCTGGATAGCGGTCGATGTGTGGAGTAATAGTAGTAGATGCAGGTAGGAGTCGGTCTACTTGTCTCGGACATGATGACTATATACATTGATCATGCCTAGATAGTCTCATAATTATTCGCTTTTCTATCAATTGCTCGACAGTAATTTGTTTACCCGCCGTAGAATATCGCTATCATGAGAGAAGCCACTAGAGAACACTATGGCCCCCGGGTCTATTCTCAACATATCAATCTACATCTACTTTACCTTTTCCGCTTTTACTGTTCTTATAAACAAAAATACCAAAAATATAAACTATCATCTCTATCTGATCTCACTTTCGTAAGTGACCGTAACGGGATTGATAACCCCTTATCGTGTTGGCTGCGAAGTTCTTATTTGTTTGTGCAGGTGCGAGGGACTCGCGCGTGGTCTTCTACTGGATTGATACCTTGGTTCTCAAAAACTGAGGGAAATACTTACGCTACTGTGCTGCATCTCCCTTTCCTCTTTGAGGGAATACAACGCAAGCTCGAGAAGTAGCAAGAAGAATTTCTGGCGTCGTTGCTGGGGAGGCTTATGCAAAAGTCATATACCAAGTACATACCACAAACCCTTATCCTTCGTATTACATTTTTTGCCTCTCATTTTCTTCTCCCCCACTTCATCCTTGTTGTTTTATTTGCCTTTCTTCTGATGTGTGTTTATCGTTTGCTTGCTTCTTGTTTGGTTGTGTGTGTTGGATTGCTTGCTTGTCACTATGGCTCAGAACAATACCAAATTGTGTGACTTCTCCAATACCAACAATAATGATTTTATTAGCACTCCGATTGCTCCTATTACCGATGCTGAATCTTGTGAGATCAATGCTGCTTTGTTGAATCTTGTCATGAAAGATCAATTCTCCGGCCTTCCTAGTGAAGATGTCGCTACCCATCTAAACAACTTTGTTGATTTGTGTCATATGCAAAAGAAAAGGGATACTGATAACGATATTGTTAAATTGAAGTCATTTCTGTTTTCACTTAGAGATTGTACTAAAACTTGGTTTTCTTCTTTGCCTAGAAATAGTATTGATTCGTGGAATAAGTGCAAAGATGCTTTTATCTCTAAGTATTTCCCTCCTTCTAAGATCATCTCTCTTAGAAACGATATTATCAATTTTAAGCAACTAGATCATGAGCATGTTGCACAAGCTTGGGAGATAATGAAATTAATGATACGTAATTGCCCTACACATGGTTTGAATCTATGGATGATTATTCGGAACTTTTATGCTGACTTGAATTTTGCTTCTAGAAATCTTGTAGATTCAGCCGCAGGAGGCACTTTCATGGAAACTACCTTAAGAGAAGCTACCAAACTCCTAGATAATATTATGGTTAATTATTCTCAATGGCACATCGAAAGATCTACTAGTAAAAAAGTGCATGCTATTGAATAAATTAGTGTTTTGAGTGGAAAGATGGATGAACTTATGAAATTATTTGCTGCTAAGAGTGCTTCTTCTGATCTTAATGATATGCCTTTGTCCACTTTGATTGAAAATAACAATGAATCTTTGGATGTGAATTTTGTTGGTAGGAATAATTTTGGTAACAATGCTTATAGAGGGAATTTTAATCCTAGGCCTTTTCCTAGTAATTCCTCTAATAATTATGGTAATTCCTACAACAACTCTTTTGGAAAGATGCCTTCTGAATTTGAAACTAGTGTTAACGAGTTTATGATCTCGCAAAAGAATTTCAATGCCATGCTTGAAGAGAAATTGCTTAAGATTGATGAATTGGCTAGAAGTGTGGATAGAATCACTTTTCAAGTTGATTCTTTGAAACTTAGATCTATCCCACCTAAGCATGATATCAATGAGTCTCTCAAAGCGATGAGAATTTCCATTGATGAATGCAAAGAGAGAACCGCTAGGATGCGTGCTAAAAGAGAGGATTATATTAAAGCGTGTTCTTCTAGTTATCATGAAAATAAAGATGAAGATCTGAAAGTTATTGATGTGTCTCCTATTAGATCCTTGTTTTCTAGTATAAATCTTGATGAAGATAGGATTGGAGATGATTCTACTTTAAGGTGTCCCAATGATTCGGAGTTATTAGATCTTGATGCTAAAATTGTTAAAAGTGGGAGTAAAGAGATTAAAACTTTGCATAGTGATGAACCCACTACTTTGGATTTCAAGGGATTCAATTATGATAATTGTTCTTTGATTGGTTGTATTTCCTTGTTGCAATCCGTACTAAATTCTCCGCATGCTTATAGTCAAAATAAAGATGTCACCAAACTCATAGTTGATGCTTTGATGCAATCTTATGAAGAAAAACTTGAGTTGGAACTTTCTATCCCTAGAAAGCTTTATGATGCGTGGGAACCTACTATTAAAATAAATATAAAAGATCATGAATGCTATGCTTTGTGTGATTTGGGTGCAAGTGTCTCCACTATCCCAAAAACTTTGTGTGATTTTCTAGGGTTCCATGAGCTTGATGATTGTTCTTTAAATTTGCATCTTGCGGATTCCACTATTAAGAAACCTATGGGAAGAATTAATGATGTTCTTATTGTTGCCAATAGGAATTATGTGCCCGTAGATTTCATTGTTCTTGATGTAGATTGCAATCCTTCATGTCCTATTATTCTTGGTATACCTTTTCTTAGAATGATTGGTGCAATTATTGATATGAAGGAAGGAAATATTAGGTTCCAATTTCCGTTCAGGAAAGGCATGGAACACTTTCCTAGAAAGAAAATCAAATTACCATATGAATCTATTATGAGAGCCACTTATGGATTGCCTTCCAAAGATGGCAATACTAGACCTATCTTGTATCGTGCCTAGCTAGGGGCGTAAAACGATAGCGCTTGTTGGGAGGCAACCAAATTTTATATTTTTTGTTTTTGCTGCTGTTAGGGAATAAATATTGCATTTACCTTCTGTTTAGATGTGGTTTCTGTTGGGGAATGTAGTATTTTAAAATTTTCCTACGATCACGCAAGATCTATCTAATAGATGCATAGCAACGAGAGGGAAGAGTGTGTCTACGTACCCTCGTAGACCGTAAGCGGAAGCGTCAAGTGACGCGGTTGATGTAGTCGAACTTCTTCGCGATCCAACCGATCAAGCACCGAACGTACGGCACCTCCGCGTTCAGCACACGTTCAGCTTGATGACGTCCCACGAGCTCTTGATCCATCTGAGCTTCACGAGAGAGTTTCGTCAGCACGACGGCGTGGTGACGGATATGATGTATCTACCGGCGCAGGGCTTCGCCTAAGCACTGCGACGGTATGACCGAGGTGTGTTTCTGTGGAGGGGGGCACCACACACGGCTAGAACAATTCAACTTGTGTGTCTTTGGGTGCCCCCCTGCCCCCGTATATAAAGGAGCAAGGGGGGAGGCCGGCCGGCACTCCTATGGTGCGGCTAGGGAGCAATCCTACTAGGAATAGGATTGCAATCCTATTCCTAGTAGGAGTCCACCAATGAAGGAAAGGGGGGGGGGGAAGGAAAGAGAGGGAGAGGGAGAGGGAAAGAGGGGCCGCGCCCCCTCCCCTAGTCCTATTCGGACTCCTCCTAGGGAGGGGGCGCGCCACCTCCTGGCTGCTGCCCTCTCTCTCCCCTATGGCCCACCAGGGCCCATCATTCCCCCGGGGGGTTCCGGTAACCCCCCCGGCACTCCGGTAAATTCCGAAACTTTCCAGAACACTTCCGGTGTCCGAATATAGTCGTCCAATATATCAATCTTTATGTCTCAGACATTCCGAGACTCCTCGTCATGTCTGTGATCTCATCCGGGACTCCGAACTACCTTTGGTAATGTCTACATCAAAACTCATAAACTCATAATACCGATCGTCATCAAACGTTAAGCGTGCGGACCCTACGGGTTCGAGAACTATGTAGACATGACCGAGACTCATCTCCGGTCAATAACCAATAGCGGAACCTGGATGCTCATAAGGCTCCTACATATTCTACGAAGATCTTTATTGGTCAAACCGCATAACAACATAAGTTGTTCCTTTTGTCATCGGTATGTTACTTGCCCGAGATTCGATCGTCTGTATCTCTATACCTAGTTTAATCTCGTTACCGGCAAGTCTCTTTACTCGTTTCGTAATACATAATCTCGTGACTAACTCATTAGTCATTTGCTTGCAAGGCTTATTATGATGTGCATTATCGAGAGGGCCCAGAGATACCTCTCCGACACTCGGAGTGACAAATCCTAATCTTGATCTATGCCAACACCACGAATACTTTCGGAGACACCTGTAGAGCATCTTTATGATCACCCAGTTACGTTGTGACGTTTGATAGCACACAAGGTGATCCTACGGTACTCGAGAGTTGCATAATCTCATAGTCATAGGAACATGTATAAGTCATGAAGAAAGCAATAGCAGTAAAAACTAAACGATCATAGTGCTATGCTAACGGATGGGTCTAGTCCATCACATCATTCTCCTAATTATGTGATCTCGTTGATCAAATTACAACTCATGTCTATGGCTAGGAAACATAGCCATCTTTGATCAATGAGCTAGTCTAGTAGAGGCATACTAGGGACATACTATTTTGTCTATGTATTCACACATGTATCAAGTTTCCGGTTAATACAATTCTAGCATGAATAAAAGACATTTATCATGATATAAGGAAATATAAATAACAACTTTATTATTGCCTCTAGGGCATATTTCCTTCAGTCTCCCACTTGCACTAGAGTCAATAATCTAGCTCACATCACCACGTGATTTAATACCAATAGTTCACATCGTTATGTGAATAACACCCATAGTTCACATCGCCATGTGACCAACACCCAAAGGGTTTACTAGAGTTAATAATCTAGTTCACATCGCTATGTGATTAATACCCAAGAGTAATATGGTGTGATCATGTTTTGCTTGTGAGAGAAGTTTAGTCAACGGGTCTGTCACATTCAGATCCATATGTATTTCGCAAATTTCTATGTCTACAATGCTCTGCATAGAGCTACTCTAGCTAATTGCTCCCACTTTCAATACGCATCCAGATTGATACTTAGAGTCATCTGGATTTAGTGTCAAAGCTTGCATCGACCTAACCCTTTACGACGAACTCTTTATCACCTCCATAATCGAGATACATTTCCTTAGTCATCCAGTTACTAAGGATAATTTTGACCGCTGTACAGTGATCTACTCCTGGATCACTATTGTACCCCCTTGACAAACTCATGGCAAGGTACACAACATGTTTGGTACACAGCATGGCATACTTTATAGAACCTATGGCTGAGGCATAGGGAATGACTTTCATTCTCTCTATATTTTTCTGCCGTGGTCAGGCTTTGAGTCTTACTCAACTTCACACCTTACAAGTCAGGCAAGAACTCCTTCTTTGACTGATCCATTTTGAACTACTTCAAAATCTTATCAAGGTATGTACTCATCGAAAGTCTTATCAAGCGTCTTGATCTATCTCTATAGATCTTGATGCCCAATATGTAAGCAGCTTCACGAAGGTCTTTCTTTGAAAAACTCCTTTCAAACACTCCTTTATGCTTTCCAGAAAATTCTACATCATTTCCGATCGACAATATGTCATTCACATATACTTATCAGAAAGGTGTAGTGCTCCCACTCACTTCCTGTAAATACAGGCTTCACCGCAAGTCTGTATAAATCTATATGCTTTGATTAACTTATCAAAGCGTATATTCCAACCCCGAGATGCTTGCACCAGTCCATAGATGGATCGCTGAAGCTTGCACATTTTGTTAGCACCTTTTGGATCGACAAAACCTTCTGGTTGCATCATATACAACTCTTCTTTGAGATATCCATTTAGGAATGCAGTTTTGACATCCATTTGCCAGATTTCATAATCATAAAATGCGGCAATTGCTAACATGATTCGGACAGACTTAAGCATCGCTACAGGTGAGAAAGTCTCATCGTAGTCAACTCCTTGAACTTGTCGAAGCCCTTTCGCAACAAGTCGAGTTTTGTAAACAACAACATTACCGTCTGCGTCGGTCTTCCTCTTGAAGATCCATTTATTTTCGATGGCTTGCCGATCATCGAGCAAGTCAACCAAAGTCCACACTTTGTTCTCATACATGGATCCCATCTCAGATTTCATGGCCTCAAGCCATTTTGCGGAATCTGGGCTCATCATCGCTTCCTCATAGTTCGTAGGTTCGTCCAGCAACATAACTTCCAGAACCTGGTTGCCGTACCACTCTGGTGCGGAACGAACTCTGGTTGATCTACGAAGTTTAGCAGAAGCTTGATCTGAAGTTTCATGATGATCATCATTAGCTTCCTCACTAATTGGTGTAGAAATCACTCGAACTAGTTTCTGTGATGTACTACCTTCCAATTCGGGAGAAGGTACAATTACCTCATCAAGTTCTACTTTCCTCCCACTCACTTCTTTCGAGAGAAACTCCTTCTCTAGAAAGGATCCACTCTTAGCAACAAAGACCTTGCCTTCGGATCTGTGATAGAAGGTGTACCCAACAGTTTCTTTTTGGGTACCCTATGAAGATTTACTTCTCCGATTTGGGTTCGAGCTTATCATGTTGAAACTTTTTCACATAAGCATCGCAGTCCCAAACTTAAAGAAATGACAGCTTAGGTTTCTCGTCAAACCATAGTTCATACGGTGTCATCTCCACGGATTTAGATGGTGCCCTATTTAACGTGAATGTAGCTGTCTCTAATGCATAACCCCAAAAGCGATAGTGGTAGATCGGTAAGAGACATCATCGATCACACCATATCTAATAAAGTACGGTTATGACGTTCGGACACACCATTACACTATGGTGTTCCAGGTGGCGTGAGTAGTGAAATTATTTCACATTGTTTTTACTGAAGGCCAAACTCGCTAACTCAAATATTTTACCTCTACGATCATATCGTAGAAACTCTTATTTTCTTGTTACGATGATTCTCCACTTCACTCTGAAATTCTTTGAACTTTTCAAATGTTTCAGACTTGTGCTTCATTAAGTAGATATACCCATGTCTGCTCAAATCATCAGTGAAGGTCAGAAAATAACGATACCCGCCGCGAGCTTCAACACTCATTGGCCCACATACATCAGTATGTATGATCTCCAACAAATCTGTTGCTCGCTCCATAGTTCTGGAGAACGGAGTTTTAGTCATCTTGCCCATGAGGCATGGTTCGCAAGCACCAAGTGATTCATAATCAAGTGATTCCAAAAGTTCATCACTATGGAGTTTCTTCATGTGCTTTACACCAATATGACCTAAACGGCAGTGCCACAAATAAGTTGCACTATCATTATTAACCTTGCATCTTTTGGCTTCAATATTATGAATATGTGTATCACATGATCGAGATCCAACAAACCATTTTCATTGGGTGTATGACCATAGAAGGTTTTATTCATGTAAACAGAACAACAACTATTCTCTAACTTACATGAATAACCGTATTGCAATAAACATGATCAAATCATATTCATGCTCAACACAAACACCAAATAACACTTATTTAGGTTCAACACTAATCCCGAAAGTATAGGGAGTGTGCGATGATGATCATATCAATCTTGGAACCACTTCCAACACACATCATCACTTCACCTTTAACTAGTTTCGGTTCATTATGCAACTCCCATTTCGAGTTACTACTCTTTAGCAACTAAACCAGTATCAAATACCGAGGGGTTGCTATGAACACTAGTAAAATACACATCAATAATCTGTATATCAAAATATACCTTTGTTCACTTTGCCAACCTTCTTATCCGCCAAGTATCTAGGGCAGTTCCACTTCAGTGACCATTTCCTTTGCAGTAGAAGCACTTAGTTTCGGGTTTGAGTTTAGCTTTGGGTTTCTTCATGGGAGTGACAACTTACTTGTCATTCTTCTTGAAGTTCCCCATATATCCCTTTGCCCTTTACTTGAAACAAGTGGTCTTATTAACCATCAACACTTGATGCTCTTTCTTGATTTCTACCTTCGCTGATTTCAGCATCGCGAAGAGCTCGGGAATTACTTTCGTCATCCCTTGCATATTATAGTTCATCACGAAGTTCTAATAACTTGGTGATAGTGACTAGAGAACTTTGTCAATTACTATCTTATCTGGAAGATTAACTCCCACTTGATTCAAGTAATTGTAGTTCTCAGACAATCTGAGCACATGCTCACTGGTTGAGCTATTCTCCTCCATCTTGTAGGCAAAGTACTGTCAAAGGTCTTACACCTCTCGACACGGGCATGAGTATGAAATACTAATTTCAACTCTTGAAACATCTCATATGCTCTGTGGCGTTCAAAACATTTTTGAAGTCCCGGTTCTAAGCCGTAAAGCATGGTGCACTTAAACTATCAAATAGTCATCATAACGAGCTTTTGTCAAAACGTTCATAACGTCTACATCTGCTCCTGCAATAGGTATGTCACCTATCGGTGCATCAAGGACATAATTCTTCTGTGCAGCAATGAGGATAACCCTCAGATCACGGAACAATTCCGCATCATTGCTACTAACATCTTTCAACTTTGTTTTCTCTAGGAACATATAAAAAATAAACGTGGAGCAACATCGCGAGCTATTGATCTACAACATAGATATGCTAATACTACCAGGACTAAGTTCATGATAAATTAAAGTTCAATTTAATCATATTACTTAAGAACTCCCACTTAGATAGACATCCCTCTAGTCATCTAAATGATCACGTGATCCAAATCAACTAAACCATGTCCGATCATCATGTGAGATGGAGTAGTTTCAATGGTGAACATCTTATGTTGATCATATCTACTATATGATTCACGCTCGACCTTTCGGTCTCCAGTGTTCCGAGGCCATATCTGCATATGCTAGGCTCGTCAAGTTTAACCTGAGTATTCTGCGTGTGCAAAACTGGCTTACACCCGTTGTATTTGAATGTAGAGCTTATCACACCTGATCATCACGTGGTGTCTCGGCACGACGAACTTTCGCAACGGTGCATACTCAGGGAGAACACTTATACCTTGAAATATAGTAAGGGATCATCTTATAATGCTACCGTCGTTCTAAGCAAAATAAGAAGCATAATAAGATAAACATCACATGCAATCAAAATATGTGACATGATATGGCTATCATCATCTTGTGCTTTTGATCTCCATCTCCAAAGCACCGTCATGATCACCTTCGTCACCGGCGCGACACCTTGATCTCCATCGTAGCATCGTTGTCGTCTCGCCAGCTATTGCTTCTACGACTATCGCTACCGCTTAGTGATAAAGTAAAGCAATTACATGGCGATTGCATTTCATACAATAAAGCGACAACCATATGGCTCCTGCCAGTTGCCGATAACATTACAAAACATGATCATCTCATACAAAACCGTATAACTCATCATGTCTTGACCATATCACATCACAACATGCCCTGCAAAAACAAGTTAGACGTCCTCTACTTTGTTGTTGCAAGTTTTACGTGGCTGCTACGGGCTTAGCAAGAACCGTTCTTACCTACGCATACAAAAACCACAACGATGTTTCGTCAAGTATGTGTTGTTTTAACCTTCACAAGGACCGGGCGTTGCCAAACTTGATTTAGCTAAAGTGAGAGAGACAGACACCCGCCAGTCACCTTTAAGCAACGAGTGCTCATAACGGTGAAACCAGTCTTGCGTAAGCGTAAGCGTACGCGTAATGTCGGTCCGGGCCGATTCATCTCACAATACCGTCGAAGCAAAGTATGACATGCTGGTAAGCAGTATGACTAGTATCGCCCACAACTCATTGTGTTCTACTCGTGCATATCATCTACGCATAGACCTGGCTCATGATGCCACTATTGGGGAACGTAGTATTTTAAAATTTTCCTACGATCACGCAAGATCTATCTACTAGATGCATAGCAACGAGAGGGAAGAGTGTGTCTACGTACCCTCATAGACCGGAAGCGGAAGCGTCAAGTGACGCGGTTGATGTAGTCGAACTTCTTCGCGATCCAACCGATCAAGCACCGAACGTACGTCACCTCCGCGTTCAGCACACGTTCAGCTTGATGACGTCCCACATGCTCTTGATCCAGCTGAGCTTCACGGGAGAGTTTCGTCAGCACGATGGCGTGGTGACGGATATGATGTATCTACCGGCGCAGGGCTTCGCCTAAGCACTGCGACGGTATGACCGAGGTGTGTTTCTGTGGAGGGGGGCACTGCACACGGCTAGAACAATTCAACTTGTGTGTCTTTGGGTGCCCCCCTGCCCCCGTATATAAAGGAGCAAGGGGGGAGGCCGGCCGGCCCTCCTATGGTGCGGCTAGGGAGCAATCCTACTAGGAATAGGATTGCAATCCTATTCCTAGTAGGAGTCCACCAATGAAGGAAGGGGGGGGGGGGGA
>LR738712.1:499203004-499213042 GCA_902687465.1 Secale cereale
GGGGGGAAGGAAAGAGAGGGAGAGGGAGAGGGAAAGAGGGGCCGCGCCCCCCTCCCCTAGTCCTATTCGAACTCCTCCTAGGGAGGGGGCGCGCCACCTCTTGGCTGCTGCCCTCTCTCTCCCCTATGGACCACCAGGGCCCATCATTCCCCTGGGGGGTTCCGGTAACCCCCCCCGGCACTCCGGTAAATTCCGAAACTTTCCAGAACACTTCCGGTGTCCGAATATAGTCGTCCAATATATCAATCTTTATGTCTCAGACATTCCGAGACTCCTCGTCATGTCTGTGATCTCATACGGGACTCCGAACTACCTTCGGTACATCAAAACTCATAAACTCATAATACCGATCGTCATCAAACGTTAAGCGTGCGGACCCTACGGGTTCGAGAACTATGTAGACATGACCGAGACTCATCTGCGGTCAATAACCAATAGCAGAACCTGGATGCTCATATTGGCTCCTACATATTCTACGAAGATCTTTATCGGTCAAACCGCATAACAACATACGTTGTTCCTTTTGTCATCGGTATGTTACTTGCCCGAGATTCGATCGTTGGTATCTCTATACCTAGTTCAATCTCGTTACCGGCAAGTCTCTTTACTCGTTCCGTAATACATAATCTCGTGACTAACTCATTAGTCATTTGCTTGCAAGGCTTATTATGATGTGCATTACCGAGAGGGCCCAAAGATACCTCTCCGACACTCGGAGTGACAAATCCTAACCTTGATCTATGCCAACACCACGAATACTTTCGGAGACACCTGTAGAGCATCTTTATGATCACCCAGTTATGTTGTGACGTTTGATAGCACACAAGGTGATCCTACGGTACTCGAGAGTTTCATAATCTCATAGTCATAGGAACATGTATAAGTCATGAAGAAAGCAATAGCAGTAAAAACTAAACGATCATAGTGCTATGCTAACGGATGTGTCTAGTCCATCACATCATTCTCCTAATGATGTGATCCCGTTGATCAAATGACAACTCATGTCTATGGCTAGGAAACATAGCCATCTTTGATCAACGAGCTAGTCTAGTAGAGGCATACTAGGGACATACTATTTTGTCTATGTATTCACTCATGTATCAAGTTTCCGGTTAATACAATTCTAGCATGAATAAAAGACATTTATCATGATATAAGGAAATATAAATAACAACTTTATTATTGCCTCTAGGGCATATTTCCTTCAGTTTCATGTTTTGTGTAGTGTTTGTGCCAAGTAGAACCTTTGGGAAGACTTGTGTGAAGTTTATGTGATCTTGCTGTGAAAAATAGAATCGTTAGCACTCGTTAGAATGGTCATCAGATTTTACTGGAGCGTGCTATTTAGTTGAATCTTTTTTGCAGATGATTAATAGACAAATTCCTCATGTTTACCAATTTAGTTTGAATTTTTTGGGGCTACAGAAGTATGTGAAACCTGCAGATTACCACAGACTGTTCTGTTTTTGACAGATTCTGTTTTTCGTGTGTTGTTTGCTTATTTCAATGCATCTATGAGTAGTATTGGCAAGTATGAACCATAGAGAAGTTGGAATAAAGTAGGTTTAACACCAATATAAACTAAGAATGAATTCATTGCAGTACCTTTGAGTAGTGGTTTGCTTTCTTATACTAACGGAGCTCACGAGAATTTTTGTCTAAGTTTTGTGTTGTGAAGTTTTCAAGTTTTGAGTATTGCTTTGATGGACTATGGAACAAAGAGTAGCAAAGGCCTAAGCTTGGGGGATGCCCATGGCACCCCAAGTAAAATTCAAGGACAATCAAAAGCCTAAGCTTGGGGATGCCCCGGGAAGGCATCCCCTCTTTCGTCTTCATCCATCGGTAACTATACTTGGAGCTATATTTTTATTCACCACATGATATGTGTTTTGCTTGGAGTGTCTTGTATAATTTGAGTCTTTGTTTGTTAGTTTGCCACAGTCATCCTTGCTGGACACACCTATTTGAGAGAGTTAAATATGGCCTAGGAATTGATAGAACACTCTATGTGCTTCACTTATATCTTTTGAGTTGAATAGTTTTTGCTCTAGTGCTTCACTTATATCTTTTAGAGCACGGTGGTGATTATATTTTGAAGAAATTGTTGAACTCTCATGCTTCACTAATATCCTTTTGAGAGTCTATTAAAACAGCATGGTAATGTGTTTAGGCTAAAAAACTAGTCTTCACATGATAGACATCCAATATCAATGTAGTAAAAACTTTCACACTAAGTGCATTGAATACGATGAGATGTTGGATGCTTGATAATTGTTTTGAGATATGAGGATAGTGATATTAGAGTCATGCTAGTGGAGTTATTATGAAATTGAGAAATACTTGTGTTAAGGTCAGTGATTCCCGTAGCATGCACGTATGGTGAACCGCTATGTGACGAAGTTAGAGCATGAGGTATTTGTAAAGTGCCAACCTTTGTGTGGAGGTCGGGGGCGCGCGATGGTTAACTCCTACCAACCTCCCCCCTAGGAGCATGCGTTGATTTCTTTGTTTTGATGACTTGTAGATTTTTGCAATAAGTATAGGAGTTCTTATGACTAATGTTGAGTCCATGGATTATACACACTCTCACCCTTCCACCATTGCTAGCCTCTCTTGTACCGCCCAACTTTCGCCGGTACCATACAACCACTATATATCCTTCCTCAAAACAACCACCATATTATTCCTCAAAACAACCACCATACCTACCTATCATGGCATTTCCATAGCCATTCCGAGATATATTGCCATGCAATTTTCCACCGTTCCGTTCATATGACACGCATCATATTGTCATATTGCCACGCATGATCATGTACTTGACATCGTATTTGTGGCAACGCCACCATGCATAACTTTTCATACATGTCACTCTTGTTTCATTGCACATCCCGGTACACCGCCGGAGGCATTCATATAGAGTCGTACTTTGTTGTAGTATCGAGTTGTAATGAAAGTGTGATGATCATCATTATTAGAGCATTGTCCCATGGGAGGAAAGGCTAAATCAATAAAGCCCCTCCGCAAAAAAAGGAAAAAAGGCCAAAGAAAAAAGAAAGGCCCAAAAAAGAAAGAAAAGAAAGAAAAGAAAAAGGGACAATTGCTACTATCTTTTTTCCACACTTGTGCTTCAAAGTAGCACCATGTTCTTCATTGTAGAGAGTCTCATGCTTAGTCACTTTATATACTAGTGGGAATTTTTGTTATAGAACTTGGCTTGTATATTCCAACAATGGGCTTCCTCAAATGCCCTAGGTATTCGTGAGCAAGCAAGTTGGATGCACACCCACTAGTTTCTTTTGTTGAGCTTTCATACATATTTAGCTCTAGTGCATCCGTTGCATGGCAATCCCTACTCACTCACATTGATATCTATTGATGGGCATCTCCATAGCCCGTTGATACGCCTAGTTGATGTGAGACTATCTTCCTCCTTTTTGTCTTCTCCACAACCACCTCTCTATTCCACCCATAGTGCTATGTCCATGGCTCACGCTCATGTATTGCGTGAAAGTTGAAAGGTTTGAAAGAATAGAGTATGAAAACAAGTGCTTGTCTGAAATCGGGGTTGTGCATGATATGAATATTATGTGTGATGAAGAGGGAGCATAGCCAGACTATATGATTTTGTAGGGATAACTTTCTTTAGCCATAGTATTTTGAGAAGACATGATTGCTTTGTTAGTATGCTTGAAGTATTATTATTTCTTATGTCCACATAGACTTTTATCTTGAATCTTTCAGATCTGAACATTCATGCCACAATTAAGAGAATTACATTGAAAAACTATGTTGGTTAGCATTCCACATCAAAATTCTGTTTTTATCATTTACCTACTCGAGGACGAGCAGGAATTAAGCTTGGGGATGCTTGATACGTCTCCAACATATCTATAATTTTTTATAGTTCCATGCTATTATTTATGATGTCTTGGATGTTTAATGGGCTTTGTCATACACTTTTAATCATTTTTGGGACTAACCTACTAACCCAAAGGCCCACTCCAGATTGATGTTTTTGCCTGTTTCAGGGTTTTGCAGAAAAGGAATATCAAACGGAGTCCAAACGGAATGAAACCTTCGGGAGAGATATTTTTGGAGAAGACAGAACCACGGAGTAGGGGCTACGAGGTGCCCACGAGGGTGGGGGTCACACCCCCTTCCCAGGGCGCGCCCCCTGCCTCGTGGGCCCCTCGTGAGTCCCCCAGTGTCCTCCTTCCTCCTATATAAGTCTACGTACCCTGAAACCATCAGCAACAGAGAGAAAACCCTAATTCCACCGCCGTAACCTTCTGTTCCCGTGAGATCCCATCTTGTAGCCTGTTCCGGAGCTCCGCCGAAGGGGGGATCCATCACGGAGTGCTTCTACGTCATCATCATCGCCCTCACCATGAGTTGTGAGTAGTTTACCACAGACCTTCGGGTCCATAGCTAGTATCTAGATGGCTTCTTCTCTCTCTGGATCTCAATACAAAGTTCTCCTCGGTCTTCGAGGAGATCTATTCGATGTATTCTCTTTTTGCGGTGTGTTTGTCGAGATCCGATGAATCGTGAGTTTATGATCAAGATTATCTATGAGAAATATTTGGTTCTTCTCTGAACTCTTTATGTGTGCTCATAATATCCTTGCAAGTCTCATCAAATTATTGGTTTGGTTTGGCCTACTAGATCTATAGTTCTTGCAATGGGTGAAGTGCTTGGCTTTGGGTTCAATCTTGCGGTGTCCTTTCCCAGTGACAGTAGGGGCAGCAAGGCACGTATTGTATTGTTTCCATCGAGGATAAAAAGATGGGGTTTATATCATATTGCTTGAGTTTATCCCTCTACATCATGTCATCTTGCTTAAGGCGTTACTCTGTTCTTATGAACTCAATACACTAGATGCATGCTGGATAGCGGTCGATGTGTGGAGTAATAATAGTGGATGCAGGCAAGAGTCGGTCTACTTGTCTCGGACGTGATGCCTATATACAATGATCATGCCTAGATAGTCTCATAATTATTCACTTTTCTATTAATTGCTCGACAGTAATTTGTTTACCCGTCGTAGAATATCGCTATCACGAGAGAAGCCACTAGAGAACACTATGCCCCCTGGTCTATTCTCAACATATCAATCTACATCTACTTTACTTTTTCCGCTTTTACTTTCTGTTCTTATAAACAAAAATACCAAAAATATAAACTATCATCTCTGTCAGATCTCACTTTCGTAAGTGATCGTAAAGGGATCGACAACCCCTTATCACGTTGGCTGCGAAGTTCTTATTTGTTTGTGCAGGTGCGAGGGACTGATGTGTGGTCTCCTACTGGATTGATACCTTGGTTCTCAAAAACTGAGGGAAATACTTACGCTACTGTGCTGCATCTCCCTTTCCTCTTCGAGGGAATACAACGCAAGCTCGAGAAGTAGCACACCACGAACCTCGGCGTCTGGCCCCTGTACTCCGCGAAAACTCATTTTGCACCGACATAAAGCCTCGTGGGCCTTACCCCATGGCCCAGTCAAGGTGTCCACACATCAGGGACCTCTGGATTTACCTAGACAGATTCGTAACATTCTGAACATCACCAAAAGTTCCTAGGACTTTCCCGAGAACCTCCCAGAACATTTCTGTAAACATCCAAAACTCTTTTGGAACTCTCTAAACTATTTCTTATATTCCCGGAACCGTTCCAGGATATTTTATCATAACTCTCACTCCACTAACACTCATCAATTATGATTCCATTAAGCTTGTGACCATGTAGGTTCAGTAAACATAGACATGCACAAAACCCCTATGTTCAATGACCAATAGTGGAACCGTGGACATCCATATTGATCCCTATGAATACACGAATTACATTTGAGTGAACCTATGGTTATCATGTATTATTCCCTTTGCTTCGCGATACTTTACACAACTTGTAACACCCAAGATGCGGCTATATCTCCTACGTGTCGAGGCAGGACTTAGAGGCATAACCGCATTTTGGTATGATCGCAAGAAGGGTCATCTTCACACATTCCCATGTAAAAAAGAACAAGGAAGTAAATAGTTGGCTTGCAATCACCACATCACACAATTAATACAATAAACATACATTCACCCAGAGAACACAGAGTCCGACTACGGACAAAATCAAACGAAGAAAAATATAGCACACAGGCTAACCCCGGTCGGCCCTAGTAGGAACCACTACTAATCGTCGGGGTATGTTAAGGAGGCATTTTCAAGATATCAGTCAAGTGAGTACGCAAAAAACTGGCCTCAGCATTTCACCAAAGCGTTCAAATTCCTCATCATCCTTCTTTTTAATTAGCTTAGGTGGAAATGACATAGGTTTTTTAACCCACGGTTCTCTTTCTTTACTGTGTTTTCTAGCCACAAAGTCTCTTTTATCATATATTTTATTCTTAGGTTGTGGGTTATCAAGATCAACTTCTGGTTCTCTCTCAACATCATTGTCTGGTTCTTTATTATTTGTTTGAGTGTCTTCATGAACCTCATCATTATCTTTTTCATTATCAGAAGGTGAGTGTTCACTACTAGATTGAGTTTCGGCATCAGAGATAGAAGCTTCATTATCATTATCAGGAGGTTTTTCTACTTGAGGTTCACTAGAGGCATGCAGAGTCCTACCATTTTTCCTTTTCTTTTTCTTTTTAGAAGGACTACGTGCATCAGTGTTAACTCTTTAGGAGTCTTGTTCAATTCTTTTTGTATGTCCCTCAGGATAAAGTGGTTTCCGAGTCATTTTACCTCCTCTAGTTGCTACTCTAATAGCAAAGTCACTTATATTATTATTCATTTCATCAAGCAGCTCTCTTTGAGATTTAGCAACTCGTTCTAACTGAGTTTGAACCATAGAAGCATGCTTCCCCACACTCCTAACATCATTTGAGATTCTAAATAACAAGTCACTCAAGCGAGTGATCATAACAAAATTGTATTTCAATTGTTTCATAACATTTGCATTGAAGTGATCTTGTTTTCTAATGTAATTTTCAAAATCATAAAGGCATTGGCTAGGGTGCACATTGTGAGGATTATCATTACCATTGAATTTAATTAGAGAATTTACCTCTTCCACCTTAGGAAGTGATGGTGTGTCAAGCCCATGTATTTCTTCAATAGGGGAGGTAAATTTTTGACATCCTCGGCCTTAATACCTTTTCCATTATAGATTTATTTGCCTCTTGCATATCTTCAGGGCTGAGATATAAGATACCCCTCTTATTTGGAGTAGGTTTAGGCGGTGGTTCAGGAAGAGTCCAATCATCATAATTTTTCAATATGTTTTACAATAATTCTTCAGCTTGTCCAATAGTTTGTTCCCTGAAAACACAACCAGCACAACTATCTAGGAAATCCCTAGAAGCATCGGTTAGTCCATTATAGAAGATATCAAGTATTTCATTTTTCTTAAGAGGATGATTAGGCAAAGCATTAAGCAATTGGAGAAGTCTCCCCCAAGCTTGTGGGAGACTCTCTTCTTCAATTTTCACAAAGTTAAATATTTCCTGTAAGGCAACTTGTTTCTTATGAGCAGGAAAATATTTTTCAGAGAAGTAATAAATCTTATCCTGGGACTACGCACAGAACCAGGTGTAAGAGTATTGTACCAAGCTTTAGGATCACCCTTTAATGAGAATGGATATAACTTGAGAATATAATAGTAGCAAATATTCTCAGCATGAGAAAATAGGGTGGCTATATCATTCAGCTTAGTAAGATGCGCCACTACAGTTTCAGTTTCATAGCCATGGAAAGGATCGGATTCTACCAAAGTAATTAACTCTGGGTCGACAGAGAATTCATAATCCTTATCATCAACAAAGATAGATGAAGTAGCAAACTTAGGATCACATTTCATTCTAGCATTCAAAGATTTCTCTTTATACTTGCATAAATATTTCGCTAGATCATCTCTATCCTTACAAGCAAGAATATATCTAGTTGTCTCCTCATTCATAACGTAACCTTTCGGTACCTTAGGCAATTCATATTAGGAGGACTAGTTCTAATAGGTGTTTCAAGATTTTCAGTTTCAAGCTTGTCATCATTTTTAACAATATCATGTCATCTTACTCTAGTCATTGTTCATCAAGAAATTCACCCGGTGGCACGTTATCATCAAGCAAGGTACTAGCATCATCATAAGCATCATTCATGGCAGAAGTAGCATCATCAATAACTTGCAACATATCATGATTAATAGCATGTGGTGTAGCAAGCTTACTTATAATTGAAGGAGAATCTAAAGCACAGCTAGATGGCAGTTCCTTACCTCCCCTCGTCTTAGAGGGAAAAACATAGTCTTAGCATCCTTCAGATTATTTTTAGTGATAAATTGATAATAATCCCGAGAGATTCAACAAATATAGCTATGCTCCCTGGCAATGGCGCCAGAAAAAGGTCTTGATAACCCACAAGTATAGGGGATCGCAACCGTTTTCGAGGGTAGAGTATTCAACCCAAATTTGTAGATTCAACACAAGGGGAGCCAAAGAATATTTGTAAGTATTAACAACTGAGTTGTCAATTCAGCCACACCTGCAGATAATTATCTGCAGCAAAGTGATCAATAGCAAAGTAATATGATAATTTTGATAGTAGTCGCAGCAGCAATAGTAACGGTAACAGTGATAGCAGTAATTTTGTAGCAAGTGAAACAGTAACAACATCGGTAGTAACTTAGTAAGAACAATCTAAGAGAAATTTGTAGGCATTGGATCGATGATTTGTTGGATGATATTCATCATGTGACAGCTATAACATAGGGCGATACAGCACTAGCTCCAGTTCATAAATATAATGTAGGCATGTATTCCGTAAATAGTCATAAGTGCTTATGGAAAGAACTTGCATGGCATCTTTTGTCCCACCCTCCCGTGGCAGCGGGGTCCTATTGGAAACTAAGGGATATTAAGGCCTCCTTTTAATAGAGAATCGGAACAACGCATTAACACACGACGAATGAATGAACTCCTCAAACTACGGTCATCACCAGGAGTGGTCCCGAGTATTGTCACTCCGGGGTTGTCAGATGATAACATGTAGTAAGTGACTATAAGTTGCAATCGGATCTAGAATATAGATATAATGGTGATAACATAAATAGTGCAGATCTGAAATCATGGCACCCGGGCCCAAAGTGACAAGCATTAAGCATGGTAAAGTCATAGCAACATCAATCTCAGAACATAGTGGATACTAGGGATCAAGCCCTAACAAAACTAACTAGATTACATGATGCATATCCTCCAACTCCTCACCGCCAGCGAGCCTACGAAGGAATTACTCACTCCCGGTGGGGAGCATCCTGAAATTGGCGATGGATAAGGGTTGGTGATGACGGAGATCGAAGATCCCCCTCTCCGGAGCCCCAAACAGACTCCAGATCTGGCCTCCCGATGAAGAACAGGAGACGACGGCGGCTCCGTCCAATGAAACGCGATAATTCTTCTCCCTGGGTTTTTCTAGAAAAATGTGATTTTATAGCGTCGATTTCTGGGTCCGTGAGGCCACTAGGTGGGGACAACCCACCTGGGCGCGCTTGGAGGGGGCGCGCCCTAGTGGGTTGTGCCCACCCAGGTGCCCCCTCCCGTGGTTCTTGGCTCCAAAAATTCTCTTTAATTGTATAAAAAATCCTCGCAAAGTTTTGCTCCATTCCGAGAACTTTTATTTCTACATGAAAAACAACACCATGGTACTTCTGCTGAAAACAACGACAGTCCGGGTTAGTTTCATTCAAATCATGCAAATTAGAGTCCAAAACAAGAGGAAGCGTTAGGAAAAGTAGATAGGATGGAGACATATCAGGATGCTCTCTCTAGGAGTAGTTTTTTTTAACTTAGGCGAGGACGGGCTCACGGCTAAGCCTCCAAGTGGAGGATGCTCTCACTCGGAGTAGTTTTTTAACTTAGGCGAGAACGGGCTCGCGGCTAAGCTCTCGAGTGGAGGGATGCTCTCACTCGGAGTAGTTTTTTTAACTTAGGCAAGAACGGGCTCGCGGCTAAGCCCCCAAGTAGAGGGATTCTCTCACTCGGAG
>LR738712.1:499213183-499227617 GCA_902687465.1 Secale cereale
GGATGCTCTCACTCGGAGTAGTTTTTTTACTTAGGCAAGAACAGGTTCGCAACTAAGCCCCCGAGTGCAGGGATGCTCTCACTCGGAGTAGTTTTTAAACTTAGGCGTGAACGGGCTCGCGGCTAAGCCCCCAAGTGGAGAGATGCTCTCACTCAGAGTTGTTTTTTAACTTAGGCGAGAATGGACTCGTGGTTAAGCCCCTGAGTGGAGGGATGCTCTCACTCGGAGTAGTTTCTAAACTTAGGCGAAAACAGATTTCACGGCTAAGTCACCCACCGGGGGATTTGAACACATGTTTATGCAAGAACAATCATTATGAGACTGCAGGAGCCGTGTCTTGATAAACAATCTAAAGAGTACTTCTTATTACATCTTGACAGTCTGATTGTCAAGTATATAAACGGAGAAGGAGATCCGCATTCCAGGAATGGGGC
This sequence comes from Secale cereale, assembly GCA_902687465.1. Classification (NCBI taxonomy): domain Eukaryota; kingdom Viridiplantae; phylum Streptophyta; class Magnoliopsida; order Poales; family Poaceae; genus Secale; species Secale cereale. Next base: position 499,213,618 of record LR738712.1, read on the forward strand.
TCGTCGATCCTTTTCTCGATGTTGTACAAGTGGTAGGCCCCGTTGTGTAGCACCTTGGTGACGACGAAAGGGCCTTACCATGTCGGGGCTAGTTTGTGAGGCCCCTGCTGGTCGACTCGGGGAACAAGATGTCCCTCTTGAAATGCTCGACCCCTGATGTTTCTGGCATGGAATCGACAAAGATCTTGTTGGTAAACAGTTGATCAGGTGAAAGCCATCTCACGCTCTTCTACTAAGAGATCAATGGTGCTTGTCGCGCCTGCTTTGCCTCCGCTTCTGAGTAGAGTTCCACTCTAGGTGCATTGTGGAGGAGATCAATGGGAAACATACCATGAAGAAAGGCTATCTTTCAGTGGATCGGTTTGGAGTTGTCCTTAAGCCCCATAAAATAGATGGTAAGTCGGTCACCCAAGCGCCAGCTGTGTGTTCAAGGTCGCGCATTAGTCGGGGCTTCAATCCTTGGAGGATGAGTCTGTCCCCCCTTTTAGCTTGACCATTCGAATGTGGGTGTGCAAGATACGCATAGTCTACGCGAGTGCCCTGGGTGGCACAAAAGTTTCTGAATTCTTCCGAGTCAAAGTTGGAACCGTTGTCTGTAATGATGTTGTGTGGTACTCCAAATCTGAAAATCAGCTGTCTCATGAAACTGATGGTTGTGCATGAATCTAACTTCTTGATGGGTTTGGCCTCAATCCACTTAGTAAACTTGTCAACAGCTACGAGCAAATGAGTGAAACCGCTTCTACCTGTGCGCAGCGGTCTAACCATGTCCAAGCCCCCACACGACGAATGGCCAGATGTGTGGAATAGTCTTCAAGGTGGACGCAGGCTTGTGCGACATGTTGGCATAGAATTGACATCCGTTGCAATGCTTGACTATCTCGTTGGCGGCTTCATTGGCGCTTGGCCAATAAAAATTGGCTCGCAATTCTTTGGCAACAATGCTTCAAGAGGATGCATGGTGGCCACAGGTTCCCGAGTGAACCTCCTCCAGAATTTGTCGACCCTCTTCTGGTGAAATACACCGTTGGGTCACTCCGGTGACGCTCTCCTTGTAAAGTAGTCCATCCATGACTGTGAAACCTTTGGATCTACGAACAATATGTCGCGCTTCAACTTCATCTTCTGGCAGGTCCTGCCTGAGCAAGTAAGCAATGTATGATACAGTCCAGTCAGGTGTGATCACTAAGACCTCCATAACTAGGTTGATGACAGCAGGGACCTCAACTTCAGTCAGATTAGAAGGGCTTTTATGGATCTTCCTGTACAGATGAGGAATGGAGGTGTTCGAGAAACACATTGCTGGGAACAGCTTCCTGGTGGAACCTATCTTTGCCAAATCATTGGCCTCTTGGGTTTTGGCTCGAGGGACGTGGTGGAGCTCCAAACCTTCAAACTTTTTCTCTAGCTTCCTTACTGCGTCGCAATATCCTGTCATCGTAGGGCTCCTGACATCCCACTCCTTCATCACCTGATTGAACACCAAATCCGAGTCACCATAGACCATCGAGCGATGGACGCCGAGTGAGATGGCCATGCGCAAACCATAGATGAGTGCCTCATATCACCCTTGTTGTTGGAGGAATCAAAGTGAATCTAGAGGGCATAGCTGAGCCGGTTGCCCCTTGGAGACACCAGGACCACCCTGGCACCGGACCCATTAAGCATTTTAGACCCATCATAGAACATAGTCCAGTGTTCCGAGTGAACCTTAGTCGGTTGTTGCTCTTCAATCTACTCGGCCAAGAAATTTGCGAGAGCTTGAGATTTGATCCCCTTGTTTGCTTCAAACTTGATATCGAAATGGAGTAGTTCGATCGCCCACTTAGCCACTCGACCGGTTGCATCTCGATTGTTCATGAGCTCAGATAGTGGAGCATCACTGACGACTGAAACCGAGTGGTCTTGGAATAATGTGCAACTTTCTTCGCAGTCAAATAAATTCCATAAATAAGCTTCTGGTAATGTGGATACCTCTGCTTGGATGGAGTCAAGACTTCAGAGACATAGTACACTGGGCAGTGAACTTTGTAAGCTTTGCCTTCTTCTTCCCATTTGACTGTGAGCACTGTGCTGACAACTTGAACAGTAGCTGCAATGTATAAGAGTAAAGGCTATTTGCTTTTCGGAGTAGCAAGCACCGGCTGGGTGGAGAGTAGGACTTTGAGTTCCACAAGCGATGCTTCGGCTTCGGGAGTTCACTCGAACTTATCGGACTTCTTCATCAGTCGGTAAAGAGGTAGTGCATTTTCACCGAGATGAGAAATGAACCGACTCAGTTCGGCGAGATACCCTGTTTGTTTCTGAACATCGTGTACATGCACGGGGCGTTTCATTTGGAGGATGGCACTGATCTTCTCAGGATTGACGTCTATCCCTCGCTCAGAAAGAAGGAAACCGAGTAATTTGCCATCAGACACTCCGAATGTGCACTTGGACGGATTCATCTTGATGGCATACCTTCTCAATTTGGCAAAGGTTTCAGCGAGGTCAGTCGGTAGGTCGGAACCTTTACGCGACTTGACCACAATATCGTCCATATAGGATTCCACATTCCGACTGATCTAAGTGAGCAGGCACTTCTGGATCATGCGCATGAATGTGGCGCCTGCATTTTTGAGACCAAATGGCATGGTGATATAGCAAAAGCACCCGAATGGGGTGATGAAGGCCGTTTTTATTTCATCTGGCCCATACAGTCGGATCTGATGGTATCCGAAATACGCATCGAGAAAAGACAAACGCTCGCACCCCACAGTCGAGTCGACAATCTGATCGATGCGAGGGAGTAGAAAATGATCTTTTGGTCAGGCCCGACTGATATGCTTGAAGTCAATACACATGCGGAGTAAATTAACCTTCTTGGGGACCATGATGACATTGGCGAGCCACTCGGAGTGGTATATCTCGTGTATGAACTCAGCTGCAAGGAGCCGAGCCACTTCCTCGCCAATTGCCTTCCTCTTCTCCGTGACGGAATGACAGAGATGCTCTTTGACAGGTTTGGCCTTTGAGTCGGCACTCAAACGATGCTCAGCCAGCCCCCTGGGTACACCCAGCATGTCTGATGGTTTCCATGTGAAGATGTCCCAGTTCTCACGGAGGAACTGGATGACCGCGGCCTCCTATTTGCTATCGAGTGTCGTTGAAATAAGAGTCGGTGCAGCTGTGGGATCTTCCGGGTGTGTTTGAACTGGCTTCGTCTCGCCAGCCGATTGAAATGCGGACTCTGAAGCAGGCTTCTTGGCGTGGTGCAAGTCACTCGGATCAACATTCTTCTTGTACTCTTCCAGTTTTACCATTGCCATCTGCTCATCAGCAATCTTGGACCCCTCTTGCAGGCACCCCTCCGCTCTCTGCCTATTCCCAGTGATCGTGATCACACCTCTGGGTCTGGGCATCTTCAACTTGAGGTACACGTAACATGGACGGGCCATGAAACGAGCATATGCTGGCCTACCCATAATAGCATGATAGGCACTATGAAAGTCTACCACCTCAAATGTCAATTTTTCCTTCCGAAAATTCTCCGAGTCACCAAATACCACGTCCAAAGCAATTTGGCCGAGTGATTTAGCCTTTTTCCCTTGGATGACTCCATGGAAAGTCATGCTACTTTCACTGAGCCGGGACATCGGAATGCCCATTCCCTGGAGGGTCTCAGCATACAGAATGTTCAAACCACTGCCACCGTCCATGAGAACTTTGCACAACCGAGTCACTACAAAAAAAGACACATCCGTGACATTTTGGGCTGAACGAATTTTTTTTTGTCCTACTTATGACACTTCTATAACGATAATTGAGACAAAAACCCATATCATCGTAGATGTGGTGCGCTCCTACTTCTATGACGAAAAATCATGACAGAAAATGGGCTTTTTGTCCATGGTGGGTCGGAGAAGTAGCTGCATGACATTCTTTGGGCCGTTCATGACGGAAAAAACCATGGTAGAAGCGAGGGCGAGGAAAATATTGGGGAGTTCCCGGTTACAATGGGTGGTCGAGGCCAAGCGATGCACGAGGGATTGCGCATTTCTCTCGTACTCGTACACGCGTGTGTGTGAGGCATTGGGCTCTAACTGAACCCGAGCGACTGAACCCGAGCAATTGCACTGCAGGCTACACGTTATTGAACTCAAGCGATCGATCGATCTGGTTGTTAACTGAACCCGATGAAGCGATTCCTTCGCTACTACTGCTAACTAAATCCGATCGAACCTGCTGCCTCTTGATGAACAATGAGCATTGCTGGCCGGGGGTTGGATGAACAGGACCCCGTGGTAGTATCTAGAGGTCATTGTCGCTGGATGAACAGGACCCCGATCGAGCCGGTTGGGGTGGATGAACAGGAGCCTATGGAGGGCTGGTTGAATAGTAGCCAGTGGAGGGCTGGATGAACAGTAGCCGGTGGAGGGGTGGTTGAACAGTAGCCGGTGGAGACTGGATGAACAGGAGCCCTTGGAGGTAGGAGGGAGACGCCGTGGATGAACAGTCGCAGGTGGAGGCTGGAGGAGGTCAATGGTGGATGAACAGTAGCTCATGGAGGATGGAGCGAGGCAGTAGACGGTGGATGAATAGTAGCCCGTGGAGTTCCGTTTTGCGGTACGCCACACTCCTCCCTATGAACATGACCCCCGTTTCGTCCGTAGGAGGTCGAAGAGAAGTCCGTTTCTCCGTTTTGCGGTACGCCACACCCCTCCCAATCAACAGGACCCCGTTTCGACCGGAGGAGCTCGAACACAAGTCTGTTCCCTCCTATCTGCGGTACGTCAGACCATTCCTGATGAAAATGACCCAGTTTCGACCATACGTGCTCGAACAGAAGGCCGTTTTCCTCCGTTTTGCGGTACACCAGACCCCGTTCCTGCTGTTCCATCCAAGCCGGTAGGCTCCCGTTGAACATGATGTGTTCCGACCCAGTGGCTTCGCTCCCGATGAAGTAGGAGGCTGTTTCTCCGATCTGACCCAGCTGCTTGGCTGCCGATGAACAGGACGCCGTTGCTACCGTCTGTTGCCTCTCCATGTACACGTGCCATGGTCGTACGTATGCGCGAGTAGCTAGGCGTTCGAGACCCCACCCGTATGTACATATGTGGTCGTATTTGTTGGCATCTGGTTGTGCGTATATGTACCCAGTTTAGACTGGACTGCCTGAACTACTACTACACGTGCCGCTGCTTGCTCGGCCACGGTTCATCGTTGCAGAGAGACAGATCGACCAGTATGTACGTACACCTTTGCGACCAGAATGACAACGCTACGTACGCTTCGACTAGGTGGGTCCCGACTATCAGGGAGGATAAGGAGGCACTTCCTTACGTGCGAAGTTATTGATGGTGGGTCCCCACGGTCAGGGGGATAATCATTTTTTGCCCGTAATATGGACGCACTTGCGTGCGAAGATGTAGCTGGTGGGTCCGTCTGTGAGCCTCACCGCGTAGAGTGCTCTTTTGATGGTTGTCGTTCGTTGACCACGCTACGAGGACAGCACCCAGGCGGTGGACGACGACAAGGCCTAGGAAGGGAACGACACGGAGCCAGGGAAGACAAGGCAGATGGATGCTCACGCGGAGGGGAGTATGAGGGTTCACTGGTTCGGCTGCGGTGTGAGGTTGCTGTCGTCGGAGAATAACAGGAGGTGTTGGTGAGTAGAGGAATGGCCTGGACAGCGATGGGAGTAGGGTGGGCCGATGAGTCCTACGCGGTAGCACAGCCGGCCACAGGAGGCGGTAGCAGGCGGTACCGCCGACGGTGGTTTGGGTGGCAGAAGCAAAAAATATCCGAGATTGAAGAAGAAGCACGACATCCGTTGGATGGACATACAACGGCCACTACTGCTAGAACTATGTGTTGACTATAAGTTCACAAAGCCTTGCGTACGCGTCAACTTAGTAGGCCCACAAGTGTGTGGCACAGAATATATAGCCCATTTGCGATTCGTAAGAATGTACAACCCATTCTTGAATTCTAATGGAATTTACTACAACCCATTTACAGTTTATTAAAATTACAGCCCATTTTCTAGCTAGGACAATGATTAATAATTTCAATCAACCGCTCAAAACAGAATTTAATAAAATTTCCCACGTTTTGATCGAATCCGAAATATTTTTATCCTGAAATTTCAAGTCAGCTTCAATATAATTTCAAAATAAATTTATATTACATAAAAATCCAATGAAATATTGCGCACAACAAGTAATGAAATTAAAATTTTCAAAATCCAAAAATAATATATATTTTAACTAATTACGTGTTTGGTGCATTTTTTTAAAGTTACAGTCGAGTTTTTAAAATTACATTCCATTTATTATTTCTTAAAGCCCATTTTGTTGTTAAGCCTAATGCATCCCTCCTAGGAAACATTGGCAGCCCATCGGGGTGGAAAATAACAAGTTGACGTGGGCTGGGTATTCCTCAAAAAGAAGTATAGCTGGGCCCCCGCCCCGCCGAGGCCCTGCCCCATTGGCAACATTGCAGAGGACATTGCCGGCTCCTCCGAGGCCCCGCTCTGCCGAGACGCTGCCACGTCGGCAAAGAGAAAGAGGACATCGGCGGCTCCGTCAAGGCCCCGCCCAGCCGGCAACGAGGCCGCGCCACACTGAAAATGAAGAAGAGTAGAAGACAGTATGTCATCGCCGCTCGGGTCCAAGTAAGGCCACGAGAAATGGGCGCTGGAGATCATATATTACATTAATTAATTATACCTCCAGCGCACCCCTTTTTAGTTGAAGAATGTATGATATGTAATGAAATCAGACATGCTCATATGAAATCCGACCGTGTATGAACAAATTTAGTTCTACCAGTTCAAATTATTGAATGAACATGCAAAACAATACGTACTAGCATTATTCCCAGGACGCATGGTGATCACCTCGTTTGCTGCAGTTTCACACGTACTCCCTCATGTCCTTTTTAGTCTGCATATAAGTTTTTTCTGAAGTCAAAGTATCTCTACTTTGACCCCAATAGAAATCAGAGTTGGTGATGATGGTGTGCCTGCCATCCTGCAATATAGGCCGTTCAATCTATATCTGACTGATAGAAAGGAAACTATGACAATTTTGCATTAAGATACCCACACTCCTACCAACATTTGCAAATAAGGCATTCTCTCGTTCATCCTTATCTCCCAGAAGATAATCTACTTTTTTACGGGAACATGGAAATTCCATTAAACTTCACGCACAACAATGTCACTGGCTAACAGTTTTACAATACAATTGGGGGCAGCGGCCTCCCAAAAGGAGTCATCAGACCTAGAATGAACGCCCAGCTTGGCAAGCTCATGGGCTACAGAGTTACAAGTGCGTCGGCTGAAAGAAAAAACATAGGAATCAAAGTTTAGAATGCATAGGCTTCTAGCTTCCTTCACCGACACACCAAATGGTTGCCTTGTCATATTCATTTTTGTTGCTCTTCAAAGCGTGTATAAGGGTTCCGGAATCAGACTCGAAGATAATTCGATTTGCCCCAATACTGATCACCCCATCAATGGTAGCAAGGCTGGCTACAAATAAACTACTCATATAGCATCATCTTGATGTTTTCTGCAACGCATGGGCATCTTGCTAGTCTTATAAAAAAAGTATCAACATTCACAATGTAAAATCAATGTACTTTCCTAGTATATATAGTTCGAGTAGCTTTTTAGTGCGACTGTACATTTTTAGGTTCACAATGTAAAAAGGAACAGAGGAAGTACAAAGTTTGAGCAGCTTTTTAGCGTACCTGTACATTGCAATCAAACTCACAGGCATGCTAATTCATAGAGAACATTCAAAACAATCGATGATTATGCATCTCAGCGATTCACATGCCAGAGAAAATATTTACTTCACAACTAAAGAATAATGAAAAAATGATCGATGCTGCTGAGAGCAAAGGGTGCCCCATTCGAAAATATCAAACACATGTCTTCTTGCTAACATCAATGAGCAAAATTTGACAAGGTTGTCCCATTCCAAAAAAATCAAATGTGTGTCTTTTTGCGTACATCAATGAGCAAACTTTGACAAGGTTTTCCCATCCAAAATATCAAATGCTTACGATTGTGGAATGGGTGGGGTTTGTGATCAATTCGAACATCGACATGGCACCTCGTGCTAAATAAACAAGCTATTCTTTTTGAGCAGTTCCACCAAAATCAACCAAATTCACGCGTAGCTTGTATGATTTCGCCTTTATATGTTGCAACACCTTGAACATATCAGCACCTCCTTTCTTGTAGCTAATTTTGTGGTTGGAGGCGGAAATGAATGATTCGAGAATATTCGATGTATTGTGCATGATGAAGTATAATGGGCACGAATCAAGCTGAGCACCCCTGTTTGCATAAATACAAAAGAAGTGATTAGTAAAGAAAAATATATTATGAATTTGCAGTTTACACAGGCACCTACATGGTCCATGCAAAGCACACAGTTGAAAATGGGACTCACCAGAAATAATCCTAGAAAAACATTGTACTTACCCATCACAACAAAAAAGATGGAAATCTATGAGTCCTAGTGAGCTGAAGTTAGTTAGGTCTTGTGGAGAGTAATGTATCGATCCTTCAACTGCTCCTTCTGATGAGGAGACAGACTGGGCTTCTTCATCCTGGCATAATCGGAACTAGTCACTTCACGTACTCTATATTCTTCTTCTTCAAAGGAGGATCCTATTGTGCAAAGAGCCAAAGACAAGAGAACAAATAAATGCTAGCATCCCTGTTTTCTCGAAAAAAGGAAAGTAAATATTTAAAACATCCATTACATTAACACAGGGAGCAACTGATGAAATGTATAGTCACAAAGAGATGCATCCACACTGTCCTCATAGGAAATGATAGGATACCAAACACATCAGCTCAACTTGAACTATATTATTATTTAATTTTATCAGTGGCTATAACGGTGGCAAACTAGTGCATCAATTTATTAGCAGCCTTAGATTAACATGTGAAACAATACCACTTCCTCATGACAGTGATACGATATCATTACTTGTGTCTTCATAGTTCCAGTGCTTCATTATAGCACTGTGAGTTGATTTTTCTTCTTCTTCCGCTTGTTCTTCCCATTCATCACTTGGTTCAATAACAGACAAGCTTCGCCTTCAATGTAAGATTTGGCATGTCAATTAGGGAGCACAAGTATAACACTAAACAACAACATTACTTTTCTGAGGACAGTAGCGAAATACAGGCAAACAGTTGTGAAATATCATTATCTTACCTCAATCGGATATTACGGTGCACATACAGATTGGAAGTTTGGTCTCCTTTTTTGCAGTTCACTAAAATCAACCAACATCACCGTATAAGTTTGACAACATATGAAAGCGTACTGCACAATCCTGTGGAAGAAGGCCATTACTGACCTGTCATGACGCGGAATTCAAACAACTCACAAGAAGGAGATCTGAAAAAAAACTTGCCAACACAGCTAGGAAGTTAGATCTCCACTTGTGCGGTTCCACTAAGCTCAAGCAATCAAGCAACATTGTTGGTGTGACATTTTGGTTGAACTGCACAAAACACTCTTACAGCAAAAGTGTTTTGTGCAGTGGAACAAAAGGTCGCAATAGCAACGAGGTGAAGTAGATAAACTTGTTTACACAGGTGCAAAGGAAACAATTACTGGTCAATAACGGTGGATGACATAGAAGCCCACAAAAAGAAGCATCTTACTTCTCTAAATGGGAAAGAAAGCAAGACGGTAGCATTTCTCAAACAGTGGTATTGATTCATATTAACAGAGAGATTATATTAACAATAAAATTTGATAAGCATGTAATTTGCTTTTAACTATGGCATTGCTTCAATTTTCCATCGACATTATAAGGTTAACAATAGCTAAGGAGTTGTATGGGACAGTGGAAGCAACACCATGTGAATTTGCCGATGTATAAACGGGTGATGCATAGTCTGTTGCAACAAAGAACAAACAACAAGGGAGCATATTTGTGTTGGTCCCAGTTTTGTTATCTTTAGATACCTTTCCCTAAATGAGGGCAACAAATCTAGCCCCCCACCCATAGAAAGATCAGCTCATTACAGATGTGCGTATTGCGTTTGTCATTGTTTTGCCTTTTCGACCAACATATGTCCATGATACGTTGGACTTTTCCAAACACTTTTGCCCTTGTTTTGGACTCTAACTTGCATGATTTGAATGGAACTAACCCGAAATGACGCTGTTTTTAGCAGAATTGCCATGGTGGTATTTTTGTGTAGAAATAAAATTTCTCAGAATGACCTGAAACTACACGGAGAATATTTTTGGAATTTATAAAAAATACATGCGAAAGAATCAACACCAGGGGGCCCACACCCTGTCCACGAGGTGGGGGCGCTCCTATCCCCCCTAGGTGCGCCCCATGCCTCGTGGGCCCCCTGGAGCTCCACCGACCTCAACTCCTACTGTATATATTCACGTTCGGGGAGAAAAAACCAGAGAGAAGGATCCATCGCGTTTTACGATATGGAGTGCTACTTTTCGAGCTTGCATTGTATTCCCTCGAAGAGGAAAGGGTGATGCAGCACAGTAGCGTAAGTATTTCCCTCAATTTTTGAGAACCAAGGTATCAATCCAGGAGGAGACCACGCGCAAGTCCCTCGCACCTGCACAAACAAATAAGAACTTCACAGCCAACGCGATAAGGGGTTGTCAATCCCTTTACGGTCACTTACGAAAGTGAGATCTGATAGATAATATAGTTTGATATTTTTGGATATAAGAACAGAAAGTAAAAGCGAAAAAGTAAAGTAGATTGAAGATTGATATGTTGAGAATAGACCCAGGGGCCATAGGTTTCTCTAGTGGCTTAGCGGAATTCTATGGTGGGTGAACAAATTACTGTCGACCAATTGATAGAAAAGCGAATACTTATGAGACTATCTAGGCATGATCATTATATATAGGCATCACGTCCGAAACAAGTAGACCAAAATAATTCTACGTCTACTACTATTACTCCACACATCGACCGCTATCCAGCATGCATCTACTCCCTCTGTACCGTTTTATTTGTCGCTGGGCAACCCAGTACAAATTCTGTAACGCTAGAATAATTTCTCAGTTTCCAAATTTACCCCTCCACCTGATCCACTCGCTCGCACCGCTCACTCGCTCTCCGTCGCTACACCACTCACTCGCTCGCTGGAATCCCCTTTCCTCGTCGCCTCTCCCTCTCCTCTCGGTGGCCGGCCTCTCCTCTTCGTCGCTGCCTTCCCTCTCTCCTCGTTGCCGGCCTCTTCCTCTCCCGTCGCCAGCCTGTTCCACCGCCCCTTTCTACCCACCACCCCGCCTTCACTCACATCCCGTAGGTTAAAAAATTTGGATCTTTTTGCGTCAGCGGCGAGCTTCTCTGCGACGGAGGTGTGGATGTGTAGCGGCGCCAGAGCTGGATACGGGCTAAGGGGGCGTGGATGTGGAGCGGCGCCCAAGCGGACCTAGAGCGGCGACGGAGCAGCGGAGCGGCGGATCTGTTGAGTCGGGGCAGCGGAGCGGCGCTGGAGCCTCCAAGCAGAGTGGCGCGGGAGGCCGAGGTGGGCAGGCGCCACCGGTGGTGGGACGAGCATCTGGAGCAGGAGGGCGACGCCGAGCTCGGTTGGGGCCTCCTCGGCGACCGCTGCTCGCAGTCTGCATACTCAGTCTCTGAGTCCCCGCCGCGGCGAGTTGTACGTACGCCAAGACCTTCCACGGTGAGCCCCTCACTCACTCAGCGCCGAGTACTCTGCAATCTGGTCCTCTATCAGTAGCTTTTGCAATAGTTCTTGCAGCGAATATGTCTTCCTGTTCAAATACAGAAGCAACACCCGGCGAGTACACAAACAAAGAGAATCTGTATACACATTCAAATACAAAAGCACATGTATACACAACATGCAGTATTTCTTCCTGTTCCACAACTGGCGTTGTAGCCTGACACCAAGAGAATCATGAAGCACTTTTCTTTTAATTAAATACTTGCAGTAGTATACTTGACTGAATTTAAACACTTGAAGTAGTACTTTGACGAGGCTCTGTTTCATCAACTGGAGCTTAAACACTTGTAGTTGTACTTGACGGAATTTAATCACTTATAGTCTTTCTACTGGTGCTTGGTCAACAGGGGTACTTGATCAGTAGCTGTTTTGGTGTAGCAAGTGCCGCAGCTGTAGTACTCCATTTGGAGACTTTAACTGGATCAGATTAGGTACTCCATTTGCTGTAGTACTCCAGTTAACTGAAACTAGTGACATCACTTGAAGCAACTTAAGTCTGAATAATCAAATTCATCATACACTATTACTTGAATCAAAGATTATGTGTTTGCAGTGGAGTGCATGCATTTTTGGAGTAGCATCACTAGCTACTGTTACTTTTGCACATGAAGTACAGTACTGAGTAGCAAGTGTACCAGTATTATTGGAGTAAAAAATCCAGTTAAGTTGTTCCTGCTTGCTCATCTCTGAATCTTTTAAGTTAAATGAAACCTTTTTACTCTAGTAGAACTAGATGAATTTTCTCAGTACTGTGTATTTAAATGAATCTTTTGCTATGTATTTAAATGAAAGGAGAGTATAAATACTGTTCGGTTAAAACCAAGATTTAGTATCTTGAACTACTCCAGTAGTTTAAATTTGACTTGGTGCAGTAATCCAATACTCCAAACTGTTGATGGACAGATGGACATTAGTTGGTGTAGTACTGCTTGGAGTAGCTTGTTGTAGAGATTTGTGTATTCAGCAGTTGAGGCCAAAATACTCATTTTCATGCAGTGCCAAAATACTCCTTTTAATGCAGGTTTTTTAGAATTAGTATTAGGAGTAGGATTAGTAGGAGTAGGAAGTTTCTCTTCTTCTCTCTTCTTGTCTCTTCTTTCCTTTTATTAATTAAACTAAAACCTTTCCTTTAATTAATTAAAGAAAATGTTTTTGTTTAATTATAACCAGTGTACTCCAACCAGCCTGAAACTATCTGAAGTCTAGTGTAGTGCTCCAGCCTGAAGCTATTCTGTAGGCCTATAAAATTCTTGCTCTCTTCTCTTTCTCTTTCTCATCTCTTCTCTTAAATAATTAAATGAAACACTTTTAGTTAATTAAACTAAAATGATCATACAAATGGTTTTATCCTATCCTACCACTCTCCTCAAGATGGCAATATTCCCCGTGGGGATGGGTACCCGCGGGGATTTACCCGTCATGGAGCGGGGATGGGGGGAAAATTATCCCCATGGGTACTGTTTGGTGGGTACCCGTTAGTCTCGCGGGGCGGGGATGGGTATAAAATCCCCCCGTGGGGACTCCATGGATACCCCAAAACTATGTCATTCGTACTATAAATGCAGAACATATAGATTAATACCTAGATATTTCACACAATTATTTTTCTCCATCTCTCCCAACAACCATGTCTTCTCCAATCTCACCTATCTCAGTCAACTTTGAAATCCCCATGGATACCCGACGGGTACAGGGTACCCGCTATTAACGGGGATGGGGGGCATTTTGTCCCCGCGAAGCTTCACGGGGATTAGCGGGGATCGGGGCGGGGATGGTGGAGTCATCCCCGTCCCCGTTGCCACCTTGACACTCTCCTATCAAAGAATGATCATACAAATGGAGTAAAAGTACATATACTCCATACACATACAAATGGAGAAGTAGATATATACACATACAAATGGAGTATGGAATGAAAAGATCAATGGAGTATGGAGTAGTAAAAACACAAATGGATAGCCTCATCACAAGTAGATATGAATTATTACAGACATGACAAGTAGCATAGCCTCATCACAAGTAGCACAAAGCATCATCACAAGCAACTGAACAAGTCTCATCACAAGCATCACAAGCCTCATCACAAGCAACTGAACAAGCCTCATCACAAGTAGCACATAGCATCATCACAAGCAACTGAACAAGCCTCATCACAAGTAGCGCAGAGTATCATCACAAGCAATTGAACAAGTCTCATCACAAGCATCACAAGCCCCATCACAAGTAGCACATAGCATCATCA